>BTPG01000002.1:314849091-315525056 GCA_036245525.1 Semisulcospira habei
ATCCTTTTTCAGCCCCTGGTATTTCATGGTTTGCTGTTGACCCGTTTACCCTCGAGTCCCTACAGCAGGCGATGGATTGACCATGATAATTCAAGGGTAGAGCCAGATTAGCTTGGTGCCTTCAGGCGCCAAGCTAATCTGGCGCTACCCTTGAATTATCATGGTCAATCCACCTCCTGCAACTGGTACATCGTCTTTGGGCAACACCTCCGAAATTTGAGAAATGGGACCTTGGGTTTAAACGGGTTAACTGCTGTTTGTTCAGTAAACCCTGTTTTGAGCAACTTCTCTCTTTTTTTTTTTCCTTCTTTTTGTTGCAAGAAAAATGTGTTCTTAAATTGTTAAAAACAGGTGCTCTCTCATGCATGAAAAAAGGCGTCACATGTGATATGTTTGTGCAGACTGCTGGTGGGAGCTCCCAAAGAGAAAGTTCCAGTGCCGTTAGACACCAGGACATCGGGCGGTGCGATCTACAAGTGTGATGCAACCACAACAGAAGAATTCTGCGAACGTTTTGACACGGAACCTTTCAGTGAGTTCACACTTTGAACACGTTGAATTTGTGGGTTGTCCTCTGGAGACCACGTTCCAGTTCAGGAAATAGAACCACCATACAAGTTAATGAGTGGCGCGAGAATAGCCTCCAAGGGCTAGAACAACCATGAAATTGAAAGTTGAAGAGTGTTGCCAGAGTATCCTCCAAACTGTTCTAACACTGCAATACTTAGAAATTGTTTGTTCATTTTGAATCGATGCTTCAGTTATCAGTTCATGATTCTGTTAATTTGATCCTTATGTTGTCAGTTGCACATTTTGTCACCATGATTCCTGGAGGAATCATTGCAACAGAAAGCTCTACTAACAGCCAAATGGTGTACTACACCAGGACAGTTATTGTGCAGAGATAGTACCACATTAGCTTTTTGTATAATATTGGCAGTTATTCCTTTTTCATTGTACCTTGCTTGAATTGGACGTTGATCTGCATGTATGCTGTGATCATGAATTATTCATGAACATGCTGAATTCAGAAATTGAGATGGATTGTTTTACAGATGAAGCTGTTTGCTTGAAGTCACTTTATATGCGCTTCTGGTGCATGAGTTGGGACCTTACTGCTCAAGATCATAAGTTCCAAAACCACATACCAGCACGCAGATGATATCATATATATCGTTGCTGCAAACAAAATTCCCCCATTCAGATTACCAGGGAGGAAAATCAATAACAATATCCCAATTGGCTTGCCACTTTGACCTGCATTTAGTAATCCTCAAGTAATCACCTTTGGGTGAAGTTGACTTGCAAAAACAAGAATAGACGGATTTTTCCTGCTTTCATACTTGTTCCCCACAAAGAAATGATGAAAACATTTGATTATTTTGAAGCTTATTGTAAAGAAGAAGTAATCACAAACCCTTTCATCATCTCAACAAAAATGTTACAGACATTCAAAGAGCTGATTCGGTGTGAATTAATGTGTTTCAGAAAGAATGATGAGTGCTGTGCACGTGGCAAGTGAATTGTCTTTTTAAGTCCCTTCTATTTACAGAAGGGACTTTTTAGGGCAAGTCGCGGTGGGGCAAATTTAATAGCATGCCCATGATGTCAAAGGCGGGCAGGCTAAACCTCTCACAATTGAAGTAACAAGATAAAAATTACGTCATGTCTAGTTAGGCTAACCTCGCTTCTGAACATACATTTGGCGCAAAGGGTACTCCGGCTCTTCCTCCCCCTCCACTTTGGTATCAGTTTCAGTCCACTTAATCAAATTTCAAATACAAACGATTTTGAATTTCCAAAAACTACAGTAGCTCGCTTGAGCTTGCCCTTAGCACCATGTGAAAGTTCTGTGTTTACGTTCAGTGTGTGAGTGAATGCGCGTGATTCACGTGAGCGTGCTTGTTGGGTTCAGTTCGCGGCGGCGCTTTGAGCCGATTTTCAATTGGGATAAAGCGCCTATTTAATACGCTTATTATTATTATATATGTGCATATGTATGTATGTGTGTGCATATGTATGTAAACAAGAGAATCTCTGATATTTCTGAACACACAAGCTTGAAACTTGGCGAAATATTTTCTTAAGTGGGTGCTAAGAGATTCTCCGAGCATATTGTAATTGAATGTCTCATTGAAAACATAAACAACCATTTATAGGAAGTCGGTTGACCCAGAGTCCATACTTTTTGTCATATTTACTTGAACTTTTGCATAGCTAGTTTGGAGAAAGACATTGGATGAGTTCGTTAGCCAGCTTTGTATCCTTTTAACTTCTTTATTAAAAATTAATTCTTTTCAGAAAAGAATTAAAACACTAAAAAAACCTTTACTTCTAGAGAAAATCAGACAGTGCCGGTGACGTAAAAGAGGCAACTCCGTCACCATGCAGACAGTGACATAATACTCTAAATATGATGTCCTTCTCGCTCTTGCGTGCGGCTCTCTCTCTCTCTCACACAAACATGTAAGAAATCTCCAGGAGGAATAGATCCTCATGCGCCCTCCAGGCGCATGAGAATCTATGCCTCTTGGAGATGTTTGGAGAGCGCACGAACGTACGCACACACACATCGACGCACTTTCAGAAGAGCATGCAGGTGACCCGTGTACTTAGTATATCATGTAGCTAGGTAAAGCCAACCTACTTTCACACAAATTACAGCAAGACTGAAATTGTACCATGAAGTTATAGTTTTGTCACCAGTTTCTCAATCCTATGAAGCGAAAGTGAAACCCATATCATGTAAAATATAAAATTACGTAAAAACTATAACTTACGTCATGACAAATGACGTTTGACAAATCAGTGACGCGTATGTCCTGCGCCCCTTATAGAGCTGACTGGCGCATTGGCAGATCTGCGAGACTTTTTCAATAGGATATAATTCAACATCAGAATCAGGTCAAAGTCAAAAGGTAGAGACCATTGACAGCGAGGACAGCTCTCATGTAGAAGGGACTTTGTGGGTTATGGTTCATCCCATCTTGTTTCATCTTGTAGACACCCGCCCCCAGCCAACAGAGATAGTGGAAGACCAATGGCTTGGTGTTGCTCTCAACAGCTTTGGCAAAGGAAAACCTGTTGTGGTGAGTGTAGTAATGTGATGACCCTTTACAGTACTACTTTCTTGTGCAGCACTTCACATTCAGGATACACACTTGTAGTGCATTTGCTGTTTATGTACATCAACAGCAAATGCACCATATTTTGCATGTTATCAACACAACATTAGGACTTATTTATAGTCTAACATAACAGAATCTGTCATGAAAGAGTTAACAGTACCATATGTTAGATTCATATGTGAATTAAGCATATATAGTAAAATTGGTTTGGGCCAACTAAACAAGTGGGTCTTAAAAGACATCACTTTTGCAAGAGAAGTCCTGAATGGCAAGAAAAGTGTCACTTTTCATTAAACTTTAACCCATTTAGCCCCAAATCCCTACAGCCGGAGATTGACCATGATAATTCAAGGGTAGTTCCAGATTAGCTTGGAGCCTTCAATCGCCAAGCTAATCTGGCACTATCTTTGAATTATCATGGTCAATCCATCTCCTGCAATTGGTACATAGTCATTAGGCAACACCTCCAAAATTTGAGAAATGGGACCTTGGGGCTAAAAGGGTTAAGGACCACCATTCAGGTGGTTGTAGCCAACTAAATAATGATCTTTAATGACCGGTGATCTCTTATAAAGATGGTCGCTTAGAACAGGTTCTGCTGTACAGCCGAGTTGAACCAGTATTTTCTACAAAATTCAGCCCTCAACTGCATGTGGCCACACGTGGCTGCATGTACAAGGGGAATAAACCCTCTTAGCCCCAAGGTTTCATTTCTCATATTTTGGAGGTGTTGCCGAACAACAATGTACCAGTTGTAGGAGATGGATTGATCATGATAATTCAAGGGTAGTGCCAGATGAGCTTGGCACCTTCAGGCGCCAAGCTCATCTGGCACTACCCTTGAATTATATTGGTGAGTCCATCTCCTGCTGCAGGGTCCCGGGCTAAATGGGTTAAATATAAACAAAGAGTCTGAAGCCACTCCTCTGTAGCGGATTTAGAGACTTTGGTATAAATACAATTAATTTCAACCTCTGCACTCTGTGTCAGACATGTGCCCATCGCTATATCCGTGCGAATGCAGGCCTTGGGATCTGCTACACCTTTCTTCAGACGCTGGACTTTCAGGGAACATGGATTCCTTGTATGGGCTACCCACACACCAACTTTCTGGAAGACTTTGGGCTTTGCCAGGCAGGACTTAGTGCAACCATTGGAGAGGTCAGCTTTTGAAAATGTTTTAATATATTTTTGTCTATCTTTTCAGGTGCTGTCGGAAATTTTCTCAGAATTGCTTTGAACATACCGGTCCAAGCACTATATCATTATCATGCTTAACCCTTTGCATGACATAGCTATTTTTGTCGCGAAAATTCCTGTAGGAATCATTGCAACAAAAACCACTACCAACACACAAATGGTTAAGCATTGTTGTACAGCTTACACTTTCAAAAGTTGTGCTGATACAAAGATTGTTAGGTCGTTTGCCTTGGCTTAACTCGTTCTACCCCAACACCGAAATTCCCAAATGTTGCCGTTGTCCTCTGAAGACTGCATTGCAGTGCAGGACACAGATCGACCATGGTAAGTTCAAGGGTGATGCCAGAATAGCTTGGCGCCCATAGGCGCCAAGATATTCAGGCATCACCCTTGAACTATCATGGTCGATCCTTATCTTGCTGTGGTGTGTCTGGGGTAGAATGAGTTAAATGGCCTGCTCTTGGTAAAAACGCCAACAGCATTTCGAGAAAAAGATCTTCATGGCAAAAGTTGAACCATTTACTTTGTGAATGCCATTTTAGAGTTCTCTGCCAATTCCTTACAGCGTTACGTATGGGTGGGTGGAACTTGCAGTAAATAGTGAATGTTTTTTGTTTAAGGAGTTAGTGTGTGTGTGTGTGTGTGTGTGTGTGTGTGTGTGTGTGTGTGTGTGTGTGTGTGTGTGTGTGTGTGTTGGTGGAAAAGCTGGACAGTACAGCCATTGGGTATGGGATGGAAATCAGTGCAGAGAAGACCAAACTGATGACAAATAACACCAGTGGCATTGGCACTGACATCATGATTGGAAGCCAAAAACTGGAAACAGTTAATAAATTCAAATACTTAGGAGCCATTGTGACAGATGAGGGATCAAAACCAGAAATACTGTCCAGGATTGTGCAGACAACAACAGCACTGACAAGATTGAAGACCATATGGAAGGACAGAAACATCATGCTCTTCTCCAAGATCAGACTGATGCGCTCCTTAGTCATCTCAGTGTTCTTGTATGCCTGTGAGTCATGGACCCTCACAGCAGACCTTGAAAGGAGGATACAAGCCACTTAAAAGAGGTGTTTTCGAAGGCTGCTTGGCATTTCATACAGAGATCACATCACGAACGAGGAAGTGGGAAGCAGAATCAGACAAGCCATCAGGCCCTATGAAGAACTATTAGCCATTATGAAAAAACGCAAACTGAAGTGGTATGAGCATGTCACGCATTCAGCAGGGATTGCCAAAACAATCCTGCAAGGCACTGTGCAAAGAGGACGAAGGAGAGGAAGACAGAGGAAAAGATGGGAGGACAATATCTCAGAGTGGACAGGACTGCGGCTGGGCGTGGAGGGAGCTGGTTGCCAAGTCATCAGTGGTGCCCCAACGGTCGGCAAGACTACGGGATATAGATAGATAGTGTGTGTTTTGGCATGAGTGATTAAGTTTTTTCTTTGCTTTGTTTTTTTCCTCAAGGATCACTCCATGGTGATTGGGGCTCCTGGATCCATCATCTGGAGAGGTGGGTAGCTCATTTTATTGTGGTCTCACACACAGATTTAATATTGAGAGGGTGTGATTTACAGGAATGTTTTTCAAGGAAACTATGCATGCCACATACAGAGAAAACTAGTAAACTTTATGCCTATTGTCTGACTTTTAAGTCCCTTCTATTTATAGAAGGGACTTTTTAGGACAGGTCGTGGTGGGGCGAATTTAATATCGTGTCCATGATGTTGAAGGCGGGCAGGCCTAAACCTCTCACAATTGAAGTAACAAGATAAAAATTACGTCATGTCTAGTTACGCTAACATCGCTGCTGAACGTACATTTGGCGTGAAGCACCATATGTATGTATGTGTGTGCGTATGTATGTAAACAAGAGAATCTCCAACATTTCTGTACACACAAGCTTCAAACTTGGCGAAATACTTTTTTAAAGGGGTGGCTGAGAGAGTCTCTGAGCATATTGTAATTAAATGTCTCATTGAAGACAAACAACCGTTTATAGGAAGTCGGTTGACCCAGATTAGTCCGTAATTTTTGTCATATTTACTTGAAATTTTGGATATAGCTAGTTTGGAGAAAGACATTGGATGAGTTTGTTAGCCAGCTTTGTATCCTTTCAACTTCTTTAGTAAAAATTAATTCTTTTCAGAAAAGAATTAAAACAGTAAAAAACCTTGACTTCTATAGAAATTTAGACAGTGGCGGTGACATAAAAGAGGCAACGCCATTGCCACACAGACATTGACATAATACTCCAAATATGACGTAATTCTCTCTAGCTCTCTAGCTCTCTCTCTCTCGTTCAAAACCGCTCAAGAAACATCCATACTCATCTTCTAAACTTTCTGGAGCTAAACCATCTGATAACTGCAGCACAATTAGGATTTCGACCTCTACATTCATGCCAAACTGCCCTCAAACATTTAATTGATAATGGCTCTCTGCCATAAATGACAGTAAAGTATCAGGTACAATCTTTCTTGACCTGAAAAAAGCTTTTGATCTTGTCAACCACTCTATCCTACTAAAAAAAAAACTACCATTCTATCACATTGACTCAAATACTGTCTCCTTTATATCTTCCTAACTCTGGGACAGAACGCAGAAAGTACTGCTAAATGGCAAATATTCCTCTGACGGGTTAGTAACTTGCGGTGTTCCACAAGGGTCTATTCTAGGGCCCTTATTATTTAATCTATTTATTCATGATCTGCCACTGTGCATATCTCATTTAGATGTAAGCTGCGATGTCTTCGCAGATGACACGACCATACACACATCTGATAAAGATATCGCAACCATTAATAAGGTACTCCAACAAAGTCTTGATGAAGTAGCAGGCTGGTGAAGTGATAATCACATGATTATTAGTATTCCAAAGACAAAGAGCATGTTAGTTACTACATGTCAGAAACACCAGCATGGCCTACCACCTTTAACACTCTCCTTAGATAGCCAGCCTGTAGAACAAGTAACTAGGCATCGCTTATTAGGCGTAATAGTGGACAACCAATTAAGCTGGGGGACGCATACTAACTCTATATGCAAAACAATCTCCAAACATCTGTTTCTGTTATCAAAACTCATATAGTTAATACTGATATCCATAAACTCTTTTTCCATGCGCATATCAAAATGCATTGTGACTACAGTTCTTCAAAACCTGCGAGCTAGACCCCCTCCCAGCTTCTCTCTACTGTGACGGCCTTCCAAAACTTCTGCCCTTCATTACCGACATCATCAACGCATCTCTAGAAAACGGCTCCGTCCCCGATATCTTCAAGTCCGCCATCGTCCGTCCTCTCCTAAAAAAACACAACCTCGACCCAAACGAACTCAAGAACTATCGCCCAGTCTCCAATCTCTCTTTCCTGTCCAAGCTTCTTGAGAAGGTTGTTCTCAACCAGCTCAACCTCCACCTCACCGACAACAACCTCCTCAGTCCATTCCAGTCTGCCTATCGCAAACATCACAGCACTGAAACAGCCCTTCTACATACCTTAAACGATCTGCTTCTCTCCACCGACTCGGGCAACATCTCTCTTCTTACACTACTCGATCTCTCTACCGCCTTTGACACTATAGACCACTCTATCCTCCTCCACCGACTCCTTTGGCATCACTGATTCTGCTCACTCCTGGTTTCTCTCCTACCTCTCCGACAGACAGCAGTCCGTCACCATCAACGGCGTCTCTTCCAACCCAGTCACGCTCTCCTGCGGAGTCCCACAGGGGTCCGTCCTGGGCCCGGTCCTTTTCACACTCTACACCTCTCCTCTGTCCAACATCATCCAGTCTCACCGCATACACCACCACCTCTACGCTGACGACTCACAACTGCTAGACAAAGACAAACTCGACAACACTCAGTCACTACTGACTCGCACGGCTGACTGCTACGAAGACGTGAAAAACTGGATGACAGCAAACAAGCTAAAACTGAACGACGACAAAACGGAAGCCATGCTGGTAGGCACTCGCCAGAAACTCTCCCAGCTCCCTCCCTCTCTCCACCTTCAACTCGATAGCACCCCCATCTCCCTCTCTGACTCGGCCAAGAACCTCGGCGTAATCCTCGATTCCTCTCTATCCATGACCAGCTTCGTTTCCGCCACGGCCCAGGCATGTTATTTTCACCTCCGCCGCATCAGTCAGATCAGAAAATACCTCACTACCGAAGCTGCCACCAAACTTGCTGTCTCTCTCATCTTATCTCGCATCGACTACTGCAACTCTCTCCTTTCCGGCCTCCCTCACTCCACCATTTTCACTCTCCAACGCGTTCAGAACAATGCTGCCCGCCTCGTCCTCAGAAAGAAAAAATCCAACCACGTCACACCCCTGCTCAAACTTCTTCACTGGCTCCCCATCCCCCAACGCATCCAATACAAAATTCTGTCTGTCTGCTACAAATCCCTGAACAACTGCGCTCCTGCCTATCTCTCCAACTTACTTCACCCCTACACACCTTCCCGCTCCCTCCGCTCTGCCTCTGACCCTCTCCGCCTCCACATCCCTCGCACCAAACTTAACACTTTCGGCCCCCGCTCCTTCTCCGTCTACGGTCCATCCACCTGGAACACTCTCCCACTCTCTCTCCGTCAGAAACACTCTCTCTCCTCCTTCCAGTCCGCCCTCAAAACTCACCTCTTTCAACAGTTTTAGCACTATATCACCACACTCCCCACCCCAAGCTGACCGTCGTAATGTATTCCACTGTTTGTGGTACGCAAGTCATTGTCTAAAGCGTGCACATGCGTGCGCGAGTTGTGAGTGCGAGCTTAGAGTTATAATTATTATAAGATAAGCGCATTATAAATACCGTAATTATTAATTATTATTATTATTATTTAGTTCTACCGTCTGGGATGGATGCAGCGAAGTTCACATGAAAAAAGTTAATTCCTTGTATCGTTGGGGCATTAAATTAATACATCCCGGTCCTACTTCAACTGACGAAAAATTAAAATCTCTCAAGTTACTAACATTGAAAAAACAGTTTGAATTTAATCGCTGTAGTAAGTGACAAGTTTCCTATTACCTAATACTCTTCTACTGTTGCTGCATATTATGTAATAGTTCGACTGTCTGCATTAACATATCAGCTTCATACCTGTGTGTGTGTGTGTGTGTGTGTATATATATATATATATATATATATATATATATATATATATATATATATATATATATATATATATATATATATATATATACATATATATAAAAAAAATTTTTTCTTCTTTATTCATTTATTTTTATTTTTTTTAATCTCTCATGGTTGGAGGGGGGGGGGGGGGTCTTTTTACTTACACATGTTTTATCTTTTGCTATATCGTCTGATGTATTTTTATATGTGTAGAGTAGCAGGACAGTTTGGAAGATAGGCATTGCTATGCCTAAAACTTTTTATCCTGAATAAAAACGTTTCATCATCATCATCATCATCTCTCTCTCTCTCTTTCTCTCTCTCTCTCTCTCTCTCTCTCTCTCTCTCTCTCTCTCTCTCAGACATGCTCGCATCTCCAAAAGACATAGATCCTCAAGCGCCTGGAAAGTGCATGAGGATCTATGTCTCTTGGAGATGTTTGGAGAGCACGCACATGCACACACTAACACGCACACACACACACACACACATCATTGCGCTTTCAGAAGAGTATGCAGGTGACCCGATATAGCTAGTTTGGATAAAGACATTGGATGAGTTAGTTAGCCAGCTTTGTACCCTTTCAACTTCTTCATTAAAAGTTAATTCTTTTCAGAAAAAAATTGAAACAGTAAAAAACCTTGACTTGGAAAAAATCAGACAGTGGCGGTGACGTAACAGAAGCAACTCCATCACCAAGCAGACATTCACACAATACTCTAAATATGACGCAAATCTCTCTCACGCATGCTCTCTCTCTCTCACTCTCACACAATCATGCGCGCATCTCCAGGAGGCATAGATCCTCATGCATCCTCAGGGCGTATGAGGATCTATGCCTCTTGGAGATGTTTGGAGCGCGCACGCACTAACACGCACACACACATTGACACGCTTTCAGAAGAGCACGCAAGTGACCCGTATACTTAGTATATCATGTAGCTAGGTAAAGTCAACCTACTGTCGCACAAATTATAGCAAGACTGAAATTGTAACGTGAAATTCTAGTTTTGTCACCATTTTCTCAAGCCTATAAAGCGAAAGTGAAACTCATATCACATAGAATATAAAATTACATAAAAAATAAAACTTACGTCATGGCAAATTACATTTGACAAACCAATGATGCGTATGTCCTGCACCCCTTATAGAGCTCACTGCCGCATTGGCAGCTCAGCGAGATTTTTTCAATAGGAGATATTTCAACATGAGGATCAGGTCAAAGACAAAAGGTAGAGACACTTGACAATGAGGACAGCTCTCATAAAGATAAAGATAAACTTTATTGCCATATGCATAAACATTAGGAATTTTTTGCGGCATAACTGACGAGCGTCCATATTAACATCAACACATAAAACATACATCACAATGAAGGAGACTCTAAAATAACAAAACACACATATGTATAAAATAAGCAATCCAGACCAAAAAGGTGACTGCCTGAGTTGCCACATTCCTTCTGCATCTGAAGATAAGTAGCAAATAATGTCTCTGTTTGTTTGTCTATTTTGACAAAGGGTATTTACCCGAAATATTAATAAATTGTGTTGTACCGTTTTTTCTAAGCGTGTTTCTTTCTCCGTTGGGTACTTCTACACATATGTATAGCAGTCATTCTACTAAGTGTACACACACATCTAAGTAAGTGAAATAAAATAAATCTATAGCATAATAAAGATTATGACAAGAAAGACCGCCAAGTGAGCCGCAACGAAAACAGATTAGCTAAATTCATATCTATTTGTAAAACTGTATATCCTGTTTAAGAAGAGGTTTAATGGAACATATAAGAACTATAAACAACTAAGATGGGCTGTAGGTAATTCTAAAGGGACTTTGAGTCAATCTGCTGAGTTAAATCATATCACAGCCACATTAGACAGGGCCTGAACAGCCAAGGGATAAAAACTCTTCTGAAAACGAGTGGTTTTGGCCTTGATGGATCTAAAGCGTAAGCCAGATGGCAAGGGCTCGAACAGGCTATGTGCAGGATGATGCTCGTCATGTATGATGGAGCTCGCTCTCTTGATGATGCGTGCGTGGTACAGAGATTCCAGCGAGAGGAGATCGCTTCCAACAATATGAGATGCTGTTTTTATCACCCTATTTAGTTTCTTGCGGGCTTCGTCGGTTGCGCTGCTATACCACACCGTCATTGAGAAGGTAAGAATGCTCTCAATGGCGGCGCGGTAAAACTGCACCATGATCTGCTGACTGACGCCAAAAGACTTCAACCGCCGAAGAAAAAACAGGCGCTGCTGGGCTTTCTTTACTAGCTGTTCAATATTCTTCTCCCACATATAGAAGAGACTTTGTGGGTTGTGGTTCATCCCATCTTGTTAATTTTGGCATTAATTAATCTTTGGGTGTCCAAATGCAGGTGCCCAGTTGCCAGTGGTCCCTAAATAATTTTTTAACCCTTTGGGTGTTGGTAGCGGTTTTAGTCATGATGATTCCTGCAGGAATCATCATGACTAAAACCGCTACCACACCCAAAAGGTTGACCCTTTTAGCTCCATGGGTGCATTTCCCAAATTTTGGAAGTGTTACTTAACGACTGTGTACCAGTTGCTGGAGGTGGATGACCATGATAATTCAAGGGTAGTGCCAGATTAGCCATGCTAATCTGGCACTACCCTTGAATTATCATGGTCTATCTATTTCCTGCTGTAGGGTGTTGGGGCTAAAAGGTTAATGATGCCGAAGAAGCTGGAAACACATTTTCTCTCACCCAGGTGGCAAGGTGAGAATGTGGAAGCCTTGCAAATGACTTTTCTGAGCATCAGACAGTCAAAACATCTTTGGGTCTGTCATATGCTACTTTGAACAGTCTGGCAGTTGTCTCCACTAGGTATCCGTGCATGCATATCAATCAATTCAATTTCAATTACGCCTGTCACCCCTCCCCAGGTATAGGCCGTCGACGAGAGACCTCCAGCGACTCCTGTCCTGTGCTTCTCCTTCGATTTTACTCCAGGTGGTTCCCAGTCTCTTGATGTCAGCTTGGAGGTCTCGACGCCAGGTGTTTCTCGGCCTGCCTCTTTTCCTCTTTCCCTGGGGGTTCCATGACAATGCCTGCCTAGTGATACTAGAAGCTGGCTTTCTCAGACTGTGACCAATCCATCCCCATCTTCTTCGTCCAGTTTCATTCTCTGCTGTTATCTGCTTTGTTCTCTCCCAGAGTCATGCATATTCATCAGCTAGGCTCTTTTTCACACCGCTGATCTGTGAATCACTCTTGTGCTAGCGGGACTTTTTTTTCACATTCACTTTGCCATGATGTGGAAATTTACAACAATGAAGCATTTTTACACTAGTAGCAAAAATAGAAATTTCATGCCTACATTGAAGGAGAAGCGACAAAAATGCTCTGAAATGAACTCGGCATTCAGAAAAGAACAATAAATTGTTTTGGCACGCAAACAGCACCCAGGTAGCTTCTTAGCCTTAGGATGCTTTCTGTATGATCACAATTGCCAGTTTTCACCCATGTGTTTGTAGCGTGTGTTTGTGAGTATCAAAATTGAGATTTCTGCACAGAGACATGAAATTGGACAGACTTTTAATTCTTTGAATGACTCTGTTGCAGGTGTGATTTTCCAGAATAACATCAGTGATCAAATGGGTGTCGAAAGGAAACATTTCATGTCTCCCATCCCTGTCGATCCCAGTGAGGAAGGGGCGGACACTGCTCAGGCTCCTCCCACTGATAAATATTCGTACCTTGGTAAGACATTCTCCAGTCTTTGAGTATCTGAAGGGAAACTGATGTCAGCACAACAGAGCGATTCACTTGTAGTCTAACACAACATAATCTCAATCAGCCACTAGAAAGAAGTTTTGTAATTTGATCTGTAGTTTGACCCCATTGGGGAGTATTGAATAAATCATTTTGTGACATCACTAAGTTTTGTACTTACAATTATGTAGTGCAGAAACTTATCCATCTTGGTATTCAAAAGATTAAAAGTTAGTAGCTCAAAACCTAACTTAGTTGCCCATCAGATGAAAATGTCTGATGAGCTGCAAATTTTGAGGTCACTAGCCAGGCTACTTTTAATGTAGTTTCAATTCGCCTGATGCTTTTTTGAGTCGTTGCAGACTGCTGGATGAGCCTTCATCGCTCCTCATTTGACACGAATGACTGTCACCGTTTTGGTCTGGATTTTGACAGGTTACTCTGTGACCACTGGGCGGTTTGATGCCAAACGCACTCTGTACTTTGTGTCGGGCTCCCCACGCTCCCACGAGAAGGGCGAGGTGGTGTTCTTCAGGAAGGAAGAGAGGAACTCGGTCCTGCGCTATGAGCCTGAAGAGAAGCTCCAGGGGGTGTTAGATTTTTCAGGGTTTGGTTCCAGCCTGCTGGCTGTCGATCTCAACAATGATGGGTAACTAGTTATGATGTAGTCACTCATCTACCCTGATCTGTCCGCAGGAAGCGCAGATTCTCATGAGCTCCGGCATGTCACAGGGACTCATGAGAATCTACGCCTTTTGGCAAGAGAGATTGGCTGTGTTATGGTATCAAGCTGTTGTTTAACATTGTTTAACCCATTCAGCCCTGAGGCACTACAGCAGGAGATGGGTCGACCATGATGATTTAAGGATAGTGCCAGATTAGCTTGGCACCTGTCGGCTCCAAGCTAATCTGGCACTAGCCTTGAATTATCATGGTCGATTCATCTCCTGCAACAGGTGCATAGTTGTTAGATGACGCCTCCAAAATTTTGGAAATACGTGCTTCGGGCTGAATGAGTTAATCGTTTCATAATGTATTAGTAATTTCTTGTCTTGTGTTAACCCCTTTGCTGCCAGTGATCACAAATTTTGTGTCTGAAATGACAGCACATTGACGGAAATTCGCGAAAAGAACACAGATGAAAACAGGACGAAATAGGCAACAAGAGCATAGGACTAACAAGAGACATATAATAGAGCACCCGCATTCGCAGGGGCAGCTGGGTAGCGTTCACCTTGCCCTGGCAGTAAAGGGGTTAATTTATTAAATGTATCATATCTTCCTTTGTTGCCTATATTCTTTTGGGTTATGTTTGATGTTTACCCACGTGCCGGTTTGTCACTTAATGCAGTCCCAGGGTCAGCCCCACAGGGTGGGTTTTCTCCCCTATTCTGGGGCATGTGTTTCTGTCTACCCATGGTCCATTCACCTGTATTTTCCTTTTTTAAACTCTCCCTACTTTCTGCGCTGCCTGTAGCTCTTGATATTGGATGTGTGTTGCTAAATGGTCTTTGGTTCTTCTTTTTCTTCTTCTTCTTCTTCTTCTCGAACGCCGTCACACTTGGAGTTTGGCTCTCAAAATGAAATATGTGGTCTTCTGTAGCACCTCCACAGGCCCGTACAGTTTCTCTTGTAGAGTGGCAGGCTTCTGCCATATCTCCTCCCTCAGCAGCTGGTGGTTCCCACAGTCCTGGAGGATGTGCTCTGTGGTCTGCTCTGCTTCTCCACAAGGGCACAGGGGAGATGGCACAAGGTGAAAGCGTCTGTGCAGGTGGAAATTGAGTCGATTGTGCCCAGTCCTCAGACCGTCTTTGATTTATTTAGCGTATTAGACCTGCTGGCAACACACATTCAATATTCTGTTTAGTTGTTTTTTTTTCACAAGCAGTGCAGGCACGTCCTGAGAAAGTTGCTGTCAGGATGTTAAGCCATGTACAACCATGTACAACCAACTTAATGCAAGTTCCAGTTTAAATGGAACATGCATACATTATATCCATTCGCTTATGTATGAATCAATTTGGTTTCTGTGCTAACCTTTATCATTCTGAATACACCAGTTTGTGAAATAAGTTTGACTAAAATAGTTCAAGGGTGGTGCCAGAATAGCTTGGCACCTCTAGGCACCACCCTTGAACTAAAGCCATTGGTCTATATCCTTATCTGTAAGTACTATAATGTAGCTTGCATATGGCAGTGTACAAATTTTAAGCTTTTAGCCTCAGTATGATATGGGTTAAATGATACGTGTTTTTCTTTCAGTTTTGATGAACTGATTGTGGGAGCACCATACTACTATGACAAAGGCAGGGGTGGCGCCATCTACATCTACCCTGGAGGAAGAACCATGGTGTGAAAGCTTTTGAACGCATCGAGTCTTGTAGTCTTAGGAAGAAAATAACTCATTCACGCTAGTAATCGCAATTACTCGTAATCACTTTTTCCTTTTTGCACATCTTACTGGCAGTTGTATCCCTTTGATTTACTTACGTGTTTGTATGGGTCAAGACAGAAAAATATATCCAAAATATCTGAACACACTTGCTAATAGTAAAATTTCAGAATTTTGTTTTCACAGTACCAACACTTATGCCAAGGCTGAATAAAGTCAGATTATGCTTGACCTAAGAGAGTAGATCCTATTTAAGTCTTCATTTAGTTCTAAAAGTACCCAATATTTGGCACATTTCATTTCTTTTCTTTTTACATGGTATATCTTTTTTGTATCAGAGATTTTTGTTCTTGTCCATTCAGATCAATACCAACACCCCGTACACTGTTATCCTGAGTCGCGAGATGACTGATGCAGAGTGTGTGGCACTGGGCTGTGAACATGGCAGATTTGGCATGAGTCTCACTAAACTTGGTGATGTCAACAAAGATGGATATCAAGGTTCGTTTACTATGTCAAGCTCCCCTTGCTAGCTGCATCTAAATCAGCAAACGTACATGAAAGTTGTTTGGAGTGGAACTGAACTTTTGACTATCATTGTTTTTATCTACCATATTAAAAATGCGGTAGACTTTGAAACGGGGCTGGTCGGAGCGCGTTCCATAACATGCACATGATGTTCTGCATTCTGTCAAAGAAGTAACAAGATAAAAATGGCGTCGTGTTCAGCTACGCAAACATTGCTGGCGAGCATATTTTGGGCACCAACGCTCTGTGTGTGTGTGTATGTGTGTGTGTGACAGCAACCAGAGCTTGCATCTTTATGATATTGTCCGTAAAAGAATTGTCTCGAAGCAGTTTTTTAATTTTTGAAATAGAATTCAAATTGGCGAGAAAATGTCCCGTTTCACAAAAACCGGTTGATTCACATTTGAGTCCATAATTTGTTTCTTCAAAAACATTACCGATGACATGACCTTATGGGAGATGTCTACTACTTACGCAATTCTAGCCTAAGAGCTCGTTGTGTTACCACACAACCCGGGAGGCACTCGGGGAACCCCGAGGGGGCCGAGAGTTATCTCCCGATACTTCCCATCTGGGACAGAGTACCCATAGTCCTCCAGTCAGTCTACTTAGGCTTACGCTGTTCAGACGTGTTTGCTCTAGCCTACGGACTTGGGATTTTCGACCGGGTCGCCGGTCGTCGACGGCCTGGGTTCTTCGCTTGAATTCTTCTTCGTCCGTCCTCCCTGTGCCTCGCGTGGCTCTGGTGTCCCCTTTTCGTTGGCAGCTGCCCTTTGGCTTCTTGGTTCCGGCCTGGGCTGTGCTGTCTGCTTCGCTGTGACTTCGCCGCGCGTGCCTTGGTTGAGATTTTCTCCCCCCTTCCCCGGTCCCGTTCCGGGAAAAGGTAAGGTAGTTGGGTTGGCCCTCGGCCGGTCCCCGCGCTGGGCACTGGTTGAGCAGGCTCGAAGGCGGTCTTCTTCGGCGCGGTTGCTTTGCGCCAAGATTCTTGACTTTTACTTGGCGGGCCTCGCGCCCGTTCCCTATCTCCTTCCGTGTTGGTGTGGCATTATTATTTAACAGGGTCAAAATCTCCCTTTCTCAAAAGAGGGCGTTTACGCGTGAGGAAAGGAATGAGACGTTTTTAGCTGGAACGGTCATTCTTAAACGGCTCAGATCCACAGGTGGTCAGCTTCGTTTTCCAAGATGGCGTCTAGCGATGCAGAGCACCTTTTCCTCGCGGTTAAAACCTCTAATGGAATGGGAGGGGTGGGAAAGATCGGTGACAGTTAAGTCTAACTTTATTCGGGCGCTTACCTACTCACTTGTTCCTCACCTACTCTTTTTGTACCTTGTGGGGTTCGGGGAATGTGTTATGCTCCAGCATTTCCTTGACGCATTGCGTTGGTGAGTGTGGCGAGAGCCGACGCTTACTTTGGTACTGTGTCGGTCACGTAATGCCTGGTTTGCGTAATGCAGCCCTGTTACCTTACTCGGGGGCTTATTAGGTACACGATTTGGCTGGTGGGTGAACATTCTTGTACACTTTTATACTTGGCATCACATGTTTCTGTTCTTGGATGTCAGGCGTTTGCCTACTTGAGTGCAGGGCCACTGGTCGCCACGCCTTACTGCCGTTTTTTAAGGTCCAAGATGACCTTTTTGTGGCTAAAAAAAAAAAAAAAAAAAAAAAAAAAAAGTTTGGCTTGCCGCCACAGGTGCTGCTCACATTTATGCATGCGCTCGTTCCGCAAGTTACAGGAACAGAGCTACGAAATGGACATTGCTTTCGGACGGGTGGAGCCCGTCGCCTAGGCAGCTAAGGGCCGGCGCCAGTGACCTCATCCCAACCCGAACCTACCTGACGGAAACAGAGTGCCAAGACAGCCCTATGTCTCCTGAACACTTTAGTATATGCTCTTTGGTTAAATTCCTCCTTGCCTAAGGCTTGTGCATGTGAATACAAATTACGGTCAAAAGGAGATTAATGGCCTGTATAGGCAACATAAAACTACGATCAAAGCTGCACCTGGAGGCCCGTCGCTATAGTACAGCTCCGGTGTTCAGCGGAGGGCACCACTCCGACTAAGGTTACTGTGCCTGCCGCTTGCTTCAGGCCTATACTTGTCATGACATGCTTGAGTTGTTGTGCATGATGTGTTGCAAAGGTTAACCTTACCAGGGCAGGGTCCCTTAGGCCCACGCCCGCGTGCCTTCGGTTTTTATATGTTGCAGTGGTCTCTGGACGACCTGCTCACTACATGGAGGATTCCAGTGACCGTCGGACTCGCACAAGGTCTGTCTACCATGTGCCGGATGTACCTCCGAACGTTGGTGTGACGTCTGCTCCACGTGACCGGAACGGCGCTGGGCGCTACTTGGGGCTTCCTTTGGCGAGTTCGCCCGGCACCTGTGACTGGTTCCAGACCTGCTGGAATACCGGCTGCTGTTCCCGGTACTACGATCGCTCGAGTTCCGACGAGATGACGGAGAGATCACCATGCCGGACGCGTCAGTATAGTGTGCAGAGTGGGTTGATCGATGCGGTGGTTCCCAGGAGGGAACGCACCAGGACCAAACATTGTGGCAGACAGGAAGCCCGCATCGACACGGAGCTCGGTGCGGAGGGACGTGCGCTATCCGTCCTTGATCATATGCCGATCCCCGCTCGTCTCCTAGAAAGCCTGCTGGCTCCTACGCGGAGTCTCCTCGCTGGCAGCGAGCCCACCTCGCCATAGAGCTCGGTTCGCGGAGACATTCTCGCACGCATGCATCGTCTCGGCACAAATGGAATCCGCTGGGCGCACAGTACGGAACCCACACACCGCTCAAGGTCAGCTTGGAAGCCGTCCAGGCAGCCGATGACGAGGCGCAGGTTATCACGCTCGGAGTGGGTATGCTGGCACCGCCCTCGCTCCCTGGAGGGGGCTCCACCAGGACAGCGCTGCTCGTCGGGAGACACACTGAGCCGGCTGCTAGTGGTTACAGGGTCCTGTTGGTGACAGCCGGCTAGACAGAGGTTCCAGTCTCCGTTCTTACCGCTCGATTCCTTGACGATCTTGGGGAGAGATCACCACGCCGGTTGCAACGTTCCAGTACGCGGAGTGGGTTGATCGATGCGGTCGTTCCTAGGAGGGAACGCACCAAGAACGAACCTTATGACAGACAGAAAACCAGCACCGGCACGGAGCTCGGTGCCGAGGGACGTGCGCCATTCCGTCCTTGATCCAATGCCGATCCCCGCTCGTCTCCTAGAAAGCCCGCTGGCTCCTACGCGGAGTCTCCTCGCCGGCAGCGAGCCCACCTCGCCATAGAGCTCGGTTCGCGGAGACATTCACGCACGCGTACACTTTCACGGCACGCTTTGGAATCCTCTCGGCAACATTGGACCTCCTCTCTCGAACTCCTACACGCAAGGAGGGACCGCTCCATGGGATGCTCGTCCGCTACGGTTCGCCATCGTTGGAGTCACTCCTCGAGCACTCTACGTCTACACTCCGCTCTCTCCACTGCGGGCGTGCTTACGAGTTGCCGTTCTTCACGTCGCTCCAGGGATCCTGTCCCGTCTCGCTCGTCGGTCCCCTTCGCGTCCGGCTGCCGTTCATCCCATTCCTCTCCCCTCACTCAGCCATTTCCCCTTCTTCGTGCTCCGTCCCAGGGCGCCTGGCTGCAGTCGCTCCATTTCTGGACGCTCGACCCCCTCCGGTGGATCCTCGGGGAGGACGCTGTCGTTACTTCGCCTAGCACAGACCTGTTTACCTACACTTGGGGGTTAAAGTACACATATTTGCTTGGGTTACACTTACATGTACACTTTCTACACAGTTATACACTATATACACCTTTGGAGATCTGACTACTCACTAGCTTGTGACCTTTTACGCGTGAGATCCCAATTACCCTTAGTCAGTTGGAAGGGTTTTGACTTCACACGGGGGGTAAACAGGTCTGCGAGCGCTTCGGCTTCTGTCTCCACTGGTGCCCTCTCGGATACAGCTCGGAGTTGGCCGCGGCTGCCGCACTTCGTGACAGGCGCTTCGACTACCCTGCGCTTCTTCTCTCGGTTCCCGGAGCTTCTTGCTTCGCCCTCCTTGGAGTGGTCAGCTGTTGGCTTCCCTCGGCGGGACCGGTTCTCGGGAGGTCTCAGGAGTTTGCCTGCCCCTACTGGCTGCGGATCCGCTCTTGACTCTTCTTGGACTAGATGACCTCTCTCGTCCGTAACAACCTACACTGCGTGGGATCGGGGAGCTCCTTACCCTGCTCTTCGTTCTCCAGTGGACGGCTCCTGGCCCCTGGCAGGGCGTCTGGCCGCGGAAGGACCCCCTGTGCTGACGACTCGGCTGACCCAGGTTCTTCGGAGTTCCTGGACTTCACTTCGGGGAGCAGACCGGAGGAGGCTGCTAGGACCTTGGTTGCGCTTACGCTGGTGCCAGATGGCGATGGGATGCGGTCCGCGCAGGTGGTCTTCGGCTCCGCCTCCAGATCTTGGGCTGCGCCTTCTTCCGGAGCTGCCGACCCTTGACTCCAGTTACCCGTGCACTCGGCCTCCACAACGTTCCTCGGTTCACCTGCGAAGGAGGAGTCACCGCTGAGGTAGGCTCCGCTCCTGTTCGGTTTTCCGTTGGATTCACCGGGGGTCCTCAACCTACCCATGGACACTGTGGAACCAAAGCGCAGCGCCGTCTCCCGGGTGCCTAACCTATTCGACATCCCCATTGGGCGCACAGGGGTACGCCGGAGTTTGGACAGGTGGTACGGCTGCGGCGATGCTCGCGTTGGAAGGGCCTAGCCACTGCTCAGAAGTCGGCTCTACTCTCCGTCGGTCGTCTCGCAGCCCGGCTGCTATAGCTACGCCCCCTACTTCCGTGGTTCTTCTCGAGGTCCAGCCTAGCCTCCGGACCTCGAGGACAAGAGCGTGAACGGCTTGGATCCGACACGGACTAGGAGGTCGGCTCGGGGGAGGTCTGCGCCAGCCTTTTCCCCGATGGAACCAGTTGCTTCACTCGGTATGCACGAGGATACCTTCGGAGGATCGGCGAGATGGCTTAGTGGACCTGTTCGCCGCAAGGTGGGATCTCTGGCTTCCCCGCGCCTTCGTGGGATATAGCCCTCCTGGACGAGATGCCAACGCTCTGATCTAGCCTGGGAAGGATCCTCCTCTCGTCCTGTTGGTCACCCCTTTCCCTGGCACCGGTCCTGAACCTCCTTCCCCTCAGCTCGCCACGGACCCCCCGCTACTGCTTCCCGCATTCTACTAGGTCCGCATGCAGCCGCGATGGTCACTGTTCCGCCTTGCTGGAGCGCCTACCCCTGCACCTTGGCGGTTTGCGACAGACCCTCAACGCTGGAGTCTGCGCATGGGCAGCGGTCGAAGCCTCGCTACGGCCCGCTTCCCCAACTTGACGCCTCTACGATGAAGTTGGCGAGGCATTGTGCTCTTGGACGGCGTACGTCACCTCTCCCCTACCGACCCTGCTGACCCCAGCTGGTAGACTTATCCCCAGGAGACTAGGCAGGATAGCCTGAGCTTGCCTCACTTATGCCTACGACGACATAGCCGTCCGGGCGGACGCGCACGCTTCTTGGCCGTGCCCGGCAGCTCTGAAGCTACAGGGCAGTCGATCCTCCTGTCTACGCTCAGTCATACGATCCAAAGTCCAGGATCCCTCCCTCAGGGAGCTTAGAGGCTAATTACGTCCAATCAGCTACGTGCAGGGCCATGAACGCCACAGCCGTCAGGAACTGGGCGGCCCTCATCGTGGCTATTGGAGGGCTGGCGCGCAGGTGCTCTCGATCGCAGAGTTCTGTCAGCCTAGCGAGGTTACTCGCTCTGGTGGGGGACATCCCGGGGGGGCGCTCTCCTCCCTCCTGGCGCTTCAGCGCCGTCGCTTATACCTTCCTAGAGTTGTCGGGAGTTTGCGGTTGGGAGGACGGCCCTTGGGGCCTTAGGTGTGCTAGAGCGCGGCACCCTCCTCCTTTTCGCCATTCTCCCATAAGGTCATGTCATCGGTAATGTTTTTGAAGAAACAAATGCATTTTTCTTTAAAAGGTATTTTTTCGAAAAATACTTACCGATGACATGACTCGGACGACCCTCCCACCTGCCCCGCTTGCCGCTGGTAAGCTAAGTATCCTGACTGAAGGACTATGGGTACTCTGTCCCAGATGGGAAGTATCGGGAGATAACTCTCGGCCCCCTCGGGGTTCCCCAAGTGCCTCCCGGGTTGTGTGGTAACACAACGAGCTCTTAGGCTAGAATTGCGTAAGTAGTAGACATCTCCCATAAGGTCATGTCATCGGTAAGTATTTTTCGAAAAAATACCTTTTAAAGAAAAATGCATTTTTTATGTTATGACTCGATACTTTGTGTAGAGCTAGATTAAAGGAAGATATTGAATGAGTTCGTTAGCCAGCATTGTACTTCTTTAACTTTTTTAATAAATATTTTGTGTGGCGAGTTTTGGAACCATGTGTCACTCCATCAAACAGTCATCCCTGGAAGAGGCTTTCATGCCTTTTGTATGAGTGGTGTGAAACATCCATTTTGTCACTGTGTACACGGCGTCATGGGACTAGCTATGCCATGACATGAAGCTTATAGTGACGCCATTTTGCTGCTCGTGTTATTCTTCTTCTTCAGAATTGCTGTCGCTCCAGCCCACAGAGCATACTAATGGCAGGAAGCACCGTGTGTTCGTCTTTATTTGTGTGTGCCAGTGTGTGTTGATCTGAGGATAGAGAGGAGGGAAATGGATCAGAAGGATAAGCTTAAAAAGAGGAACAACTCTAAATGTTCCTAAAAGAAAAACGCACGTGAGCTCAAAACAATACTGTAGACTTTGGGATGAAATCCTCATCTTGTTTATTTGATAAAAACGCATGTGAGCTCAAAACAATACGGTAGACTTTGGGATGAAATCCTCATCTTGTTTATTTGATAAAATGAGAGGAACATAATTGAGAACAAAATGTGTTCGACCTTTACAGCGCAGCTGTATATAGTGTAACTGTAAACAAATGTAACTTTTTGCAAGTGCAGCAGTATGTAGTAAAATGTAATTGTGGTCTTACAGATTTTGCTGTAGGTGCACCTTTCGAGGGAAATGGAACAGTCTACATCTACCATGGGTCCAAAAATGGAGTCGTCAAAAAATATGCTCAGGTTAATACTCATCCACCAATCTGTGTTCTGTGTAAGGTCTGCCTCAGTATTATACGCTCCAGTATACCACTCTGTCTGATATAACACATGCAGATCGCTGGGTCCCAAGGGGATGCTTGTTGAACATAATGTCATGAGGCTGATAGTCTTAGCAGGCCCAGGCATGGGCCCGCTAAGACTGACATGGGCCTGAAGACCTTTTGCTTACTGTTACATTGGTTTTTCTTCACAAGTCTATTTGTTTCCTCAAAAACATTACCGATGACATGGCTATGTGGAAGTGTCTACTACTTACTCAGTTTTAGCCTAAGAACCTGTTGTGTTACCACACAACCCGGGAGGCACTCGGGGAACCCCTAGAAGGGCCGAGAGTTGTCTCCCGTTCCTGCCCATCCGGTTCTGAGTCACGTGGTGACCAACCAGTCATGCTACTTAGCTCACGCCGTTCAGACATGTTTGCCTTAGCCTACGGACTTAGACTTTGCCTTGTTCGACCGGTTGCTTCGCCGGTCCTCTGCACGACTTGACTTCTCGTTGGACTTCTGCTTCTCCAACCCTGCCTATGCCCTGTGTGGGTCTGCTTGTTCCCTGCTCGTTCGGCTGCTGCCCTCGCCTGCGCCTTGGGTTTGCTCGGTGCGCTTTTGCTGGGACGCCCCCCCGCGTTCGTGCGCTGAGGGTGTTGTGGAGGTTTCTTCCCATGTCCCCGCTCCGGCGGAGAGGTAAGGTAGCTGTGTTGGCCCTCGGCCGGCTCCCGGGCTGGGCGCCAGTTTCGAGCAGAGACAAATCATTCTTCATCTTCGCTGTGGCTTGCGCGCCAAACATTCATCTTAGCTTGGCGGGGCCCCACGTGCCTGCGCTCGCTCACCTTTCACGTGATTGGTGTGGCAGGATTGGCGCTTACCTGCTTGCTTGTACCTTGGTTGTTTTTGCGGTACTATTATGCGTCCTTAGCTCGCTTAGCTTGGCGGGGCCCCTCGTGCCCGCGCCCTGTCGCCATGACGTTGATAAATGTTGCTACCTTCATGCCTGTACCTGTCGTGACATGCGGTGTTGAGTGCTGGCCTTAGTGTGGCGGGGCCCCACGTGCCCACGCTTCCCGCTTTGCCGGTTGACAGGTGTTGCAGTACCAGGCTCTTGCCTGCATGCTTGTGTTTTGTTGTACCTGATGTGTCGTATGCTCGCCTTAGCTTCGCGGGGCCCCATGTGCCCGCGCCCACTAGCTGTTATGTTGATAAGTGTTGCAGCACCAGACGCTTACTTGCAGGCTCGTTCCTTGTTGTTTTGTGCCATTATTTTGCGAAGGCTCGCCTTATCTGGTCGGGTTCCCACAGGCCCTCGCCCGCGTGCCTCCATGTTATGTGTTGCAGTTGCCAGGTGCTGACCTGCACGCAATTCCAATGGCCGTCGGACAACCACAAGGTCTGTCTCCCCTGCACCGGATGCGCCTCTGACCACGCTTGCGACATCTGCTCCACCTGGCCTGAGCTGCTCTGGTCGCAGTTAGATAGTTTTACAGACGCAAGCGACCGGCACCAGAGTGTGATCCTACTCCAGTCGAGGCGCCATCCCCCATGCCCGGAGCAGTGACCGCACGAGACCCCACCGACCTTGTGGAATGGACTCCACACCGGACGCAGGAGCCCAGCACGCAGAGCAGGACTGCTATCAACGCGATCGCTTCCAGGAGGGAGCCCGCCCAGACAAAGCCCGCTGGTTCCTACAGGGAGCCTACTTGCCGGCAGAGAGCCCGCCTCACTGAGCCCGGCTCGGAGAGATGTGCCATGCGCTGTCCCATGTCCGCTGTAAGTCCTCGCTCGTCTCCAAGGAAACCCGCCTGCCTCACAGAGCCCGGCTCGGAGAGACCTTTACCCACGCGTCCAAGGACTTCAGGCAGTTCAGAGCCCTCACGCTACTCCAGCGCTACCTGACGCTCACGCTCCCCTGTTGTCGAGCGCAGGAAGGACCATGCTTCGCTCCCCGCCAGGGACCGCAGCCCCCACTGCTCTTCGGCCTCGTCGAGCTCGGCCCCCCACGGATGTCCTTCCCTCAACCGGCCTCCTCCGATTCCTTGTTGTTTTCTCGAACTTTATGCACAACTTCAACCCAAATGGTACAGAGATACCTTATGGTAATTCCCATTTATGCATACTAAGGGGTTGAGCCCTCAGATACCTATGGTCACAAGAGGCCTGCAAATGTGTGTAAAATGCTTATTGGTGATAAACTTGTTACATTTATCAACCTTTTTTTTTAGCAAACGTTTTATTCATATTTTGCGCACAGGGCGCTGATGGTAAGATCTTCCTATGCATACTAACTTAGTCGTCTCAGCGCAAGGTAAAGGATCACGGGGGGTTGAGAGATGTGTGAACAGTATGCATGCTTACATGCCGGACACGTGAGACCAGCGCTTCTCGCAGGACTGCTCTCAACGCGACCCCTCCTCGGAGGGACACCGCCCGGACAAAGCCCGCTGGTTCCTTATGGGGAACCTACTGCCGGCAGAGAGCCCGCCTCACTGAGCCCGGCTCGGAGAGAAGCGCCATGCGCCGTCCCATGTCCGCTGTCAGTCATCGCTCGTCTCCAAGTAGACAGCCTGCTGACTGTCGGGGAGTCGTTAACTGGCAGAGAGCCCACCTCTCGGAGCCCGGATCGCACAGTCCAGTACAAAGTAGGAAGAGCGCGTCCACACCGCCCTTGGGGGTTGCATGCCGCGCTGGACACGGGAGCCCAGCGCTCCTAGCAGGATCGCTTTCAACGCGACAGCTCCCCAGAGGGAGCCCGCCCGGACTAAGCCCGCTGGCTCTTAAGGGGATCCATTTAGCCGGCAGTGCGGCCGCCTCCTGGGACGAGTCGCACGCCTTCCTGTGTCCACTGTCCGTCCTTTTGGTCTCCACTGAGAAGCTCACAGACTCTTCAGGGAGTCGTTAGCTGGCAGAGAGCCTGCCCCTCTGAGCCCGGCTCACAGAGACCAGGGTCTCTCATCCGCGGCCGGTGATAAAGAGTGGTGCCACAGGCGATCCAGTAGCGCTGATAACCTCCTTCGGGAGAGGACCAGTCTGGTCAGTTCAAGGAGCCATCGTATGGAGAGTGCTATTGGACGGTGGAACCCCGAAGCACAGACTTTCAGGGATTCGATCTTCGCAATCGAAGGAACGGTCACAGCGTGTGGAGTCTACACGTGGCAGGGACCGTGATCGGATTGTCTTCTCGTCTCCTCGCTCTTCGCCGTCGGATCGGAGGACCAGTCTACTGCCTCGCGCCACCAGACTTGGCCGCGGCAACAGACTTCAGAGTTTCCAGTTGGGTGCAGCAGTTCCTCGGACCGTTGGGCAGCCGTCGCTCTTCTCTGGAGACGCAGGTTCGATGACAGCAGGACGGCGCTCGGCACGTGATGTCTCATCTTCCCTTTCCTCTTTGCCGGCCGGTGGTCTAGTTCCAGCGTGGCGCTGCACGGACCTCTTCTAGGCACCTGGCTTTGCAGACTCCAGCTAGCGGCATCAGTCCTTGGGACAAGTCTGGCAGGGATCGCGCGGCAGCAGGCGCAGTTCAACGTCAGCACGGGCTTTCGGACATCCTTGGACGGAGGCGCCTTCACGGAGATATCGACACAGGCGCCGGCGTACCGCACCAGATCGTTGAGTCTTTGGCAGGGACGGCGCTTACGTGGAGACGCAGCTTTGACATCAGCAGCAGGACCACTCGCGTGATGTCCGACGGGTGGAGGCAGCGTCCCGTGGACTACGAGACAACCACATCTTGGCGCGCGGCTGATGATGCGGATGCGCACAGTCTAGCGAGGACATGGATTCAACCGCATGGGTGAACCCCAGCAGATCGCCGGACGGACTGACGGGGACCGCTCTTAGCGGAGTGAAGCGGCAGATCTACTCCCACTCGAACATCTTCTCGCCTCCCGCTACAGCAGCAGCACCTCCTGCTTCCTTGGCGTCCGCCCTCCAGAGACATAGCTGCCCCTGTACACTTGACTCAGATGCTTCATCCTCTTCTGCGGCCTTAGACGGACACTTCGTGGCCCGCTTCGGGATTTCCCCCCCACCCCCCTCCACCCTCAGCTTCCCTTGGGCTCGATGCCTTTCTCTCCGGGTGAGAGTCTCACCTGCTACCGCGGTTCCTCACGACGTCCGGCCCTGGCCTCCAGAACTGGCAGACAGTTACGTCAACTGGTTGGAGCTGCAAGCAGTCTGGCAAGCCCTCATCGCGTGGGAAGCACACCTTCGTCGCCAGGAGCGGCGCATCCTCGCGGACAACGCGACGGTGGTTTCTACATTCAGACGCACGGCCATCTCACCCGTTCTGGGCTTCCCCCCCTACCGTCTGATGCGCTGGAGCGAGGTCCGCAGCTTCCCCTGAGCTCGACACCTCCCAGCCACTGGAACGTCTTGGCCGACTCTCTCCCGGCGCGGCCCCTGCTGTGCACGGAGGAGACCCTACACCAGGTCATCATTCAGATGAGCTGCGCGCTCTGGGAGACACCTATGATCGACCTGTTTGCCATGAGGTGGAATCACCAGGTGCCCCTATTCGTCGCCCCGATCCCCGACCCCTGGCCTGGGCAGTCGATGCGTTCTCCATCCCATGGGACAGTTCATCGCGTATGCATACCCCCCGACAGTCCTCGTTTCCTAAGTCCTCCTCAAGCTACGAGGATACAAGGCGGTCGCCTTGCTGGTCACCCCGTTCTCCTGGAACCGGTCCTGGACCATCAGCCTCCTCAGACTCGCCATGCACCCCCCCCCAACCCCCCCAACCCCCCCCCCCACTCCCACCCCCCCCCCCCACCCACCCACCCCGCTGCTACCCACGCCGAGCTCGATGCTCAAGCGACCACGGAGCGTCTCCCACCTGGAGATTGTGCGACAAGCCCTCACCGCTAGAGGCTTCTCGAGTGCAGCAGTGGAAGCGACTGTTACAGCCCGCAGACCCGCAGGGCGACTACTGTGCTCCGGGTGCAAGGACCAGCTTCTCTTCCCCACCGAGCAGACTAATTCCCAGCTCGCGCACTTCTTCCTCTGGCTCTTCGGAGGCCAAGACTTAGCCCCTATCACCTTCAGGGGGTATCTGTGCATGATTGCCGACGCCTACCGGCGCCTTGGCCGCCCGGACCCCGGCGCCTGTAAGACATCGCCGACCTTATGACTCACTTCAGGCTGCAGCGTCCAGTACCCCGCTCACTCATTCCTCGCTGAGACCTTCCATGGGTACCGACATGGCTTAACTCTGCCAGATTTGAACCGCTGCCCTTGGCCTGCTTCACGGATGTGACTCGTAAGACATGCTTCCGGTTGGCTCTCGAGACGGCGACCCGAGTAAGCGAGCTACACGTGCTGTCAGCGCACCCTGCCTGCCTGCCCTTAAAGCGGATGGTTCCGTACAGCTCCTCACGGACCCTGCCTTCCTTGCCAAGACTAGGTCTCCTCGGACCGCGCCACAGGTGATCACCTTACGACCGCAACGAGATACGAACTTCCCCGGGAGACCAGGCAACAAGATCCTGTGCGCGCCCTACGCGTTTACCTATGCCGATCCAAAGCCGCCTGCAGAGGGCGCTCGTGCCTCTTCTACCATTTAACCCAGGCAGAACTGACTCACAGTGTTCCTGGCTATGCTGGGTCATACGGGCCGCGTACCAGGACCTCGCCCCACAGAGAGCAAAGAGGCTTAGGATACGCGCACACGAGGTACGAGCCACGGCCACGAGTGTCGCATTCGATCGGAACTGTGCTATCAAGACATCGTGGCAGCCATGGGCTGGCGGGCAGAATCGACCTTCGCCCGCTTCTACCTCCGGGATCTGGCAGGCCAGCAAGACAATCTCGCACTGATGGGAAACTTCACCGCAGAGCAACACTTCCTCTCGGCGCCACAGGCGCCGTAGGTGCACACTTAGCTACAATTGTTGGGAGTTTGCGACAGGGAGGATGGCTCTGACTATAGCCCTTTGCGGGGGTGTTTTGGGCGCGGCACCCTCCTCCTTATCACAATTCTTCCACATAGTCATGTCATCGGTAATGTTTTTGAGGAAACAAATTCATTTTTCTCTAAAAGGTATTTTTTTCGAAAAATACTTACCGATGACATGACTCGGAGGACCCTCCTACCTGCCCCGCTTGCCGCTGGTGAGCTAAGTATACAGACTGGTTGGTCACCACGTGACTTGGAACCGGATGGGCAGGAACGGGAGACAACTCTCGGCCCCTCTAGTGGTTCCCTGAGTGCCTCACCAGTTGTGTGGTAACACAACAGGTTCTTAGGCTAAAATTGAGTAGTAGACACTTCCACATGGTCATGTCATCGGTAAGTATTTTTCGAAAAAATACCTTTTAGAGAAAAATGAATTTTTTATTCAGCACTACAATAATGCGATGGCAAGTAACGTGGTATGACTATGGCTTCCAGATACCGTGATATACTGATGCTGACCTGTATCAGTCTTAAAATTGAAAACTATTGCCACCTCCACCGCCCCTTTTCCAACCACTTTTAAAAATTGTAACCCCTTCACTACAAGCAGACACAGTTTGTTTTTGAAATAGTTATAAATTCAACGTCAAAGATCCCCGGCCATCAAACCAACATGGATACAAACTGGTTTTACATAGGGGCATAGATCCTCATAAGCCCCTACTGTTGTGGGGGCTCATAAGGATCTATACCTCTTGCAGTTGGGAGGTGTTAATTAGCACCTTCCAAGTCGCTGACCTAATCTGGCATCACTCTTGAACTGTCATCTCCCACGGTGATGTTGTAAGTGTAAATGTTTTAACTCCCTCTTTTGCATGCAGCCACCGGTACTGGTCACAATACCACTGGCTGCATGCACATTAGGGTTATATTGTGTTTTGTTTATACAGTAAATTTCACTTAGAACAAATTTAGGATATAACAGCATTCAAATATGGGTCCCTGGTGTTTAGTTATATCAAAAAATTACTGTACCTTGCTACCTATTTTTATTTGTCATCTGTGTCTTTACAGCAAATTAAAGCCTCAGATATGCCAAATGGTGACCAGATGAAATCGTTTGGCCATTCTTTGTCTGGGGGCCTTGACCTTGATGATAATGGCTACCCGGATCTGCTGGTCGGATCATACGAGTCCAATCAGGTGGCATTGATCCGCTCAAGGGCTGTTATCCGACTTGTGCCGGAAATTACGGCCACCCCAAACATGACTGACTTGGGGGCTGTGGCAAGGTGTCCATTCGACAACTCACAGCGACGTTGCGTGCAATTGAAGATCTGTTTGACATTTACTGCGGAACCGACAGAAAGGTAGGGAAACTGTGCGGTAGATGGAAAGCCATCTGCAAGTGGAATAGATCCTCATGAGCCCCCACATGTGGGGGGACTCATGAAAATCTATTGCGTTTGCTGGCTTGTGTTGCGGGGTCTGGCAAGGATGTATGTCTCTTGCTGGCTGACCTTTAGTCTTTTCTTGTGTATTCTTCAAACAGAGGAGATGTTTGTGTGCCATATGAGGGTCTGTGCCTATTGCTGAGCTTTCAAGGTTTATCTTCAGGCTGAAGGAGTTGTTTGGTATGTGATAGTTGTTTGTGATAGATTGTAACTGAAAGTCAGAGAAGTTGTCACCATCTGTTTTCTGAGGAGGAAGAGAGTTTGATTCAGTACACACCAGTTCTCTGTATGTTTGTTCCCCCCAAAAAAAGATTCAAAGATGTTATTTTCTAGACATTTCCTTTATTCCCAATTGGGATATGGAGGAAAGATATTGATTACAATTTAGGTGTATATTCGCTGATGTATAATGACACAAACATTCTTTGTCAAATGATCTTTAGTAATCTTAAAAAATAAATCAGTTTACACTGAAGGTGTATGCTTTGCATCATTCCATAAATCCTGTAGCCATTTATCATGCACAGTGAATGATGAAACTTATCGTTAAGGGTTTTATACGTGTGCATGAGTGAAAGCTGGCAGTCAAAAATCCATAAAATGATGATCTTGCATACTGAAATATTCGAATTTAAATCTAACCTTTTCTCATGCTTCTAGCTAAAATAATTGTGGGCACACCATCAGCTCATAGGTTGTCCAAGGTCCCCAGCCAGCCTCAAACTTTTAGACACGATGTTATGTTTTCAATATTTTCAACAGCTTCAACAGTCAACCCACAATCACCTACCGCATCGACGCAGAAAAATCTCGCAGTTTCTCTCGCCTGGAGATGGTGAACTCGGCAGACTCCAGCAAGAAGTTTGTTGAGGCGAGAGTGAAGCTGTACAAACAAGGTACTGGGAGAAAAGCCTGCGTGGAGGAACTGGCATACCTCAAGGTGAAACATGTTCCATAATAATATGAAGAAGAAGAATAGTAGTGATGAAATTTGGAAAGGGCTAAATTCTGATTTCATAAGTCAGTTTGAAGCACTCACACACTGCAGACATATACACACACAGTATAAAATAGGCACATTCATTAACCCTCTGACTAAGATAGTTCAAGGGTGGTGCCAGAATAGCATGGCACCTGAGGCACCAAACTATTCGGCACCGCCCTTGAACTAAAATGATTGATCTATCTCCTAATCTGTAATGTAGCCTTCATGGGACAATAAGCACATTTTAAAAAAATTAGCCTCAGGATGTTGTGGGTTAAACAGTGGTCAAAAGCTACTATTAAAACTTTTTAAAAGGTGATGCATGGTACAAGGACTAAGAGATTTTCTGTATGAGGTAATTGTTAGGGACACTAATAGCTGTAAATATGTAGTTGTCTGTGCCTTTGAGCTGTAACTTTATGTGTAAGATCCAAACTCATGCACTTGTGGCAACTGGTGGCCCCAGCATCATGTTCAAAATCACAAGTTGTTATATCTGAATGTTCTTGTGTTTATCAGCGAAGTTGACAGTATTTCACATTTTTATCAATAACAGTGACCATGCCTCTCCTTGCAGGATGTGTTTGCAGACAAGCTTAACCCCATGGAGCTGACTGTTAGCTTCTCTCTCGACGAGCTTGAATACACTCGGCCACAGCCGGGCCAGCCTTTGACAGACATCAACGAGTATCCCATTCTTTCTACACACGGGTCTGCAGGGGACTCACATAACACTGTCTCTGTCATGGTCAGTTCTTAAACGACTCACTGCTGAAACAAGGCCAACATCAACCAATTGCAAGAGGCAAGGATCTTCATGAGCCCCCACAGTTACAGGGATTCATGAGGGTCTATGTTCTTTGCTGGCCTCATTCATTTCTGCAGTTTTCACATGCAGTACGGTTGTGTTTTGAAACATTTCATAATTATATGATCACTGACAGTGAATTGCTTCATAGTAATGATGATAATAATAGTGATTAGTGATTACAATATTAAATAATTGTTACGTACATTTGCAGGGTTTTTGTATTTTTACCGGTCAAGCCATGATACCTTACAGCAGTATATGGGTCGATCATGATACTGATTGTAGTTTGAATACAGATTGTAGTTTCTCAGAACCAAACTATTCTGGAACCACCCATGAACTATCATGATTGATGTACTCCTGTTGTAGTGTATCAAGGCTGATCTGGTTGACCACTTTAACCCCAAGGCCACATTTTCTAAATTTTGGAGGTGTCACCTCATGACTACCAGTTGCAGGAGATGGATTGATCATAATAGTTCAAGGGTAGTGCCAGATTAGCTTGGCGCCTGAAGGTGCCAAGCTAATCTGGCACTACCCTTGAATTATCATGGGTGATCCATCTCCTGCACGGGGCTAAATGGGTTAAGTAGCCACGCTTGTGTGTAAGACGTAGTTGTTCATGAGCTCCTACAGTTTGCTGGGGTTTGAGCAGATCCGTAACTCTTACTGACATGGTTTTGCTGAACACTGCACTTACTAACACTGTTGTTTTGTAACTGCCCCTTTCTTTAGGTGGACTTTGTCAAAGAGTGTGGTGAGGACAACCTCTGCTTCAGCAATTTACAGTTTGAAGCCATCCTGGAGGACGCTCCATTGAAGAATGGGAGGTATGAGCTACAGGGAGGGGGCGAAGACTCGAGGGCGGCCATGGCATTCACCATCACCAACCTGGGAGAGGCGGCATACCTGACACGCGTGTACATCCAGAAACCACCCGGCTTGGACTACCAGGGTGGTGGTGGCAAGGGACAGGTATGAGCAAATTATTTCATCCACACTCATCCCCCATGTGCATGCAGCCGCAGGTACTGATTTCAGTACATGCATCGGAATGCACGAAGGGGTTTAGACACCTCATTGGGAGGTGGATCATCTGTGGCTAATCTGGCACTTCCCTTGTACTATCCCTGTTTCCAGAGTGCTGTTTAGCAAAAAATTATTCTATCATATTTGAGAAAAAGATTGACAAGTTAAAAAAGATTGCACAACTTGGCAACTTAGAGATTAAAGATCAAACATTTTTTGCTAATAATACTGTGTGCTGCAGAATTGTCAGCTGGTCTGTGATTTTGGAGCTGACAGCCTGGAACTGTATGGTCCAAAATCACGGACCAGCATGTAAATAATGTCATTGATATCACCCAATGTACCACAATTTCACTTAGAACAAGATTGGATATACAGCCACACTTATTTTGCTTATAATGAACTTTAAATATAACCCAAAAATGTGAACACCAGACACTTTGTTATATCTGAAGTTTAGCATATTAACCCTTTTTATCCTCATAGATTGAAATAAATTTGACTATGATAGTTCAAGGGTGGTGCCAGAATAGCTTGGCACCGGAGGAGGCACCAGGCTATTCTGGCACCACCTTTGAACTGAAATGGTTGATTTATCTACTAATCTGTAACGTAGCCTTGAAAAAAGAAAAAGCAATTTAAAAAAAAAAAACGAGCCTCAGGTTGTAATGGGTTTATGTTCATGTTCAGGATTCTGATGTCAAATGTCTGCCTGATGAGGAGGATGACACGCTGATTGTATGTGATGATATCGGAAACCCACTCAAAACGTCGTCAAGCATCACATTCAAAGTCAAAATGACCAACAGGCTGGCTGCAACACAGTCCAAGCAACTGAATATCACTGTTTGGGTCAACACGTTAGTATTGAAAATTGTCTCTTCTGTCAGAGTTGTTGTTTGCAGCGTTTGCACGATAGACAAATAGCAGATTTATTTCCATGTCTTTGTGTTGTTTGCGCCATTTTGTGCTAAAGTACCATTTGTATATTACAGACATACTGCAAACAGCGCAAAGACCTACAAAGATCTACTCTTTGGCTTATAACAGACCTTTGGGCTCAATGTGTTACACGTCCTTCAGTTTCCACTTAGCTTCTTTGCTTAGCTTCTTTGTTTTTACCGATGGCATTACTATATGGAATACACTCTATAGCCTAACGATTTCAGCCCAAAGTTGTGTCCCCTACACAACTGGGGAGGAGACACCGGGGATCCAAGTATAGGAGCCCGGGTGGCCTCCCCTTACCAACCTATCCCGGCATGCGTGTGGCGAACTCACCTCAGTTTCACTCTTAGCTCGACCGTGGACGGTCGGGCTTTTGCCTTGCTACGGTTTTTGACCGGTGTCTTCTGTGGTTTACTACAAACTTGGCTTTTGCCTTGGTTAGACTACTCCTTGGACTCAGTGTACTTCGTTGGTGTGTTATACACTTCAACGTTTTTACTGTTTGTGGACTTAGCGCCGACCGGTTCCGACCGGTTTGACTTTCAGTGAACTTCATCCTTGGTTGCGGCCTTGTGTTTCGGCTTGTGACTTTACGCGTGGCTTTGTGCCTTGTGGTGTGAGTTCGGCACTTGAGTGTGTTCCTTCCTGCGGACAGTGTGCAACGAATGCTATGGCGGCTTCTGTTTGAAGGCTTGCCTTCTTTGGTGAGGATTTTCTGTGGCCCTCGGACGCCCTCGTCGTCTGCCGGCCATGCTCAGACTGCTCTTACGACAGGATGTGTGACGTGTGTGCCGACGGGAGTGAGGACCGGTGGTCTCAGATGTGGGATTTCTACAGATGTGTCCTTCCTTCCTGGTCTCGACAGGCTCCCCGGACTTCTCCGCAGGATGGCGTTGCTCCGTCGGCTCCTCGGGCCCCACTTCGCTCCGGCGTCCGGGCCTTCCAGCCCGCAGGTAAGTCCCCTTCTTTTACCGTAACCGCGCAGAAACTCCCTCCCCGCTCCGAGTCTTCTGAGCAGGGCAGGCGAGTTTCAGAGTCGTGCTCCCCATGCTTGCGTGGCTTGAGCTCCTTTATTTTGCTCCCCCCCAACCCGCTCCGTTTCGCCCGAGCGGGTCGAGCGAGCTGAGCATTCTTCCACGCCCTCCCGCTCCGGTTTCTCGAGCGGGGGCGCAAACGTACAAAAAAGAGAAAAGAAGTAGGCATAGAGGCTCTCCCTCAAGCTCCGCGGCTTCCGCGCGTGACCAGAGGCCTGTAGAGGTTTGCCCACCTGCTCTGATTCGTCCAAGCGGGCCCGGGTCCCTACGTTTACGCCCCCACCCCCCGCCCCGTTTCGACCAGGCGGGCCCGGTGTGACTCTGACACGCGTCCCCCACGCTCCGAGGCTTCGGAGCGGGGGTCGCGCGCCCCAATTTTGTCCCCTCCCTGCTCCGCCCTTCCTAAGCGGGCTTGGTGTGACACTTTTCTGTCCCTCCCCCCCCCCGCTCCGAACTTTCCAGGCGGGCCTGGTGTGACTCAGACACTTACTCTCAGGTGCAGTTTCGCGTGCCTCAATTATGTCCCCTCCCTGCTCCGCTTTTCCTGAGCGGGCTTGGCGTGACACTTTTCTGTTCCCCCCCCCCCCCCCCCCCCCCCGGCCCCGTTTTTTCAAAGCGGGCCCGGTGTGACCCAGGCATTTCTCACAGGTGTGGATTCCTTCGCCCCAATTTTGTATTTTTATGACACTTTTCTGTTCCCCCCCCCCCCCCCCCCCCCCCCCCGCTCCGAACTTTCCAGGCGGGCCTGGTGTGACTCAGACAATTACTCTCAGGTGCGGTTTCGCGTGCCCCAATTTTGTCCCCTCTCCGCTCCGCTTTTCCTGAGCGGGCTTGGGGCTTGGCGTGACACTTTTCTGTCTCCCCCCCCCCCCCCCCCCCCCCCCCCGGCCCCGTTTTTTTCAAACCGGGCCCGGTGTGACCCAGACATTTCTCACAGGTGCGGATTCCCTCGCCCCAATTTTGTACCCTCCCCGCTCCGCTTTTCCTGAACGGGCTTGGTGTGACACTTTTCTGTTTCCTCCCCTTCCCCCGCCCCGTTTTTTTCCAGGCGGGCCCGGTGTATCTCAGACATTTACTCACAGGTGTGGATTCATGGCGAGCAGGTTGGGGGTGCCGGGGTTCCCCTACCGCCTCCCCTCTTTCGTTCGGAGCGCGGTCCCCGGCTCTCGCATTCCCCTCGTCGTCCGCGCGCTGTTCCCGTCACTAGTAGCTCCCCCTCCCCTCGCACTTTGGCGAGTCGGGGGCTTTCAGAGTAGACTTCGCCTTTGGCCGTGGTTGGCCGTGGTCCCTCCTTCCTCGCGACGCTCCGCCGTGCGGGCTTCGCGGGCGGCTCCGCCTATCCTTCGCGCTCGCCCGCGCCAGTCGCCTTCGGCGGTCTCGCGCTCTCGGAGCCGGTCGCCCCTCCTAGTGGCTTTGCTTGATAGGCGGACGGTGGAGGTAGACCCTGACATACTAAGCCTGCTTCCAGCGGATTCGGCTTCAGCTGTCTTCTTGCGGGATTTGCTCTCTGGCTCTCCCGCCCGCTTCTCAGCTGTTTCGTCGGCCTCCTCCTCGTTAGGATTTTGGCCCTTCGCTCAGCTCACAGACGGTTCGTGCTTTGGAAGAGGCTTCCCGTCTGCTCGCCAACTTCCTCCCTCCTGACTTATGACCACCTTCGCCTCCTCTGATGAGACAGGCGTCCGCCAGGGTTGATGCGCAGCGGCAGGGCAGACTAAGGTCGCAAGTCTCTCCCTCAGCCACACGGTTTCCAGGATCTCGTCGATGCTTTCTCGGCCCGGCTTCGCCAGGATTCCGGCGACGAGGAATTTTTTCGCAGATACGCGTTGGCCTGCGGGGAATTTTAGGTCTTTTCGCCAGGTTGGTACGCTGGACTCTCTCAAGCCTTCACCATCCCTGTTCCTTCGGTGGATGCGGCAGCCTCAACCAGGCGGGTGGGCTCCGGCTAGTCCAGAATGCTTGACCTCGCCCTCTTGACAGATTCGCTTCCTTAGTTCGGAATTGGCGATGCAAGCGGTCCTGCTTTACTTGGAGGACTCTTGGGACCTGGAAGCCGCATCCCCGCTCCGTGGCGTACATTCCTTTTTGGTTGCTGCTAACAGGGCCGCCTACCTTCCTCAATCAACCCTATGGCGGCGGCCGCCTACTGTGTCCTTTGGCCGTGTGTTTCGCGCCTTCGGCTCTGCCAGGCGCCACTCAGCGGTTTCCTCTTTCTGGTGAGACGTGGCAGGCTGTAAAGGATTTACCAAGGACATGTGGCCCCATCCTGCCTCCGTCCCCGCTGCGTCTTGCTTCGCTCGGGCCCGCTGACTTTGCCCCTTCCCCGCCCCCTTCGACAGTTCTTGGGTCTCCAGTCGGCGAGCGGCTGGCCTTCTACAGTGACCATAGGAGATTGCTGTTCCCAGACGACCCTTGGATCATCTCATAAAGTCGACCAATCTCAGGCAGTAGCTCTGTGTCGAGAAATCACGTCTTTACTCGACAAAACAGCGACAGGAGTGGTCTCCCGACGTGACTCACTGGCGTTCTACAACCGCCTCCTTTTCGTCCCCAGTCCAGGGGGCTTGTGGCACCCAGTCATCGACCTGTCGGCGCTATACAAGTCACCTTTAGGCGCCGCCCTCTCGGATGGAGACAGCCAGACTCTCCACTCGTCCGGCCGATGGACTTCGCTATCAGCCTCGATCTTCAGACACGTTTTTCACGTGCCGATTCATCCGTCTTCGCGCCGGTACCTATGTTGCCTTGGCGGGATCGTCTACCAGTTCCGAGCCCTCCCCTTCGGCCTCTACATCAGTCCTTGGGTCTTCTTGCGGATCCTCGACTCGGTGATGGCCAGCTTCTGCCAACGGTCGCTGAATCCGTCCTTCACTACCTGGACGACTTGCTGCTGCGCAACTAGTCCCCGCAACTCTCAAAGAGGACAGAGACGCCCAGCGTTCTCTCCTTCGCCGCCTCGGGTTCTTAGTCAACCCGGGCAAGTCCGATCTCACCCTTTTGCACCGTTACTGCACGTAGGGACGGAATTCCTGACCGACTTCAACCTGTTCCGCCTGCCCTTGGCTCGGCGGCAGAAGATCGCCGAACTCGCTCGGCGGTTGGAGTTAGGGGTCTCCTTCAAGGCCAGTGTCTGGTTTCAGCTCCTGGGACTGCTCGGCGCGGCAGCGGACTCGTTCCCCTTCGGCCGGTGCTAGAAGAAAACAAAGTGAGAAGGCTCGCCGCGACAGCTACACCTCCTCCTATGCTGGCGCGCCTTCTCTGGCGCCCTGATGGATCCAGTTCTGTTTACCCCGCTTTCCCGCCCCCCACCTCGGAGGTGGGCGGATCTCGCGTGGTTGGCGACGGGCGTGCCCCTGTGCTCCCCGCCGCCCCAGTGGTCTCTCTACACCGACGCGAACCAGTCCGGCTGGGGTGCACAACTGTTACCGGACTTTGCCTCGGACCTGTGGCCTTGGGACTTCGCCAACAGTCACTTCAACTGGGAGTTATAAGTAGTTGGGATGGCCCTCAACGCCTGGCCAGAGACCAAGGGGGTCCTCATCTACCAGACAACTCGACAGTGGCGGCCTTTTTACAGAACCAAGGGGCACTCTCTCGCCCTCCCAGTGCATCCTCCTTACCTTTTCCTGCTCTGGTGCAAGAACCAGGGCATTGCTCTTCGAGCCCACCACTTCCCGGAGTGGTCCCTGTGCCCAGACATCCTTCGCGTGATCTGCTCGCGATGGGAGACGCCGCTAGTCTACCTGTTTGCCGCCAGATAGAACATCCAGCCCCCGCTGTTTGCCTCTCTAATTCCGGACCCTCTCGCCTGGACGTTAGACGCGCTCTCCTTCCTTGGGACGGACTGATATTGTATGCCTACCCCCCATCAGGTCTGGTGCTGAAGTTCCTGCGGAAACTTCTGGAATGCCCCGCGGTTCTCTTCCTGGTTCCCCCCTTCATTTGGACCAAGAGCTGGACCACGGATCGGCTCGCTCTCGCAACAGACCCGCCACTCGTGCCCGGAGCACCTCCTTCCTTACTCCTGGACGTTGTCCAGCAAGCCCTCGACGCTAGAGGTTCTCGGATGTGGCAGTGGCGGCGATGGCAGCAGCCCGCAGACTGTCTACCAGGAATGTGTGCGAAGGCAAGTGGAGGGTCTTCCAGTCGTGGTGCGCCGCCAGCGGCTCCCGCCCCCACGAGTCTCACTACCCCCTACTGGCTGATTTCCTCATATGGCTCTTCGACGACCAAGGATTAGCACCTATTACTGTCAAGGGTTTCCGCTCCGTGATCGCACACACTTACCGCCACCTGGTCCTATCGGATCCGGCCCTGGCAAAGACCTTCGGACCTGTTGGCTCAATTGAACTCAGATGTCCTGTCTCCTGTTCTCTCATACCTCGGTGGGACCTCACCTGGGCACTGATGTGGCTAAATACGGACCGCTTCGAACCCCTGCCCTTGGCACAATGCACCGACCTGACCCGGAAACGTGTTCCTCCTGGCGCTCACCACGGTTCCGCGTGAGCGAGCTTCATGCGCTCTCGGTACGCCCCGCATGTTGGCAGTTCGAGCCTTTGGATCAGCGCAGCTTCTCACCGACCCGTCCTTCAGGCCAAGCCTACCCGGCACCGGCCTCCACGTGGCGTAGGTGGGTAGTCCGCTCAGTCCCTGACTGAGTGGGCTAGCGGACGGGTGCCATCTTTGTCCAGGATTAGGACTTGATGTCAGCAGATATGTTGTTCAGCCTTTTCACTGGTCCGGTTTTTAAGGAGCTGTGCTAACCTAGGTCGTACCATGTTGGATTGGTCCTTAAAAATACTCGTGACTTTTTGGTCCTTTGGATCCCAAGTGTTTGCCGTGCTTGGAGACCCGTGTCGGGGGAGAAGAGGATCCTGGTGGCTGAGGTTCCCTTTGGGCTGCGGCTCACTGGTGCCAACACTCCACTTCGGCCTTGACTTCTACCTAAACGGGAGGCTAGTAGTACCGGCCTAGTCAATCGGCTCTTGTCATGTTGAGCCCTATTCCACTGTTGACATGCGGGTTGCTATACGGAGCACCATGCTATAGCTTCTGCTGCTGATTAGGTGCTTTACGCCAGTATTCCCCTGCATTCAACCGTGTGATAGAAGGCGGTGGCTCAAACGGTTCAATCGGGCTTACCCCCTTGAGTATATCTTTCGGGCAGTCTCCATTGTGCGTCGGCTGGAGACCCGCCGACAGTTGCACTTTCCCTTGTTGGGCTCGGTGGCGGGCGGGGACCCCCGGGGGATGAATATCTCTACTAATATAATATGGATAAAACCAAAAAACCAAAACTAGCACAGAAACGGCGCATAGACACCGACATTGCACATGACAGTGATTCAGACTGTGAGGAAGCGACGCCTCAGGCGTCGGCTGTATGGCCTCGCTTCCTCATTGTCCATAGCAAGGTGAAGGAGAAACCAGTTACCAAGCTGCATCCTTTTCTGGTGGGGGAGACCCTCAGGAGCCGTGTTGGCAGGCCTGACGCCCAGCGCCTCAGGTCTGGTGACTTGCTGGTGGAGTGCCGTACTCGGGCACACTCCAGCGGGCTACTGGGGCTCTCTTCCATCGGAGACACTCCTGTGGAAGTCACACCCCACAAAACTATGAATTCGTCAAGAGGCGTAATCAAAGATCAAGCTTTGGCAGAACTGTCAGAAGATGAACTTGTAAAGAACCTTAAGTCTCAGGGGGTGACTTGCGTCAGGCGCTTCGCTTCCAAGCGAGGTGGTGGGGAGATCCGTCTCCCTACCATCATCCTGACGTTTGGCACCCCCACCCCTCCTACTACCATCTGGGGAGGTTACTACTCCCTGAGAGTGAAAAAGTACGTCCCTCTTCCCCTCCGGTGCTTTAAGTGCCAAAAGTATGGCCATGGGCAGAAGACATGCCGTCAGGCAGAGGCTTCATGCGCCCGTTGCACTAGGCCCGGACACTCTGCTGAGTCCTGCACAGCCACCCCCCTGTGTGTGAATTGCCAGGGGGCGCATATGGCTTCGGATAAGAAATGCCCTCGTTGGATATCCGAGTGCAAGATTCAGCAGGTGCGTGTGGAGAAGGGGCTGTCCTTTCTGGATGCCAAAAAAATGGTTGAAGGCCCTGGTGCAGCTGCGGCTGCCCCAACCTCTAACACCTCAGTGTATACTTTTAGTGCAGCGGTGGCAGGCAAGCGCCCCACCAAAGACTTTTCATGTCAGACCCCAACTGCTTGGTTGGGGGCGGAGCCTCGGCTCATCTCGCCCCTGGAGAGTAACCCTCCTCCGGTGGTGACAAGGAGCCAGGGAACGCAGAAGTCGGACACTGCCGGTCCGGTTGTGCCGCCTTCTGTTGCCCCTAAGCCTCAGCCCCCACCCAAACCTGTTAGTCAGTCAACTCCAAAGGCTTCTGGCTCTGGTCAGCCTTCTAAGGCCGCTAACTCTAGCGGCAGGAACGCTGCCCAGGACCAGAAGTCTAAGAAATCTATGGGACCGCTGTGCGCACGGGCCCAGAAGGGGAACACAGATGTGCCCCTTCAAAACAAATATGCTGCACTGGAGGAGCGGATGGAGGGAGTGGAAGTTGTTGTTGCTGATGCTGCGGCAGCTCCACCCCCTTCCTCTCCGAAGAACCAGAGGAGGCCCGGGAGCCGGCCCCCCTCTGTTTCTTCAACTCCTTCCAAGGTAAAGGAAAAAGGGGGGAAAAACTCCTTACCCCCAGATCAGACTTAATCATGGACTCTTTGCTTCAGTGGAATTGTCGTGGTTTTCGAGCTAACTTTGAGGAATTACGTCTTTTAGTCAAGTTCTATAACCCCTCAGTCATATCTCTTCAGGAGACTTACCTGAAGACTTCTGACCCTGTGTCTTTTCATGGTTTTAATGTTATACATAAAGGCTCTGATTCGGAGAGGCGCTCGGGTGGAGCAGCTCTTCTCATTAGTAGCCAAATTTTATGTAGCCCCGTTAGCATCGACACCTGTCTTCAGGCTGTCGCTGCTCAGGTTACCTTAAAAAAGACCATAACCATATGCAGTATTTACCTGCCACCATCACTGCGGGTCTGTAGCAATGATATTTTTCACTTAGTAGATCAACTGCCCCCTCCCTTTATTCTCATGGGGGATTTTAACGGTCATGCTCACCTTTGGGGTAGTGACCACTATGATGGCAGAGGTCAGATGTTAGAAGATGTTTTTTCTCAACTTAACCTATGTGTCTTTAACGATGGCTCACCTACATACTCTTCAGGTTCCGGATCTAGTTCTGTTCTAGACCTCACTGTGTGTGATCCTTCTCTCATGCTGGACTTTGACTGGAAGGTTCACGACGACCTGTGTGGTAGTGACCACTTCCCAGTAGTCCTGTCATCGGTCAGCTGTGAGGAGGATTCGCCGGTGGGGCGCTGGAATCTCAAGAAAGCTAACTGGTCTCTGTTTGCCTCTCTCTGTCAGTCTCGTCTTACAGAGGAGGTGGTCATGTCAGCTGAAGAACCTGTTTCTTGTTTTACTTCTATTTTGTTGGAGGTTGCAGGTGAAACCATCCCTAGGACTTCCACATCACTCCCTCGGAAGCCGAGAGTACCATGGTTCAATGAAGAGTGCCGCAAGGCCCAAACAATGCGCAAATCTGCTCAGCGACGTGCATTTCGTAATCCGTCGCAAGCAAATATTTTAACCTTTAAAAGACAGCGGTCGAAAGCCCGTTATATTTTTAAACGTGAACGCCGTGCTTCCTGGAGACGCTTCGTCTCATCTTTATCTTCTAGGACTCCGTCCCAAAAAGTCTGGAAGGCTGTTCGAAGAATTAGGGGCAGGGGTGGCTCGGCTTCTGTCGGCCATCTTAGAGATGGTGCCAGTTTGGTCACAGATAAAAAGGCTGTGGCCAATTTGCTTGCCTCCACCATTGCCCATAATTCTTCAACAGAGCATTATTCACCTTTCTTCCAGAGAGAGAAGGAGAAGCGAGAATCTTGTGCTTGTGATTTTATATCGGATAACTTGGAAGACTATAATGCCCCTTTTACGTTTTCAGAATTGCAGCAAGCCATGCAGAAATGTACTGACTCTGCTGCTGGATTAGATACCATCCATTATCAGCTCATAACACATCTGCCTGAGGATTCACTCCTTGTACTTCTCAAGGCCTTTAACCATATCTGGATAACCGGTCATTTTCCGCCATCTTGGCGCCAGGCTGTGGTTGTGCCAATTCCCAAGCCGGGTAAGGATCCTTCCGACCCGGGCAACTACCGGCCAATAGCTTTGACATCATGTTTATGTAAAACTATGGAACGCTTGGTCAACGCCCGACTGGTGTGGCATCTTGAGTCACAGGGTCTCATCACAGACCTCCAGTGCGGTTTCCGGCGCTTCCGTAGTACAACTGACCATCTAGTCCGCTTTGAGTCTTTTATCCGAGATGCTTTTGTCAACAAGCAGCATGTCTATGCAATTTTCTTTGATCTTGAAAAGGCATATGACACTACCTGGAAGCATGGTATAATGTCTGATTTGTCGGACATGGGTTTTAAAGGGCATCTGCCCGTTTTTATTCACAATTTTTTGTCCAACAGGTCGTTCCATGTCCGTGTGGGCTGCACCCTCTCCGACTCCTTTGAACAGGAGATGGGTGTCCCGCAGGGCAGTATTCTATCTCCTGTTTTTTTTAGCATTAAAATAAATAACATTGTAAAGGCCGTCAAGGATGATTCTGAATGCTCTTTGTTTGTGGACGACTTTGCTTTGTGTGCACGAGGTCGAGGACTTGCGTCCCTTGAGAGGCGCTTGCAGCTGTGCGTTGATCGCATCCAGGGGTGGGTGTCTCTCAATGGATTCAGATTCTCGCCCTCCAAGACAGTCTGTGTGCATTTTACTAACCAGACGAAATTTTTTCCAGAACCTAGCCTGAGCATTGCTGGAGTGCCAATTAAGGTGGCTGAAGAGGCTAAGTTTTTGGGGGTCATCTTTGACAAAAGATTGACCTTCTGCAACCATGTTAACTACCTTAGAACCTCTTGTCGGAAGGCCCTCGACATTCTTCGTGTCGTTGGTCGTACTGACTGGGGTGCAGACCGCATCGTCTTACTTCGACTGTACCGGGCCCTTGTTCGGTCCAAACTGGATTACGGCTCTGTGGTATATGGCTCGGCTTCCAAGTCTGTTCTGCAGCGTCTGAACACAATTCCCCATCAAGGTCTGCGCATATGTCTGGGAGCCTTCAGGACATCTCCAGTTCCTAGTCTGTATGCAGAGGCAGGGGAGCCTTCTCTCAGGCTCCGCCGCATCCGCCTCATGCTCAGCTACGTTCTGAAGCTGAAGGCCCATCCAGAAAATCCTGCCTATGATTGTGTTTTTAACCCGTCGTTTGCAGAGATTTACGATGCCCATCCGGGAGCTGTCCGTCCACTTTCCTTCCGTGTCCGACCTCATCTGCAGGCGGCCGGAGTGGACCTGGACAAAGTTTCGGAATCTCTGCAACATGTCACTCCACCCTGGCTACTACCAGTTCCTGACATCTTGCTGGACTTGACTGCCCACAAGAAGGATTGTACTCCACCAGCCATATACCAACAGAGCCTCAATGAACTCCTTTCAATTTTTCCTGGCTATTGTCGTCTTTATACGGATGGGTCCAAGTCTGAGGATGGAAGAGTGGCTGCGGCTGCAGTGTCCTCTCGCCATCCTAGACGCCCATTTAAGCTCCGTCTCCCTGACCATTCCTCTGTATTTAGTGCAGAACTGCAGCAGGCCATTCTGCTAGCACTCAAGCATGCCTATCAGTCTCGGGAAAGGAACTTCCTGATTCTGTCTGACTCTCTTTCTGCCCTGCAGGCCCTTCAGGGCGCGGGAACAGACCATCCACTGCTGGTGCAGATTAGAGAGCTCTACGCGGACTTGATGAAGGAATATTATGACATCATTTTTATTTGGGTCCCAGGCCATGTGGGCATCGAAGGCAACAGAATCGCAGATTCTGCTGCCAACAGTGCCCGCAGTGACCCTGTCCCTGACACACAGACTGTCTATAGTGATTTTAAACCTGTTATTAGTGCGTACATAGCCCGCGAGTGGCAGTCCGAGTGGGACAAAGAGGAAGGGAACAAGCTTCATGAAGCTCTTCCTAAGTTGTCTGACAGTCTACCTTTCCGCTGCGGCAGCCGCCGTGAGGAGACTGTCCTTGCTCGGCTCCACATCGGGCACACATATGTTACGCACTCTTACTTACTTAAACAGGATGAGCGTCCATGGTGTTTTGCCTGTGATGAGCAGTTTTCTGTTCGACACTTTTTGCTGTATTGTGCTGACCTAATTGACACCAGATATAAACACTTCACAGCAGACTCCTTGAAGGTTTTGTTCCGGGATGTTCCCCCGGACAAAATCTTCAATTTTTTGAGAGAATGCAATATTTTTAACAAGATCTGAGCATTCATAGACTATGTGAATTTTTTTATTTGCCCTTTTTGAGAGTCTGTAGACGTTTCTTTTCCAGACATGTGCGACATTTTAGCCTGAGATTTTTAATCTATATTTACATCTTGTCTTAAGACCTTGCTTTTAGTCTGGCTGACCAGATTTTTACCCATCCCGCCGTGAGATGGCCTTAGTCGCCTGCTCGGCGTTAAACCCAAATAACTAACTAACTAACTCCTTCAGGCCAAGAGCCGGCCTCCCTTGGCTGCGCCACAGACGCTGACCGTACATCCGTTCAGAGGGACGACCGACCCCACAGGTTGCGTCAACAGGACCCAGTCCGGGCATGGCAAAATTACCTGCGTCGCTCACGGCCACACCGTCTAATGCGTACCCGCCTCTTCCTTCCACCTTCATCAGGCAGGCCGAGTATCTCGCCCTGGCTGCGGTGGGTGGCTTCTTGGCCTACCAAGACCTCTCCCCGGTCGGGGACAGACGGTTACAGATCCGGGTGCATGAAGTACGAGCAGTAGCCCCCAGAGTGGCCTTTGACCGCAACTGCTCGGTTAAAGACATTGGGACGGCGTTAGGCGGGTGTGCAGTCTCCACCTTCGCCCGCTCCTAACGCCGCCACCTATCCGGCCAGCGTGACACCCTGGTCATGGTGGGCGACATCTCCGCGGCCCAGCACTCCCTCCGCGCCCTAAGGCGCCATAGGCACTTCTTAACTGAAATCGTTGGGAGTGCTCCCTTTGGGCCGGCGGACGGTGTTAGGTATAGGGGTTGGGTGTTGGCGCCCTCCTCCTATTCGCTTTTCTTCCATATAGTAATGCCATCGGTAATGTATTTTGAAAAAAACAATGATTTTTTTTTCTAAAATGCATTTTTTTGAAAAATACTTACCGATGGCATCACTCAGATGGCCCTCCCACCTGCCCCGCTTACCTCCTTGGCTAAGTGTTTTTGGCTAAGTGTGAAACTGAGGTGAGTTCGCCACACGCATGCCGGAATAGGTTGGTAAGGGGTGGCCACCCGGGCTCCTATACTTGGATCCCCGGTGTCTCCTCCCCAGTTGTGTAGGGGACACAACTTTGGGCTGAAATCATTAGGCTATAGAGTGTATTCCATATACTAATGCCATCGGTAAGTATTTTTCAAAAAAATACATTTTAGAAGAAAAATTCATTTCACACAGCAACATTACTGTACATCAGCATTACTGATATTACATACTTAGTCAGGTGCACTTGATCTTTTTACCTATTCTGACAAGCCCTTGTCTTGTTGCTGCAGATCCAGTACAGAAACAACGCCGGAGAATGATGTCAAAGTGTTTCCGTTTGTGGTTATCCAAAGGGCCGACCTCAAACTGGATGTGTAAGTACTCTTGCAGGCAAACGCAGCAAAAGCTGTACAAAAGAGCCTGTTTTTAGCAACCGCCATTTTGCAAGAAAAAGTGGTTTTAACCCATTACATCCTGTGGCGGATTTTGTAACATTTGCTTGTCGTCCTGTGAAGGCTACATTAGAGATTAGGAGGTAGATCAACTGTTTTAGTTCAAGGGTGGTGCCAGGATAGCTTGGCGCCAGAGGTGCCAAGCTATCCTGGCACCACCCTTGAACTGTCAGTCAAGTGTATGTCAAGCAATGGGTGTATCTGCATGAAAATAGTTAACAGATAGATGTTCTCAAGAGAAGTATCGAAGGGTGAAAGGTATCATTACAGACTCCATTTAGGTGGCTACAGCAAAACAGATGTTGCTGTTTTATTTCTGTCTTTAATGTGTGTGCTGATCCTAAAACACAGATCTACGTACAATTTATTACCCCTTTGGCTCTCAGTAGCACTTGATTCCTGCAGGAATCACCTCATCAGAAACTGCTACCGACAACCAAATTGTGACATTTTTGGCTCTGAATGCTTTTAACAGGTCAGTTACTTTTAAGACCAGTGCATAATTAGGTCCATATTAGTTGTGAGCTCGTTTTTATAAGTGTGTGTCTGATCATGTATTTCCCATGCCTTCGCATCTCGCCGTTCTCTAATTTGCTTTTTAAAGGGGGATGGGGATATGGTTACACATGATTACTTCTCTGTTGGTGTTTGCGTTCCTGGGTTAAACACTCCCATGGTAACCCTGCAGGTCAGGCGGATTGCACACGTGGCTTGTGTTGAATTACTCCCTCCTTCAAGGTGATCTCAGTCCCACCTGGGAAGTGATTACATGTATTGTATTGTCTTTCACAGCAGTGTACTTGGAACAAATAGAACTCCAATGTTGAAATTCCAAAATCCGAAACTGTCCTTGAGAGACTATAATTATATCAGTTCGGGAGATAGATCGAGCATGATAGTTCAAGGATGGTGCCAGAATAGCTTGGTGCCTACAGGTGCCAAGCTATTCTGGCACCATCCTTGAACTATCATGTTTGATCCATCTCTTGTTGTAGTGTAACAACAAGAGTTGGGGCTGACTGGGTTCAGTTTCCTTGGATTTCTTTTTCCAGCAATGTGCGACCAGATGATCAGATTTTGTGCTCCGGTGAACCACGCGGTGCCAGTGCCATGACCACAGAGGAGGACATTGGAACAGCTGTCAATCACACATACATTGTCAGTACATGTAGTTTGGCTTGAACTCTTGGTTGCGCTGTTGTTTGCTTGCTTGGTAGGTTGCTTTGCATGCATGCTTGTTTGTTTGTTTCCTTGCTTCAGTACTGCAACTTGATGTGCATCTTTCTGGCTAGTTGGTTGATTGGGTGGTTGGCTTTTGTTACTTTGTTTCTTCCTTTGCTTCTTTGTTTGAATGTTGTGGTGTTGACTTGCACGTTTATTGATGCTTTTTTCTCCCCCACCTCCCTTACCATTTCCCCCAATACATTTAAAACAAGTGCTAAACATCTGCATGAGGAATAAATCCTCATGCGATGCAGCAGGCTGTGGGGGCTGATAGGGACTTTCTCTTTTTGGGCCTCATTAGCACCAGTGTTCCTCAGGCAGAGGAGGTTAAGGGACATTCATTCCACAGTGCCACTTACACACATGAAGGGTATCTGTTGCAACCCTTGATTTTACTGTATTACAAATGACTGAACACCTCCTCTGGCTGTCAATAGCATTTTTTTGTCAAAACCGCTAGGACAGCAAGAGGGGTAGTGTTTGCATAACTGACAGTGACTGTGTGCTAGCCTGTGATTTTGGACCTTATGGCTTTCAGCCATTATCATTATTATATTCGTTTATAATTATCATTATATTATAATTGATTATTATAATTGTGATTAGGATTATTAACTCATTCTACCCCAGACACGCCACAGCAAGATAAGGATCGACCATGATAGTTCAAGGGCGCCAAGCTATTCTGGCATCACCCTTGAACTATCATGGTCGATCTGTGTCCTGCACTGCAATGCAGTCTAAAGAGAACAACGGCAAAATTTGGGGATTTTGGTGATGGGGTAGAATGAGTTAAAGGTTACAAAATAAATCACACACACACACACACACACACACACACACACACACACACACACACACACACACACACACACACACACACACATACATACATACATAGACACACACACACACATACATACACACACACACACACACACACACACAAAAGCGCGCACGCGCATTACCGCCAGTGGCAGTGAATGTTTCACTTTTGAATGGAAATGAACCTTTGGACTTACTTACTTACTTACGCCTGTCACCCCTACCCGGGTATAGGCCGTCGACGAGAGACCTCCAGCAACTCCTGTCCTGTGCTTCTCCTTCGATTCTACTCCAGATGGTTCCCAGTCTCTTGATGTCTGCTTGGAGGTCTCGACGCCAGGAGTTTCTCGGCCTACCTCTTTTCCTCTTTCCCTGGGGGTTCCATGACAATGCCTGCCTAGTGATACTGGAAGCTGGCTTTCTCAGGCTGTGACCGATCCATCCCCATCTTCTTCGCCCAATTTCATTGTCTGCTGTTATCTGCTCTGTTCTCTCCCAGAGTCTGACGTTACTGATCTTCTCTGGCCAGTGGATTTTCAAAATTCTTCTAAGGCAACTGTTCATGAAGGTCTGTACTCTGTTGACTGTGGTTTTTGTCAATCTCCAAGTCTCTGCTCCATATAGGAGAACTGCTTTTACATTGGAGTTGAAAATCCGGACTTTGGTGTGTTGTGACAGCTCTCTGTAACTCCACACTTTTTTTAACTGGAGAAAGGCTGCTCTGGCTTTACCGATTCGTGCTCTGACATCTGCATCAGTGCCGCCTTTAATGTCTATGATGCTCCCGAGATAGGTGAAGGACTCCACCTCCTCCAACGGGGTGCCAGCAAGCAAGACTGGTTCTTCCCTGGTTGTGTTCAGCCTCATTGTCTTTGTTTTCTGTTTGTGAATGGTGAGGCCCACTTGGGACGAGATGTCAGCAAGCCTCGTGGTCTTGTCCTGCATTTGTTGATGAGTGTGGGACAGTAATGCCAAGTCGTCTGCAAAATCGAGGTCGTCAAGCTGTGTCCACAGTGTCCACTGTATTCCACTTCGTCTGTGCTCCGTGGTCATCTTCATGACCCAGTCTATGGCCATTAGGAAGAGGAACGGAGACAGCAGACACCCCTGCCTGACACCAGTTCTGACCTGGAGCTCCCTGGTGAACTGCCCTTCGTGGATCACGCGACATGTCATGCCATCGTAGCTGCTCTTGATCAGGCGGACGAGCTTTATGCGTACACCGTAGTGTCGTAGGAGTTTCCACAGAGTCTCTCGGTCCACGCTGTCAAATGCTTTCTCATAATCCACAAAGTTGACGTACAGCGGGGAGCTCCACTCCAGAGACTGTTCCACGATGATGCGGAGAGTGGCGATCTGGTCTGTACATGATCGGTTCTTCCTGAATCCTGCTTGCTGGTCTCTCAGCTGGGGGTCAACGGAGCTCTTCATTCTCTCTAGGATGATCCTGTTGAAGACCTTTCCTGGTACTGACAGCAAGGTGATTCCTCTGTAGTTGGAACACTTGCTTAGGTCGCCTTTCTTGGGAAGCTTGATTAGGTACCCCTCCTTCCAGTCAGCTGGCATCACCTCCTCTTTCCAGATCTTTCCAAACAGTGGGTACAGCATCTCCACTGTTGTCTCTAGGTCTGCTTTCAGAGACTCCGCTGGGATGCCATCTGGCCCTGCTGCTTTGCCATTCTTCAAAAATGCCACTGCTCTTCTGATCTCTTCCCGGCTGGGTCTGTCACAGCTGATGGGTAGGTCGGTCTCTGCCGGCTGGATGTCAGGGGGGTCGGGTGGGCTAGGTCTGTTCAGTAACTCTTCACAATACTCGGCCCATCTGTCGAGTTGGTCTGCTCTGTCTGCAATAGGCTTGCCTTCTTGGTCTTTTACTGGTCTTTCTGTATGGCCATACTTACCCGACAATCTTCTGGTAATGTCGTAGAGCTGTTTCATGTTGCCGCTGCCTGCTGCCTTTTCTGCCTCTGCTGCCAGGCTGTCTGTGAAGGCCCTCTTGTCTGCCCTGATACTCCTCTTCACCTCGCGGTTGGCTTCCGAGTATTCCTCCTGTGCCCTTACTTTGGCTGCTCTCGTGCGACTGTTGTTGACCGCTGCTTTCTTCTGCTTCCTCACTTCTATCTTCTTCAAGGTCTGTGCCGACAGCCAGTCCTTGTGATGGTGTTTGCAGGTTGAGTTCAGCGCCTCTCTGACTGCCTTCCACTGCTGCTCTGTGGTGACCGCCTCCTCTTCATTTACTAGCTCCTGTAGTGCTTGAAACCGGTTGGACAGCACCAGTTTGAACTCTTCTCTAACTCCAGTTTCTCTCAGGAGGCCTACATTATAGCGCTGTCTTCTTGTTGTCTCTGTGCGGCTTTTCTTTAGCTTGAGCTTCATTCTTAAGGTAAGCAGATGGTGGTCGGAGGCGACATCTGCTCCCCTCCTCACTCGAACATCTTGAAGGGATCTTCTAAATTTCTTGCTAATGCAGATATGGTCTATTTGGTTCTCTGTTGTATGGTCAGGTGAGACCCAAGTTGCTTTGTGTATTCTTCTGTGTGGGAAGATGCTGCCTCCAATGACAAGTCGGTTTAGAGCACAAAAGTCTACAAACCTCTCCCCTTTCCCACTCATCTCCGAGCCTAGTCCCTGTCTCTCCATCACCTCTTCGTATCCGGTGTTGTCCTCCCCTATTTTGGCATTAAAATCGCCCATGACGATGGTGATGTCTCGCTCCGCACATTTGTCCACGGCACTCTGGAGTCGGTCGTAGAACTCTTGTTTCTCTTCCTCGTCACTGTCATTGGTGGGCGCATAACACTGGATGACGTTCAGCTTGAGCTTTTTCTTGGTTCTAAAGGCTGCTGTGATAATTCTTGGCCCAATAGGTTCCCAGCCCATCAGCGCTCTCTGTGCCACTGGTGACAGCATGAATGCTACTCCTTCTGTATGGGGGGCATTCTCCTCTTCATGACCTGAATACAGAATCATCTCCCCACTTAACAGCCTTTTCTGGCCAGACTGCGTCCATCTGGCTTCACTGATACCTAGCAGGGAAAGGTTGTACTTTTGCATTTCCGCTGCTATCTGGGCGGCCTTGCCGCTCTGGTACATGGTCTTGACGTTCCATGTGCCCATGGTTGTGTCCCTGGATAGAGAGAGGCGGCTCGGTCCTGTGGCTTCCGAAGACTTCCGGCTTTCACCACAGGACGTCATAAGTCTTCTGGTAGAAGAACCTTCCTCCTCCAGCAAAGGAATTACTGTTAGTCTTTTCGTCGGCGTTTTTGTAGCTATTTCCTTTTTTGCAGGGTGGGGAAGCTACCCCCACGCCCAACCCCCTTACTAGGAGGACCAGGGGTTTTCTGTTGGGGTCACCTTCCCTTAGACCATGTTGGTTCACGGCACCTTATTTCATTCGGTGCACCCCTCTCTCGAGGGACCCCCCTATCCACCACCCAGGGGACGCGCCTCAACGCCATATGGTCCCAGCGCGAGGGAACCTTTGGACAACGACAAGCAAAGCAAACAAATAACGAAAACAGGACCTAATAGTGTTGACATCCTGGATTCAAATATCGGGTAGCTATAGAATCTACACTCTTGTCATAAAACGCCGAGTTACTTCACACACTTCATCCAAGTAAACAGCATTTTGTTTACGCATTCAGCCCCGACACACCACAGCAAAGCATGGATCGAGCATGATAGTTCAAGGGTGGTGCCAGAATAGCTTGGCGCCCTTGAACTATCATGCTCGATCTGTCTCTAGAATACGCAGAGGGCAGCTTCAACATTTGGGGATTTCGTTCCTGAGGTAGAATGCGTTAAAGCAATACAAACGCGCTGAAAACTGAACCAGAGTTTCAGATGACCAAATTTGACAAGACCGTTGCGCCGTCAATACTGCAACCCGACCTGCCAACATTAACAGCTAGACATAGGGGCCAGACGAGTGGTGCTTTGACTAAATGCAAATTCGCTGCGCCACCGGGTGCACGCTACTGCGTCCACTAGCTCAATTCAGAATAAAAAAAGGGGTGGGGGGGGGGGGGTGCTGGGGGACAGTTACTGTCAGAGCTGTTTTCTGTCAGTTACACAAACATGAGCCTGGAGGTCCCGAATAAGGGACCAGCATGCAGTTTACACCTGTTACCTCCTGTACACTGACCTCTGCCCAGTTGTGTTAGGCTTACAGGGTGGTTGAGCTGGAGACTGCTGCAGATGAGGCGGAAGGCAGACTTCTTCACAGGGCAGGAAGGCTGGGCTAGGTGGGCCTGGTGGGCGGCTCTTTTTTTTGCTAGAAGTTCCTGGATCTCTACGTCGTTTTCGTCAAACCAGTCTTTGTTCCTCTTTCTAGCAAAGCCCAAGACTTCCACAGAAGATTTTACAATAGCAGTTTTCAGTTGTTCCCAGAGTGTTTCAGGGGAGGAGTCTGCTGGATCAACTGTGTCTTTGAGCATGCGCTGTAAATCGGCCTGAAGGGCAGCTTTCTTGTCGTTACGCTGAAGGCTGGCAACATCAAGCTTTTTCTTGGGGGGGGGGGGGGGGGAGGGGGGGGGCCCTTTCTTGGGTTTCAGCTTGAGGCGGAGCCTGAGTTTGCAGCGAACAAGGCGGTGGTCAGTGTGGCACTCTGCGCTGGGCATCACTCTAGAACGAGTGGTGGTCCAGAACGAGTGGTGGTCCAGACTCGCACAAAAGACCCAGCTCTGCGCTGACAACGGTGACTACAGGGGCTTCTACGAAGCACTGAAAGCAGTGTATGGCCCTAGGCACCTGGTACAAAGTCCCCTGCGAAGCGCTGATGGACAGGCACTCCTCACAGATAATACCTCCATCTTGAACCGCTGGTCGGAATACTTTCAGGACCTCTTTGGCGCTGAGCGCACTGTTCATCCTCCAAATCCCACACCTTCCACTAAAGTTTGAATTGGACGAACCGCCCACCGCCGAAGAGACCCTCACAGCCATCCACCGGCTCAAGAGTGGCAAAGCAGCAGGCATTGATGGAATCCCGCCAGAGATATGGAAACATGGAGGCCCAGCACTGCACAACAAGCTCCACGACCTCTTTCTCTGCTGCTGGGAAAAAGGAACACTACCAAAGGATCTCTGTGATGCAGTCATCATCACCCTGTACAAGAACAAAGGAGAGAAGTCTGCCTGCTCTAATTATCGTGGAATTACCTTGCTGTCCATTGCCGGGAAAATTCTCGCAAGGTTGCTCCTGATCGGCTGGTACCTGCCATCGCTGAAGACCACCTCCCAGAGGGCCAGTGTGGCTTCAGAGCCAACAGGAGTACCACCGACATGGTCTTTGTGCTGAGACAGCTTCAGGAGAAGTGCCACGAGCAGAACAAAGGGCTGTACGTAACGTTTGTCGACCTAACAAAAGCATTTGACACTGTAAGCAGGCAAGGTATGTGGCAGATCCTGGAGCGACTAGGTTGTCCCCCAAAGTTCCTCAACATGATCGTCCAGCTCCATGAGGACCAGCAAGGCCAGGTCAGACTAAACAGTGACCTCTCAGAACCATTCCACATTCGCAACGGCGTGAAGCAAGGCTGCGTGCTGGCACCGACCCTCTTCACCATCTTCTTCAGCATGATGTTGAAGCAGGCTCTTTGCTGATGACGCTGCCCTCATTGCACACAAAGAAGAGATACAAAGACGGTCTCAAGAAGTCACTTAGTGCCTGCCAAATCGACCACCGCCAGTGGTCTTCGCTTGCTGCGGACTGTGACACATGGCGCTCCACCATTCACAAGGCAGCCGTCTCCTTTGAGGACTCTCGCAGAGCTAACCTCAAGGACAAGCAGCTCAGGAGAAAAAACAGAGTTGTCGTAACTCAGAACCCTGACCAGACCTTCCCCTGCAGCCACTGCGGTCGAACCTGCCAGTCCCGGATTGGCCTCCGCAGTCACGAAAATGCCTGCAGACGACGTGGGCAAGCCCTATAGAATCTTCGTTCGCGAAGTCAAGCCAAGAGATACAGGGGGGTGGTCAGTTTGCTTGGTCTTACCAGTGTGGACTGTGGCCTTCAGAGCAGGGGGAGATGTCGGTGACATACAGACGACTTCACCTACAGCAAATCAGATGTGACTAATGTGCAAATAACAAGGCTTTTTGTGATGTCCCAGCTACACTTGTACACACTTTGGATATTATAACAAAAACATTGAGTCACCTTGCACTTTATGTGTCTGGAGTTCACTGTGCATGTTACATCATTTTATTTGCATCGCAAGGACTGGCCTTTGGAATCAATGTTTATAATATGTGTGTGTGTGTGTGACAATCTCAATGAAGCCAATGTCTACAAGGAAAAGAATACTGACAAGCAAAAGAAATGCGACATTTTTGGAATCGCTGTAAACACGCTTGTCAATATAGAACAGAAAGCCACACAAAAACAACTTTACTTTGAGGTGGGCCTGTACCTGTCAGTTCCCCACATGTGCAGACACAAACTATCATCAGGCTCTACATGTCTGGTCATGTCCACTGTGACCTTTACTATCGCTATTCACTCTCCTGAATCCACGCACCACCTTCCATCTGCAAGAGGCACAGATCTTCAGAGTACTATCACTGTTCAATCCAGCACCCAGTACCTACCATCTGCGAGAGGCACAGGTTCTCATGAGCCCCTGCAGCTGCAGGGGCTCATGAGAATCTGCGTCTCTTGCTAGAAACCAGCTTAGCTCCATTTTCAGATTTTCCTGCAACTGTCATGGTAGCTTAAATCCTACACTCAGCTCCTTCATTTGCAAAAGGCACAGATTCTCATGAGCCCCTGCAGCTGCAGAGGCTCATGAGAATCTGTGCCGTTTGCTGGCAGAAACTAGTTTATCTAAGATAAGGCTTCCTTTACTAACCCCTTTGCTCCCTCATTTGCCAGTATTGTAGGCAGTGTGGATCCCTGCACGCACAAATGGGTTAAACATTTGCAGATAAATAAACATAAATTTTATTGTGAAAGGGAAACAAAAACAAAGCTAAAATAAAACAACAATCTTGAAGCTGTGCATGTGCATCCTCATATTGTGGGAGTCTTGAAGATTGGAGTGTATGGTGATCACCTGGGTCAAGTTGACTTGCAGTTGCAAACTATTATCACTATCAGTTGCCGCAAGGACGCTGATGGGAAAGGACACAGAGCCACTGTCGGAGGCTTGTACCATTTCAACTCTGACAGTGGCTGTGTCTAAAACCTTTTACTACATCAATCAGAAATGTGAGAATTACTTCATGTTCTGTTAATAGGCCTGTGCCAGAGCAACTCTTTAACGTGCGTTTGTTGGTGATATGAAATGTACATTTTACATTCCGTTTCATATTGTGTACATTTTGAGGCATGTTTGATATCATTGTTTACATCATTCTTGGCTGCTTTTGATTGCGACACCCTTCAGGTGGCCACACAGTTTTCAGAGTAGCCCTTGTAACTTATTAACCCATTTAGCCCCGAAGTCCCTACAGCAGGAGATGGATTGACCAAGCCAATCTGGCAGTACCCTTGAATTATCATGGTCAATCCATCTCCTGCAACTGGTACATGGTCATTAGGCAACACCTCCAAAATTTGAGAAATGGGACCTTGGGGCTAAAAGGGTTAGCCCCCCATGTGCAGGCAGTCAAGGATACTGTAAACAGTTCCAGTGGTTGCAAGCACAATAGGTTTTACCCCTCGAACCCTATTGATGATACCACTCAATGGAAAAGATGTGTAAGTATGCATCTTTTCTGCTGAACGACAACCCCTCGAACCCTATTGATGATACCACTCAATGGAAAAGATGTGTAAGTATGCATCTTTTCTGCTGAACGACAACCCCTCGAACCCTATTGATGATACCACTCAATGGAAAAGATGTGTAAGTATGCATCTTTTCTGCTGAACGACAACCCCTCGAACCCTATTGATGATACCACTCAATGGAAAAGATGTGTAAGCATGCATCTTTTCTGCTGAACGACATCAGGGGAGTGGTCAAGGGGTTAATTACACTGATTTTTTTCCCCACAGGTGACAAATCGAGGCCCCAGCAATGTTTCACAGTCAACCCTTGTCATAGAGTGGCCGTTTGAAGACAGGCAGGGGAAATACCTTCTGTATCTCATGGAGAAACCCATTGTAAGTCGCATACCTTCAGTTTGATCTGAGCTTTTGTGTATATTTGTTACCGATGAAAGTGCTGCCTTTGTCAGTTTTGTAGATGTATTTGTTACCTTCCAAGCCGTCTTGTAAATTAGAATTTATATTCAGCAATATATATTTTATCTACATCACTAAGAGCATAGTATTTTAAAAGTCAAATAAATTATAAATAGTTTGTGTGTGTGTGTGCGTGCGCGTGCATGCGTGCGTGTGTGTGCGTGTGTGTATGTGTGTGTGTGTGTGTGTGTGTGTGTGTGTGTGTGCATATTTTTCTGGCTAGCTTGATTTGGTGTTTGTGTGATATTCACATATTTCTCAATTTGCTGAATACATGCAAAATGGTTGACAATGACAGGGTCCAGAACTAGATGGAAAAGTGAATCCCTTTGCACATACAGCCAGTGGCTGCAAGTACCAGGGGGCTAATGTATTAGTCTCATAATTTGGTCGATGTCTGATATAATTATGTAGGCCAGCATTTCATTGATATGTACAGTTTGTCTTCAAATGTTTTCTCTGTTTGTTACAGATTGAAAAGGGTGTTGCAGTGTGCAAAATGGACGATAATGATGTGAATCCACTTCAGATCATAGTAAGGCATCTCCACACTCTTTTTTTTTTCCAGCAGATTTCCATTCAGGATGTATTTTTTATTTATTAACCCTTTTCATTCTGATAAACCCATTGCTTGAAATAAATTTGACTGATAGTTCAAGGGTGGTGCCAGCATAGCTTGGCGCCTGAGGCACCAAGTTATGCTGGCACCGCCCTTGAACTAAAACAGTTGATCTAACTCCTAGTCATGCAGCCTTCATAGGACAATAAGCAGATTTTACAAAATCAGCCGCAAAATGAAGTGGGTTATTATAGCAACCATGTTTTGGGGAACTGTATTCCCCCCCCCCCCCCCCACCCCACCCCCCCAATGGGAATTTACATTAACTTTAAATATGGGACCAACATTTATTCGCTGTTATATCATAACCTCTGAATAAGCCTTGTTGTACCCATCAATGACATTTTTATAGCAGAGGTGGGCTGTGCTAAATTTGTTGTGAGTTATGACAGCTTAGCACCACTGTCCTATGAATAGCTTTGTTTCATGCCAGTGCTGGTGGTGGCATGCACAGAGTGGTTTTGAAATGTAAACTGTCAGGGTTTTGCAGGGTTTGTTCACTTTATCTTGATTATTACATGTACAGCTGAACTTCTTTTGAGCAACCATTTTTTGTTTTGCAAGAAAAAGTGGTCTTACCCATTCAGCCCTGACGCACTACAGCAGGTGCATAGTCATTGGATAACGCCTCCAAAATTTGGGAAATACGTGCGTTGGGCTGAATGAGTTAAAAGACAGATGCTCTCGCAAGAAATCCTGCATGGCAAAGAGTCCCCCTGTCACTAGAGACCGTCTAACCCATTACATCCTGATCAGGGGATCTAACTGTTGTCTGTCCAGCGCTGTGATTCCCCTTGGTTTGCATACATTACATCCTGAGACTGATTGTGTAAAAAGTGTTTATTGCCTTGTGAAGGCTACATTACAGATTAGGGGATAGATCAACCATTTTAGTTGAAGGGTGGTGACAGAATAGCTTGGCGCCTGAGGCGCCAAGCTATTCTGGCACCACCCTGAACCAATCAGTCAAGTTTGTTTCAAGCAATGGGTGTATCAGGATGAAAAGGGTTAAACAGCTATCCCATGATGGTCTTTGACCCCTTCACTGCACCACCGCGATCCAACTGCAAGAGGCCTAGATCCCGGTGACTGCGGGCGCTCTAGATCCCCGTGACTGCGGGCGCTCTAGATCCCCGTGACTGCGGGCGCTCTAGATCCCGGTGACTGCGGGCGCTCTAGATCCCGGTGACTGCGGGCGCTCTAGATCCCCGTGACTGCGGGCGCTCTAGATCCCCGTGACTGCGGGCGCTCTAGATCCCGGTGACTGCGGGCGCTCTAGATCCCCGTGACTGCGGGCGCTCTAGATCCCCGTGACTGCGGGCGCTCTAGATCCCCGTGACTGCGGGCGCTCTAGATCCCCGTGACTGCGGGCGCTCTAGATCCCCGTGACTGCAGGCGCTCGCGAGGATCTAGGCCTCTTGCTGAGACCAATTTGTGTCTAGGTTCGTTGGACACAACATGCACCCATCCAGTGACAGGGAAGGGGTTAATGACAAACGAGGGCGGTCGCTCTAAACAGGTTCTGCTGTATAACTTGTGCAGGCAGTGGCTCCGGAGGCAGCGGCAGTTCAAGTTGATTTCCAGCCTCTGGATGAGCAGGGTTCTGCTGCAGGCACACGACGCAAACGTGCAGCGGAGAGTCGAGTTAGGCGGGCTCAGGGCGGTGGTATCGTTGTGCTGGTGAGCATCATTTTTTATTACGCGCATGTCGCTTGTTAATTCTCTGCCTACTACGTAACATTTCTCTAGTGTGCAGGTTTTTCCATTAATGGACAAACTTAGACAGGGATGGAAAAAATAGATGGACGGACGGCCGTCCCTGTGACAGACAAATTTTAAGAGAAATTTTAAGGGGCATCCAGCTACTTATCCCAGTCGTGTTTAAAGTACGCAACAGATTGTAGAGTGCCTGGGATGGATTTTTTTGTCATGCTGTCTGTCTGGATGACGGACAATGTTTAATCCTAGTGTAAATCCTGTTACAGACTCTGTTAACCCATTCAGCCCTGATGCACTACAGCAGGAGACGGATCAACCATGATAATTCAAGGGTAGTGCCAGATTAGCTTGGAGGGTAGTGCCAGATTAGCTTGGCGCTGACAGGCGCCAAGCTAATCTGGCACTACCCTTGAATTATCATGGTCGATCCATCTCTTGCAACAGGTGCATAGTCGTTAGATGACACCTCCAAAATTTGGGAAATACGTGTGTTTCTGGATATGGTGCGCTTGCCAAGCATCGGCTTGTAATGACACATTCTGCGCTAAAAGTAGACAAGTGTGTCTTGGCGGGATGGATCTCGCCACGCATAGATTGCTGCAGGAAGTTGTCTCGCACCTCCCAGCATTGAAAGACCCAAATCTAGTAATTCATCTCTGATCAAAAATAGGTCCAACATCGCATGGACTTCAAACGTTCTGTTGACCCCTTCATCCTGCTCCCATTTGCTAGAGGCTCACATTCTTATGCACCCCAGCAGCTGAGGATATACAATATGTGCCCCTTGCTCACAAGGAGTTGTCTCATTGACGTCCAGCAGTTTGCTATAGTCAGTGTCTAGTAACAAGATCCAAAAGCAAGAGACACTGATCCACATGATCCCCCCGCAGTCGCAGGGGCTCATGAGGATCTAGGCCTCATGCTGGCGCCACTTTGTATCCATGTTCCTCGGACGGCTGGGCCTCTTTGGTGTTGAATGAACAAAGTCTGCAGAAACTCCGTCTGTGTCCACTGGCTAGGAAGAGGTTAACCTATATCATACTGAGGCTAAAAGCTTCAAATTTGTACACTGCCATACGCAAGCTACATTATGGTACTTACAGATAAGGATATAGACCAATGGATTTAGTTCAAGGGTGGTGCCAGAATAGCTTGGCGCCTAGAGGCGCCAAGCTATTCTGGCACCACCCTTGAACTATTTTAGTCAAACTTATTTCACACACGGGTGTATTCGGAATGATAAGGGTTAACACTCTGGTGGATGTACCGGTAGCCTCCGTTACTACAGTACCGATGGCTGCACGCATGAAGGGCATGAGCTGTTCTGGGCTTGTTCAGTTAGCATGTAAGTCCAGGTAAATCAGCGTGGCACAGTTGCGGTGCAACTGAATTTATCAGTGTTCAGGTCGTACTCCCATTATCTAGAGTACGATACAAAGTTCTGTCCATCTGTCATACCTGTCTGTCTCCTTCTACTGGCCCTGTCTATCTTTCTGAGCTTCATTTGTACACACCTTCAAGACGGCTCCTTTCCTCAGCAGACATTAAACTAAAACGCTTTCCGACTGTGAGAACTAAGTCTTTTTGGCGAGAGGTCTTTCTCATACCAAGGACCATTTCTTTGGAATAAACTCCCACAGTCCCTCACATATGTTGAATCAGCCAATAGTTTCTGGCAGTCTTTAAAGACGCATTTATTCCTTTAAACGTGCATTCACCGTTATAATTTTTTGTTGTCAGTGACAGCTGCCTAGTGTGTTCATTATTAGTTTTATGGTACATGTAATCTTTAGTGTTTGTGAGCATTTCTTGTTGGTATGTTCACTCTGCTAAGCTTATTTTCCTTGTATATCTTGTGTGAGTGTGCATGTTAGGGAATATATGTGTTGTAGGATGCAAGGTGTATGTATGTATGTTAGTATGTCATTTGTACGGCGCCTAGAGCTTTTCTATCGAAAGTATAGGCGCCTTAAAAATATACATAATTATTATTATTATAGGCAATTGCTGTCCATTATCACTCTGGTGCCGTGGATGTTAAACCCTGAACTAACTGAATTGTTTTTCTGTTTGACAGGGTTGTAAAGGAGAGACAGCCACATGCCGTAAGATCGTGTGTACCCTGGGTAACCTGCAGGGAGGGCGCGGCTACGTACAGATCACACTCAGAGCTCGTCTCTGGGAAAGCACGCTTCTTAGTGTAAGGGACACTTTTTTTTCATGTAAGATTGTGTTTAATGTAAACTGTAAGATATATTTAACCCAGTTGTGCATGCAGCCACTGGTACTTTTTACAGTACTGATGGCTGCATGCACCAGAGGGTTAAAGTTGTGCAAAGTCAGAAGACCAAAGTGACATTACATGACAGTAAAAATTGCTGATAACTAGGAAAAAAGGATTAGGTGGGATATTAAGAGGGGAATTTCAAGAGCGTGACCCTTGAACAATGCGTCAACTTTTCTTTGAATCTTTCATAGCTTTTCTCTGAATTTTAACATTTCGGCCGTCGGTAGTGCTTTTTGTGACAATTCCTGTTGGTGGCACTTCTTGTTGTTATGATTCCTACAGGAATCATTGTGACAAACACTGCTACTGACAGACAAAGGGTTAACCCTCTTAATCCCACAGGTGTGTTTCACAATTTTTGGGGGAGTGTTGCTCAACAACTGCGTACCAGTCTCAGGAGAAGGATCGACCATGATAATTCAAGGTTAGTGACAGATGAGCTTGGCGCCTTCAGGCGCCAAGCTCATCTGGCACTACCCTTGAATTATCATGGCCAATCCATCATTATCATGGCCAATCCATCTTTTGCTGTAGGGCATAGGGGCTAAATGGATTAAAGAGAAGTTACAGAGCTGATTAAACCTCTTATGTGCTGTCTATTTTGCAACTCTTCCACTGACCTGGAAGCCATGGCAACGATGTATGCTGTTAGACATTGATGCTAACTGTGTTGTTTGTATTGTGTACGCAGGATTATCGCAAAGCTGGAGATGTACAAATCAGTTCATTTGGCTACGTTCGGATTGACCCATCATTGCAGATTGAGCAAGACACTAGTGACGATGCTAGAGAGGTCAGCCACTTTTGTTTTTTCGCTCTGTGCTTGTTGACTGTAGTCCCTCACCCCCTTGTGCAGCCTCTTGTACTGTATTTAGTACCATTCCCTGCATGTACAAGGGGCTTCATCAACTTATCACACTCAGCTGTAGAGATGAAAGTCCAATTATGACGTTCAGCTGTAGAGATGAAAGTCCAAACTGTGGGAGTTGTCTCTTGTAGGCTATAATCCAGGAGACAGATCAACCATTACAGTTTAATCCTTTTTTCTGTCGGTAGCGATTTTTGTTGAGGTGATTCCTTCAGGAATCACCTCAGCAAAATTCACTATTGACAGCCAAAGGGTTAGGTTAGTGCCATCCTCGAACTTATATGGTTGATCCGTACTTTGTCGCATGATTGCGGTGTATGGATTACGCAAGAGACAGAAATGGTTTTGCCAGCGTGTTTAAGCATCTGCTGTTTGTTTTATAGTCTGAATTCAGCCTGACGTGCATATGCACACACACACAGTATTCTCTTCAGGATGCCATCCATTCTCCTTTGAGAAAGAAACAAAACATTTGGAAAACAGTTTTTGAAATTTTTTTCTTTCAAGATTCCTGGCTGTGTTCTCTTCCTTTTTTGCTATTTGTTTTTTATTGACCTTAGTTCTGTAACTGTTATTTTCACTGTACAAATGTCTTTTCTAGGCTGTAACATATGCAGTGCCAGACTTCAAAGACGCAGGAGCAGCTGAGGTGAAGTGGTGGGTGATACTGCTGGCAGTGCTCGGTGGTATCCTGCTGCTTATCATCATTATTTTAGTCTTGTACAAGGTGAGCATTGCCTTCACGCTGTTCATTGTTTACAGAATGGTTCATAGTTCACTGTAAACCCATTTAGCCCGATGCATTACAGCAGGAGATGGATCGACCATGTTAATTTAAGGGTAGTGCCAGATTAGCTTGGCGCCTGAAGGCGCCAAGTTAAATCTGGCACTACCCTTGAATTATCATGGTTGATCCATCTCCTGCAACTGGTACATGGTGGTCAGGTGATGCCTCTAAAATTTGTAATGTGATTTTGGGGTTAAATGGGTTAATTCCGGTTCACAAAATGGTTCATAGTTTACTGGTCACACACATTTCAGATAAATTGTGTAAACAGTTAACTATAATGTTGTGAACCTTGAACCAGGTTTGAACTGTGGGTTATGAACCATTTTGTGACTATAAACTAGAAGAGAAAAGTGGATTATAAACCATATCAACAGTAAAAGTGTCCAGTTGACAAACCAGTTTTCACTTTAGCTTGTTGGTGGCTATATTTGAGTGGTGTTTGGTAAGTTGTGATTCATTGAGTGAGAAGGCTTGCTGGTGCAGTAATCTTTGAATGTAAAAGACATAATACAAGTGCAGGAGGTGGGGGAAGGGGCATAATTGTTGTTTGTTGTTTTATCAGAATTTTGTTGTGGGACAAGTAAGTTACGTAGAAAATGTGTCAGGACTTTTGTAAGAGCGTTGTTATATCTAACTTTTTGTTGTAGCCCACGGTGTTGCCAGTTTGTTGTTCTCTTGTTTTAAACACATGCTCTCTACTGGGTTGCAGGTTGGGTTCTTCAAGCGAAAGAGGCCAGAGGAGATGCAGATGTACCAGGCTGAGAAGAAACAGCAGAAAATGCTGGAGGATTATGAGGACGAAAATGCATAGCATATAATACAGCGTCGGTCTTAGATCGTGCCAGCTGTCTTAACTCATTCGCAGCCAGCCGCATCCGGCTGGGCGCGAATGAGTTAACTCTCTTGTGCATGCGGCCTCTGGTACTGTTTACAGTACCAGTGGCTGGATGCATAAGGGGATTAACAAAACACTCTTACCTGTCATCACGAGATATTTTGCAATTTATTTTACCATGTTTAAGTCCAGAACGATTTGTATTTTGGAATTAGTGGTTAGACACTGTTTGGCTGCTGGAAATAAATTGAGCTGCCAATCTAAGCAGGCACCACCCTTGAAGTTACATCATTGATCCATCTGAAGCATTGGTCACAGGAATTTAGGTGTAAAAAAAGGCATGTTAAAAACAAGTCCGTCTAAGATCTGAGTGGGGAAGATTATTGTGATTAATTTTTGAGGTGAGAACAGTTTTTGATTTTTATTGGGTTCATTTATTAAGAAGTGCATTTACCAGCATCTTGCTTCCACACTTGCCCATTTGTGGGCTTCACGTTTTAATATGCACACCAGCTTGCCTTTTGTATCTGTAGGTCTAGATGACAGAAAGAATAAGGCGCCTGTTTGCTATGCATTGAAGAAAGTGCATCTTAATCATTTGTGTGCTGGTCTATGATTGGGAACTCACAGCTCTGTGGCCACTGGCATGAGTGAACTTAGTCCTGTGCCAGCCACAAAGTGGTTGATGCAGGACTAACTTCACTGATGTGACTGGTTCCAGGGTTGTAAATGTCCAGAATCACAGACCATCACACATTTTATCCCACTGTGTGCCCCTGAGGTTGAACAGTACAAGCAGGCTTCAGAAAAGAATGATATGTGTGCAGGCATGTGACATTGGACCTTGCGGCCCAGACTGCAAGGTCCCAAGTCACAGACCAGCACATTTCTTGTGTGATCAATTTTGTTGTGTGCATAAAAGCATGGGTTTTTTTTTTTTTTTTTTTCAATAGAAAAGCTGATCTTTTTGTGCCTTAGATGACGGAGAAAATCAAAACACTTTTCATCGATAGCGAGGATTATAATTGCCTTTCAGCTTCTTGCATTGATAATATACTTGATGGTGTATTTTATTTACGCGTTTGGAGAAAATGTTAAACCTTAATGGTTGTCTGTCACACTTTTTGCTGAGGCCATTCCTGCAGGAATCACCGCGACAACAGCACTGACAGCCAAGAGGACAGATGTGCTATTTCTTAAACAATGTCATTTGACTCATATGAATTTATGCATAGGACCATTTGCATTGCATTCCATATATATATGAATATGTTTATTAATAACAGCAGTTTTATCCATATTTAGACACAAGGTATTGGGAATGTTTGGAACACTTTATGAGGCACGCAGAGCTAATTCGAAAGTTTGGCATGCTTGATCTGGGACCATAGACTATCACCAAAGATATTTTAGGAGAAAAGGTATGTGTGCATGCATGTGAGAGAGAAGAGACTTGTCTGTGTAAGTAATATTCAGGCTGAAAAGGTGATCACCGAGTGTGCAAAATGCAAAGAAAACCCCTGTGAAGAAAGGAACACGCTTACAAAGGACAATTGTCTTTTTGAAGTGTTTCTTTCTTCATTGATATTATCTATGTATATGGTAAACTTTCACAAGCTGCAGAAATTAAGTGTAAATATTATTATATGTTATGTTCTTGATGTGTTTGCTTGAGGCAACTTTCTTGAAGGCATTATCTTGATATTTTCTATTCACTCACTATTTCGTGCACCTACAGTTACTACTGCCATCATGCATACATCATTGTCGTTGTCACTAAAGAGAGGGTTTCCCAAGTGGTTCCAAGTGCGCAAAATGTACTTGGGCTGAAATCAGCAGCAATGCACAGACCAGCTGCGGCCGGAGGACATGTTGCACACTTCATTAGCTGTAAATTTGAACCTGCATTGTAGAACTAGTTCCTCAGCACATGCAGTCGTCTTTATTTTGTTTATTCATCACTTTTTGCATCTGTGCTTTACTTTTTGTTCATTCTTTTGTTCATTTTAAGAATTTATTTATTTTCAAGCATGCTTCCACTGGTACTGTTTTGCCTGCATGCATATGAGGGGTAATGTTCACAGGGTTTTGTCAAGCATTCTCGGGTCTGTTTTATGTTTGTTCAATTCCTTTTATCCAAAACGTTTTGAGAGCATTATATACTGGAATGGGTTACAATGATTAACCCTGTGACTGTTGATAGCAGTTTCAGTCCTGCAGGAATCATCACAACTAAAATTGCTACCGACAACCAAAGGGTTCATGTGTAAGACAGTTCTGGCATTCTGTCTTTACTCATGCATACAGCCCCTGGTACTGTATACACTTGAACTGTATGCAGAACCGGTGGCTGTAAGCACAAGTAGGGTAAAGTTTTTTTGTTTTTGTTTTTTTAAGTCTTCAGGAATTGACTTGTTTTCAGTGTGAATATTGTTTTACTTTTGTTTCCGTCTTGTTGATATGAGTTGAGAAAATTTGCTTGCTTCACCAAAGACCTCATGTGTTGGTGCTACATTTAATTTTCACATTTTATTTCAGCCATATAGTGTGCACTTTAGTACCTGGTAGTTAGATGAAAGATGGTGAGGACGAAACTTTGCCCCTCAACGATTTGATTGGCACTTGCATTGATTCCAGAGCTAGTGAAATATGTGGCATTTAGTGTATATCACTTGCATAGGTAGTGAAAACTTTTATTTTCTTTTTCTTGAGTAACTGGACAATAGAAAGCATTCCAAACGAATTTAGTGATATGGGACAAATTCACAGTGCTAATATTTCATTTGTATTTATATGCCATGTACCAGTGTTTGTTTGTTTGATTCACACTAGCAGTTCATGAACGTTGCTCAGAAGAAAGGTTAGTGACAGTGTATAAATATTGTTTCATGTTCCAAATATGTGGACGCTCTTTTGGACTCTAAATTCCAACGTCTGGTGAGTACATCTTGAGCTGCATCCTTGCACTTCGGCCGTCTATAGCGTTTCTTCAGGAACCATAGTGACAAAGGCACTACTGACAGCCAAAGGGTTAACTCATTCGTGGCCAGCCGCATCCGGATGCACGACATAAGCCGCACATCCAGATGTGGCTTTCCACGAATGAGTTAACCCTTTCACTACCAATTTACAGGAGTTCTCTCTGAAACCACCCCAGACTGACAGTCCAATAATGCTTTGCATGAGGAGTGCAGTTGTCAGTGGGGATGGCAAGAGGCAGTATAGCAAGAGATCCACATGAGTTTCTGCATCTGCAGGGGCGCATGAAAGTCTATGCCTCTTGCAGTTTGCCATGATGTGGGCGGGAAAGGGGCATATTGTGCAGTTGTTTATATTCAGACTGGTCTGACCTGTTGAGGAATTTAGAACCCAGTGGAGAAAAGACAGTTCTGGTTTTCTGCATAGCTCAAAATGGGATATTTAACTTCCTTGTTCATGCAGCCACCAGTACTGTAAGCAGTACCGATGGATACATGCACAAGTGGGTTTTATAAGGCTTCCTTGTATCACTGCCATGTTCATGACAATTTTTACATGTTTTTGTGTGAATATACCTTCATTTTCTGTCAGCATTTCCTTTGGTATCATTGTGTAACTGTTTGTGAGGCCACGGACCAGGACGCATTTTCACATAAGAACAGCAGCACCATTAGTAAAATACTTTTTGAATTTGTTGTGTAGAAGCACACGTACATTGATTGTGCATTTCCGATTGTCATCACTGAAAATTTTAGTTGTCAGGAATTAGAGAGGTGATGATAATTTGTGTCCAGCATACCATGTTTCCTCATCAGCATGATCTCGTATACTCGGTGTATGTGGTAAATTGTTGTAACCTTGATGTGTTTATACTCTGTGTAACCGATTCTCAGTTCGATTGGTATGTTCATATTTTAACCCATATTCTAAATACACCAGTGTGTGAAATAAGTTTGACTGAAATAGTTCAAAGGTAGCGCCAGAATAGCTTGGCGCCTGTAGGCGCCCAGCTATTCTGGCACCACCCTTGAACTAAAGCCATTGGTCTATATCCTTATCTGTAAGTACTATAATGTAGCTTGCATGTGGCAGTGTACAAATGTGAAGCTTTTAGCCTCAGTATGATATGGGTTAAACATCCAGTCTTTTATCACATGTTGACACCATATATGTACAAGCAGTGGATCATACTACATCTCACTGTGATGACAAGTCAAGATTCAGCTCAAGAATAGAATCTTGAGAGATTATGATTACTGAATGCTGGTTCACAGTAATGCAACGGAGGAAGTTTGCAAAACAAAGCGCTAAAACGTTTGAATGTTTATCTGTGTAATCATGCACTCTTTGGCATTTTTCCTCAATGGCAAAAATCTGTGCCAATATGAACTGTACTATTTACATGGATGTTCTTGGCTCATCTTATGATTTAGTGCCCTCACTGGTTGATTTGTAAATACTGTGTGTAAAATGCATTTACGTGTACTTTTTGTTGTTGTATGCCTTGGTGCTCTCTTTGTAAAGGAGAAGACAAGTGTAAATTGAACGTCGAGTTCCAATGCATTTGCAGTACATGATGATCTATGCCTCTTGGTAGCTCCACGTATATCTGTGTCACTCGCACAGAACAGGTATCTGGCTTTCAGTCTGCATCTGTTTCAACGATACGCTCTTCTCCGCCGCTGGCAGGGAAGAAATTTTTATTTTAAAAAAGCCCTCATTGTCTCCTTGCCCAAAAAGTGGGGTAAAAGCGTTTCTTTTAATCCTTATCACTCTGAATACACCAGTGTGTGAAATAAGTTTGACTAAAATAGTTGAAGGGTGGTGACAGAATAGCTTGGTGCCTCTAGGCGCCAAGCTATTCTGGCACCACCCTTGAACTAAAGCGATTGGTCTATATCCTTATCTGTAAGTACTGTTATGTAGCTTGCATATGGCAGTGTACAAATTTGAAGCTTTTAGCCTCCGTATGATATGGGTTAAACGGTCACAGACTAAAAGCCAGATACCTGTTCGGTGTCTGTGGCGCAGGTATGAGTTGAGCCAGCAAGAGGCAGATCCTTATGTACCCAAGTGCCCGCGGGGGCTCCTACAAAAATTAACCCATTCAGCCCTGACGCACCACAGCAGATGGGTCGACTATGATAATTCAAGGGCAGTGCCAGATTAGCTTGGCGCCTGTTGGCGCAAAGTTAATCTGGCACTGCCCTTGAATTATCATGGTCGATCCATCTCCTGCAACTGGTGCATAGTCATTAGATGAAGCATCCAAAATTTGGGAAATGCGTGCATTGTTGGGCTGAAAGAGTTAATGCCTCCTGCGTTGGATGTTGGGAAGTGTCCTGGTAGTGAATTGGTTGAATCATTATGCATCGCAAGCCAGTTAAGAGTATTTTCAAAATTTTGACAATTTGCTAAGCAATGTGCACCCAACCAACTTGCTAATGACTGGTTTTCTACACATAAGAGATAGATTAGAAAGCACCATATTAAAGGTTACATTTTCTTCTTTTTGACAAAGAGAGCTTTTGCTACATTTTGTGTGTAGCTATCTACCAGCCGATGTCTGTGCACCTTATTTATTGTACAACTAATGGGCATACTGTTGTACACAATAATGTAACCTTGTAAAGAACGCCTACAACAATGTTATGATAGCGCATAAACTTTATTGAGTTCTAACCATGATTTTGTGTGTAGTAGCAATGCATTAGCAAGAATAAAAGTAGCCTATGTATCCTGAGGCAGTTGGTTGTCTAAGCCCAACTGTGGTCAAAAGGTAGTATCCAGTCTTTGCAGCGGCATAGTCTATGGCTCTTCACTTTTGAGACCCTGGAGGGTGAAAGTCCCCACAAGAAACTGCTTTTCTATTTTATCTTCTGGCAGCAAGTTTGAATGCAAAAAATAATAGGCTTTATGTTTGAATCAAAATTTTCACCAGCGAGTCTTTTTCATAATGTTAAATGGAGGCAACATTCATTCTCAAGGCTTAATAAACTGCAGTTTACAGTGCTGGAGCTAGTCGCATCAGTGAGCTTAAATCCTGCACCAGCCACAATGCATGGTGCTCTGCTACAGCAGAGTATCTTTCTTTGTGACTGGTGAGGATTTAAGCTTGCTCATGCATCCGAGGCCCAAACCTTGCATGTATACATTACTTGACAGCATGGCTAGAACACGCAATAGTTTGTGTAATTTGTGCGTCTCGCTTCCTGCTTATACGCTGGGGCATCAATTGAGATACCTCTCCACATGTATAGCTTTGCTTGTTTGTCTTATCCTTATGTAGACGACGTGTAATTACATTATCAGTATGGACACATACTCCATTTTTGTTTTGGTCCGTGATTTTGGACTTCATGGTTTAACTAGAAATGTATTGTTCCGTACCTATGCCAAGCCTTTTATCACACTGCTGCGTGTATGAATTTTTTTCGTGCAAATGACTCGTTGACTGATTTGAAAAAGCATGAAAGATGGAGGAAAGAGAATGATAAAGGAAAAAGAATGATTTGTGTGCTGGTCTGTGATTTTGAACCAGACAGCATACAGCCATGAGGTGCAAAGTCATAGATCAGCATGCATGATTACTTTTTTTTTAAATAAGAAAAAACATTTCCCTGAGAGTGTAATGTGTGGAGTGAGTTTCAGCAAGGGTAAGAAGTGAATAGACTGTGTCAACTCTTTGGCCATCTGTAGCGCTTTATCATGATTCGTGCAGAAATTGAGACAAAAAGCACTATCAGTAGTGAAAGGGTTAAAGTAAGAAAGGTGTAATGTGTGTGGTTTGCACGATTGATTTAACAAATGAAGTATGGTAGTTCTTTTACTAAACATGACAGTTCTTGCAAAACTTGTTTTACTGATTTGGGAAACGGTGTAGCAGTTTGAAACTGTATATAATGGATTGACTTGCGCCTTGTGTGCTGAATCAGACTGAAGTTGTATGTAATAAATCATTTTTGGTATGCCTTGTGTATGTTTCCTAATAACGTATTCCGCGATTCCCATGTGTTGTCTGTGCAGCGCAACAAGTCCTCCTAAGTGTATGTTACATGTAGCTTGTAGTATACTGGTGTAGCCAAGTTCTCTTTCCATGTATGTAATGTGTGTAGTTCTTTCATTTCTTGCTTGGTTGTGATGAGTAAAAAAAATATCATTCCGTTTTTATAGGTGCCATTTTTTCACCTGTTTATCCGTCTTGATTTTTTTTTTTTTTTTACCAGCAAATAAGAAAATCTGCCTTACTTTTTATCTTGGCGACTGGCTGCATTTTTGTGAGGGATTCTAAAGGATACAGGTCACATGTTTGCTTATCTGTTATTTTGAATATGGCCATAGGCCATAAAGTCTAGAATCACAGACCAGTACACATCCTTCACATTGTGTGAATTGTCACAAGCTAACGAAGAAGTCAGTCACTCTTCAACTCTTTGGCTGTCGGTAGTGTTTTTGTTGCAATGATTCCTGTAGGACTAGGAGTCATCGCAACAGAAAGCGCTACCGCAACCAAAAGGTTAAATAAAATGAAACATAGCTTTGTCATCACTTAATTCTCTTAAAGGCTGACGATGTTCCGTACTGTAATACTTTTGAGTTCAACTCTTGAATCTGTGGTAATTCTGTATTCAGCATTGCTTGCACAAATATACACATTGCAAACTTCTGCTTCCTTTTGGATAACCTAGTTTTGGGGCCGTTGACTGCATTCCAGTGACTTTACAAAACTTTTTCTTTACACAATTTAGTGATGGTTGTTTCTTCTGTACCTTCTTTTCATTGTCATGTCTTTTTTAGTACATGTCTTGTACACAGTAAAATGCGTCTTTTTTTTCTTCATGTTTGTGACTGAGCACAATTTCAGCAAAATGTGTAATGAATGAATATCCTTTTAATGTTTGCTACTGGCAAACCGGCTCTAATGGTCACCTTTATTTAGTGGTCACCCATCTAAGGCAACCACCCAAGAAATATATCTGTACACAGTTTCACTATGTAAAGACCAGTTATTAAGCGGTCATCTGTGTGCAGTGGTTGCATGTGTCAAGTCCTTTAAATGACCATCATATGTAGTTTTAACTGTGTTGATTTTCCACACAAATAATTTAACTGATCAAAGTGCTTTACATCAAGGAGAAACCAGCAAAGAAATACATGTACAGTATACAAGATATTGTCTTGTTACTTTGCATAACACACCTAACACGTTAATTTTGAGCAGTGTCAAATGGAGAAATCCATTTTGTTTGACTTCGGCTGGATAGGATGGTTTCATTTTTTGCATCATTGCAACCATTTATTCACAGAATATATACTACATTTAAATTTTTGTTTTACTGCATGTAAATGTGTGGTAGTTCACAATACCATAGCAACCTGTCACTAAGTAATCTGTCTGCCAGAATTGTATGCCCTTGCAATGTTTACGTGTGCAAATACTGACATTAAAGTATTTTTTACCATGACTCGCATTTTTAACTTTTTTAAAAAAATAAAGAATATCAGTTTCTGCGTATGGGTGTGTATAACTATAATGGAAAGAAAGTGAGAGAGATGTTCACACAAAATATTGTACAGATGATCTTAACACACTTCAGTGGGCATTCATATTTCTAAGCTAAATATCAGAAGAAAACGGGCAACAAAAGGTTTTGTTTTCAATTTCACTTCCAAATTTCATTATTGCAAGTGAACGGAAAATTTTATTATAATTATTCCAAAGCATTCTATCTTGAGTAAAAGTGATCTTATGCATGTGTATGGTGTGATTTGGTCAAAGGGCCACTGGTAATCAAAATAAACGTAATGCTTATAAAAATGCAGCAATCGCCCGCTGATCCAGATGAAATGAGCAGATCAGTTACATACAGAGTGGTTGAACACAAAATAAACTTTGAACACTTGGTAAGTTGGAACAATTCTGTTCTGTCATCACAGCTCCATCAAATACAGAATGAGAGAAAAGAAATAGCCAGCTCTCTAAAGTAGTAGCCGCTGATAAGACGGCAGTGCAATAGATAAGGGACATACACATCTCAAAACATAATGGCCAACACCACTAATGATAACTTCCCAAGTGAGAAGTAATGTATTAGTATCATCTTGTCCGTTTCACATATATATGCCGTTGCTTTCCACCAGTGGACCACAACTCAATTCCTGAACAGACATGAATCGGAGTGTACAGACACTCATGCATAGGTGCATTCTCTGTGTACATGTGATACAGTTTAACTTAATTCCTTTCTTCACATGTAATGAAGGTTATCACAAAAGCATACTTTGTGAGCAAGATTTCAGGCAAAGATCACTGTAAAGAGGCAAGAGATGTACTCAATATATTACATCTAATACATCATATGTTTTTTTAGTATTATCTTTAGTATTCTCTTTGTTTACAATTACATCATTATGTCTTACTTGTGTGTTTTATGTTTCTGTGAGCCAAAGAAAATTTTGAAAATGGACAATAAAGTTTATTCAATTCAATTCTGAATTCATCTCAAAACTATACAATCTAATAGCAACATTTCATTCCTAGGCAGTATACACGGTCATACTTTATAGATATATTTACACTTAAAAAAACAGAACCAATAAACAACAAGACACACTGACCCCCTTACGCGTGCAGCCGTCAGTATTGTTTACAGTACCAGTGACTGCATGCACATGGAGATTAATTGCTTCCAACACAAGATATCACTCAAAACACACACTACAGCTTTTCACTTCCCAAATTGTCCAGCATCTTTTTAGTTATTTGTGGGATGACTTTTACATGTTCATCTGCACACTGCACGGCACACGCCTCGACCTCTTTGCGGAATTTGGCCATATCTGCTTCTGTGGTCGCTGATGAGATTCTGTCACGTACTTTATCTTCACAGCCCATCACACATCGCTGAAGACGATCCTAAAAACAGAAAAAGAAATCACACAGTATGCTTTATATTAACTTAATTGAGATGTACCACGTATGCCATAAAGCAACACATCTCAAATGAGTTAACCCCTTGTGCATGCTGCCACTACTATTGTTCTGGGGGTCATCAAGTGTCTTGGAACAAAACTTTTTTTTTTAAAGAACTCTTGAACAATTGCCTACTGCAAGCTGAGCTGCAGTACTGTTTTGCATGTCCCCATAACTTAATGAATGTGTGATAGCATGCAAATTACATATGTATGTGTGCGCAATTCATCCAGAATACAGTTTGTCCATTGAGCAATTTACACAAAATCAACTTCATGTTGGTAATGGTATTACATAGCACTGTCTCCTGCAAGTCTGAGATAAATTACATTCCATTGAACTAACCTGGAACATTTGTATTTCTGCCTGGATGTAGTTCTGGGCTTTGTTGACTTTGTTGGAACAGTTATCTATACATTGTTGCACTTCCTCCAATGTAGTATTTCTATCTTCACAACATTTGGTACTGCATCGGTACATATCTGCCTGCAATGCATCAATGGTCACACATAAATAAAAAGCAGTTCAGTTGTCAATGTCACTGGAATGTCGAGGCATGCGTGATAAAAATGCAGCCGCACATTGCAATGATCTTAACTTTAAAACATAGACATCTGCTTAAGTGATTAATTGCACAAACCTGAAGTTTCCTGAGGCTGTCCTTATCTAAGGACGAAACCATTGAGGTAACCGCCTTCTGCACACGCGCCTGGGCACCATCCATTTTGAAGCGTGGTAGGACTGAAGTAATTATTCGGAAACATATGATTGATGAATATTGACGTCGGTCTCTTTTGTTTTTTTTAAATAAAATTATACAGTAGTCGAAATTACGAATAATATCCTAAACGTGTTGTGATTTACCTATTATAAACAATATAAATTTATTTAGAGCTAAATTACCTCTGTGTGCGGAGCAGTGAACGACGAATGTTTGTGGTCTGCTCTTTCCGTCGGAATTCCGATCAAAATGTTTACGGATGAAACTTTAGAACCAGTGGAATTTAAATCATCCTGGAAGAAAGAGAGGTACATTGTATGTTTTCATGTACATGATTCGTGTAGTTTGATACAAACAATTGTTTAAGTTCCCGTTTGCAACCTCTACAAACATGAAAAGAGGCCTGTGCGCCTATTGTTTCCATCCTTGAGAAATAAAGTATCATTCATTCATTCATTCATTCATTCTCTCTCTCTCTCTCTCTCTCTCTCTCTCTCTCTCTCTCTCTCTCTCTCTCTCTCTCTCTCTCTCTCTCTCTCTCTCTCTCTCTCTCTCTCTCTCTCTCTCTCTCTCTCTCAGTAGATTAGCAACGGCAAGTTCGAAAAATGGTTGTTACTACCCAAACGTTTACCTTTGTCAAATAAAGGATCATTAATTGTCATTCTCTCTCTCTCTCTCTCTCTCTCTCTCTCTCTCTCTCTCTCTCTCTCTCTCTCTCTCTCTCTCTCTCTCTCTCTCTCTCTCTCTCTTAGATGCCTTTGATGGCCAACCTATAGAACAAGTAACTAAGCATCGCTTGCTGGGCGTAACAGTAGACAACCAGTTAAACTGGAAACCTCATGTTGATAACGTATGCAAAACTCTGTCCAAAAACTTATTCCTTTTGTCTAAGCTCAGCCGTATAGTTAATCCTAAAGTTTGCAAACTCTTCTTCCACACGCATATATATCAAAACACACTTTAATTACAGTTCCATTGTCTGGGACGGTTGTAGTGAAGTTCATATGAAAAAAGTAAATTCTCTGTATCCTCGAGGTGTTAAACTCATACTTCCTGGACCCGCCCCCACAGACAAAATAAATCAAATCTCTTAAATTGCTGGCATTAAACAAACAATTCAAATTTAATCGGTGTGTATTAATGTACAAGATTCTACACGAGAGAGCCCCACTCCATTTGCGAACTTTGTTTTCAGGTAATTATAGACAAAACATCAGAAACAGGTCACTCCACCTACCATGCAAGAACAAGATTAGATATATAAAACTAGTCTGGCCTTTTCAGGTGCAAAAGCATGGAATAATTTACCCCAGCATCTTAAGTCTATTTTAAGGATCGCATTTATCGCTTTTTATTTCTAAACTAATACCACGATTTAATTTTCCTCTATTAATGCTGTACTCTCAGAGACATGTTCTAATTATAAGATGACCTTTAGCTTATGTTGATGTTATTATCTTGTTTGTTTTGTTTTTTTTGTTGTTTTTTTTCGTCTTTTATGTTTTTCATACATTTAAATTTTCTTGATACTATGTTGTTTGTTTTTTTTTTGGGGGGGTTTCCCTTTAATATTTTATTGTGTTGCTCGATGTATATTTATGTGTGTAGTGTAGCAGGACAGTTTGTAAGAGAGGCATTCGCATGCCTAAAACTATCCTGAATAAAAATGTTTCATCATCATCATCATCTCTCTCTCTCTCTCTCTCTCTCTCTCTCTCTCTCTCTCTCTCTCTCTCTCTCTCTCTCTCTCTCTCTCTCTCTTTCTCTCTCTTCCCCATGTTGTAGGTTTATTTAATGTATTTGACCGGCTGGCGACATACATTCAATTTTCTGTTTAGTTTTTTTTTCACAAGCAGTGCAGGCACGTCCTGAGAAAGCCTTGTTGCTGTCGGGACGTTAAGCAATGTACAATCAATCAATCAATCTTTCTCTCTCTCGTGGTTTGCAACCCCTTGAGCTGTCCCTTCACTCTCAGCCCATAGAGCAAGTGTCAAAGCATCGTTTGTTAGAAGTGACAGTCAACGAACAGCTCAGCTGGGAGCCTCACATAGAAACTGCCTGTAAAACTATTTCGAAGAATCTCTTTCTATTATCCAAATTAAGTCATATAGTTGCCATTGATGCTCGAAAACTATTCTTTAACGCACAATGAAGACACATTGTAATTATGCTTCCAATATCTGGGACGGTTGTGGAGACATTCATTTGAAAAAGTTAATTCCCTTTCCCGGCGAGGTATTAAGCTTATTCTTCCTGGTTCGTCCCCTACTGATGAAAGACTGAAGGCCCTTAATATCCTACCACTTAGTAAACAATTGGAACTTAATAGATGCTTACATGTGCACAAAATTCTAAACGATGCCGCCCCTCCCTATCTCCGTGAGCTGTTTTCCCACACGAATAGAGAGAACACGAGGAACAGCTTACTCCATCTCCCAAAACCGAGAATTAACATCTTCAAATCTAACATATCATTTTCCGGTGCTAAGTCATGGAATAATTTGCCCTCTCATTTAAAATCTATTTCAAAGTTATCTATCTTCAGAGATCGCATCCATAAATATCTGCTGTCATCGTTATGAATGTTCTATCTTTCTGCTTAGTATGTTGCTCCAGCACAGCAGATTGCTACAGATTATGTAATAGTTCGTCTGCATTAACATGTCAGTTCATACCAGTGTGTGTGTATATATATATATATATATATATATATATATATATATATATATATATATATATATATATATATATATATATATATATATATATATATATATATATACACACACAGTTTTATAGTTTTATTTTCTTTCTCTTCAATTTTATTGTATTATTATTTTTTTCTTTTCTTTTTCTCTGAGGGTGGGGGGAGGGAGATGGGTCTTTTTACTTATGTTTTATCTTTTGCTGTATCGTCTGATGTATTTTTATACATGTAGAGTAGCAGGACAGTTTGGAAGATAGGCATTGCTATGCCTAAAACTTTTTATCCTGAATAAAAACGTTTGTTTCATCATCATCTCTCTCTATTATTATTATTATTATTATTCTGTGTATATCATTTTTTAAAATGTTATTATTATTTTGTTTCCTTCTTCTCTCTCTCTCTCTCTCTCTCTCTCTCTCTCTCTCTCTCTCACACACACACACACACATACACACACACACACACACACACACACACACACACACACACACACACACACACAGAGGACAGTTTGCAAGAGAAGCGTTTCGCCTAAAACTTTATCCTGCAAATAAAACGTTTCATCATCATTGTCGTCGTCATCATCATCACCATCTCCTCTCTCTCTCTCTCTCTCTCTCTCTCTCTCTCTCTCTCCACTGAATCAGTTGTTTTTTTTTTTGTTTTTTTCAGGCTCGTGTCTGACAACGAAACACAGACATCAGAGTTAAAAACAGACGATGTTGGGTGTCAGTCTTGGCACAGAAATGACGAAGGGGTAAGAATAAATGCTGCTGATAGTCATTTTAGAGTATGTAAATCAAGCTGTACCAGCACTTCGTGAGTTACTTCCTGTAGTTTTTGTAACCAGGCTGCATCAGTAATGGGTTTTGCACCCATTTTGCGCAAGTAACAGAGACAAGTGAATCTTATCTAGAACAATACCATAAATGCCCGAAATATTTTACCACTTTTTCCATGGCCAGGATCCTGGTGGCTTGCAGAAGTTGCTAAATCTCTTACTTGATTGATTTGATCTCTCAGTCTGTGTGAGCATGTTTGTGTGTGTGATTGAGTGACAAGCTCATTTAAATGTCACATAAAAAAGAAAAACAAAAACAGAATAAACAATGAACTTCTGCCACTCTAGCCTTTGAGGTGTTCACCTCAGACTCAGCAACAACAGGGCTGTGCACCATGTGGCTTTGTTTCTTGTTCATATCTGCACAAACCACTTACACACAAACTGTGCACCTGATTAACTCCAAACCAATCCGTACATCTTTGTGTCCAAAATAAAATCACTAAGGAAGAAATACTACAAAACATACTTTTTAACTCTGTTGTCCAGTATGCTTGGTAGTATTTCTTCCTTTGCGATTTTATTTACATTATACTGTTATTATATTATATGTTGAATCAGGTGCAGACAGAGGATAATTCTGACAGAAAGTTGACGCTGGCTAGAGCTAATGAAGGCCGCTTGGCCCAGTTCTTGATCTCTGTGGAACCCATGATTCTCCGGTACCTCAACAACAACTTGAAGAGCCGAGCCTTTGAAGGTAAGCTTGTATGTGGTGACTAATCTACATGTTGGTCTCAGTCAGTTGTGACACTTCGGAGCTGTTAACTCTTTTCATCCTGATACACTGTGGCTGGAATAAATTTGACTATGATAGTTCAAGAATGGTGCCAGACTAGCTTGGTGCCTGAGGCGCCAAGCTATTCTGGCACCACTCTTGAACTAAAATGCTTAATCTATGTCCTAATCTGTAATGTAACCTTATAGGACAATAAGCAAATTTGTAACAGTTCATCCTCAGGATGTAATGGTTTAAGCCAGATCACACTATTCACTGTTAATGTGGTGCTGAATTTGTATGTGTGCTCTCGTGAAGAAAAAAGCACCCAGTAAGCAAATGGTTCTCAGGCTCACATCTGCCTTAGCTGACCCACTCACAGCGTTTCACATGCCAACTAAGGCTGTCATCAGCCTGGCACTTTGATCACGAGGCATTACTTACTTACTTACTTACTTACGCCTGTCACCCCTACCCGGGTATAGGCCGTCGACGAGAGACCTCCAGCAACTCCTGTCCTGTGCTTCTCCTTCGATTCTACTCCAGGTGGTTCCCAGTCTCTTGATGTCTGCTTGGAGGTCTCGACGCCAGGAGTTTCTCGGCCTACCTCTTTTCCTCTTTCCCTGGGGGTTCCATGACAATGCCTGCCTAGTGATACTGGAAGCTGGCTTTCTCAGACTGTGACCGATCCATCCCCATCTTCTTCGCCCAATTTCATTCTCTGCTGTTATCTGCTCTGTTCTCTCCCAGAGTCTGACGTTGCTGATCTTCTCTGGCCAGTGGATTTTCAAAATTCTTCTAAGGCAACTGTTCATGAAGGTCTGTACTCTGTTGACTGTGGTTTTTGTCAATCTCCATGTCTCTGCTCCATATAGGAGAACTGCTTTTACATTAGAGTTGAAAATCCGGACTTTGGTGTGTTGTGACAGCTCTCTGGAACTCCACACTTTTTTCAACTGGAGAAAGGCTGCTCTGGCTTTACCGATTCGTGCTCTGACATCTGCATCAGTGCCGCCTTTTTTGTCTATGATGCTCCCGAGATAGGTGAAGGACTCCACCTCCTCCAACGGGGTGCCAGCAAGCAAGACTGGTTCTTCCCTGGTTGCGTTCAGCCTCATTGTCTTTGTTTTCTGTTTGTGAATGGTGAGGCCCACTTGGGACGAGATGTCAGCAAGCCTCGTGGTCTTGTCCTGCATTTGTTGATGAGTGTGGGACAGTAATGCCAAGTCGTCTGCAAAATCGAGGTCGTCAAGCTGTGTCCACAGTGTCCACTGTATTCCACTTCGTCTGTGCTCTGTGGTCATCTTCATGACCCAGTCTATGGCCAGTAGGAAGAGGAACGGAGACAGCAGACACCCCTGCCTGACACCAGTTCTGACCTGGAGCTCTCTGGTGAACTGCCCTTCGTGGATCACGCGACATGTCATGCCATCATAGCTGCTCTTGATCAGGCGGACGAGCTTTGTGGGTACACCGTAGTGTCGTAGGAGTTTCCACAGAGTCTCTCGGTCCACGCTGTCAAATGCTTTCTCATAATCCACAAAGTTGACGTACAGCAGGGAGCTCCACTCCAGAGACTGTTCCACGATGATGCGGAGAGTGGCGATCTGGTCTGTACATGATCGGTTCTTCCTGAATCCTGCTTGCTGGTCTCTCAGCTGGGGATCAACGGAGCTCTTCATTCTCTCTAGGATGATCCTGTTGAAGACCTTTCCTGGTACTGACAGCAAGGTGATTCCTCTGTAGTTGGAACACTTGCTGAGGTCGCCTTTCTTGGGAAGCTTGATTAGGTACCCCTCCTTCCAGTCAGCTGGCATCACCTCCTCTTCCCAGATCTTTCCAAACAGTGGGTACAGCATCTCAACTGTTGTCTCTAGGTCTGCTTTCAGAGACTCCGCTGGGATGCCATCTGGCCCTGCTGCTTTGCCATTCTTCAAAAATGCCACTGCTTTTCTGATCTCTTCCCGGCTGGGTCTGTCACAGCTGATGGGTAGGTCGGTCTCTGCCGGCTGGATGTCGGGGGGGTCGGGTGGGCTAGGTCTGTTCAGTAACTCTTCAAAATACTCGGCCCATCTGTCGAGTTGGTCTGCTCTGTCTGCAATAGGCTTGCCTTCTTTGTCTTTTACTGGTCTTTCTGTATGGCCATACTTACCCGACAATCTTCTGGTAATGTCGTAGAGCTGTTTCATGTTGCCGCTGCCTGCTGCCTTTTCTGCCTCTGCTGCCAGGCTGTCTGTGTAGGCCCTCTTGTCTGCCCTGATACTCCTCTTCACCTCGCGGTTGGCTTCCGAGTATTTCCCCTGTGCCCTTAGATCACGAGGCATCCTTGGTAGTAACAGGCCTGTGTGATGAGTGGTGTACGTAATGCTGAAGCTGACCTGTTGTGTCTACTTTTAGTTACTGGTGCTGAAGGGATCAGTGTCACTATATATTGGCGTAAATCTTCACAGCATGAATCTGATATATACCCAGCAAAAATATTCCCAACATGAATCCATCCTGGTGTGAATCCACCCAATGTAAATTTTTGCTGTTGCAATTCAACTCATATTTGATTAGATGTAAATCTATCCTAGTGCAAATCTAACCATTGTAAGTCCACCCAGCATGAATCCACACATGCTTGATCCACCCAAATGAGAAAGCAGGGTGGAATGGCAGCAGTATAAATATATAATACACTTGGTGGATTTACATGTGGATGGAATCACACTGGGTAGTTTTCGATCATAGGGTAGACTCGTGTTAGGTAAATTTATATGGAAGTATAGTGAGGTTGACTGACCTCTTCAGTGTATTTGTCACAGATTTCATATCATGAATAATTATCCCTCTAAATTACTCTTAATTATTGAAAGTAAAGGCCTGTTCTGTCTCATCAGGAATTCATATTTTTTCTAATGCATGTATAGGATAGCATTCAGTAACCATTGTATACATGTACATGTATATTTTGCGATTCAAGCCACAACCCTAGCAATTCAAAGTATTTTTTAGTGACAGTATAAGAGTATTACATGGTGAGAACTTTTGATGAAAACCGTATTTAGCATTTAATTTTGGTAGACTTGCATGGTCATATGAGATGTCTTAATACCTGCATGCATGTTTAGTTAGAATTTCACTTCTGTTGACTACAGTAATATATTTGTTGTTTCTCCTTTTCAGATTATGACAGAGCTTTGGGAGATGAGACTACATCTGTTACATGTGTGCACACGCTTTCCCATGCTGACTTAAATGGAGAGGTACACTTGCTAACCCTTTGCATGTCGGTCGCGGTTCTAGCTGCGATGATTCCTACCAGAATCATTGCAACAGAAACCGCTACTGACACACAAAGGTTAAATAATTTGACACCATTTGCTTAACACATATTATGATATATACAGATACATGTACATCTAGCATGTTGCAGCCAAACCTGCTTTAATGGCCATCTGTATAAAGTGGTCACCTGTCTAGAAGCCATCTAATAATAATAATAATAATAATACATAGTTCTTGTATAGCGCTGTTCTCCAGGAAAACACTGGACTCACTGCGCATGCACAACAGCACACCCTCTCTCTCAGACACACGCACGATTATACGCTACTTTAAACCACCCCATCTCTACCCAACACTATACATTCACTTCCTCTAGGATCAGAATAAAAGGCAGTCAACAGTTAGCTAAAGATGAGCTAAGTGTTAAATGCCCGACAGAAAAGAAAAGTCTTTAAGTGAGCTTTGAACTGTGACAATGTGGGCAGATTCCGCATTTCAGTTGGCAGAGAGTTCCACACACTTGGGGCTAAAAAGGTGAAAGAACGCTCCCCGACAGTTGTTTTCTCAAAACACATTACCGATGGTATTACAGTTAGGAAAAGTCCCTTAGCTAGCATAATTTTAGCCAAATTTTGGTTGTGTCCGTATAAGGGAGTGTTGGCAGGTGTGGGGCACCATAGACCAGGCCATATCCAGAATAGCCTCCCCTTATTCCCATCCGGTACAAGATTACCCGGCATACCCCAGTTTAGTTCTTAACTAGCACTGTGGAAGGTTGTGTCTGTTTCGCGCTCTACGTTTTGTACTTGGACCGGTCGACTGACGACCTTGGCTTACTGTTAGTTCGTTTGGAACTTTGGAACTTTTGGAGCTTTGTATCATGACTGGGACCTCTAGTGCTCATGCCTGTGACGGTTCTCTCTTGGTCGGCCTTGGGGACTCACAGTTGCCGACGGGAGTTTTTGCTGTTGGGACTGCGCCTCGCGGCCTTGGCTGACGCTGCTTCGACCCTTTGTAACATGCCCGGTCGTGCCTTTGCGGCGAGCTTCTACGACCTTCTGCCGGTGGTTTCCACTTTGCTGGGAGAGACGTGGGTTTGCTCCTTTTTCCACCATGGCCAGGTAATATCTCGGTGAATGCCCTCGACCGGCGCTCTGGGGTGGGGATGAGCCCCGAGCGTAGGCACGCGCTGTGCACTCGTTTGAGTTCGATTGTGTTCGATTATGTTCGATTCACCATAGTGCGCAGATTATTATTGCGTGACCTCAGAGGCCACGCTCGCTCGTTCTTCATTGTACCCTCTTGTTGCAGTTACCAGGTTCATACCTGCACGTTGTGTGGCGACTTTCAGTGGCCTTCTGACGAGCATGCGGTTTGCTTACCCTGTTCAGGATGCGAATCGAACCATACATGTGTTGTGTGCTCCCCATGGCTGGAAGAAAGATGGTCGCAGCTGTGGGGTTTTTACCGCTGAGAGCGCCCGACGCCTATCAGAGACCGACTGGCAGAACCGGCACAGAGTAACAAGGTGGGACCCAAGTCAGTGGCAGTGACTAAGACGTCCCGGGCCAGTAAAGCATATAAGTCGCAAACTATCGCGGAGGGCCCTCCTAAGGTTACCCTTAACGTGGCGACCAAGATACCTTATCCTGAGCACTTGTCAGCAGGAGGGATTGCTGACAAAACCCTCCTTGAGATGGCTAAGACCAATGATACTTCCGCTGGGCTGGCGTCGGCAACCGAATCTACGACGCTCCCAGTCCTGGCCCAGTCGGCGGATCGCAGACATGACAGGCAGAAGCGACCACGCGCGGGAAGTCACACGGTGACCCACGAGCATCGTCCACACCGGGACCTGGCCTCGGGAGATGACCGCTCCACCGCCCACCCACAGCCCAGAGTGGAAACGCGACGGACGGACCTGCTTCCACCACGGCGACACACTGGCTCCAGTTTCTCGGACGGACCTGATTCGGCGGCTCGCTCCTCGTCTAGATCCCAGGTTAGTGGGGGCATTTCTGTTTCTTCCACACATTTACGTGTAAACAGCCCACGCGCCAGTCGCAGCTCTGAGAGACGACGGTCTTCTCCTCGTCAGGATCCTGATCGCCGTTTTCGTTCTCGGGCGGTTAGCTTGTCGGACTCGAGTAGTTACCCTGACCCACGCAGAGACAGGCTACGCGATGGGAGCCACGACGACGGACCAGTACCATGGGACCACTGCACCATGATAGTCCTCACTCTTCTATTCGTTGTTCCGCTCCACAGGACTGCCAGCCAAGGCGACGCTCGTCCTCGCGAGCGGCACCGGACTTACGTTGGACCCGACCAGCTTCTCACTGTTCTCGCTCTTCGCGCCGCAGCCGCTCCCCGCGGGATCGCCGCCCTGTCTCGCACGCTGGCTCTCACCTTTTTGCTGCTCCGCAGAGGTCGCCTCGTCGACTCAGCGGACGACGACCAGCTCCCAGGACAGCCTCTCCCCCGCGGCGCTCCACGACAGCCCCTGCACCCGTTGGTCCTGTGAAGGCTCCCGACAACTCTGTTCTCCCCACTCGCCTGGATGACGCCATTAGCCTGGCTCCTGAAGACTCGGTGTCGGCCTGGCTTGACGCCTCCCCTACTCGTCGCTCGCGTTCACCAGAAGATGTGGAGATCCCTCCAGCGTCACTCGGACACAGGCTGGAGACCGTGCTGGCCCTTGTCGAAGCTGCTCAGCTCATTGCGGCTTCTCTGCCTTCGGAGGACTGCCCTCCTTCTTCCCCTACTAAGAAGAGAGCCTCGGCATTCGTGGACGCCGAGCTTCACGCTAAGCGCTTTAAGTCTCTGCCACAGCCTCCTGGGTTCCGAGACATTCGCGACGCCTTCTCCGCTCACCTGCTTCAGGGATCCCTAGGGGACTCCGGGTTCTTTTCAGACAACAAGTGGCCTGCAGACCTGGCAATAGCCTTCCGGCAGAAATGGTACGCCAGACATTCGCAAGCCTTCACGTGCCCTCTCCCAGCGGTGGATCCCCCGGCACTGTCCTGTGCCGGCCTGCTCCGACGGTCTGTCTTCGCTCCTGGCCTGAATCCGACTGCTACCCTCATCTGCAAAATACCGCTTAGGCGGTATTTTTGGATTTAGCTACACAGGCCATAGTCCGACGTGTCGAGGAAGCGTGGAACCCTACCGTCGCCCCGCTTTTAGCCAACATCCTAGCCTTGGCTGTTTCAGGCAACCGTGTGGCTTACCACACCGCTGTCAATGCCATGGCAGCGGCGGCGAATTGTGACCTTATGCGACGAGATGCGGTCTTACAAGCCTGCTCCCTACCTCTGGAAATTAAGAACCAGTTACGCCGGGCCCCGCTCGGCAGCGAACTCCTCTTCGGCCCCCACTGGCAGTCCGTCAAGGAATCAAGTAAGGACTTGTGGCCCACCCGCATCGCTCCGCCCCGCTTTTCTCCAGCCCGCAGGCCTGTGGGTCGAGTCTTGCGGTCCTCCAGACCCTCCGCTCGCCCCTTCACCAGTCGTGGACGTCTCCCCCCCCCCCCCCCCCCCCCCCCCCCCCCCCCGACAGCCTGCCTTCGGTCGCCCCCGTCCGCCTAATCCCGTTTCCTCGGACGCCCCCGCCCCTGCTTGGCCTAGACCTGCCCGACGTCCGAGTGAGGTAGGGCCCACTGACTGCCTTCCGACCCCGCCTCCGCCGACCGCTCCCGGGTCTCCTGTCGGCGGGAGGCTAGCTCTACACAGCGCCGCTTGGACGTCGCTGTTTCCCGACGACCCGTGGATCCTGTCGACCGTCTGCCAGGGACTACAGCTGTCCTTTCGGTCTCCCCCTCCACTACGCCGTTCTCCACTCTGGACGTCGGTGCCTTCGGATCAGCTCAGGGCCGAGGCGCTGCGCAACGAGGTGGCCGCTCTGCTCCGAAAGAACGCCACGGAGGTGGTGCTGCGACACGACACTCCAGCCTTCTACAGCCGTCTGTTTGTCGTTCCCAAGCCGGGGGGCAAGTGGTGTCCGGTCATCGACCTTTCCGCCGTGAACAAGTTCCTAGTCGCCCCGTCTTTCCGCATGGAGACCGCTCGAGCCCTCCGGTCCGCGGTGCAGCCCATGGACTTTGCCGTCAGCCTCGACCTGTCAGACGCTTACCTACATGTTCCTATGCATCCAGCGGCCAGACGCTTCCTTCGCTTCGCCTTCGCCGGGGTAGTCTACCAGTTCCGCGCCCTCTCCTTCGGTCTCAACCTCAGCCCGTGGGTGTTCACCCGGATCATGGACGCCGTCGTAGCCAGGGCCAGACGGACGAGCTCAAATCCTATGTCGAACTACCTCGACGACCTCCTCCTACGGAACCAGGTGGACTCCGATCTGGAGAGGGACCGAGACGCACTCCTAGCTCTGCTCGACTCCCTTGGGTTCATCGTCAACAAGGGCAAGTCCGACCTCTTGCCGTCCCGCCACTTTGTTCACCTGGGAATGGAGTTCCTCACCAACCTCAACGTAGTGCGGCTCACGGAGGCGCGTATCCAGAAACTCAGCGATCTGGCTCGGCAGGTGGCACACCAGGACAGGCTCTCTGCACGGGTGTGGTTACAGCTACTGGGGTTGATGAGTGCAGCCGCCGACCTGCTTCCCCTGGGACGCCTCTACTCCCGGCTCTGCAGCTGCACCTGCTCCTTCATTGGCGACCCTCGAAGGACGACATCGACGCTCTGATCCCAGTGCTCCCGATGTTATGTCCACACCTACTTCGCTGGGCGGACCCCATCTGGCTGGCGACTGGAGTCCCGCTTTATACACCTCCTCCCCACTTGTCCCTCTGTGTCGATGCAAGTCTCACCGGTTGGGGAGCTCACCTCCTTCCGTCGTTCACCACAGCCTCGGGTACTTGGCCCCCAGATCTTCTGACCTGACACTTCAACTGGTTAGAGCTGAAGGCGGTTTGGCAGGCCTTGCTGACGTGGGACTCTCAACTCCGGGGACAGGAGCTCCTCGTGCTGTCCGACAACTCTACAGTCGTCGCCTATCTACAGAAACAGGGCGGGACGCGATCTCCCTCGCTGTGCATCCTCCTTTACCAACTGCTTCGCTGGTGCGAGGATCGGGGCATCACCCTGTGGGCCAGACACATTCCGGGGCATCTCAGCGTGCTTGCCGACTCCCTGTCGCACCGCAGACAGCTTCTCCACACCGAGTGGACGCTGCGTCCGGACATCTTTCAGATGATCGGGGCCAGGTGGGAGACTCCCATGATCGACCTTTTCGCGACTCGATGGAACCACCAGTTACCGCTGTTCGTCTCGACGGTGCCAGATCCACTAGCTTGGGCAGTCAACGCGCTTTCCATTTCCTGGGACGGGCTCGTCGCCTACGCATATCCCCCATCGGTTCTGGTCCCCAAACTCCTCCTCAAGATCCGCAGCTGCAACACGATCATTTTCCTGGTGGCACCCTTCTGCTGGACCAAGTCGTGGACTACAGACCTATTGAACCTAGCCACGTGCCCGCCCCTACAGCTCCCCACTCCTCGCACGATGCTCAAGCAACCGCGACAGCCGCTGTTCCATCCGTGCCCAGAGCATCTCCTCCTCTACGCCTGGAGGTTGTGCGGCAAGCCCTCGCCAGCAGAGGCTTCTCTAGTGCGGCAGTGGAAGCTATCGCTACTGTGCGTAGACCCTCTACCAGACGAGTTTGAGGGAAAGTGGAGAGTGCTATGCGACTGGTGTGGTGACAACAACCTCCCCCCCACTGATTTGACGATGCCCCAATAGGCGGAGTTCTTCCTCTGGCTTTTGAACTTCCAGGGATTGGCGCCAATTACCATTCGGGGATACCTTGCCATGATCGCGGACACCTACCGGCACCTGGGCCGTACCGATCCGGGTGGCTGCAAAGACCTCGCTGATCTGATGGCGCACTTCGGTCTACAACGCCCGGCGCTGCGTTCACTCTTGCCTAGATGGGACCTACCTTGGGTGCTGACGTGGCTCAACTCCGTCCGTTTTTAACCCCTGCAGTTGGCTCGCTTGCCGGACGTGATGCGAAAGACATGCTTCCTGTTGGCCCTAGCTACGGCTTCCAGGGTCAGTGAGCTTCACGCGCTGTCCACACGCTCAGATTGCCTGCAGTTCCGGACAGACGGCTACGTGCAACTGCTACCTGAATCATCCTTCCTGGCCAAGACGCGGTCGCCTTTGACGGCCCCACAGATGATGACCATTCGCCCCTTACGTGTGACAGACTCCACCCGGGAGACCAGACAACAGGACCCGGTGAGAGCCTTACGTGTGTACCTGCGCCGAACCAAGCCGCTGCGCAGAGGACGTACCCGCCGATGCTACTGATATGATCATGCATGGAGAGCGTCGAATCAATCTTCACACCCAGATATTTGACACAGTTCTGGAAAGGAACGCTGCAGCCACCAATGTTTGCAAACTCGCCGTTAATCAGACTAAGGCGAGACTGAGAGCCAACAGGCATGACTTCGGTTTTGTCGGTATTAAGCTTAAGTTTGTTGCTTGTCATCCAGGACAGGACCTCATCTATACAACACTGTACGCTCATCTTAGCAGACCTGAAATGGCTAGACGCGCTACTTCTTGACAATTCGGTATCGTCAGCATACTTGTGAGGAGTAATCCCCACACATTTGTACTACATAAAGACCCTTTATCAAATGGCTTCCTGTCTTCAGTGGCTACATCTGTCTTGTCCTGTAGGTGACCATTACATGCAGGTTTTTCAGGGGTGGTACCAGAGTAGCTTGGTGCCTTTTGGTGCCACCTTATTATGGTCCATTTATTAATGTAGAGTTCATTAGTTAGTAGGATTTAACACCAAGTGCAGGTGACTAAAGCCTTCTCATGGCAAGCCGGTTGTAGTGTATCAGGACTGTTTGGGTTAACCCTTTGGCTGTCGGTAGTGCTTTTTGTCATGATGATTCCTCCAGCTAAAGGGTTACCCCAGAATAAGACATAGTGTGATGTATTTTAAGCAGCTGCTGTTAACCCATATCATACCGAGGCTAAAAGCTTCAAATGTGTACACTGCCATATGCAAGCTACATTATAGTATTAACAGATAAGGATACAGACCAATGGCTTTAGTTCAAGAGTAGTGCCAGAATAGCTTGGCGCCTAAAGGCGCCAAGCTATTTTGGCACTACCCTTGAACTATTTTAGTCAAACTTATTTCACACACTGGTGTATTCTGAATGATAAGGGTTAAATATCAAGATGCATAGTTTTTCATGAGCACATGAAACTGTATACACATTCAGATAGAATAATGAATAGGTGTGATGAAAAGCGAACATAAAAATGCTTTGTGTTTGCTTTTTTCATGGATTAGCCCATATCATACTGAGGCTAAAAGCTTCAAATTTGTACACTGCCATATATATGTGAGCTACATTATAGTACTTACAGATAAGGATATAGACCAATGGCTTTAGTTCAAGGGTGGTGCCAGAATAGCTTGGCGCCTAGAGGCGCCAAGCTATTTTGGCACTACCCTTGAACTATTTTAGTCAAACTTATTTCACACACTGGTGTATTCTGAATGATACAGGTTAAACAATTGCTATAGGTTTTTTTCTGTATGTGTGCCTACAGCTTCAAGTCACTGGTCTGACCTGGAATGCCACAGGAAGTACTATTGCTGCTTCATATCCTTTTTGGCCCACACGCAATAGTAAAAGGGATTCTTTGTACGGGGCCATTGGTCATTCTTCTGTTGTCCGTCTGTCGTCTGTCCATCGACCGTGATAACATTTTAATGAATTTGTACATCTCTTGCATATGTATGTCATTGCTAAATGGACAGCCGTGCTTGTTGGTGCATCAGCTGCTATATTGAAGATATATATGGGATTTAGGCCCCTTTAAACTTGAGGTTGCTGAACATAGAACTTTGAGAGATTGGATACATAGGAAAATGTAGCATCATGGCCATGAGTTCACTGGTGACTGCACATAGAAGATGGACTGCATGTACTGTTTTACATGTTAGTGTGTGTATTTTACGTGTAGGTCACATTCAGATTTTGTCCTTGACTGATGGAACGTTTGGCCGTTATGACCACGAGGACTGGTGTACACACCGTGCGGCCGTGGGCACATGGAATCTCGATCGCCGCACTGTGAAGGAAGATAAGCCAGACACTGTCATCGACTCGGCCTGTTGTGTCATGTGCCTTGAGTTTCATCCAGAAAACCCAGCCTGGCTGGCCGGTGGAAACTTTAATGGTGGGTGGTTGCTGTTAAAATACTACTAAGCTGCAGCCAATTAACCCTTTGCATGTTGGTAGTGGTTTTTGTCGCAATGATTCCTATAGGAATCATAACAACAAGAACCGCTACCAACATGCAAAGGGCTACTCTCCTGCCTGAAAGAGTTCAAGAGAAAGAGAACTGCTTGGAGTGTATTCCTCCAGTCATCTTACATCTGCAGGTCAGCCTCAGTACATTGATGGCAATATACGTGGGAGCCATACAGACTGTCATAATATATTTGCTTTCATGTTAACCTTTTTCATCCTGATACACTATTGCTTGAAATAAATTTGACTATGATAGTTCAAGGGTGGTGCCAGAATAGCTTGGCGCCTGAGGCGCCAAGCTATTCTGGCACCACCCTTGAACTAACATGGTTGATCTATCTCGTAATCTGTAATGTAGCCTTCATAGGACAATAAGCGATTCCAAAAAACACAACTCAGCCTCAGGATGTAATTGGTTAACATGTTGCTGAATTTGTATAAGCGAGAATTCCCCAAGCTGTCGGTCTTACATGGTATGTGCATGGCTGCCACACTGGTGTCCCTCATTTTGCTACTGCAGTAGTGAATCAAGAGAGGCAACCAGTGTATATGGCTGCACATGGGCCAGTGGTGGCTGTTTTTGGCATTATGATCTTTTGCATGACAAGCATCATCTTTGGAGCCACAGACTTGTCTGCATTACAGCTGAATGCACAATGTTTATGTAAATAATACTGAGGCTGAATTGTATGTTACAAGTGTGTCTCTGTGTGTGTGTCTCTGTGTGTGTGTGTGTGTGTGTGCAGGTGAGGTGCTCGTGTGGGATTTGAGCAGGGAGGATGATCTTCTACTTGCCACATCCAGCATTGGTGATGATGCCCATCGCGAACCTGTCGCCCGCGTACACTGGATACAGGACTCATCCTCCAAGAAGAAAAGACACAATGTAATGTTGGGATTTGTTTTATCTGTTTCTGAACAGTACCTTCTGTGTGTTCATTCCTAAAAACTAAAATCTGCTTGAACATGTCATCAGTGGTTACATGTTGTTTGTTTGTTTTGTGTTTTGTGAGTGTGTGTGTGTATTTTTATTGTTTTATTTATTGGTATATGTCTACTTTGAGAAACTTGTTCTACTTTCTTATCCATGTAGTACCAAGTGACATGTATATATTATATACACCTTTTGTGTTCACGTGAAAAGCAAAAGGGAGTCTATGTTCTGGGCCAGTGGTAATCAGCCGTCATCTGTCGTCCGTCCGCCGTGTCTATGGTAAACTTTAACGTTGGCATTTTCTCAGAGACTTCAAACCACAGTCTTCAAACTTGGCCCAAGTGATACTTTGTGGCAAGACCTTTCTAAACATACCAATTTGAGTGACCTCTCTTAAAGGTCAAGGTCACAGAGGATGAGGTAATAGGTAAAAAATAGCCATATTTGGACAAAATATATTTTTCTCAAATACTGTTCACAACTTCAAACCCAAACTTGGTACAAAGATACCTAATGACCTTCCTATGCATACTAATTTGGTTGATCCCTGGGAAAGGTCAAGGGTCACAAGAGATCAGGAAATAGGTGAAAATGGTCATATTTTGACAAAAGATGGGTTGTTTTTTTCTCAAATTCTATTCACAATTTCAAACCCAAACTTGGTACAAAGATACCTGTTTATCAGCTATCACGCACCCTCCGTTCCTCTAGTGTAAAACTTTAAAAAATCCCAAAGCTTAACATGAAAACTGTCAGGGAGTGTTCTTTCACTTTTTTAGCCCCAAGTGTGTGGAACTCACTGCCAACTGAAATGCAGAATCTGCCCACATTGTCACAGTTCAAAGCTCACTTAAAGACTTTTCTTTTCTGTCGGGCATTTAACATTTAGCTCATCATTAGCTAACTGCTGACTGCCTTTTATTCTGATCCTAGAGGAAGTGAACGTATAGTGTTGGGAAGAGATGGGGTGGTTTAAAGTAGTGTATAATTGAGCGTGTGTCTGAGAGAGAGGGTGTGCTGTTGTGCATGCGCAGTGAGTCCAGTGTTTTCCTGGAGAACAGCGCTATACAAGAACTATGTATTATTATTATTATTATTATTATGACCTATCTATGCATATTTGGATGACCCCTCAGAAAGGTCAAGGGTCACAAGAGGTCAGCAAATGTGTGTAAAATGCCAATATTTTCTTAGAATTGCAGTTTTTATCAACAGTGGATTACCGAAAAATTGTTCACCTCATAAGTTAATTGGTGGAGCCAGAATGCTGGGTGAACCGCATATTCTGGGCTCCGGAATGTGAGGTTCACCCAGCATTTCTGGCTGCACCAATTAACTTATGAGGTGAACAATTTTTCGGTAATCCATTCGAACCCTATTGTCTGAACACTATTTTATACTCTGCTGTCAGTGGTGCAAAGTGCTTTGATTTTTACTTCATCAGGTGGTGAGCATTGGTGGTGATGGCAAGATTCTGGTATGGAAAGTGGACCAGAAGAAAGGAAAACTAAAACTCATTGATGGGTATGCTCTCTTCCTAAAGCCCTTTAAGCCCCTTGTGCATGCTACCACTGGTACTCTTTAACAGTAGTGTTGGCTTCATACACGGGTGGTTAAGCTCTAGATACCAGGTACTTTAATCTTTTCTTTGTCAGAGGCCGATCCAGAGGGTGTCTGTCTCAACTGGGGGGGGGGGGGGGGGGGGGGGGGGGGGGGGCACAACAGCCCTCCCGCCCCCCCCCCCCCACCCCCCCTGTTTTCCACACTGTGTCATACAAAAGAAATCTAGACCAAACAGTGACTGCCTCAGTCTGAGGATGCAATGAGGATTGTATCGCACAGCAAGAGGCATTGACTTACATGAGCCCCTCTTACATGAGCCCCTGTGAGTGCAGGGGCACATGGCACTCTATGTCTGGGTGAAGTACTGTGACAGGTGCAGGTCAGCAGTGCCAAAGTGAGGATATTTGACTATAGGTCCATGAACACACTAGGCCCATCCACCTATCCCGTGAGATAATTGTGAAATACACTGTACAAGAAAAGAAGAACCATCAAATAGTAAAACACAACTTCTTTTGGTCAGGGCTGACGGGGGGCCCGGGCCCTCTGGGCTCCCCTCTGAATCCACCACTGTTTGTGTTGAAGGGATGTTGGGGGAGGGGGGGGGGTGCAGGGGGGGGGGGGGCATGTGGTGGATTTCAGTGAATTTTCAAATTGGCATGATGGTAGGTACCACTACATGAAATTTGTCACTATGTCAAGGCCATGGCAACCATAATTATTTGTTTTTATGTCATGCATGTTTGGGAAATTTGTTTGTAATCTTTACACCAGTATGAATCAGATTTATTTGATAGTTTATCAAGCTCATTTTTGTGCACAACTGATGTAAAAGGCCTGTCATTGTCAATGCCAATAAGACTCAAATTTTTGTTTGACTTTTTAACCCCTTCGCTGCCAGTGATCACAGATTTCATGTCTGAAACCATTGCACACTGACTGACATTAGCGTGAAGACTATGAATTAAATGGGTCCGAAAGAATGGCATAACCCATATCATTCGGAATACACCAGTGTGTGAAATAAATTTGACTAAAATAGTTCAAAGGTAGTGCCAGAATAGCTTGGCGCCTCTAGATGCCACGCTATTCTGGCACCACCCTTGATCTACAGCCATTGGTCTATATCCGTATCTGGTAAGTACTATAATGTAGCTTATATGCAAACCAAGGGGAATCACAGCGCTGGACAGACAACAGTTAGATCCCCTGCCCCCGCCTATCAGGCACCCAATCGCCAGCCCACAGAGAAATACGCAGGTATAGAATAAGACGATCATTTCCATCCTCTAACGAATGGATCAGGTCTCTTATATAACCCATGTCTTTCTCCGGAACTTAGGAAGTGGGCAGGAGAAACATACATACACAAACATGAAGGTGCGCTACTATATGTGGTCGGGTAAATACCCTGATTTCCCACAGTAGATGCACAGAACATTACACAACAATGTAACGATACAAATTTGCCTCGAGTTATAGATACTCACAAACCAGATAGGTGAGGCTAGCGCTGACAGAATTGTATGCAAACCAAGGGGAATCACAGCGCTGGACAGACAACAGTTAGATCCCCTGCCCCCGCCTATCAGGCACCCAATCGCCAGCCCACAGAGAAATACGCAGGTATAGAATAAGACGATCATTTCCATCCTCTAACGAATGGATCAGGTCTCTTATATAACCCATGTCTTTCTCCGGAACTTAGGAAGTGGGCAGGAGAAACATACATACACAAACATGAAGGTGCGCTACTATATGTGGTCGGGTAAATACCCTGATTTCCCACAGTAGATGCACAGAACATTACACAACAATGTAACGATACAAATTTGCCTCGAGTTATAGATACTCACAAACCAGATAGGTGAGGCTAGCGCTGACAGAATTGTATGCAAACCAAGGGGAATCACAGCGCTGGACAGACAACAGTTAGATCCCCTGCCCCCGCCTATCAGGCACCCAATCGCCAGCCCACAGAGAAATACGCAGGTATAGAATAAGACGATCATTTCCATCCTCTAACGAATGGATCAGGTCTCTTATATAACCCATGTCTTTCTCCGGAACTTAGGAAGTGGGCAGGAGAAACATACATACACAAACATGAAGGTGCGCTACTATATGTGGTCGGGTAAATACCCTGATTTCCCACAGTAGATGCACAGAACATTACACAACAATGTAACGATACAAATTTGCCTCGAGTTATAGATACTCACAAACCAGATAGGTGAGGCTAGCGCTGACAGAATTGTATGCAAACCAAGGGGAATCACAGCGCTGGACAGACAACAGTTAGATCCCCTGCCCCCGCCTATCAGGCACCCAATCGCCAGCCCACAGAGAAATACGCAGGTATAGAATAAGACGATCATTTCCATCCTCTAACGAATGGATCAGGTCTCTTATATAACCCATGTCTTTCTCCGGAACTTAGGAAGTGGGCAGGAGAAACATACATACACAAACATGAAGGTGCGCTACTATATGTGGTCGGGTAAATACCCTGATTTCCCACAGTAGATGCACAGAACATTACACAACAATGTAACGATACAAATTTGCCTCGAGTTATAGATACTCACAAACCAGATAGGTGAGGCTAGCGCTGACAGAATTGTATGCAAACCAAGGGGAATCACAGCGCTGGACAGACAACAGTTAGATCCCCTGCCCCCGCCTATCAGGCACCCAATCGCCAGCCCACAGAGAAATACGCAGGTATAGAATAAGACGATCATTTCCATCCTCTAACGAATGGATCAGGTCTCTTATATAACCCATGTCTTTCTCCGGAACTTAGGAAGTGGGCAGGAGAAACATACATACACAAACATGAAGGTGCGCTACTATATGTGGTCGGGTAAATACCCTGATTTCCCACAGTAGATGCACAGAACATTACACAACAATGTAACGATACAAATTTGCCTCGAGTTATAGATACTCACAAACCAGATAGGTGAGGCTAGCGCTGACAGAATTGTATGCAAACCAAGGGGAATCACAGCGCTGGACAGACAACAGTTAGATCCCCTGCCCCCGCCTATCAGGCACCCAATCGCCAGCCCACAGAGAAATACGCAGGTATAGAATAAGACGATCATTTCCATCCTCTAACGAATGGATCAGGTCTCTTATATAACCCATGTCTTTCTCCGGAACTTAGGAAGTGGGCAGGAGAAACATACATACACAAACATGAAGGTGCGCTACTATATAACTGTTGCCTGTCCAGCGCTGTGATTCCCCTTGGTTTGCATACAATTCTGTCAGCGCTAGCCTCACCTATCTGGTTTGTGAGTATCTATAACTCGAGGCAAATTTGTATCGTTACATTGTTGTGTAATGTTCTGTGCATCTACTGTGGGAAATCAGGGTATTTACCCGACCACATATAGTAGCGCACCTTCATGTTTGTGTATGTATGTTTCTCCTGCCCACTTCCTAAGTTCCGGAGAAAGACATGGGTTATATAAGAGACCTGATCCATTCGTTAGAGGATGGAAATGATCGTCTTATTCTATACCTGCGTATTTCTCTGTGGGCTGGCGATTGGGTGCCTGATAGGCGGGGGCAGGGGATCTAACTGTTGTCTGTCCAGCGCTGTGATTCCCCTTGGTTTGCATACAATTCTGTCAGCGCTAGCCTCACCTATCTGGTTTGTGAGTATCTATAACTCGAGGCAAATTTGTATCGTTACATTGTTGTGTAATGTTCTGTGCATCTACTGTGGGAAATCAGGGTATTTACCCGACCACATATAGTAGCGCACCTTCATGTTTGTGTATGTATGTTTCTCCTGCCCACTTCCTAAGTTCCGGAGAAAGACATGGGTTATATAAGAGACCTGATCCATTCGTTAGAGGATGGAAATGATCGTCTTATTCTATACCTGCGTATTTCTCTGTGGGCTGGCGATTGGGTGCCTGATAGGCGGGGGCAGGGGATCTAACTGTTGTCTGTCCAGCGCTGTGATTCCCCTTGGTTTGCATACAATTCTGTCAGCGCTAGCCTCACCTATCTGGTTTGTGAGTATAATGTAGCTTGCATATGGCAGCGTACAAATTTGAAGCTTTTAGCCTTAGTATAATATGGGATAATCATAAAGAACATAGAACTAACAAGAGACATAAACTCTCATGAGCCCCTGCAACTGCGGGTCCTCATGAGGGTTTATTTCTCTTTCACTAGCTGGGTAGTGTTTGCCTTCGCCCAGCAGTTAACCTCATTTTACATGCAGCCACATGCATGGTACACAGTTCTTGTGGCTACATGCACGAGGAATAAGACCCGATCAGAATAATTTGGATTATTTACTTGACCCTTATCATTCGGAATACACCAGTGCGTGAAATAAGTTTGACTACAAAAGTTCAAGGGTAGTGCCAGAATAGCTTGGCGCCCCTAGGCGCCAAGCTATTCTGGCACTACCCTTGAACTAAAGCCATTGGTCTATATCCTTATCTGTCAGTACTATAAGGTAGCTTGTACATGGCAGTGTACAAATTTGAAGCTTTTAGCCTCAGTATGATATGGGTACTGAGTGTTTACAGCACCATCAGTTGCTTGAACAAGGGGAATAAAAGTACCTGTCATTGCTATTGTACAAGTGTGGCCGAGAGCTTGCCGCTTTGCATGAAGGTTTGTCGATATGATTTATGTAACCCCTTTGCGCATGCACCCACCAAGTACTGTGAACAGTACTGGTGGCTGCATGCACAATGGGGTTGAAAATTTTTTATCAATTTTGTCGTGCAGGTTTGTGGTGATGGCCCAGAGCTTGCCGCGAAGCATGAAGGTTCGGGGGGTGAGGGGGGACAAGGAGATTGGTGTCACGTGTTTGGCATTCAGTCACGAGGACCCTGACACTTTCCTGGTTGGCTCGGAGAGTGGTTGCATTTTCCGCTGTTCCATGCATGCTAAAGGCAGCCCTGCAGGCAGTGAGTTTTTAGGTTTAACTCATTCAAGATGTGCCATCTCGAATGAGTTAATTTGTATGGGTGACAGTCTTCAGTCCTGGAGGCTGTTTCAGCTTTTTCAAAATCCCAGAGAGCTGAATTTCATCTTTTTGGTTCAGACAGAACAGCCCTTTTGCCACCCTGTTCTGTCTGCAAGAGATATAATTCTCATGAGCCCCAGCATCTGCAGGGGCTCCTGATAATTTATGTCTCTCGTTGGCAGTGGATCATGGGGCATAGTTGGTCTGTAGACCGTTTTCAGTCGTTTCAATTTTTCACTCATGAATTTGTGATTTGTATTTTCATGTCATGTCTGTAGAAATTGTCTAGATGATCACATGTACCTTAAGTGTTACTTGATTGCTCTCTCTTGTGTTTTATTGCAATTCTCATCACTCTCTTTCAGTTGGTACCGGTATACTTACATGCATTTAAACACATAAGTGTTTTGTTTAATTATAGTTTAGTTAGTGTTTTTGCCATCTTTTTTATTTATTAAGTCCCATCTATTTATAGAAGGAACTTTTTAGGACGGGTCGCGGTGGGGCGAATTTAATAGCATGTCCATGATGCCAAAGGCAGGCAGGCCTAAACCTCTCACAATTGAAATAACAAGATAAAAATTACGTCATGTCTAGTTGCGCTAATCTCGCTGCTGAACGTACATTTGGCGCCAAGCGTCATAAGTGCGTATGTATGTGTGTGCGTATGTATGTAAACAAGAAAATCTCTGACACTTTTGTACACACAAGCTTGAAACTTGGCGAAATACTTTCTTAAAGGGGTGCCTAAGAGAGCCTCCGAGCATATTGTAATTGAATGTTTCATTGAAGACATAAACAACCGTTTATAGGAAGTCAGTTGACCCAGATTAGAGTCTGTAATTTTTGTCACATTTACTTGAAATTTTGGCCAGTGTCTTTAACCGTTTCTCTATATCACATCATGCATTTGCAGATGATACTCAACTCCATGACTCATGTTCACCTGATCAGATTATGGACACAATCGAGATCCTTCAGGAGTGCGTCTTGGATACTAAGATGTGGATGACTTCAAACAAATTACAGTTGAATGACGGAAAAACTGAGGCCATGATAATTGCTTCCCCGAGGTTGACGAAGACGCTGACACTCCCCCCGTCATTACAAATCTGTGGTGCCACTCTCCCCTTCTCCCCCCATGTAAAAAATCTGGGTGTCACACTTGATAGTAGCCTGTCCATGCGCCTTCATGTGAACAACGTTTGCAGATCCGCCTATACTGAACTGCGACGTATTGCTTCAGTCCGCCACTATCTGACACCTGAAGCAACTAAAGTACTTGTCTGCGCTTTTGTTTTGTCTAAATTAGACTATTGCAATGCTCTTTTGGCTGGCTGTTCCCAGTGTCTGATTGGCAAACTCCAGAAAATTCAAAACTCAGCTGCTAGGTTGATTCTTAGAGTCCCTAGATCAGATCATATCACACCCCATCTGTCTGCCCTACACTGGTTACCTGTAACGGCTAGGATTCAGTACAAAATTTCATGCATGACTCACAGTTGTATTACCTGTTCCTGCCCACACTACCTTGCCTCTCTTCTCCAGCTGTATACGCCCTTGAGACAGAATTTGCGCTCTGCTGCCGACTCTCGAGTTTTACGTATCCCTCTTGTCAAAACAAAGTCGTTTGGTGAGAGGTCATTCAGATACCAGAGCCCAGTTGTTTGGAATGATCTCCCACGCGAACTGAGATACGTGGATTCGAGAGAGGCATTCAAGCGTGCCCTAAAGACCCATATGTTTTCTGTCAGCTACAAATGACTTTGTCACACACCTGTCATGTTAAAGTCATCTCTATCTATTTATAGAAGTAGTGTGTGTGTGGGTGTGTGTGTGAATGCCAGTATGAGTCCATGAGCGTAGCACTTTTGAATGGTGACTTTATAGCTTGTTTACAGAGTGCGTTGTATTTTGTTTTTGTACTTTTTGTTAATTCCATTTTTGTAATTAGTTATTTTTTGTACATTAGTTTTTGTTAAGCGCCTAGAGCTCTAATCTGAGGTTAGGCGCTATACAAGTACTCATTATTATTATTATTATTATATAGCTAGTTCGGAGAAAGACATTGGATGAGTTTGTTAGCTTTGTATCCTTTCGACTTCTTTAGTAGAAATTAATTCTTTTTAGAAAGAATTAAAACAGTTTAAAAAAATTGAGTTCTATAGAAAGTCAGACAGTGGCGGTGATGTGAAAGAGGCAACTCCGTCACCACACAGACATTGGCATAATACTCTTAATATGACGTAATTCTCTCTAGCGTGCACTCTCTCTCTCTCTCTCTCTCTCTCTCTCTCTCTCTCTCTCTCTCTCTCTCACAGACATGCGCGCATCTCCAAGAGACATAGATCTTCATGCATCTGGAGAGCGCATGAGGATCTTTGTCTCTTGGAGATGTTTGGAGAGTGTGCACGTGCATGCACTAACACGTACACACACACACACACACACACACACACACACACACACACACACACACACACACACACACACATCGTTGCACTTTCAGAAGAGTATGCAGGTGACCCAATATAGCTAGTTTGGAGAAAGACATTGGATGAGTTCGTTAGCCAGCTTTGTACCCTTTTGACTTCTTCAGTAAAAAAATTAATTATTTTCAGAAAAAAATTAAAACAGTAAAAAACCTTGACTTCGGGAGAAAGTCAGACAGTGGTTGTGATGTAAAAGAAGCAACTCTGTCACCATGCAGACATTGACACAATACTCTAAATATGACGCAAATCTCTCGCGCGCGCGTGCTCTCTCTCTCTCTCTCTCTCTCACACAAACATGCGCACATCTCCAGGAGACATAGGTCTTTATGTGCCCTCCAGGCGCATGAGGATTTATGCCTCTTGGAGATATTTGGAGCACGCATATGCGCACACACTAACACCCACACACACATCGACACGCTTTCAGAAGAGCATGCAAGTGACCCGTGTACTTAATATATCATGTACTAGGTAAAGTCAACCTGCTTTCACACAAATTATAGCAAGACTGAAATTGTACCGTGAAATTCTAGGTCACCATTTTCTCAAGCCTATGAAGCGAAAGTGAAACTCATATCACGTAAAATATACAATTACATAAAAACTAAAACTTACGTCATGACAAATGACGTTTGACAAACCAATGACGCATATATCCTGCACCCTTTATAGAGCTCACTGGTGCATTAGCAGATCTGCGAGGCTTTTTCAATAGGAGATAATTCAACATCAGAATCAGGTCAAAGACAAAAGGTCAGCGAGGACAGCTCTCATATAGAAGGGACTTTGTGGGTTATGGTTCATCCCATCTTGTTATTTACCTGGGACACTTCAGTGTTACTCTTGGCTTTTGAGAAACATGTGTCATTTTGATCACAGGGTTGTTTGTTCACTTTGCTCATTGAAACACCGACGTCAAAATTAACAAATTTGGGATCTGTCCTCTGAAGACTGCACTACTGTTCAGGCGACAGATCAGTCACAATAGTTCAAGGATGGTGCTGGAATATCTTTGCATTTACCACCTGTGAACCCGTATTATTGATCATTATCTTGACCTAGTATGCAAAGCCCATTGGGACGAAGTCAGCCACAGTGGGCCCATGCACGACTGTGCGTGGGCTAACTGCGGTCGACTTCAGCTTGATAATCTTTTGTGATCTGGGGATGGGGATGTTGTGTAAAGTAGAATTCATTGTTCTTGCACTTCTGGGTTGTTATCCATAGGTACTTGAAATGTTATTCAAGCCGATCACAATGGTTGTCTCCCTCAATTTGCTACTGCTGAGCAGTAGCAAATCGAGGGAGGAAACCAGTGTGAAAGCCTATATAATTTTGACAGCATATTCATCTGTGCACTTAAAATTATCGGTACTACAATTTATATGTACTATTTTCCTGTTTCCTCACCTTTATCTTAAAGGTCACATAGTGACCTCTGTGCCCCTCTGCTCGCCTGTGACCTTCACCTTTAATCCCCACCACGGCCCTGTGCATGCTGTGGACTGTTCACGGTTCCATCGACATGCCTTTGTCAGCTCAGGGCAGGATCAGTGTGTGCGAGTCTACAACATGCTGCAGGTGAAAATTCCTTTTTTTTTAACCACACCATTGTGTGAGATGGACCTGCCAAGGCAAATGTCTAATTGGCGTCATGCGTTGCCACACCTGAGCTATCATGGATGACCCTTATCCCTCTGCATGAAATACAATTTACAGTGTTCAGCGGGTAATGTTTAAATGTAGACGATTCAGATACATGCAGTAACATATTTAACACCTTCACTGCCAAGAAAAATTTGACACCACCCAGCTGCAAGAGGCATAGAGCCTCATGCGTCCCCACAGTTGTGGGGGCTCATGAGGATCTATGCCTCTTGCTGAGACCAATTTGTATCCATGTTTTTGGGACAGTTGTGGCTTTTGGCGGTTGAATGAACAAAGATTCAGAAACAAAATGTGCGTCCAGTGGTGGGGAAGGGGTTAAATCATCCCCCCACACCAGCCCCGTCCTCCACCACCCCTCCCCCCATCTGTTAAGGCGCTAGATCAACTTACACTTTGTTCTGGAGGGTTCAACTGCCAAGGTCTGTTCATCTTCAACTGGTGTGCTGGCGTCGGAGGTTGGGACGAGTCAGATTTCATTGACGGCATGAGATTATGAGATCCTTCTAACCCTGTGGCTGTACTCCTAACCCTTTGGCTGTAAGTAGTGCTTTTTGTTGCAACGATTCCTGCCGGAATCATCACAACAAAAAGCACTATTGACAGTCAAAGTGTTAAAAAGGGGGTAGTTACATGTTGTGTTGGGTATGCCAGCTGTGTTAACCCATATCATGCTGAGGCTAAAAGCTTCAAATTTGTACACTGCCATACGCAAGCTACATTATAGTACTTACAGATAAGGATATAGACCAATGGCTTTAGTTCAAGGGTGATGCCAGAATAGCTTGGCACCTAGAGGCGCCAAGCTATTCTGGCACCACCCTTGAACTATTTTAGTCAAACTTATTTTACACACGGGTGTATTCCGAATGACAAGGGTTAGAGGGACCTGGTCCAGGAAGTAAAGGATTAACATTTTGGGTGTAAGTAGCTGTTTTTGTTGTGATGATTCCTGCAGGAGGAATCATTGCAGCAAAATCATTGCAGCAAAAGGGTTAATAGTTTGAAATATCTTCTTTGTTAATGTTCTTAGAGTGTCTTACAATGATGCTGGACAAAACGGGGCCACCTTAACCCATTCTACCCCAGACACACCACAGCAAAATATGGCTCGACCATGATAGTTCAAGGGTGATGCCAGAATAGCTTGGCGCCTATGGTTGCCAAGCTATTCTGGCATCACCCTTGAGCTATCATGGTCGGTCTGTGTCCTGCACTGCAATGCAGTCTTCAGAGGACAGCGGCAAAATGTGGGGATTTCGCTCTTGGGGTACAAAGAGTTACGTTATAAAGTTTGAATGTTGTAAAATGACGCACTTATCTGTTCTTCTTTGCCTCTGTACATAGGAGAATTCTTCCGGTTCACAATGGGCAGTAGAGTTTTTCTTCTGTTATGTGCGCCTGCTCACATGAATTGTGAAAAGAAGGGTGGAAAAGACTTAGTTCAGGCAGACGACAACACTGTTGTCATATTATCAGCATATTTTACTAATCCAAGCCAGCCATGGAGCAGATCACTAAATCACATCCCCAAAACATGAGATTCTCTCAGGCAGCAGTTCAGTCTCTCAGACAGCAGTTCAGTCTCTCACCAGTGTTTAACACGCCGAGTCCTGTGCTTGAAGTTAACTGGTTCAGTCCGTCGCACGTATTTCACAACTTTTGGAGGTGTCATCTAACGACCGTGCACCTGTTGCAGGAGATGGATCGACCATGATAGTTCAAGGGCAGTGCCAGATTAGCTTGGCACCGACAGGTGCCAAGCTAATCTGGCACTACCCTTGAATTACCATGGTCGACCCATTTCCTGCTGTAGTGCGTCAGGGCTGAATGGGTGAACAACTCTTGCAGTTGTCCTATTATGACTTCATACTAGTTCAGGTGACAGACCATGCTAGTTCAAGGCTGGTGCTGCACTGGCACCAGCCTTGAACTATTGTGGTCGATCTGTACCCTGTTGTCGTGATCAGGGCTGCATGGTTTACCTCTGATCATTTTGTATGCAGGCTTCTCCAGTGCTGATCATGGAGCCTGGTGAGGGCTACGTGTTTGCGGCCAGCTGGTCCCCAGTCAACCCCACAGTGCTGGGTGTGGTGACTGAGAGCGGACACCTTTTGCTGTATAATGTTGGGTCTGGCAACATGGTCCCCCTTCACTCTGTCGACGCCAGTCCAGCCAAACTTCCAGTGTTCTGTCTGCAGTTTAACAGCAAACAGTGAGTGTGATGACACACAGAAAAATGTTTACCTCAGGATCATGTGGTTAGCTGAATCTGAATCTCAGTGTGATTCTGATACAAGGGAGCTAATGTCCCCTCTTTATATGTGGCCACACTTTGTCTTCACAGGAGTGTGAATGGTACAGTACAGATGCATTACTCCGTTGCTTTAAAAATCCAGACCAAAAAGGTGACTGCCAAACTGTTAAAATACAAGGAAATAACCAACAAAGAAATAGGCCCACTTTGAAAAAGCAGTCACATACTAAATGTATGTTTTAACCTTTTCCCTGCTGAGAAAAAGTAAATGCGATTCAAATTCAAGAAACATAGATCCAAGCCCTGCAGTTGCAAGGACTCATGAAGATCTATGCCTCTTGCTGACACCAACTGTATCCATGTTTTTTTGGATGGCTTGGACTCTGGCAGAAAATGAATCCTTTCCCTATCAGTAGTGATTTTGATGGAGGCGATTTTTGTACCAGAATCACTGCTGAACCCAGTCTGTGTCCATTGGCAGTAAAGGGGGTAAGTTTAGTAAACTGTTGTGCCTTTGTTCTCCCAAAGCACGTCTTTCTTTCCCATTAGCCCTTTTCATACTGATACACCACTGCTTCAAATTAGTCTGAATATGATAGTTCAAGGGTGATGCCAGAATAGGTTGGTGCCTGATGCGCCAAGCTATTCTGGCACCACCCTTGAACTAAAATGGTTAATCTATCTCTTAATCTGTTATGTAACCTTCATAGGACAATAAGCAATTTTGTTAAAACATCATCCTCAGTATGTAATGGGTTAAGCAGAGGTCTTCAGGCTGACATGGCCCTGCACATGGTTCTGCGCTGGCACACTGCATCCCACATCAGCCCGAGGATCTTTTGCTTCCTGGGTTGTTGGTTACTCCCTTCTCTGTCTCTTTCAGAATACACCTCCTGGCTACTGGTGATGGTGGCGGCAATGTGCGCATTTTCAAGTTGAGCAAGGATCTGGTTTCATCGAGTGGCCATGCCTTGGATCACCTGTCCAGTCTGATCAGCATGGGCTCTGAATGAAAACAGTTTTCATCTTTGTGATTAAATCTTTTGTCTGTTTCCGTCCAGTATTTTTCGTCCGTAATCCCCTCTTGCATGTTTCCATCGGTACTGTTTATTGTACCGGTGGTTGCGTGCACAAGGGGGTTAAATATTTACCATTCATGCAGTCTGTTGTGTCAGTATGGGGAAATACAGGTAGCAAAAACTTTTTTAGGTTTTGTACATCTTGTACATGTATTGCTTTGTCTCTTAGCATAGTCTCACATGAAGAAATGAGCTGTGCCTCAAATCAGCTTCGTGCATGAGGGAAGTTATTTTCATTCATTCCGTGCTTAACTCATTCAGCCTGATGGCTGTATTTCCCAAATTTTGGAGGCGTCATCTAAAGACTATGCACCTGTTGCAGGAGATGGTTCGACCATGATAATTCAAGGGCAGTGCCAGATTAGCTTGGCGCCGATAGGTGCCAAGCTAATCTGGCACTAGCCTTGAATTATCATGGTCGAACCATCTCCTGCTGTAGTGCGTCAGGGCCGAATGGGTTAAAGTTTCCTTTGCTACACACAATTTGGCTCATGTGTGACAAATGGGTGATTTCAGTATGTAGTAAAACTGTTGCCGCTAGGGTTTCACGTGAAAGAAAAACAGAAGATAGTGGTAGAAAACCCTTTAAAATAGAAACAAATAACGACGTTTCGGATCAAAGATCCTTCCTCAGGTGACATGGAAACAAACGTGGAACAGAAAAGAACACCAGAAAGAAAAGACGTCATCCTGTATAGAGAGAATTTAGAATGACGTAAAAAAAAAAAAAAAAAAAAAAAAAAAAAAAAAAAAAAAAAAAAACCACACACACACACACACATAATGACGCAAATACACATGCACAAAACACGTAGCACAAAACTTACGTCTATATACATACACGTCACTGCATACATTCGCATTCACTCGTGCCTACTGCAGCTCACGCACATGCACACACACACACACACACACACACACACACACACACACACACACATACACACACACTCAAAGGTAGCATCCAGTATCAACAGTGAGGTCAAGCCTGGCACCAACTACCCATCAGGCCGAGCATACATCCCTAGGGGCGAATGTTCAAGCCGCGCGGATGGTAAGTGCCAAGCCTGTCCGCGAAAAAGGATTCTGTCATTTTGCGGCGGATGAAGTGGGATGTATTTTGCCAAAGGATGCGTATGCTGAAATGTGTGAGGCTATGAGGCGGTTCGTTGAAATGACGTCCAACCTGGTTGTTGTATCCGAGGCGGATCGAACGAACATGCTCCTCGCAGCGTTCAGGGAGTGTACGGTATGTCTCCCCCACATACAACATCTTTGGGCAGTGAGAACATGAGATGACATAGACAATATCCGATGACTGGCATGTGAATGATCGGTGGACATGAAAAGATGACAGGGGTCCGGTGATGACGGGGGATGTGTTGATGTACGGACATGCTTTGCAGTGTGGTTGCTGACAAGGGTGTGTGCCAGGTGGTAAGGTGTTAGATGCGCGAAGTGAACTGTGAACAAGATGATCGCTTAGGTTAGTGTCACGTTTGTAAGCGACCAGCGGAGGCTCAGGAAATATGTCTTTCAGTACTGTGTCATTCTGAATGATGTGGAAGTTCCTGAGGAGAATGTTTTTGATGGGGATGTTGTGAGGATGATACGTGATACACAGGACCGGCCGGTCCTCTGCAGCACTGTGAGTTTTCTCCCTCAAAGCTTCACTTCTGCTTGTGGCCTCAGCCTTAGAACGAGCGGTGTTGACGATGTCTTGGGTGATTTCAGTGATAACACTTGACACCTGCAACCATTTGTCACACTTAATCTTTCAGTGCAGAGAAAATTTCAACACCAACCAAACGCACGAGGTATAGATCCTCATGAGCTCCTGCAGTTGCAGGGGCTCATGATGATCTGTGCCACTTGCTGACATCACTTTAATCCATGTTCCTGGGACATCTAGGATTTTTGGGCGTTGAATTAACGAGAATTGCAGAAACTCAGTCTGCGTCATCTGGCACTGAACAGGATAAACTAGACTTGAATTTAGCAGGTCTGTGTGCTTTGTTGGTGGTTGAATTGATTTTTTGTTTTTTTTTAAAAAGTCTTGGTTTTTTGTGGCACCTTACCTTTGTAACAGATTATTCCCTCAATCTAAGGGTGCAAGGGGAGCTGATTTCTACCCATAGAGGCGCTTCAGGGACTCTTGACAGTCAGTGCTTCTGACTTGCACATGGATCAGGCTGGATGAGCAACTGCTTAGTCCATTTAACTCATTCAGCCTGACGCACGTATTTCCCAAATTTTGGAGGCGTCATCTAACGACTATGCACCTATTGCAGGAGATGGATCGACCGTGATAAATCAAGGGTAGTGCCAGATGAGCTTGGCGCCGACATGCGCCAAGCTCATCTGGCACTACCCTTGAACTATCATGGTCGATCCATCTCCTGCTGTAGTGCGTCAGGGCTGAATGGGTTAACCCCAGGGTCGCATTTCCCAAATTTTACAGGCGTCGCTTATGAATATGTACCTGATACCACTTGCATAAGGTGGATCGACCATTATAATTCATATAGGGTAGTGCCAGATTAGCTGTAGTTGGCGTGATCAGGCGCCAAACTAATCTGGCACTACCTTTGAATTATCATGTTCGATCCATCTCCTGTTGTGGTGCGTCGGTGCTAAGTAGGGTACAAAAATGGCAAAGCTTGTTATCTGTTGCAGTTTTCTGATTTTGCATAGAAATGAATATACCTACCATGACACATGTATTGGATTACATGAAGATTTTTTTTTAAAATCAATATGATAAGTTCCATATTTCATCACACCAGTTAACCCTTTGGTTGTAAGAAGTGCTTTCAGACAGTGGGTAAATATTGACAGTGTATGTTGAGCTCTTAGTCTGTATATTCACATTTGTTCTTGCTTTTCCTTTAGGCATAGGTGTCAGTAATTGGGCTGTGGGTTGCTTGGTATCCGAGTGTTATGTTGTTATGGGGTTTAGTGCCTTCTGTGATATTTAAAGATGTTTACTTGACCATTCACCCGTACATTTTGTTTGCCTTCAGAACATTCAAAATAAAACGGCTGGAAAATGTATGATGTGCAAGTGTTTGTGTGTGCGTGTGTGTATGTGTGTGTGATAAATGAGAAGATAAATTATAAGTCTTTAGCTGTTCATCATCCTCACTTTCTTTTATTATTATTTTCCCCCTTTGACCATTGTAAGACACACTAAATACATTTATAAAGGAGATGATGCGGTCTATTAACCCTTTGCTGCCTGGAGTAGGTCGCTTTAATTTGTCCATCCAGCAACCGGGGCAGGGGCAGCATGAGTGTGAAAACTTGCCAAAATCCCAAACAGGAAAGGGGGTGGGGGGTGGGGGGAGGGGTCCAAACACCCCCAAAAATAGAGTTGCCACACTCCTTCTATGATTGAAAAGAAGATAAGTAGCGACTGATCTCTCTGTCTATTTTGACAAAGGGTATTTACCCGAAATATTAATAAATTGTGTTGTAACTGTCTTTTCTAAGCGTGTTTCTTTCTCCGTTGGGTACTTATTCACCCCAAAAGGGGATTTTGTTATAGCATTTGAAAGAATTTTTTTTTTTTTTTTTTTTGGGGGGGGGATCTGGCTCCCCCCCCCCCATACCCCCCTCTCCCTCCGCCAGATCCGCCCCTGCACGTACATACGTATTCACACACGAACATTGCACTAAACACTGACACAGTTCCTGCACGTGACGTGGCAGTGTGATATTTCACGGGCTCACGCAACACATGACGACTATGTGAATGCTGACGTCATGGCCATGTGCTTTCTATCTGATTTCACGTCACTGTTGTTTCTGCGTTTCGACACGTTGACTGCAACGGCATTCATCAGCTGCAGCGCTTCGAAATGGATCCGCCAACAACAGAGGAATTTTCAGAAAGAGAAATGGACAATCAGAACACTAACAGAAATGAAACGTGCATAGCGCCGACGTGCATCGAGTTGGTCACGGCGTCCGGTAACGGTGTTTCAGAGACTGAGGGGAAAATACAAAAGGAGGAAGCAGTAGAATGTGATGACGAGGAAGATGAAACCACTCAGTTACCCATACCGTCAGTGGTTATAACAGGGGCTTCAGAGGACAACGAAAATGAAATGTCGGACGAAAGTACACATGTGGTGAAGGCCTCCATGGTCGAGATCAAGGTGGTAGAGACGAAATCAGAGGAACATGTGGAGGAAGAGAAACTGATGGAGCCTAGTAGCGGTGTCGACACCTGCACCACGAGTGACGACGAATTTGAAGTCATCTGTCGCTGTTCGTCCACCCCGGTGTCCACCACCTCCGAGTGTCAGGTGGCCGGGCAGTTCCCCAAATGCGAGATGGATGAGTCGGGATCACGAAAGGGTGAGAATGAAGAAGGTAAAGCTAACGAGAAAGATAAGCACGCCTGCGTCGTCCAACCTCAGGGCGTTGAGTTCGTTCAGCCTCAGTACCTGGCGCCACCCACACAAAATGAGGAACTACGAGCTCACATGCCGCCACAGTACGCCAGCACGCAGGCCGCCGCCACGTACGACTTGAGTACCTTCGCCCAACAGGCGTCCGCCTACGTGCACGGCGGCACAATCGCTTACGTTAATGGCCAGCAGCCTGCCGTGACGTACGCCGGCTACCAGCAGGACGGGATGTGTCAGCAGGTGGCCATCGCCAACGGGTACAACACCAGCTTCGTACCCGGACCCGACCAGCACTTTGCCGAGGACCAACAACACACCGCGAGCCAGAGTCCAGGGGACGTCTCCATTCCATTCCAGCCCGCCACCGAGATGTATAACTTCGTGTACCCGTCCATCTACGTGTCAAACGCCGGGTTGATCTCGGTGTTGCTGCGTCACGACATGTCTGTGGAGATGACTGTGGACCGCACGATTCGCGTGGTGAGTCACCAGTACATGATGGCCGTGGCCACTGACAGTCGCGGCATGTCCGCCTGCTTGTACCACCCCGCCCTCAAGGTCATCCAGCAGGGCACCACTACCGATGTCGCCACTGACCGTGTTCGCGTGCACATGGGGCATGACGAGGTGGCCTTCGCCGTGGGTAACAAGCCGTACCGCTTTGATGCTCACGACGTGCAACCCATGGCTCAGGTAAAGTTCTCAGACGTCTCTAAGGATCAGTCCGTCAACCTGCTGTTTTCTTCCGAGGGTTACGGCGAGAACTTGGTACCTCAGTGCCTTGAGGTCGCTTCCAAGGCCGAATACGCCAACCTTCCCAAGGGCGGTGTCATCGTGCGCATTAACGGGGTCAAAGTCACGCAGAACGGCGCGGGTGACGTGACGGTGGTGACGGGGGCCAAGTTTATCCGCCTATCACCGTCATTCGGCATGACTCGTCTGGGCAACCGCTTCATCGACATCGAGATCGAGCGAAACTGGTCATCACGGGTGTCACGGGGCCCCCACTGCTTCTTGGCGGGCGAGCGGCGCGTGCTGATCTCTAACGGCAAACTGGAGGTAGATATCAACGAGCACGGCCGCTTCAAGGTCACTCACCTGCAGCCGCGCCGCCCCGCCACCCCCCAGCAGTGTCTCCGCCCCGAGCAGCTGGCCCGGCGGGTCAGTAGCGTCACATGCAACACCTCTCCCAGCAACCGCCCGGCAGTCGCCCGCACCCCGCCCCTGCCGAGACGACGCAGCGCTCCTGTTGGGGTATCCCGCTAGACTTTCACGGCAAGACCAGGATGGTGGTCATGGACTGTGATGAACGGAGCCCGCAGAATGCCGTATTCTTCATGTGTCCCAAAGGCGCCGGTCACGTGGATTTAATGCAATTCTACGGTTTCTTCCTTCATGTAATACTACAAATAGTACGGTTTCTTCGCGTAAACCGTCGCGTGGCCGGTACCAGGTGCGTGAGAGTTCACACGAAGAAATCATAGTACTGTATGAAAGCATCCGGTGACTGGCGCCCTTGGTTGTCAGAAGGACGAGGTGAGAAGAGCATGATCTGCAGTTGCAGACCATAAGCAGTAACTGCATCTTTGGTTTCATAACCGTGCACGGGCTATTAGAGAGGTTACGTTTATGCCGGACGACTCTGAATAACAAAACAAGAGTGAAGTCACAGCGGGTAACCAACCTGTACGGTAACTAAGGATAGACAATACTCCAAACATCTCCAAGAGGCATAGATCCTCATGAGTCCCCTGGGCTCATGAGGATCTATGCCTCTTAACCCATTCAGCCCTGACACACTACAGCAGGATGAGATGGGTCGACCATGATAATTCAAGGGTAGTGCCAGATTAGCTTGGCGCCTGTCGGCGCCAATATAATCTGGCACTACCCTTGAATTATCATGGTCGATCCATCTCCTGCAACAGGTCCAGAGTTGTTAGATGACGCCTCCAAAATTTGGGAAATACGAGCGTCGGGCTGAATGAGTTAAAGATGTTTGGAGTTTTGTATGTTCTTATTGTACAAGCTGGCTATCCGCTGTACCTTCGCTTTCGTTCGTCAGTTGGGAGTTGTTCGTTGAAAACAAAACCTTACTATCCCCGGGGTCTCGGTCGCGAAAGAAGCAAGAAGTTTGTACACGGCGTGAAAGTCGAAAGATGGCCGTGGGTACAAATTCGGACAGGAAATAGATATGCAGTGTAATACATTATTTCCAGGCTTTTGTGCGAAATGTTCATACTGGACTTTCGACGTCATCGCCAATGAAGATCGTGTATGACGTGTATCAAAACGATGCTGCATTTTCACATGGGCTGAAAAAGGCGGGCGAGCTAAACTGTTATATAACTTGTTACCCAGTCAAAAATTCGTTCTGGGGCGAGTTTGAGGTTTCGTATTTGCATGCACCAATTTCCAAGTTCGTGTTCTAACGTGTTACTTTCTATTTTCAGCGTTGAATTTGTAACAGCTAAAAAGATTTAACGTTTATCAGTTTGGAGTCCAATAGATGTGTTCTCTGGAAATATGCCTTGTCTACAAACAAACAAACAAACAAACAAACAAAACAGTCCCGCGCACATCAGTGTATGGGACGGTTTGTAAATGATCCCGCAATGAAGACTAAAGTTTGAGAAAGTTTGAAAAACTTTATTTTAAAAGAGAAAATGTCTGCCATTGATTACAAATGCTTAATTAAAGCAAGCATGTTCCTCCAATAGGGAACTAATGATTTTCTATAAGGAAAGATACATACACACTTATCAAGGAATCGATTGTAGTTTTGCGCCGCACTGGGTAGACAAATCTACATATCAGTTGTAGATCAGTACGGCCTCGTGCGAATAACGATGTGATGCAAAACTTATGCTGTTCAGTGTGCCTGCTATTCAACCTCTCAGAATGGCTGTCAATCGTCAGTCTGATTCCTTCACAAGTTTGCATGTATGAAAAAAGCACACACACAAAAATAAACACACACACTTAATTCCCCACAAACTCTTATCTGTCCCATACTTTATTAATCAGCGGCGTATAGGCTTAATTTGATTACAGAACTAGTCAACTTTTGAAAACCATCGTCAAACTTTGACAAGAAACTACTCCACTATAGGGCTTGTTGTTTACGTACCATTTTTGTGTTGGTTTGCATGCTGTTGGTCCATTACTTCCAAAAAATGTTATCAATCCGTTATGTGCATTTGTGACTGTAATTTTAGGCTCGCCACTTCGTCACTGGGATTCATTTTTAACCGTTTGCCTGTCAGTAGCGGTTTTTGGCTCAAGTGCAAAGCAAAAGTGAGTCTATGTTTTGGGCCAGTGGTCGTCCGTCCGTCGTCTGTCGTCCGTCCGCCGTCGTATATTGTAAACTTTAACGTTGGCATTTTCTCGGAGACTATTCAAGCCACATTCTTCAAACTTGGCCCAAGAATACTTTGTGGTAATACCTTTCTAAACATACCAATTTGAACGACCTCTCACAAAGGTCAAGGTCACAGGGGATCAGGAAATAGGTCAAAAATAGCTCTATTTTCACATAATTAATTTTTTCTCAAATACTATTCACAACTTCAAACCCAAACTTGGTACAAAGATACCTGATGGTAAGACCTTTCAATAGGTACTAATTTGGTTGATCCCTCGGAAAGGTCAAGGGTAACAAGCGCTCAGGAAATAGGTGAAAAATAGCCATATTTTGACAAAAGATGTTTTTTCTCAAATACTATTCACAACTTCAAACCTAAACTTGGTACAGAGATACCTGATGGGAAGATCTATGCATACTAATTTGGATGACCCCTCAGAAAGGTCAAGGGTAACAGGGGCTCAGGAAATAGGTCCGAAATAGCCATATTTTGACAAGAAATGTTTTTTCTCAAATACTATTCACCCAAACTTGCTACAGAGATACCTGATGGTAAGATCTTTCTATGCACACTAATTTGGTTGATCCTTCGGAAAGATCAAGGGTCACGACAGCTCAGAAATAGGTATAAAATAGCCATATTTTTACAAAAGATGTTTTTTCACAGCTTAAAACCCAAATTTGGTACAGAGATATCTGATGGTAAGACCTATCTATGCCTACTAATTTGGATGACCCATTGGAAAGGTCAAGGGTCACAAGAGGCTGGCAAATGTGCGTAAAATGCTGAATTTTTTTAAATAATATTGTAGGTATTCCCAATTTTTTTTCAACCAAATTTGATACAAAGATAGCTGATGATAAGACCTTTCTATGCATACCAATTTAGTCGACACATCACAAAGGTCAAGGGTCACGGGGGGGGGGGGGGTGACAGATGTGTGAAAAATGCTTACATTTTTAGAAAACATGGATTTTGCTGCGCAGAAGCCAGCCCTTGTCACAAAGATCACACATATGTAAATCGGTCATACACGTGAGCCATAATGGCTTTGCCTTTCTTGTTGTCGTGATAATTTCTGTAGGAATCATCGCGATAAAAACCGCTACCTCGTCACTAGGATTGATTTTTCCCAGGGTTTGCGTGTGTCGGTAAAGTTGTTTTTTTTTTGTTTTGTTTTTTTTTTTTTTTTTTTTGTCGTGATGACGGATTCCTGTAAGAATAATCGCGACAAAAAAACCGCTACCTCGTCACTAGGACTGATTGATACTTACTCAGGGTTTGCTTGCCGGTAGCGGGTTTTGTCGCGATGATACGTGCAGGAATCGTCGCGCCACCGACACGCAAAGGGTTAAACGCTGGAAATCTGGAGTCATTCACGGTACCGGGTCAGTATTTTGACCAGCTAAGCTGGGTTTCGCCAGCAGTCTAAAGCAAAGGCGAGACTGGGCTGATCGAGTCAAGTCAATGACGAGAGACTGCTCATGAAGTCATATCTGGTCGGAATATCCAGTCAGTGATCGTCAGACGTGAACAGATTATGACGTAATGACCAGAAAGTGTGATTCAGTGGTAGTCAGAGATAGAAATGGGGAGGGGGGGGGGGGGTGGCACAAGGGGGTCAGGAACAAGATTAAGCATATTAAGCTGTACGCAAGGTCACGGTGTTTGCATGACAAGGCTGTTTGTTTGTCCGTTTTGATTACTTTTCCGTGAACATTTATAATACTTATATATAGTATACACATGACAATAGAATTGACCTCATTTGTTTCTTTTACGGTCGTATACCATCTGCAGAAATGGAGTCGTTTCGTCTTGCCCATCCCTGCCGCATCCCAAACTATTTTTGGGCTCACGTGCGATAGTAAAAGCGAGTAATACCTAATAGGTCACACGGCGAGTCTACCTAATGGGTCATACGGCGAGTCTACCTAATGGGTCACACGGCGAGTCTACGTAATGGGTCATACGGCGAGTCTACGTAATGGGTCACACGGCGAGTCTACCTAATGGGTCACACGGCGAGTCTACCTAATGGGTCACACGGCGAGTCTACGTAATGGGTCATACGGCGAGTCTACATAATGGGTCACACGGCGAGTCTACCTAATGGGTCACATGGCGAGTCTACCTAATGGGTCACACGGCGAGTCTACCTAATGGGTCACACGGCGAGTCTACCTAATGGGTCACACGGCGAGTCTACGTAATGGGTCATACGGCGAGTCTACCTAATGGGTCACACGGCGAGTCTACGTAATGGGTCATACGGCGAGTCTACCTAATGGGTCACGCAGCGAGTCTACCTAATGGGTCACACGGCGAGTCTACCTAATGGGTCACACGGCGAGCCTACCTAATGGGTCACACAGCGAGTCTACCTAATGGGTCACACGGCGAGTATACCTAATGGGTCACACGGCGAGTCAACGTAATGGGTCAAACGGCGTCTGTCGTCCGTTGACATTTTCTCGGAGACTATTCAAGCCTCAGACTTCAAACCTGGCCCAAGGATACTTTGTGGGGGGAAAAAACTTTTTAAACAAACCAATTTCAGTGACCTCTCTCAAAGATCATGCTCACAGGATGTCCAGAAAGGGAAAAAAACCAACAAAAAAAAAACAAACAAAAAAAAGAACAACCCATACTTTGACATAAATATGTTTCTCCTTAAATAATATTCTCAACTTCAAAACCAAACTTGGCACAGAGATGCCTTATGGTATGACCTTTCTATGCATACTCATTTGGATGACCCCTTGGAAAGTTCAAGGATAACAGGAGGTTGGCAAATGTGTTAAAAATGACAGTTTTTGACAGAATTGTAGTTTTTGCAACTTTTCAGTCAGATTTGGCACAAAAGGTAGCTGATGGTAAGACCTTTCTATGCATACTAATTTAGTGATCCCCTTGCAAAGGTCAAGGGTCATGGAGCCCCAGAAATAGGTCCAAAATAGCCATATTTTGACAATTTTTTTTTTTCAAATACTATTTTCAACTTCAAGCCCAAACTTGGTTTAGAGATACCTGATGATAACGCCTTCGTATGCATACTAATTTGGATGACCCCTCAGAAAGTTCAAGGGTCACAGGAGGTCAGCAAGTGTGTGTAAAATGTCAGTTTTTGATAGAATTATTGTAGTTTTTATCTAAGCTGTTCGCAAACATTTCAATCAAATTTTGGCAGAAAGGTAACTGATGATAACACTTTTTTATGCATGCTAATTTAGTCGTCCCTTCACAAAGGTCAAGAGTCACGGAGAGTGGACAATTACATGACAAAATATATCATTTTGAGAAAACTCAGATTTCACTGGTACAAAAGCCAACCCGACCTTTACTAATGTTTAGACACATGAACACACAACTTACTTACTTACTTACGCCTGTCACCCCTGCCAGGGTATAGGCCGTCGACTAGAGACCTCCAGCGACTCCTGTCCTGTGCTTCTCCTTCGATTTTACTCCAGGTGGTTCCCAGTCTCTTGATGTCTGCTTGGAGGTCTCGACGCCAGGTGTTTCTCGGCCTGCCTCTTTTCCTCTTTCCCTGGGGGTTCCATGACAATGCCTGCCTAGTGATACTGGAAACTGGCTTTCTCAGACTGTGACCAATCCATCCCCATCTTCTTCGTCCAATTTCATTCTCTGCTGTTATCTGCTCTGTTCTCTCCCAGAGTCTGACGTTGCTGATCTTCTCTGGCCAGTGGATTTTCAAGATTCTTCTAAGGCAACTGTTTATGAAGATCTGTACTCTGCTGACTGTGGTTTTTGTCAACTTCCAAGTCTCTGCTCCATATAGGAGAACTGCTTTTACGTTTGAATTGAAAATCCGGACTTTGGTGTGTTGTGACAGCTCTCTGGAACTCCACACTTTTTTTAGCTGAAGAAAGGCTGCTCTGGCTTTACCGATTCGTGCTCTGACATCTGCATCAGTGCTACCTTTTTTGTCGATGATGCTCCCGAGATAGGTGAAGGACTCCACCTCCTCCAACGGGGTGCCAGCAAGCAAGACTGGCTCTTCCTTGGTTGCGTTCAGCCTCATTGTCTTTGTTTTCTGTTTGTGGATGGTGAGGTCCACTTGGGACGAGATGTCAGCAAGCCTCGTGGTCTTGTCCTGCATTTGTTGATGAGTGTGGGACAGTAAAGCCAAGTCGTCTGCAAAATCGAGGTCGTCAAGCTGTGTCCACAGTGTCCACTGTATTCCGCTTCTTCTCTACTCTGTGGTCCTCTTCGTGACCCAGTCTATGGCCAGTAGGAAGAGGAACGGAGACAGCAAACACCCAAGCCTGACGCCGGTTCTGACCGTGAGCTCCTTGGTGAACTGCCCTTCATGGATCATGCGACATGTCATGCCATCGTAGCTGCTCTTGATCAGGCAGACGAGTTTTGTGGGTACACCGTAGTGTCGTAGGAGTTTCCACAAAGTCTCTCGGTCCACGCTGTCAAATGCTTTTTCGTAATCCACAAAGTTGACGTACAGCAGGGAGCTCCACTGCAGAGACTGCTCCACGATGATGCGGAGAGTGGCAATCTGGTCTGTACATGATCGTTTTTTCTTGAATCCTGCTTGCTGGTCTCTCAGCTGGGGGTCTAAGGAGCTCTTCATTCTCTCCAGGATGATCCTGTTGAAGACCTTTCCTGGTACTGACAGCAAGGTGATTCCTCTGTAGTTGGAACACTTGCTGAGGTCGCCTTTCTTGGGAAGCTTGATTAGGTACCCCTCCTTCCAGTCAGCCGGCATCACCTCCTCTTTCCAGATCTTTCCAAACAGTGGGTACAGCATCTCTACTGTTGTTTCTAGGTCTGCTTTCAGAGCCTCCGCTGGGATGCCTTCTGTCCCTGCTGCTTTGCCGTTCTTCAAAAATGCCACTGCTCTTCTGATCTCTTCCCGGCTGGGTCTGTCACAGCTGATGGGTAGGTCAGTCTCTGCTGGCTGGATTCTGGGGGGTCGGGTGGGGTGGGTCTGTTCAGTAACTCTTCAAAATACTCGACCCATCTGTCGAGTTGGTCTGCTCTGTCTGCAATAGGCTTGCCTTCTTTGTCTTTTACTGGTCTTTCTGTATGGCCATACTTGCCCGACAATCTTCTGGTAACGTCGTAGAGCTGTTTCATGTTGCCGCTGCCTGCTGCCTTTTCTGCCTCTGCTGCTAGGCCGTCTGTGTAGGCTCTATTGTCTGCCTTGATACTCCTCTTCACCTCGCGGTTGGCTTCCGAGTATTCCTCATGTGCCCTTGCTTTGGCTGCTCTTGTGCGACTGTTGTTGACAACTGCTTTCTTCTGCTTCCTCACTTCTATCTTCTTCAAGGTCTGTGCCGACAGCCAGTATTTGTGGTGGTGTTTCTTGAACCCCACATTTGCAGGTTGAGTTCAGTGCCTCTCTAACTGCCTTCCACTGCTGCTCTGTGGTGACCCGGCGCCTCCTCTTTATTTACTAGCTCCTGTAGCGCTTGAAACCGGTTGGACAGCACCAGTTTGAACTCTTCTCTCACTCCAGTCTCTCTCAGGAGGCCTACATTATAGCGCTGTCTTCTTGTTGTCTCTGTGCTGCTTTTCTTTAACTTGAGCTTTATTCTTAAGATAAGCAGATGATGGTCCGAGGCGACATCTGCTCCCCTCCTCACTCGAACATCTTGAAGGGATCTTCTAAATTTCTTGCTAATGCAGATATGGTCTATTTGGTTCTCTGTAGTATGGTCAGGTGAGACCCACGTTGCTTTGTGTATTCTTCTGTGTGGGAAGATGCTGCCTCCAATGACAAGTCTGTTTAGAGCACAAAAGTCTACGAACCTCTCCCCGTTCTCACTCATCTCCCCTAGTCCCTGTCTCCCCATCACCTCTTCGTATCCGGTGTTGTCCTCCCCTATTTTGGCATTAAAATCGCCCATGATGATGGTGATGTCTCGCTCCGCACATTTGTCCACAGCACTCTGGAGTCGGTTGTAGAACTCTTGTTTCTCTTCCTCGTCACTGTCATTAGTGGGCGCATAGCACTGGATGACGTTCAGCTTGATCTTTTTTCCTGGTTCTAAAGGCTGCTGTGATAATTCTTGGCCCAAGAGGTTCCCAACCCATCAGCGCTCTCTGTGCCACTGGTGACGGCATGTATGCTACACCTTCTGTAAGGGAGGCATTCTCCTCTTCATGACCTGAATACAGAATCATCTCCCCCACTTAACAGCCTTTTCTGGCCAGACTGCGTCCATCTGGCTTCACTGATACCTAGCAGGGAAAGGTTGTACTTTTGCATTTCCGCTGCTGTCTGGGCAGACTTCCCGCTCTGGTACATGGTCTTGACATTCCATGTGCCCCATGATTGTGTTCCCGGATAGAGAGAGGCGGCTCGGTCCTGTGGCTTCCGAAGACTTCCGGCTTTCACCACACGACGTCATAAATCTTCTGGTAGAAGAACCTTCCTATTCCAGGAAAGGAATTGCTGTTTGTCTATTCGTCGGCGTTTTTGTAGCTATTTCTTTATTTGCAGGGTGGGGAAGCTACCCCCACGCCCAACCCCCTTACTAGGAAGGCCAGGGGTTTTCTGTCGGGGTCTCCTTCCCTTAGACCATGTTGGTTCACGGCACCTTATTTCATTCGGTGCACCCCTCTCGCGAGGGACCCCCTATCCACCACCCAGGGGACGCGCCTCAACGCCATATGGTCCCAGCGCGAGGATGAACACACAAATGTCACACTTATTATGTAGATAGGTCAGGCACGTGAGCCATAAGGGCTTTGCCTTTCTTGTTTTATTACACGATGAAAGAGTTCATCTTCTTCCGTCACCGACCAATCTCAGCATACTAAAGATTAGTGTCGGCCGGCGAAGCAGGTAGAAAATAGTAGTCATGGATCAGAGTTGTGGCGGGCCGTGTATTTTCTAGCAAAAGCAAAGCTGTAGTGTGACAAGCGGCAGCGGCAACATTATGTGTTTGTTTGCAATCTTGCACTACCATTGCGCACTGTGGCCATGTACGATGCATCGTTTTGAATTTCCACTTCGAACTCTTTAGTTGTATTTGTGTGTTTACATTGACGGATCAGGGGTGAGCTGCATGAGTCAGAGTGAGCATAGTCCTGCGCCAGCCACTAAGCAAGGCGCTCCGCTATAGCGGAGCGCCTTGCTTAGTGGCTGGCGCAGGACTAAGCTCACTCATGCAACTGACCCTTGGGGCTCTGGCCCACCATGATGTTGTAAGTTGTGCTTGTGTAGTCGAGTTCTTACCCGGTGAGAGCACTCCGGCCACCGCCTGCTATTGTCACACCTTGAACCGAAAGGGAGTTGTCAAGACAGCCTGCAATGCCGCATTTAGGGTTATGCAACAGACCGACCGTGGTAGTTTGAGTTTGAGTTTTCTGGCACCGGGCCACCCTTGAAAGACCTTGAACGATATATTCGATCCATCTCTTGTGGTGGTGTGTCAGGGCTGAATGGTTTAACCTCTCCCCTGCTAGTGGACGCGGATTGTGTTGTTGGAATATCTGTTAACCCCCTTACTGCCAGGGGACACAGATTCTGTTTTTGAAATCATTGTAAACTCAACGTCCAAGCCGCCAGCCGTCTAAGGAACATGGGCGCCAGCAAGAGGCATAGATCCTCATGAGCTCCAACAATTGCCGGAGCTGGGCACAAAGTGGTTTCAGCAAGAGGCATAGATCCACATGGGCCCCCGCAAATGCAGGGACCCATGAAGATCTGTGTCTCTTGTAGTTGGATCGTGTTCACTTTTCGTCGGCAGTGAAAGATTTAATTTTTGGCTGACTGTGCAATATTTTGAAGCCCGCCTCGCACTGCTGCCGATTCATTGCATGAACAAGTTAGAAGTCTGCGTAGAGTTTGGAGGAGACGCTGATTTGAGGACTGATCGTAATGACATTAGCCCATATCATACTGAGGCTAAAAGCTTCAACTTTGTGCACTGCCATATGCAAGCTACATTATAGTAGTTACCGATAAGGATATAGACCGATGGCTTTAGTTCAAGGGTGGTGCCAGAATAGCGTGGCGCCTAGAGGCGCCAAGCTATTCTGGCACTACCCTTGAACTATTTTAGTCAAACTTATTTGACACACTGGTGTATTCCGAATGGTAAGGGTTAAGCAGACACAATGGGGAGAGAAGAAAGGTGGATTGTGTGTTGTACAGCCAGAAACTAATTCCCCGTAGCACGTAAATGTCCGCACTGTGATACAGTAGCTCTCTGTGATATGCTTTTGGACCTCAGGTTTGCGTTGCGAAAATTTTATCTTTCAATTTCGAATTTCTCCTGTTTATACGGCCATGTTGAAGAGCTATTTTTCGATTCAGAGAAAAATATTCCTGTTCGAAGAATTCATATCATCGACACAATATACAAATGAACACCAGTCTCAAGATATTTTTTTCCAGTGGTGTGTCATGTCGCTTGGTTGATATTTTATTTTATTGCAAAGATTTCCCTTGTTCCAACTTTGCTTTCGTTTCACGTTTTTGGGAGAAAAAAGAAAAGAGGATTTAAAAAAAAAAAGCATGTGATTGTTGCTGTATACATGTATTCTGGACTTCCGTCTTATAAATGCGTACATATATATCATTCATAGCGTTGCATTCCGTCTTTGCAATTCTTCATATTTTTGTGAAATAAAGAGGAAAAACTCCTTTCTGATATAGTTCAGCAGATGTTTGTTCATGTATACTTGTGCGACTGCATCGTTGCATTGCTTACATGTTTTCGGTGTGTGTGTGTGTGTGTGTGTGTGTGTGTGTGTGTGTGTGTGTGTGTGTGTGTGTGTGTGTGTGTGTGTGTGTGTGTGTGTGTGTGTGTGTGTGTGTTTTGAACAGATATCATTTACTAGTTTGGGACGCAAAGGCAAACACGATCACTTCCAATAATGAGTCCCTATAAGTATAATTTTGGTACATTTTGTATTGGTACATTTCTGTTTGTTTTCCTCCCTACGTCACACGACCAGTCACTTTAGCGCAAACCGTACCATGTGACCGTGATATAAAAAAAAAACATGTAGCGAAAAATGGCGGACGTTTTGTAGCCCTCTCGATGACGCATCTTGGGTGCCAGTTTTGTTCTATAAAAGATCGCCAAACGTTCTAAAGTACAAAGTTACTTAGTGTTGTTCGAAACAACAAGCACACTCAGTACTGGAGACGGCAACGTCATGACATATTTTAAGTTACGTCATATGTCTATTATGTATAAAGGTATATTCCTTTTACGTCAGTCATGTCTGGCGTGATCCAGGTCGCAAGATGTCTTGATTTCTTTTACGGAAATAGTGGAGGAATGAAAACAAATACGTTATTGGTCGGAGGGGTTCGCTGCACGGACCCTTGTAGGTCTTCGGGAGGTCAAAAGGAACCATTGTACCCCTCAGGCCTTCGGGGTACAATGTTTCCTTTGACCTCCCTGAGGCCTACAAGAGTCCGTGTAGCATAACCCTCCGAACAATAACTTATAATATAGCATCAGCGGGTACAACGCATCGTGAATGGAACACATATAGTCAATAATCTAACCCAGTCTACCGTGCACTCCCCCCCCCCCCCAGTACTCAATAAGATGGGTTTCAAAGTGTACCTTAGTATGTCCTGAGATGTTTAAGCCATGTTCCCCTAAAATTCTTAGAAACAAACCAGAGATATAACCGATGGCGCAAGGGTACTCCCATTCACGCTCTTCGCTGATGCACACCTTCTGCGTCCTCTGCAAAAAACAGAATGAAAACATATTGAATCTCTGGCTCACAGTGAAGGTATGTGTGCACCCAGTAAACGTCCATTTCCGCAAAAAAAAAAAAAAAAAAAAAAAAAAAAAAAAAAAAAAGACAAATAATGTGTCAGATACCTTCAGACATTTTCTATAGCACTGGCAGTCCATTTTCAGGCTTGGGTGATGCTATGATCACTGTGAGTGCCTCAGTGGTTAATTTTGTTAATTTTGTATCCCTACCCCCAAGTTGTAAAAATAAACAAAATTAATTAGAAAAAAAATACTAAAGTTATTTCATTTCATTTTGACCTCTCTTTACCTATTAAGTTTCAATAATGTGAGCATAAGTGCAAGAAAATAAGGAAAGTCGGCATCCTTTACGGTACATTCGTGGTGAATGATAGCTTTTTCCCATTTAAAATTGCCGAATTGAGAAACGTACGTCGTTTCCAATACCCTCAGAAATTCTGTATACAACTGATAGGTCTTTTTTTTAGGTTTTATTGGTTAGGATAGAGTACCACAGTTACTCCCAACCTGATTTTATGATGTTGTGATGCATTTAGGGGCCACAGTGGCTAAATCTGCTGCCCTACCCCCATTTTACCAGTACGCAAAGGAACGCAAAATGATCATAACAATTGCTTATGTCATACTCCACTGTTTAAATATTGTTGTTGCCAGTTATCACAGCATCATAAAATCAGGTTGGGAGTAACTGTGGTACTCTATCCTAACCAATACAACCTAAAAAGGACCTATCAGTTGTATACAGAATTTCTGAGGGCATCGGAAACAACGTACATTTCTCAATTCGGCAATTTTAAATGGGAAAAAGCTATCATTCACCACGAATGTACCGTAAAGGATGCCGACTTTCCTTATTTTCTTGCCTTTTATGCTCACATTATTGAAACTTAATAGGTAAAGAGAGGTCAAAATGAAATGGAATAACTTTAGTATTTTTTTCTAAATAATTTTGTTTATTTTACAACTTGGGGGTAGGGATACAAACAATTAACCACTGTGGCGCTCACAGTGATCATAGAATCACCTAGTCAAATTTATAATGATTGTGACATCCTTTTTTAATGATATAAGCCTGAAAATGGACTGCCAGTGCTATAGAAAATGTCTGAAGGCATCTGACACATTATTTGTCTTTTTTTGCGATTTCGCGGAAATGGCAGTGTTTTGGTGCACAAATACCTTCACTGTGTGCCAGAGATTCAATATGTTTTCATTCTGTTTTTTTTTTTTTTTTTTTTTTTGCAGAGGATGCAGAAGGTGTGCCTTAACATAATATTGCCTGATTTGGGCTTCTGGGATGAATTCTGATTTATTTAGAGGAAAATATTTCTCAACCTCATTTTAGCATCAGCGAAGAGCGTGCATGGGGGTACCCTTGCGCCATCGGCTATATCTGTGGTGTGTTCCTAAGGATTTTCGGGGAACATGGCTTAAACATCTCAGGACATACCAAGGTACACTTTGCAACCCATCTTATTGAGTACTGGGGGGGAGGGGGGGGGTGCACGGTAGCTAGGACTGGCTTATGGACTAATACAATTACAATTGAATGAAGAACGAGTAAAAAGGTAGGTTGGACACGGGCCCATTTTCAGTCTGCACTTGGTGGGCTCAGTGGAGCAGACCGCTCTTGCGGCCGTGATTTTAAAAAAGTAAAAGCCACCGACCGTAATTGAACACATAGGCATTCATTTGGGCAGAAAGGACAAGAGCGTGAATGGACTCTGGATTTGAACCCATTTAACCCCATTTCCTCAATTTTGGGAGGTGCCACCTAACGATTATTTACCAATTGCAGGAGATGGATCGACCACAGGGGCGGATCAGTTAGACCTCCCGGGGGGGGGGGGGGTGTCCAACTTTTTGTTTGGAAACCTTCAACCTGACACAAAAGGCCTCCCCGGATGGGTGGGGGGGGGGGGTTGAAGGGGAGGGGGGGTGGGGCGTGTGTGTGTAGGGCGTTCGCACTAAATGTTTTAACCCATGCAGCCCTGACGCACTACAGCAGGAGATGGGTCGACCATGATAATTCAAGGGTAGTGCCAGATTAGCTTGGCGCCTGTCGGCGCCAAGCTAATCTGGCACTACCCTTGAATTATCATGGTCGACCCATCTCCTGCAACACTGAGGTGCATAGTCGTTAGATGACGCCTCCAAAATCTGGGAAGTACGTGCGTGGGGTTGAATGAGTTTAAGAGGCCATATACTAAAAATCGGATCGGTCGGGGCCCGGATCACCAACGACCGCGCACCCCATTGGAGGTCTCCAGGGTGGGGGCGACAAGTGTGTTACTGGAACCAAACCCACCATCAAGCTGCCCACGCAAGGAATAACTATCGGAACTTGGAACGTTCGCACACTCTACCAGTGCGGCAAAATGAAGGAACTCACCCACGAGTTGAAGCGCTATCGCTGGGACATTGTAGGACTTGCAGAAGTTCGATGGACAGGCTTCGGAGAAACAACAACAGATGAAGGCCATAAAATCTGGTTCAGCGGAAAAGAAACCAAGCACGAACATGGCGTAGCTTTTATCGTAAGGAAAGAGGTGGCTGGAACTGTCATCAGCTGCACCCCCGTGTCAAGCAGACTAATCTCCATCCGCATCTCCGCCCGACCGCACAACATCACTATCATTCAAGTATACGCTCCAACAGCAGATCATGATGATGAAGAATTAGAAGAATTTTACGAACAACTGGACAACATCATCAAGAAAACACCTAAGAAAGACATTCTGACTGTCCTCGGTGACTGGAATGCAAAGATCGGCCCTGACGCCTACCAACAATGGGCAGGAACAGCTGGCAAGTTTGGCCTTGGAGAAACAAACGACAGAGGCCTGCGACTTTTAGAGTTCGCACAGAGTCACCGTCTCACCGTTGCTAATACCCTCCATCCACACAAGAAGTCAAGAACAGTGACATGGCAATCGCCAGGAGGCCTGGTCCATAACCAGATTGACTTCATCTTGCTGCCTCGACGATTCAAATCCAGCATTAACAAAGCACAAACGAGGTCCTTTCCTGGCGCTGATATTGGCAGCGACCACAACCTCGTCCTTACTAGCCTCAAGTTGAAGCTGGCATTGAAACGAGATAGCAAGAGCCCTCGCATCAGATTCGACCTCCAGAAGCTAAAAGACCCGGAAGTAGAAGAGCTCTTCCAAGCCCAGGTGGGAGGCAGATTTGCAGCCTTGGTTACTTTGGACTGTGACGTAGACACCCTTGCTGGAAATATAAAAGAGGTGTTACTTTCTACAGCAGAAGAAGTGCTGGGGAAGCAGAGGAAGCGCAAACAGCCCTGGGTCACCGATGACATCCTCGATCTCTGTGATGAGAGGAGAGCCTGGAAGAAAAAGAGAGGCCAAGACCTCACATCAGCAAACAAGTACAGACTTGTCAACAAGAAGATCAGGAAGAGGATGAAAGAAGCCAAAGAAGATTGGATTGAAGACCAGTGTTGTAGCGTGGAAGAGGGCATGGCAAACGGCAACAGCAAGAAGGCTTATGAAACGCTAAGGACCCTCACCAAGACTCAACAGCGAACAGCCACAGTCATCGAAGACAGCAGCGGCCAACTCCTTACGGAAAACACTGCTGTACTAAACAGATGGACTGAGTACTGCCGAGACTTGTATAACTACAAGGCTGAGCCAGACACCAGCATCCTCCAAAACAACCAGGCTGGGGCCAGGAAGGCTGAAGACCTGCCAGTGTTAGCTGAAGAGGTGGAAGCAGCCGTACGCGGCCTGAAGGGAGGAAAGTCTCCAGGTGTAGACAACGTACCTGCTGAACTGTTGAAACATGGAGGAGAAGTAACAACGAAGGTCCTCACTACACTCTGTCAAAAGATCTGGGAGCAAAAGAAATGGCCAGTAGAATGGACACAGTCTCTAGTGATCCCGCTCCCCAAGAAAGGAAACCTGAAACAGTGCCAGAACTACAGAACTATCAGTCTGATAAGTCACCCTAGCAAAGTAATGCTTAGAATCATTCTCAACCGCCTCAAAACTTTCGCCGAGGAACTGCTGGCAGAAGAACAGGCTGGCTTCAGAGTTGGAAGAAGTACTGTAGAGCAGATTTTCAACTGCCGCGTCCTGATCGAGAAACATCTGCAGCATCAGCGCGAACTCTACCACAACTTCATTGATTTCAGGAAAGCATTTGATCACGTCTGGCACGACGGACTCTGGCAAGTCATGAGATCGTTCAACATAGAGGAGGGACTGATCCAAATGATAGAAGCGCTTTACAAAAACGCCTGCAGCGCGGTTCTACTTAACAATCAGTCAGGCGAGTTCTTCAGGACGACGATCGGTGTCCGTCAAGGATGCCTGCTCTCTCCTGTCCTTTTCAACATATTCCTGGAGAAGATCATGCAGGAAACCCTCCACGACCACCATACTTCAATCTCTATTGGTGGCAGATCCCTGTGCAATCTTCGATTCGCAGACGACATTGACCTCATGGCAGGCAGCAATAGTGAGCTCCAAAACCTGACAGACAAACTTTCAAGTAGCGCAGGGTCTTATGGCATGGAGATCAGTACGGATAAAAGCAAAGTGATGATCAACACCACAAGCGACAGCAGCAGCAACATTCACATGAACGGCCAGAAGCTAGAAGAGGTCAATAGCTTCAAGTACTTGGGAGCCACCCTGTCCAAAGACGGTAGTTGCATAGCAGAGATCCGTATCAGGATAGGTACAGCAACATCCGCAATGGCCAGGCTGGACAGGATATGGCGAAGTAACTCCATCAGCTTCACCATCAAGTACAGGCTTTACAAGTCCCTCGTAGTGTCTATTCTACTCTACGGCTGTGAGACTTGGACACTGCTTGCAGACTCAGAAAAGAAAATCCAGGCCTTTGAGAACAAGTGCCTGAGGAAGTTGCTCCGAATCTCGTACCGCGAGCACAAGACCAACGAATATGTACGGAGCATCGTCACTTCCCTGGTGGGCCCACATGAACCCCTTCTGGCAACCGTGAAACGGCGCAAGCTTGCTTGGTTTGGCCACGTGACCCGACACAACACCTTGTCCAAGACTATCCTCCAAGGCACTCTCGAAGGAAGTCGTCGGCGAGGTCGTCAGAGAAAGAGTTGGGTCGCAAACATAAAAGAATGGACCGAACTCGAGATGCCAGACTTGCTTGCCACCGCCCAAAATAGAACTCAGTGGAGAGCACTGTCTGTTGCTGCTGCCTTTCAGTCCCCCCAACGCCCAGTTCGGGCAAGGGACTGATGATGATGATGATGATACTAAAAAAAAGGCAAGGGACAAAAGGTCACCAACAGTGTAGAATAAGTATCTCACTGTGACCCTAAAAGCCAGCTTGCACAAAAGGCGCCCTCTGCAGAGCATAATGATAGGTTTTCCTTATGTAGCCTCTATATGCGTGACGTGACACCAGTACTTTGTCACCTATTGAGGACGGAGAAAAGGCACCAAAGGCGCCCTCTGCAGAGCATGATAGGTTTTCCTTATGTAGCCTCTATATGCGTGGCGTGACACCAGTACTTTGTCATCTATTGAGTGTAGCCTCTATATGCGTGACGTGACACCAGTACTTTGTCATCTATTGAGTGTAGCCTCTATATGCGTGACGTGACACCAGTACTGTCATCTATTGAGTGTAGCCTCTATATGCGTGACGTGACACCAGTACTTTGTCATCTTTTGAGTGTAGCCTCTATATGCGTGACGTGACACCAGTACTGTCATCTATTGAGTGTAGCCTCTATATGCGTGACGTGACACCAGAACTTTGTCATCTAGTGAGTGTAGCCTCTATATGCGTGACGTGACACCAGTACTGTCATCTATTGAGTGTAGCCTCTATATGCGTGACGTGACACCAGTACTTTGTCATCTTTTGAGTGTAGCCTCTATATGCGTGACGTGACACCAGTACTGTCATCTATTGAGTGTAGCCTCTATATGCGTGACGTGACACCAGTACTTTGTCATCTAGTGAGTGTAGCCTCTATATGCGTGACGTGACACCAGTACTGTCATCTATTGAGTGTAGCCTCTATATGCGTGACGTGACACCAGTACTGTCATCTATTGAGTGTAGCCTCTATATGCGTGACGTGACACCAGTACTTTGTCATCTAGTGAGTGTAGCCTCTATATGCGTGACGTGACACCAGTACTGTCATCTAGTGAGTGTAGCCTCTATATGCGTGACGTGACACCAGTACTGTCATCTACGGAGTGTAGCCTCTATATGCGTGACGTGACACCAGTACTATCATCTATTGAGTGTAGCCTCTATATGCGTGACGTGATACCAGTACTGTCATTTATTGAGTGTAGCTTCTATATGTGACGTGACACCAGTACTTTGTCATCTATTGAGGAGAAAAGGCAAAGGAGATGGACCATCTGTTGACGGATGGCCAATCCCTGATAATTTCATCCTTAGGGCGTAGGCGCCAAGTTATTCTGACACCAGCCTTCAACTATTATGGTCGATCCGCCTCCAGAACTGTGACGCAGACACCAAAGGGCCGTATCTATATTTAAAAAATTGACTGTTTCATCCTCGGAATGTATATGAGTTAACGTGGCTTTATTAAAGTACCATTACGCATAAATCTGAAAACTCATTTCAGCACCATTTGTGTTTGTTATGCCTTGTCGACACACCTAATGAACTTTGACAGCAGTTTGGACACGCAGCAAAAACACAGGCATAATAGCACTTATTTATTCTGCGCCGCCGTTAGCGTGTGAATCTATTTTTAGCTGTCTCTCGTACTGAAAGCGTTGTATTTCTAGAACGGAGTGGAGTCATTTTCAAGTTATTTTGATATAAAGACGATGTGTGCTGAACTGGATTGTCCTGTGTCTAAATGAGCCATAACTAGACCTGTGTGCAGCTTTTCGTAACCATCTGTTACAGAAGTGTATCTTTCAGCAGTTACGGCGGTAATGGGCCTTTAAGTCCGTTATATTGAAGATCTTAACGGGTTGTTTAGTAATAATTTTGTGCTTGGATATTTTAAAGTTGTTGTTTGTGGGTTCAGTTTTTTATACAGATTTTAGGACGTGAGTATTATGAGATTTTACATATTTCGGATTGAGTTAGAATGTTGTCACGACACGCCTGACGGGGTCAGGGCGCCGTGGACAATATGAGTGCAGACACTCGAGAAAACCCACCCACTCTAAATAAATAACGCAACGCCAGTGATAAACAACAAACAAATCCTTTATTACCTACCCTTACTCTAACTCCCACCCCGACCCACTAACGCCCCACACACTCACACATACCCACACATGCACTCATAACGTATTAACACTTAAAAAAGATTAACATATAAAAAATGACTAACAAGTGAAAATGACTAACAGGTGAATATGACTAACAGGTGAATATGACTAACAGACGAAAATGACTAATATGTGAATATGACTAACAGACAAAAATGACTAATATGTGAATATGACTAACAGACAAAAATGACTAATATGGCCAACGGCTATACAAGGCGGGTAACTTAGTCTCTGTACAGTGTCCTCTGTCCCACACTAGACAGGGTGGCTCATAACGTACGAGTACTACCCCTGCACCACAGAGCACCGTAGCCGCGCTTGCTCACGCACGCCTGTGACCGACGCTCAGAACGTAGAGTCAGCCTGCTGTAGCCCAACGTACTTGTCCAACAGGACCGGCTAGCGAAGGCGTTCTGACTCCCGATGATGCGTCACCGTTGGTCGTGGATGATGAGATCGAAGGACGAAATCTTCGAAGCCAATGATCGAAGCCAGTGATCGCAGCCAGTCTTCGAAGCCAGTCTTTGAAGCCAGTCTTTGAAGCCAGTGCACTGGAAAAGGGCGCATTGTCAGTCAAAGTGCCAACACAGTTAATTCTGGCCTATTTGACACGCACCTACTCACAAACCACGTGAGTTGTGTCTCGTCTCACCCTAATATCCGCCTTGGCCATATTAACTATACAATCATGGATAAAGAGGATTCCTATGTACATTCAACATTCACCAGGTCTGCACTATTCCATTACACTAGCATTAAGCTAGCACAACCATTTTTGTATAATAACATTGCCACTGCTAAAACCAACATTATCAAAATATCCAGATGTACATACAAAGATATAAAATAATCACCAGCAACCACCCAACGTGACAATCTTATTACATTACATCTAGGACTTAATACCAATATATATTTGAAAGGATACCCACTTTAATTCATTTTACAACATGGCCCTTTAAATATATTCACTCGGCGACAGCCGACATAAACTAAATCCGACACCCACCACATTACGACCCAACCTAAAAAACATGGTTAAAGACTCAATTAAAACATCACTAAAAAACTAGACGAACATACCCTTCCGCCCCTATGTACACATTCACACACCCGAGAGCACAGCAGCTAACTGAGGAAAATGGCATGAGTAAATACCTGTCACTGGTGAGTCCTCCGGCAGGACGAGACAAAACAAGGACGAAGACGAACCGGAGGGGTCTTCTGGTGAGTAGCAGCCGTGGTCGCAAGTCTTTCGGGACACCCACACCCAGGAACACTGGCCGTGGTCTTGCAGGGAGGGTAAGAGAACCCTCACACAGCTTGTCAAGGGCTCCAAACGAGGCCGCACCCTGACCCAGACTCTCACTTCGCTGGCTAACTCCGCTGACTGACTAATATCCTACTGCTACCTCGCAGGTTAACTTTGCTTCTGAACACTGTTCGGTTTAAAGCTACTTGACGAAAGCGTGCAACCGCTGTACTCGCTCACTGCTAAGCTTGCTGCACGGGCTTTACGATTACGCTCACACTACATTTATTAACTTCCCTAAACTAAGGCTATTTACAGAATTCGGTGATCTACATTTGTTAACAAAAAAAAGGACTTGGCGAAAAACTAAAACGACATGTCACATCCGTTACGTGACAAATGTCTTAGTATTAATTGTTTATTTAATAAAATTGCCCTTACTGTTTCCCCGCCCACGAACAGGCTGCAATTGCCCTTTAAAGGATAAATAAAGATTTTTTTTAATTTAACTGAATTGAATTGATTTGAATTTGATTGAATGGCTGGTACGACTGGCGGGGAACGGGAAAATGGGTTAGTCGGGTGACCCAGAAGAGTTCTGGACCGTGAGGCCTACATACAGTGTGCACTGTACGACACGAGGGCGTGACCGTTGCACCGTCAGTGCAAGAAACTAGTACCTAGCGACCCGTGCGCGCAGGTGCCCATATGTACTCTTAGAACTCCCGCAAACGCAACCATGGAGAAATTGAAATACGCCTGATCACCCGGAAGTACAAGTAAATCTTTTCCCCAAAAAACATTACTCGTGAATAAGGTTATTCGGACTTTAGTATGGGTTTAGTTGTTGTTGTTTTTTCTAGAAATCAGCAACATATTCTCTAAGTGCGGCATTCTTTTCCGACACTACCTAAAGGTAATGACAACGTATTTTGTTCCTTTAACTCATTCTACCCCAACACCGAAATCCCCAAATGTTGCCGTTGTCCTCTGAAGACTGCATTGCAGTGCAGGACACAGGTCGACCATGATAGTTCAAGGGTGATGCCAGAATAGCTTGGCGCCCATAGGCGCCAAGCTATTCTGGCATCATCCTTGAACTATCACGGTCGATCCTTATCTTGCTGTGGTGTGTCTGGGCCCGAGTAGAATGAGTTAATACAGCACGGGGGGGAATCCTCTAGCATTCTGGCCAATCGTTGAGTGGGAGATATGATGGTCACCTGATTTGTCGGATTTCGCAGACCCGAATGGGGGTCTATGAAGGAAATTAGCCCCCCCCCCCCCCCCCCAACACACACCCCCTTTGAGAGAGAGAAGAAGAAGAATCACATCCCTTTCAAGCTTACCATATTGACATGAAAACTGGATATTCAACAACAAATCTCTTTCATTTATGACAGCCGAAATACTTCTTTTTCCTTTCGAATACACAGGCTAAATATCGGAGGTGAGAAGAAGAAAGAACTATAATATATATATTATTTACTTTCCATCTCGCCAGTTAACCCATATCATACAGAGGCTAAAAGCTTCCAATTTGTACACTGCCATAATTATGCAAGCTACTTAGTTATAGTACTTACAGATAAGGATATAGACCAATGGCTTTAGTTCAAGGGTGGTGCCAGAATAGCTTAGCGCCTAGAGGCGCCAAGCTATTCTGGCACTACCCTGGAACTAATTTAGTCAAACTTATTTCACACACTGGTGTATTTCGAATGATAAGGGCTAAAACGGGTGGCGTTTATAATGACAACTAACAGTGCAGTGCGAATTTGAACCAAGGGTGTGCATCTGTAGCTCCTTTCATGACGACAGAATGTGCGTATGGTGTGTTTGCAATGCTCGTGAACCACGTTTTTATCCGCAATAATTTCTTTGAATGTACCTTTAGGCACACATCTCCGAAATACAGTGTTTACTTACACTATACCCGACCCAATTCATGAAAATGAATGTTGTCCAACAGGCCGTTTGCGCCTGGCTCAGGGAAGAGGAGCAAAATAAGGCTTTTGAGGTTTCGTAACCCATTCCGCAGTTGCTGTTTGATGTGGGTCAGACGCAGTAATTTTATACAATTGAATGAAAACAATATTCCAGTTACACCAATTTTTATTTATTTATTTATTTATTTTGTTGTTGTTGTTGAGCGTGTGGTGCCAGCAGTCCTGGACGTGTTCTTTATATGTAACTTATTCTACCCCAGACACCTCACAGCAGGATAAGGATCGACCATGATAGTTCAAGGGTGATGGGCGCCAAGCTATTCTGGCATCACCCTTGAACTATCATGGTCCTGCAATGCAGTCTTCAGAGGACGACGGCAAAATTTGGGGATTTCAGTGATGGGGTAGAATGAGAAAGTTTAGCTACGGCTACTGTTAACTGTAGGTGTTGATTTACTGCTACCCAATGCGCAAAATTTGCGGTTAATGCATTTTTAAAATATCATTTCCCTGTACATATTTTGTGAGTTTCTTTTTTGTTGTTGTTGTTGTTGTAAACTAGTGTACGATAAATTAGCATGAAGTTGCATGTCTTATGTTTATTTAGCATATTAAACCGGCTGGAGAAATACGATCAATATTCTGTTTAGTTTGGGATTTTTTTTACAAGCAGAGCAGGCACGTCCCGAGAAAGTCTTGTTGCTGTCGGGACGTTAAGCAATGTACAGCCAACCAACCAATGCGCAGAAGGCCATTGGGCCGACGTCGGCCACCGTTGGCCCGCGCACGGCCGTGCGCGGGCCAACGGCTGCCGACCTCGGCCCGATGGACTTCTGCACATTGGGTATGTACAAACATTGACGTTTGCTGCTAGATCAGCAACACTTACACGTATTACGTTTACTTTGTATGAACAAATTTGTTGTAATAAGGCCTACTAAAGAAACATCCCTACTAAAGAACTGAATCAATTTACATAGTTCAAGGGTGGTGCCAGAATAGCTTGGCGCCTAGAGGCGCCAAGCTATTCTGGCACTACCCTTTAACTATTTAAATAAGGCCTACTAAAGAAATATCCCTACTAAAGAAACTGAATCAAAGGTTTTGAAGATGCAGGCTGATGTGAGCTGGGCTTTACGAAAAAGTAAAAGGATAAGACGCCGTTTTGTCTATTGAAAAGAATCATAACGTATTGCCAGCGTATTCTGATTTCACGGGGGCTGCCAATTACCCTCTGTCAAAATTAGAACATGTACTCAGGAGCTAAAGGTCCTACGAGGCATTTAACCCATTTAGCCCCGACGCACTGCAGCAGGATATGGATCGACTATGATAATTCAAGGGTAGTGCCAGAATAGCTTGTCTGATGGCACCAGGCTAATCTAACACTACCCTTGAATTATTATGGTCGATCCATCTCCTGCAACTATACATAGGCATTATATGTCACACCTCCTTAGGCCTTAGGCTAACAGAATATGAAAATTGCATACGCCCTCATATCCCCTGAGCTAATTCTGATGTGAGAAAATAATATGTTAAGGTTTTTTTTTTTTTTTTAATTTTTTTTTTATATAAAGCTGTACGCGCTAATATAATGTTTTTTTAAAATTAAACCTGCACACACACACACACACACACACACACACAGAGTGGTTATGGCAACGCAGGGTGTAGTTAGTTAGTTATTTGGGTTTAACGCCGAGCAGGCAACCAAGGCCATTTTGCGGCGGTGGCTGGGGTTATGGACTCTTCAAACGCAGTGTTGAACAGGTGAGTTTTGAGATGTGATTTGACGGAGGGGAACATTGGGCCGATCGTGAAATTTATTATGAGATTTTCGGTTACTGTCAAATCCTTATTTGCACATGATATGCAAACCCTGGGGCAAATGAAAAAGTAACAAAAACTTTATTTCTGACAAACTTTTATTGCCATCAACCGTCTATTTGTACAAGTGTAAATTAGCAAACTAGAAGAGGTCAATAGCTTCAAGTACTTGGGAGCCACCCTGTCCAAAGACGGTAGTTGCATAGCAGAGATCCGTATCAGGTTAGGTACAGCAACATCCGCAATGGCCAGGCTGGACAGGATATGGCAAAGTAACTCCATCAGCTTCACCATCAAGTACAGGCTTTACAAGTCCCTCGTAGTGTCTATTCTACTCTACGGCTGTGAGACTTGGACACTTCTTGCAGACTCAGAAAAGAAAATCCAGGCCTTTGAGAACAAGTGCCTGAGGAAGTTGCTCCGCATCTCGTACCGCGAGCACAAGACCAACGAATATGTTGCTTGCTTGGTTTGGCCACGTGACCCGACACAACACCTTGTCCAAGACTATCCTCCAAGGCACTCTCGAAGGACTGAAGTCGTCGGCGAGGTCGTCAAAGAAAGAGTTGGGTCGCAAACATAAAAGAATGGACCGAACTCGAGATGCCAGACTTGCTTGCCACCGCCCAAAATAGAACTCAGTGGAGAGCACTGTCTGTTGCTGCTGCCTTTCAGTCCCCCCAACGCCCAGTTCGGGCAAGGGACTGATGATGATGATGATGATGAAATTAGCAATATTAAACCTTCACCGTTTCATTTTTCATCATTTGGCTACCGGTAGCGCGTTTTGTTGATGTGATTCCTGCAGAAATCACCTCAACTACAAGCGCTACCCACAGTCACAGGGTTAATACAATTACAAAGTAGAAAAATACAGTGTACATTATAAGTTATTGGTCGGAAAGGTATGCTACACGGACCCTTGTAGGCCTGAGGGAGGTCAAAGGAAACATTGTACCCCGAAGGCCTGAGGGGTACAATGGTTCCTTTGACCTCCCGAAGGCCTACAAGGGTCCGTGCAGCGAACCCCTCCGACCAATAACGTATTTGTTTTCATTCCTCCACTATTTTCGTAAAATAAATCAAGAAGACATCTTGCGACCTGGATCACGCCAGACATGACTGACGTCAAAGGAATATACATTTATACATAATAGACGTAATTTAAATATTTCGTGACGTTGCCGTCTCAAGTACTGAGTGTGCTTGTTGTTTCGAACAACACTTAAGTAACTTTTTACTTTAGAACGTTTTGGAAATCTTTTATAGAACAAAACTCACATTCAAGATGCGTCACAAAGAGGACTACAAGAAGTCCGCCATTTGTCGCTACAAGGGTTTTTGTATCACGGTCATATGGTACGGTTTGCGCTAAAGTGACTGGTCGTCTGGTGACGTAGGGAGGACAACAAGATCCTTCTCCCACTGTCGGCACTTTGACATGGTCCTTTTGACCTTTATACATCTTTTCTGCACAGCAGCCACATGGACACAATTTGTGTCTGCACATGTGCAACAATTTAAAATTGTATACATCAATCGTGTTGCTTTAGACACGTTCACGCACATGTTCCCGGATATTGCGTCCATGTGGCCACAGTCTATGTAAAGGTTCTATTGAAAAAGTTGGTGAAAGTTGGAAAAATATACGTTATTAGGCAATCTGGTCATATAATAATAATATCCAGTACTATGAGGCAATTAAAAACGTGAAAGCCTGGTAATTTTTAGCTGAGTAAATCAACCATATTTAGGGTTCTTCATCTGTATTTCAATCTTTCAAAAATGGCTTAAAACTAATGCGCATTGTAGACAATCTGATCTTTTAAAAAAATGGTGTTCACTAGGAAGTTCTAGGTCTCTAGGCCTCCTCGTCCTACAAGTTCTGATAACATCCAGGAACAAAGCACATGAATGTGTCTGATTTCAAAACAGACGTTAAACTAGTGGCATCCTCTCTGGCTGGTTGTCCAAATGATGTTCTCGTAGAGAAATACAAGTCGCTCCGTGATGTCCTTGATTGTCACGCGCCCTTCAGGTCCAGGCGTATAACGTCACGTCCGCCCGCTCCGTGGATCACTGATACCGTCAGAGACGAAAAGCTTGAACGACGTAGACTTGAGCGCCAGTGGCGGAGTAGTCGGCTTACAATCCATCGTGAGCTCTACACACGTCAGCGTAACCATGTCAAGTCAGTGGAACAGGCTGCCCGAAGGGAATTTTACAGTGCTAGAGTCTCCCGCTGCAAGCAGTTGTATGCAGCATGCAATGAGCTGCTTGGTAAACATAAAGGGCCTGTACTTCCCACTAACATACCTGCAGCTGAACTACCCGACAGGTTCTGTGTGTACTTTGATAAAATCAGCGAAATTCGCGATGACCTTGACGTCAGGGCTGGCAACGCAACTTTTCATCCATTTGACGGTGTTTGTATGTCAGAATTCTGTCCCACAGATTACTGAGAGACTGTGTGGATCTGATTCCTGCGATTACACGCATTATCAACAATTCCTTGACGTCTGGCGCTGTACCTCCTCAGTTCAAGCAGGCTGTTGTCACGCCATTGTTAAAGAAACCTGGACTAGACCAAAATGACTTGAAAAACTTTCGTCCCGTTTCCATCCTTCCATCTATTTCTAAACTGTTAGAAAAGGCTGTTTTGCATCAGCTTTTGAATCATGTGTCAAGAAATGACCTGCTAGAGTTGTATCAGTCCGCTTTCCGCAAGCTTTGAAACAGCTTTTTTCATGTGACCAACAGCCTGCTTACTTGCGCTGACGAGGGACGTGTGTCACTCTTGTCCTTATTGGACCTGTCTTCGGCGTTCGACACGCTCGACCACAACATCCTTCTGAATAGACTTAGTGTGTCTTTTGGCATCCGTGAACGGGTCCTTGACTGGTTCTCTTCATAATTGTCTGACAGGTTCCAACGTGTCATTATACAGAATTCTACTTCCGCGCCCCTCCTTCTGAGATATGGCGTGCCCCAGGGCTCAGTTCTTGGTCCGGTCTTGTTTTCTTTCTGCGTCTGAGGTGATCGCCAACAAAGGATGTGAACATCACAAATATGCCGATGACACACAGCTGAAGAAAGACGCTCCTCTCAAACAGTTGCCGTCTCTTCTGCATGACATGGAACAATGTATAGAAGCTGTTAAGGACTGGATGACAGACAAGCTAAAGCTCAGTGAGGGGGAAAAAACAGATGCCATTGTGGTAGGCACTCGCTCCAGGGTGACTGTCTCCCATGACGAGTCCTTGGTCGTTTGTGGACAGGACATCCCTCTTAATAAAATGTGTGAAAAACCTAGGTGTTTACATGGACAATATCTTGTCCATGAACTATCATAGTGTCTCACCTGTGCCGCTGCTGCTATCTTGAGCTCAGGAGGCTTAGCTCTGTTAGACAGTACCTTACTGACGATGCCAGGTCTCGACTACTGTAACTCTTTAATATCAGATATGTCGAACGATCTGCTATACAGGCTCCAGAAGATTCAAAACCACGCAGCAAGACTTGTACTGAAAAAAATCAAAGCGTGACCACATCACTCCCTTGCTTAAGCAGTTACACTGACTTCCTGTGAAGTTCAGAATCGAATACAAAATTGCTTCCCTCGTTTTTCAGGCCTTTGATCACACACTCCCGGCATACTTGTCCTCCAGTCTCTCTGTCTAAACACCAGGCAGAGTATTGCGCTCCAGCACTGACGACAGAATATTGACTACCCCCAGAGTATCCCTAAAAACCTTTGGACAGCGGTCCTTTTCTTTCCAAGCTCTCAAAGTGTGGAATGGTCTTCCCCATGATATTCGCCATGCACCATCTTTGGCCATTTTCAGGGCGGCTAGATTGAAAACATTTTTGTTTCAATTTGACCTTTGAAAGGGATTGATAAACCCTACGTTTTCCCATCAACATGTATATATTTGATCAGGCTCTTGACATGTTATGTTTATTATTTTAGTTTTGTGTCAGTGTGCATTTAGACTTATGAATGGCCGCGTTTTTGTACATTGTCAGTACCTTAGTTAATTTCAATTAGTTAGATTATCTAGATGTAAAGCGCTTTGTGGTGAGGATATTGCGCTATAAAAGAGTTATATTATTATTATTATTACTTCTTTCCCGAGCAAGGCTGCGTACTCGCCCCTACATTTTTCGGCATCTTCTTCTCCCTGCTGATGCGCCATGCCTTCAGTCAGTCAGAAGATGTCGCATCCACACTAGGAGTGAAGGCAGCCTCTTCAACCTTTCACATCTGCGCGCAAATGAGACCAAGGTGCGCAGGGTCCTGATTAGAGAGATCATGTTTGCTGATGATGCTGCCCTGACTGCCCACACTGAGGAAGCACTACAGCGTCTAGTCAGCAGCTTCGCTCGCGCCACCGCCGGATGAGTTTGGGCTGACCATCAGCCTGACGAAGACAAACATCTTGGGCCAGGATGTCAGCAGCACCCCTTGCATTGAGGCGATCACACCCTCGAGGTAGTGGAGAACTTGTACATAACTTGGTCCAACTATCTCCAATAAACTCTCTCTGGACAACGAACTGGACTCCAGAATCGGCAAGGCATCAACAGCAATGGCTCGCCTGACCAAAAGAGTGTGGAACAACAGCTTGCTTACCATCAATACTAAGACGAAAGTGTACCAGACTTGTGTGATCAGCATTCTTTTCTACAGCAGCGAGACGTGGAGTTAGTACGCCCGTCAAGAGCGCAGACTTAACTCTTTCCATCTGCGCTGCCTGAGAAGAATCTTGGGTATCACTCGGAAGGACCACCTGTTCCAAACACTCAAGTGCTGGCCCAGGCAAACATTCCTAGTATGTACACACTCCTTTCACAAAGACGCCTACGCTGGCTCGGTCATGTCTGCCGCATGCAGGATGGTCGGATTCCTAAGGACATCTTGTATGGTGAGCTCGCCTCCGGCACCAGACCAACAGGCAGACCAGTGCTTAGATACAAAGATGTCTGCAAGCGTGATCTGAAAGCTGGAAGCCTGAATCCCGCAGACTTTGAAACCACCACCGCTGATCGTGCCAGCTGGCTGCTCGCAGTGAAGACCAGCATAAAGGTGAGCGAGGAAAGGAGAGAAAAACAGTGGGAGGAGAAGAGGCAGCGCAGACGAAAGAAAGAAGAGCCAGTGCCCAAAGCAACAGTCACATGCTTCACCTGTAGCAAATGCAACAGACACTGCCGCTCTCGCACTGGACTGATTAGTCACAGCTGGCACTGCAAATCTTTAAAACGGACTGACCCAGCAAGCGCATATACTCCATTGTCTTCCGAGACAGAAGGATGCCAACTTCTTTCAAGTCAGTGTAGACTAATCGGGGGACACGTGTGTAGTGAGTGTAGACTAAATGGGTGAAACGTGTGTATAGTGCGTCATCATTAGTTCATGGTTTGTGGGCACTAAAAAACTGACAATCAACCTCGGTGAAACCAGGGTGAAAAGTTACAAAACTCACATGTTAAAGACGATTGGCACAAAAATTACTTTTCATTGTCTCCACCGCTTTTGATTATTTCTAAAACAATCCATTACCCGTGTCCCACAAATTTAAGCAAACAATAATGCAAATAGGGGGTCATCGCAAGTATGTGTGCATGTAGGCATACCCCTAACAAAACTGCATGAAGACTCCCCAAAATGCGTGATTAAAAAGTAAAAAGGAACAATTGCAACCCCTGTAAAAGTCAGATTAATTACATGGATCAGTCATGCACCTTAGTCAAATGAGCTTTGCCATTCTTGTTCAATAATTTTGCGGCCTCTTGTGACCATTAGATTTCAGTGTGGGTTGAGGAAATGGGTATGCACAGAGAAGCTGTATCTTCAGTTAATGTATTTTGTAATATTTGTATGTAAATAGCAAATTTAGCTTTATAATGGTGAAAGTTTTTTTTTAAAAACTAACATTTTGCTTATTTTTGTTTTATCTATATCTATTGACCCTTCATGACCTTGACCTTTGAGCGTGATCATTCAACAAAGCTGGTATTAGAAAGGCCTTGCCAAAAAGTATCTATGTGTCATGATGAAAGCTATGGTTTAACCCTTATTCAGAATACACTAGTGTGTGAAATAAGTTTGACTAAAATAGTTCAAGGGTATTGCCAGAATAGCTTGGCGCCTCTAGGCGCCAGGCTATTCTGGCACTACCCTTGAACTAAAGCCATTGGTCTATATCCTCATGGCTCTGGTGATTCTGACATCATGAGTATCCCGCTGACATACGAGTTAAACCATCTTCTGCGCAGCTGGTGCCGACGACAGTGTTGCAAATGCCTTACGTGGCATCCGGTCGCGAAAGAGAGGCCGCAGGGGTGGAATTAGCAGAAGGCATGACTCACCACCACACCCACACACTTCTTCCCCTTTTCCTATGTCCTTCCACCCCTTCCGCCTCCCCGTCTTCTCTCCCCATCCCTTCCTTCTTCTCCCGTCTTCCTCACCTACCGCTCCCTGCTCTCCTCGGCCGCCTCCTCCCTCCATCCTCCTTCGCCTGCTTTTTCCTCCTCGTCCTCTCCTCCCCCTCGCTCTTCATCTTTTCCTACTCTCCTCCTCCCCCCCTCTCGCATCCTCTTTCTTGCCCGGTTCTCCTTCCCCCGTCTTTTCCTCCTCCATCCTCTTTTCCCCCTCCTTCGTCCGTTTCTTCTTCCTCTTCTGTCTCACCCAACCTAAAACTGTCTGTTCCGCCTCCACACCAAACTCAGCACTTTCGGCCCCCGCTCCTTCTCAGTATACGGTCCATCCACCTGGAACACTCTCCCACTCTCTCTCCTCCTTCCAGTCCGCCCTCAAAACTCACCTCTTTCAACAGTTCTAGCACTATACCACCATACTCCCCACCCCAAGCTGACTGTCGTAATGTATTTCACTATTTGTGGTACGTGAGTCGTCTAAAGCGTGCGCATGCGTGCGTAAGGCTTAAAGTTATAATTATTATAAGATAAGCACATTATAAATACCGTAATATTATCCCACTGCTGTATGAGCCCATTTCGTGTCATTGATTCAACAGAGCCTACACAAGCACTTTGCTTAAGTATGGGTTTTCTAATAATAATCCTGAAAGGGCCTCCCTAACATGAAGTTTGACAGCTGTGACTTCAACAGCTCGTTATCAAGATCTTCTGTGATTTCAACAATTCTTTTTAGTGTTCAGCTGCAAGCTGTGTCAGAATTTGCATACAATTTGTTGCCCCGGTCTGTGTGTATAATTAAGTTCCACTGAGAATGTTGGTGAAAATCAGAAACCACTCAGCATTTCAAGATTCAAGATGACTTTATTGTTGCTATATAGCAAAAATTGTCTTGCCACCTCAGGTGTTGCTCACATTCACTCACTCGCTCTTTCGACAAATTACAATAATTGAGCTACAAAATAGACAATGACTCAGGAGGGGTGAAGCCCGTCGCCAAGGAGACAGCCCTATGTCTCCTGAACACATTATTATGTTCTTTTGTCAAGTTCCTACTTGACTAAAGCTAGTACATGAAAATACAAGTTAACAACAGAAACAAAATACCGTCGATAGGGAAATGATCTCTGATCTAGGCAACATAAAACAACGATCAAAACTGCACCCGGGGGCCCATCGCTATAGTACAGCGCCAGTGTTCAGAGGGTACCGCTCCGACAAAGTCCGTCAACACTATTTATAACATATAAATGTCATTATGGTAAGAGCCATGAGTCATTATGATGAAATAAAACCTGCACCAGCCCCCCCCCCCCCCCCCCCCCCCCGCAGTCATGTTCACTGGCACGCCGCTTGTTGGGAAATATCTGTCAACAGCGAAGGTTAGCAGGCCAGGCAGTACGCGCTACATAAACACGGCCTCCGAGGTGAAAAGCAGTTAGAAAGTAGTAAAGCTCGCTGGTAGATGCTTCTCTGTATGCTTCACACTTTTCTGTGAAGTCAGTCAGATTAAAGAAAATCTGGCCGCAGTGCGTTAGTCTGTGAATATGGTAGGATGGAGCCCGGAATAGCACATGTTTAGTAGTTCCACAGTTCATCTGCACGCTCTTCTTTGAATACACAGGCTGGCATGAAAATAAGTCCAAATTTCGACTGTCACAAGATGAAGACGATGTTCGAGTCGATACACCACAACTATCAAATGGTCCCAAAATCCCAGAACATAGGGCATGGTTGCAGCTAACGTAACTTCTTAACTCATTCAGCCCGACGGCCGTATTTCCCAAATTTTGGAGGCGTCATCTAACAACTATGCACCTGTTGCAGGAGATGGATCGACCATGATAATTCAAGGGCAGTGCCAGATTAGCTTGGCGCTGACAGGCGCCAAGCTAATCTGGCACTACCCTTGAATTATCATGGTCGACTCATCTCCTGCTGTAGTGCATCAGGGCTGAGAATGGGTTAAGTTACGGTTGACACATGCGTGGTGACATAGGCGACACAAATTGTACTCAGGGGAGTACCATGCAGAAAAGGTACGTGTAAAGATAAAAGAAATTCCTACTGACCATGGGATAAATAGCTCATATATTTATTAAGACTTTTTTGCAAACTCCCTCACTGGGATAATTTAAAAATCTAGATCCTGTTCAATAGAAACTATGGCACAGACTGTCTGAAGTTTAATAAACAATATAACACTTAAACAACTTGTGACACAAATTGTACTCTAGGGGAGTACCATGCAGAAAAGGTATGAGTCAAGATCAAAGAAACTCCTACTGACAATGGGATAAATAGCTCATATATTTAGTAAGACTCCATCACCGGGATAATTTAAAAAAATCTCGATCCTGTGCCATAGGCACCATGGCACCGATTGTCTGAAGTTTAACAAACAATATAACACTTAAACAACTTGTGACACAAATTGTACTCTAGCGGAGTACCATGCAGAAAAGGTATGTGTAAAGATCAAAGAAACTCCTACTGACAATGGGATAAATAGCTCATATATTTAGTAAGACTCCATCACCGAGATAATTAAAAATATGTAGATCCTGTGCAATAGGCACCATGGCACTGATTGTCTGAAGTTTAACAAACAATATAACACTTATGCACATGCATCATGTGTAAGATTCACTAGCCAATTTGCTGGAGATGTATACCTACACCCCATTAGCATGCGTGAAATGTCACACTTGATAGACATAAAATGACCATTTAAGTGTACAGGTCAGCCTCAGTATTATGCGCTCCAGTATAACACATTATCTTATATCCAAACAAAAAATGCCTGATGGCATAAAACAATAACCAAAACTGTGCATTTCCCCATACACACGAGGAAATCTCACTGAGGAACCTAAAACGAACATTGACATAACAAGATATACTTATTCCAAAAAACGTTTGTCACTCGTTTAACATTTTAATCCCTTTATGTCTTTGACGGTTGTTTCAGAATGGTTTTTCATTACCACAGGAGTCGAGCAACACAAGACCAAAAAGCTGGCTGCGCAACAGTGACATCCGAGCCACATTCTCTGGATTTTGGACTGCTTAGTTTTTTCAATGGTGGACAGGAAAAAAAAAAGGTGCTATTTTGCTTATTTTGGAGAGCTGAAAAATCACACAAAAAAGTGTGTACCCTTTCAAGTCCAAAGGGATTTAGTTTACACTAATTTCTTCTCATTCCAATACTTTTCATTGATGCTCTACAATACATAAAATTTGGCAAAAGTTTTCAGCAGTCTGAATGTTTTTTTAGGAGTGTTTTTTAACATGACCAGGGCTTCTGTTTTCACAACAGGTTAGAGGGTCTGTAGACCCCCAGGTATAAATTTTAGAGGGTACACAGACCCCCCCATCTGAGCATAGGAAGTTCCGCAAATTTATTTAAAAACAAGAAAGGCAAAGCCATTATGGCCCACGTGTATGACTGATTTACATGTGTGACCCTTGTGACAAGAGCTGGCTTCTACAGCAGCAAAATCCGCATTTTCTGAAATGTAAGCATTTTTCACACATCTCTCAACCCCCCGTGACCCTTGACCTTTGTGATGAGTCGACTAAATTAGTATGCATAGGAAGGTCTTATCACATCAGCTATCTTTGTACCAAATTTGGTTGAAACATTTGCCAAAATTTGGGAATACCTACAATTTAATTTTAAAAAAATCAGCATTTTACACACATTTGCCAGCCTTGTGACCCTTGACCTTTCCAAGGGGTCATCCAAATTAGTACGCATAGATAGGTCTTACCATAGGTCTTACTTATCTCTGTACCAAGTTTGGGTTTTAAGCTGTGAATAGTATTTGAGAAAAAAAACATCTTTTGTCAAAATATGGCTATTTTTCACCAATTTCCCGAGCTCTTGTGACCCTCGAGTGTTCCGAGGGATCAACCAAATTCGTACATATAGAAAGGTCTTACCATCAGGTATCTTTGTGCCAAGTTTGGGTTTGAAGTTGTGAACAGTATTTGAGAAAAAATAAATTATGTCGAAATATAGCTATTTTCATCCTATTTCCCAATCCCGGTAACCTTGGCCTTTGTGAAAGGTCACTCAAATTGGTATGTTTAGAAAGGTCTTACCACAAAGTATCCTTGGTGTTTGAGGAATGTGGCTTGAATAGTCTCCGAGAAAATGCCAACGTTAAAGTTTACGACGACAGTGGGCGGACGACAGACAACGAACGGACAACCACTGGCCTAAAACACACTCATTTTTGCTTCGCTTATGAGCTAAAAACTGCATCATCTGTATGTTTTTTAAAATAAATTAACTCATTTTGCTCTCTCCTCTTTAAATTTGTCATAACAGTGTGTATACATACGTCTTTTCCACTGATTTTCTAACTGTTGAGCTATCGTGCAAAATCCTGTCTCCCTCTCACAGAAAAACACATATATGTATTTATCTGTATGATCATTTGATAATGTATTGTAACAGAGAACATAGCCTTTTCTGCTGAATGCAGATTGACAACCAAAGTCTGACTTGTCTAAACTCTGTGTGTGTGTGTGTGTGTGTGTGTGTGTGTGTGTGTGTGTGTGTGTGAGAGAGAGAGAGAGAGAGAGAGAGAGAGAGAGAGAGAGAGAGAGAGAGAGAGAGGGCGAGATGTACTTTAAAGTTGGTCAGTTCAACCCATTTAACCCAAAAGACGTATTTCTCCAATTTTAGAGCTTTGGCCTAATACCTGTGTACCAGAAGATGGATCAACCACGATAAAAAAAAACAACTGACAAACTTATTTTTGTTCAAATTTCTGGACTTGCTTTTTGAGTTCGCCTCCATGCACATTGTGCATGTCATCCGTGTGCCGCCGTGCTTTAGCCATGGAAATATACACAGTCATGAACTCTAAAAACTGCGAATCGCCGCAGCGGTGGTGCCAAAAAGGCACGGCCCAGGGGTATCATATCTGGTACTGTCGCCTGACCATGGAGACGGCGGTGTCAAAGTGCAACTTTCTTCTAAGCGTCTGCGATTATCGTGACGATCAGAATGACGGTGTCGGATTGAAGAATCTGAAGCATTCCAGCTTTCTTTGCTTTTTTTCCCGCCATTTACAACTGCGTTGAGGATCGAAAGTGAAATGCATGATGCGGTATCCCATAATAGTAATGGTGACGTCACAGCAAGTAATGTGTTCAACATGTAGCGTGCACGTTGTAATAACATGCTGACACCACAGTCTGCCCGTCCAGATACACCCGCATGGACCCCGGAGTTGGGATGATTCTGAACGCAGCCACGACCAAGCAAGCGGCTAAACGCACCAACTCGTCACTAAAAATAGAACGACTGTCACCTACCTCTGTTAGGTTACGCACCGTGGCGCAAGGACAATGCGTCTCGGACACAGATGCACTGAATTTTAGTGCGTCTGACTACCCCTTAGTTACATTTTCAGTACGTGATTTTGAGTTTTAATGCGTCATAGACACACAGACGCACTAAAACGGAAGCCCTGATGACATAATTACAATTACACAAACTCTGTTCATTGTCTAAAATGCTGGTGTGTTCTTTAGAGTGCTGTTCACTGTAACCAACATTCCAAGTGTCTGCAGCAACAGCCAATAATAATTTGACACTGGTGAATATCTTGGTTGATGTATTAACCCTTTTAGCCCCAGATCCCTACAGCCTGACCATAATTCAAGGGTAGTGCCAGATTGGCTTGGTGCTTGAAGGCGCCAATCTAATCTGACACTACCCTTGAATTATCATGGTCAATCCATCTCCTGCAACTGGTACATATTGTTAGGTAACACCTCCAAAATTTGAGAAATGGGACCTTGGGGCTAAAAGGGTTAACTCTCTGTGACATAAGCTTACTGCTCTGCATGTTCACGGTGGCTTGGTGGCTTTGGCTCAAAACACTATTGCATTTCATGATAATGCGCAAATGTCTCTGGTTCATATGGGGATGCCTGATGAGCAAAAGGTCCTGGTAAATTCTCTTTTTCAAAATAGACAAACAAACAAGTATACAATTCAGTCGCTACTTATCAAAGTGCAACTTTGCTTCTTCCTGATAAGATAAGTAGCTACTAAATTCAAAATATAGTGTTGCGACTGTCTTTTCTAAGCAAGTTTCTTTCTCCATTGGGTTCTTCTGTTTTTTACAGCTCCCGGGTACCACGACACACTGAGGCTGACCCGTATGAAGATTACAACAATGTATCAGTCATGGAATGGAAAAAGGGCGCACTTTGGTTATGTACAAATAAAATCTGTTTGAATAAGACCAGAGATAAACAAAACCCATAACCTGTATCACCTGAACAACTCCAAAGTGATTATATGATGCTATGGATACAAATTGAAATGAAAATACGACTCTTGACATGCAGCCACTGGTACACTGACAGTAGCAGTGGCTGCATGCACAAAGGGGGGTGTTAACTCAAACAATTTCATATATTGCATGAGATATTATGTGAACAATAAAAAACAACATAACAAAAACAAACAAACAAACAACAAAAAAAAATGTCTGCCACAGCTTTCACAATAGATGTATTTGTAGAAACTTTTTGTGTAAAACAGATTACTTCTTATTACCTATTACCAAAATAAAAGGTGACTTTCAGAAATATAATGCTTCTGAAAGATTAAAAACAAATGCGGCCATTATTGCTTTGACCTGTTTGAGCATACAGCCATTGGTACTGTTCACAGTACTAGTGATGCTGAGTTGGTATACCTCGCCCTGTGCCTAGGTGACACGCACCAGCGGCGCCATTGTTGCTAGTTTCGCACCTGACCCGTCGCTCGGACCGGTCCTGTGCACCTGATCGGTTTAGAGCAATCTCAGAGAAAGAATCACGTCACGTTTGATTGCTGCAAAATAAGATGAATAAAGAATAAACCTTTTCCTATAGCAAAGAAGTACCCAAAGGAGAAAGAAACACGCTTAGAAAAGACGGGTACAACACAATTTATTAATATTTCGGGTAAATACCCTTTGTCAAAATAGACAAACAAACACTTTGTTTGTCTATTTTGACAAAGGGTATTTACCCGAAATATTAATAAATTGTGTTGTACCCGTCTTTTCTAAGCGTGTTTCTTTCTCCGTTGGGTACTTCTTTGCATATTACACGCTTGGCAGTCACCTTTTTGGTCTGGATTGCTTTTTCCTATAGCAGTCCGGCAATAATGCATCCTTATGCTAGCATCACGAAACATTACACGATTTGGCAGATTTGAAAAATAGTTTTGTTTTTCCTCAATGGTGGTGATTTTGCAACATCTGTGTCGCTTTGCGGCAGAAAGCACCATCGTGGCTGTAGCTGTACGAGAGATGAGTGCACTACAATGGACTTGATTCAGAAATACGCAAGTTCTGAGGAGAATGAATAACCCCTGGAGACCTATCTTTTTCCAGTAGGGACATACGTCCTCCAACATTTTATGCTCAAGGGGAGCAATGCTAAAACTGGAAACAAACTGTTTTTCGACTGCGATCACAATCTTCCGCAGGAATGTATGAGACCACACTTCAAGTGCAGAAACTGATGCGTTTAACCTAGGTACGGGGTGAGGTATACCAACTCAGCACTAGTGACTGCATGTACAAGCCAAGGGGATTGATCCTTCCCTGCTGAGAAAAACTGATCTACACTCAATCTGCAAGTCGTAGATCCTCATGAACCCCCGCAGAGGATCTACGACTTGTAGTGTAGCAGTTAATTCATGCACAAAATACAAATTGTTTACAGATCCCTGCAGCCAACAGTGCTCAGGAAGCTTAGATTTCGCCTCAGATGGAGGGAATCATTTGGTTTAACTTTCAACACATGACTGTAAACTGTATTTACATCCACAGCTGCAAAGACAAGGTCTTAACTCTTTCACGCCTTGCCATATCCGGATATGCGGCATTAGAGGGGGTTTCTGTTCAGCAGCGCAACAGCCACACGAAAGCAGTGGTGACAGAAACATGAATTGAGTAAACAGAAATATGAATTTTTCTCTAAAATGTATTTTTAAAAAAATACTTACCGACGGCATTACTACACAGGTACACGAGTTACAGTGGCGTGATTGTGACGGACGACAGTAGTGCGACAAAATTGTATCACCCCCATGGAGCAATTCAAAGTTTCACTGTGAAGGGAGTGTGGTTTCCAGCACACAACAAAAATTGAAACAATTCGAAACAGCTTACATAGATGCACAATGCTGATTGTTGCGCCTTTTATATGGAAAAACACAAAGCGATTTCTGCTTGATGCTCAGCTACTTTTTTGCCATGTCACCTACCACGCCACTGTCGCATGGCTATAAGAAAACACAGCCAAACGCCGCATATCTGAATGCTGCATGTCTCGCATGTATTAACCCCTTCACTTACAGGACAAAGTAAACACCATTCAACTGCAAGAGGCACAGATCTACATGAGCACCCACAGTTGCGGGAGATCATGAAGATGTATGCTTTTGCTGTCTTCATCCATGTAATTGTCAAACAGAGTCATTCAGCAGTGAATCTGCAATGGTGTCAGAAACATAATTTCTGGGTGATGGCAGTGGTGGGATTCATAAACATACATGTACACAATTTCATTTCTTTCTCATTTGCTGGGAGCCCGGAGAAGGATAGAGCAGCATGTTAGACAACCATCTGCTTTATGGAACTCGTCAAACTCCACCTCTGTGACAGGAACAGTCACTGCTTCTGTCAGTTTCTGCACATACAGATTATGCGTATATATAGTACATAAGTCCTATCAATCGTTACGAAAACAATATAGGATAACCCAGGCCAACAAAGTTTCTTCTATATGACTATGAGCTTGTATGTATTTTCCCACTTTTTGCACTTTGCTATAGAGGCCGTCTTCCTAAATCAAATTGCTCTATTGCCAGTGCGTTGGTGTGTGTGTGTGTGTCTGTGTGCGCGAGAGAGAGCGAGGGAGGGAGAGTGAGAGAGTGCATTGTGTCACTTCATGTCGAACCCTGTGTCTGGTGCTTTGCTTCAATTCAGGAACATTGTACAGTTTATAACACTGACGTGCTTTTACATTATCGGCACTGTCTGATTCTTCCCCAAAAGTCAAGGTTTCTTACTTTGGACATTTGTTTCTGCAATGAATTATTTTTGTAAAAGTTAAAGAGGTGCAAAGCTGGCTAACGAATTCATCCATGACTTTCTCCAAGCAAGCCATCTCTAAATTTCAAGTAAAAATGACAAAAATTACGAACTCAAATGTGGGTCAACCGATTTTCTATAAATGGTCATTGAACTCTTCAATGAGACCCCCAATTTAAATATGCGCGGACATTCTCCTTAGACACCCCTTGAATGAAGCATTTTCTTAATTTTCAAGCTTGCATATACACAAACAACGGAGATTCTTGTGTCTCACTCACATACGCACACACACATGCACTAGCACACATACAGCGTTTTGCACCAAAAGTGCATTCTGCAGCAAGGCAACTAAAACGATGTAATTTTTATCTTGTTACTTCACTGTCAGAGTTTGATGCCTGCCCACCTATTAAAAGTTCTCCAAGACATTTCATCCTAAAAAGTCTCTTCTATAAATAGAAGACTAAAAACATCTAATACCATGGTACTGATATTACATCGGATTTCCTATGCATGCATGTATTCAATCTGAGTGCTGGTGTCTTAAATTGTTCATGTCACTAAGGTACAACAAGATGGGATGAACCATAACCCACAAAGTCCCTTCTATATGAGAGCTGTCTTGGGTCTCTATGTTGAAATATCTCCTATGTTCTCTGTTACAATACATTATCAAATGATCATACAGATAAATACATATATGTGCAGTATGCCCTATGCAGTAAATATGTGAGACATCAACCTTGGTGTCTGCACCTTTTTTTTCTGTCATTATCTGTGATATATTAACAGTATGTGGTGGTTCATACTATTTTTTATAGGAATATGCATATATTTCTTTCTTACTCGAACATTAGACACTGTAGAAGAGAGACCTACATTTGTTGCCACAGAAGTACACTCCGAAGTTATGAGGTTTCTGGTCTGATGCAAATTGCTGCATAAACTTTGAAAGCTATTTTCACCCCAAAAATAGTCAGTAGAAAGAGGCACGTGGTATGAGCTACTTAGGCAATATGAGGCTCTCATTGGGTTGAATTTTTCACCCTTGAGTGTTATTTTTTGGGCGAAATGCCTATAACTTTATTTATGCATAACAAACCCATGTGTCTGCTTTTAAATAGGTACAATTCTTAGACAATTTCTTACAATCCTCAACAGTGCTACATAACAACAGTGCTACATAAACTAACAAACAAACTCAGCACATACCCTGAAATTTGCTGGTCCTATTTCCTTTTTGGATTTGATAAGAATACTGTCATGAACAAAGACTGCATTGGCCGCATGGTCATCACTTAGCTGGATGAACTTGTATCTTCCTTGTGCTCTCTGCTTCAAATGCTGAAAATTAAGAATAACAGAAATCAGAGTTTTCCAAACTTATTACACCTATTTAGTACAATAACAGCAGAATACGACATTGGAAATTGTGAAGAATCACGAACCCTTTGTGTTTCAGTAGTATTTGTTGTTGCAATGTTTCCCTTAGGAACCACTGCGACAAAAACCACTACTGACGCGCAAAGTGTTAAAAAAAGAAACTTAACATGTGTCCTCACTGTAGGATACCCATCTTATGTCTGATGAGGGTACACGTCACATCAAATGTGTGTATTATAATGTCAAGCTGTACTTGTGTGTGTTAATTACAGGGTTATTTACCATGTGCTAATGTTTCTGAAAATATCTGCTGTGGTTTTCAATACGTATGTACCGGTATCTTTAAATACATGAAAACTACCTTGAGTACTTCAGAGCTGGCTGGACTGCCCCCAATAGCAATTATTCCATCTTGTAATAGTGATGCCACACTCTTCAGGTGGAAGCAGCCTTTAACTGGAATGCTTGTCACAGGGAAGTCTCGGAACACTCTCTGCAAGCTTTCTGCAGCTGCTTTGTTACTGCGGTCACTAGCACCAATCAAAATTTCTTGGCCTTTAAGAAACAACAGCACAATGTCATGTATCAGTAATAAAACAAAAATATACAGAAAAGCAAGATTCATCAGCTGCATACTGTAAATTGGCAAGACAGTTCCATGAGAACAATGCAAAACAAGAACATCAAAGCCCCTATGGCTCATGTGCACAACATAATAAAATTTTCCCTGACCTGTCTCACTAACACAGACACGCTTACACACACATATGCATACATCATACTTATGTAAGCATAAAAAGATATGAACCCAATGACACAATTAAGTTTGGACTGTGGAGTGAAAAGACAATCATCACCTGTGAAAATGATGTCACCACCATCAGCTAGTGCTGATGGATCATCCAGCTCTGTGACCTCCACCTTCAGATTCCTCAGCAAATCTCCCATAGCCTGTACCTGTCATAAGTCAACACATACTAGGTTATAATAGATCTATTCATTGAATGTGTAAAGATGTTTATCTTTCGTAAAAAAGAGAAAAGTGAAATGGTCATGTGTACATACTACATATAATACAAAATGTATACATACTAGTACAAATGCACCGAAAAACTCAACTGCACATCAAACATATAGAGTAGACATGCGAGTTATAGTACCGCTTGAGAAAAATAGGAGTAGTGATGTTTTAACCTGCTGGCTGCCATTTGTATGGCTCTAATGTCATCTGTAAAGTTTCTTGAAGGTTTTGGTGATATTTAATTGTCTAAAATAGCCAGACTGAGTGGAGATGTGGCTATCCTTGTCTCTTGGTCCGTTGTTTTATTTTTGTGCCCTGTGCAGTCAGCCAATTGTATAACTTTAGCAGTTTTATTTCCATACTTAGTGTGTGTTTATTTTCTACCAATGTCAATCTTTTCCCGCCGTATTTCTGACTGGCTGTCGCGGAAATATCGCCACAAGTCCTCACCTACTTGGAACCATTATGGGGCTAAATATAGAGTGAAGTAAGTACCTTAGGACGTCATTCAGCGCAAAGCATTTTTACGTCACTCCCTTGACGAAAATAGTCATCTACGACTTGTTGACAAACATTGGCATTGGTACCTGAGACATCGAAGCAAGAGGACACAAACTACCAGTCTGCGACAGACTATCAACGGCTTCGTCGACAACCGTCGAAGACTCTTTTACAAGAAACAGATGCCACTGCTTGCCACGCCATAACCAAGATTTCTGTATATTCCTTCAACTTTTTGGGGCAAGAGCGGGAGTGGCTGAAATTCAACGGTTCGTCGACAAGGCGAGATTTGCGAGCAAGAGACAGCCGCCAGATCCAGTGGAGGGGACCGGTTGCTGTAGCCAGGGAGGGCAGGAGACCAAGATTCATCGTTGGCTGCCGGAGCTGCAGGTGGTGGATGACTGGAGGAAGGGGGGCACTGAGGTCCCTTGGCTTACGAATTTACCTCTGCCGCATTATCGAAGGCGAGATCATTGCAAAGCAGGAGACAGCCGCCATTTCCAGTGAAGGGGACCGTTTGGTGTAGCCCAGGGGAGCAGAGAACCAAGTCTCATAGTTGGCTGCTGGGGCTACGGGCGGTGGATGACTGGGGCAGCTATCAAAATCACTGCTCTTGCAAAACTAACAAAATCGCCGCATCTTCATACGTCAACGTGGGTGAGTAAGGAGTAAGAAAAAAACGGTTGCATCCAACGGCCATTGTCAAGGAGTTAGAATAGGTGTTCGGTTGGGTATCGAAGTGGGACTTGGAGATTTTGATCAAAATAACTTGTAGTAATGATCGGAATTTAGATAATAATTGTTCAAGGTTTAATCATTAAAACCTATTTTGTTTGCAAAAGTTTGGTCTCACGTTTCGAGTCAATTTCAGACAGCCGGACGCAGAGAGGCACGACGGCAGAGCAGCAACGTTATGTCTTCTACGGATGGCATGTAACTGAGGACAATATTTAGGGACAAGGGAGGCTATCATGTTCATTCGCCCGTATTGTCTATTAGGCAGAACTTTGTTATTATCAGCGACTAGCCAGGAGCGGTGATCCAGAACTGTGTTATATGTAATAATGATAACTAATTCAGTTAGCTATAGTGAAAAAAAAACATTCTTTACAGACGTGCCGGGGTCGTGCCAGAGACGAGCTGCAAACGTACTGCAACGTGGTGGGGACGACTATAAATCAACCGTCATAACGTAATGGGCAGGGTCGCTCGACGCCCGTGGAGACCATAAACTGGGAACAAGTCGCCGGCGATGCACCAAAATCAGCATCATAAATTGACCTACTACCACGAGAACACTTACACAGGAGATGAGCTAATATTTCATAAAATCGTAGAGTTAGGAGGGAAGTAGAACCGGTGACCGGTCGAGATAAAACTCGGTTGTATATCGAACGAAAGAAACTCGGACATCGCGTAAACGAATTCGCGTCGATCAGTTCATTTGCTTCGTTGAATAACATTAATGGTGAATATGTGAGCCTTACAATTCATTCTCCGTTGTAGGAAAGAAGAAGTGTGTGAAAGGAGTGAGAGTGTTCCTATCTTTGGCGCTGGTCTATCGTTCTCATTTGGTACACATTTGCCATCAGAGGAAAAAAAAAAAAAAAAAAAGAGAATCCGGCGGAGACCCTGGTGGGTGTGCGACCTCAGTTCGAGTTACGTATGTTCTCGGAGGGGGAGGGGGTTGCATCAACCTTTACCGTTAAGAGGGTTTCTCGACACTGGCTTCTATCATAAGTATCTTACTATAAGTATGCAATGCCTATAAAAAAAATGTTGACGCCTAGTGTTGCGGGCAACACACGTCTGAACAGGTATTTTCCAAGTGTCTATTTTAAGACAGGGTGTCAAGAGTTCATAGTAGATAGTCAAGAGTTCATATGTATTGATACAAGTAAACCAGTGTTGCTAACTAATAAAATTGATAATTGAGATGGTAACAAGGTTGTAGCTATCCACGAAATGTTCTACACTGTAAAGTGGTTTAATGTAACAGATGATAATTATTATGTTAAGTCATAATGAGACCCAGGTTATACCATCTAGGTATTATGACTTTTGTACTTTAGCTGAATGACTTCAAAGCGAATTTAAAATTAAAGCAATTAACTTTAAATCCAGCTAACTTACTTGTTACATTAGAATTTCCAAGCAATATGCGTGGGCCTACATTTTCAGGTAGACTTGCATCTTTACTTGGTTTAATAGGCAATATTGTAGATGGTGCGGATGAGGATTGGGCAATGCTGGATAATATTACTGGAGATGTGACGAAGAAGTCAAATAATGATAAAAAATAATTGGAAAATATCCTGTTAATTTGTCAGTACATAAAATTCTAAATGTTTATTTTAAAAAACCTGAACATGACTGAAAATGTACACAATGGAAAGCCTTCAACTTTGTTAAGATGCTTGCCGGCTGGAAGTGCTGCTTATTGTGAAAGCGTAGTTGTTCGATATTCTAATTTGCAGTTTAAAAAATTAGGTGCCAGTTTCTTTGAATCAATGTGTTTATATGTAACTAATCAGGATGGTAAACCAGTTCTGATGCATGATTTTTGTGTTGTCTTAGAAGTTAAATAAAATTTTTTTTTTTTTTTTGTTGAATAAAAATGAGTGCTGGTCCAAAACTGCGAATTACACCATTTGCGTGTCCAGTAATACTAATAGAGTTGAAAGATTTGGGTGGGGTACTTGGTTTTGATAAAGGAGGAGAGGTGGGAGAAGTGTATGGCCTTGAACTTGACCCCACTGGATTGTACAAATTGTGGAGAGTAATTGATAACGTAAAAGACGACAGAGAAAAAAAGGTATCCTAAACTTAATCAGCTTCGTGATGTTGCCATACCTACTTCTGTAAATAATGTACATTACCTCTTAAAACATGTAAATAATAAGTGGTTAGTTGTTCCTGCTCCTACTCCTGCTCCCACAATTGATTGGGACATAAAGTTTGAATTCATTAGTCCCTATGTAATTATTGAAGATGTAAACTTAACATTTAGAAAAGTGCTTAACTCTGGTCCATTGCTTGTGAGTCTTGTTCTGAGCTATTCTGCAGAAGACAATAGCAGAGATAATATAAAACTACAGGAATGAAAAACTGAGGTATTTTCTCACAGGAAAAAAAGGGTAGGAAAATACAAGTGAATGGACCAAGGGTAGACAGAAACACATGCCCCAGAATGGAGGGGAAAAGCCGAAAACCCACCTTGTGGGGCTGACCAGGGCGACCCTGGGAACTAAAAAGTAGTTAATCCCACCCAAGTTCCCCAGGGCAGACCTGGGTGAGGAAGGGGGGGGGGGGGGTGAGAGAGAGAGAGAGAGAGACTAGAGAGAGAGAGAGAGAGAGAGTTTAGACAAGCCAGACTTTGGTTGTCAATCTGCATTCAGCAGAATGGCGATACATTTACAATACATTATCAAATGATCATACAAATAAATACATTATAAAAGAATCAGTATCATGGAAAGGACACACAGTCACAACAAATTTAAAGAGGAGAGAGTGAAGTGAGGTAATTTATTTTAAAGAACATACAGCAGGCAATGAGGCATGGGAATTGCCCAAGCAAAAATCAGCTGAAACTAGGGGGGTCCGGGACCTTCAGCCTGATACAAAAGGTCTCCACGACGCTAGACCTTGCTTCCAGGGGCCGAAAATCAAACAATGGGGAGAGGAGGGGGGGGGGGGGGGGATAGACGCTAGACCTTGCTTTCAGGGGCCGAAAAATCAAACAACAGGGGGGGGCGGGAGGTAGACGCGACACCTTGCTCCGGCCGAATAATCAAACACAGTGCGCGTCTGCCCACCTAGGTTTACTGCGCAGCGCGCGGCACACTCTGACAGTGACCGGTGCGGCCATGGACAATTCCTGTGCCGGAGTCTTGTCTGCTTTGCTATTAGATGGTGACAACAGAAATAAAATCCGAGGATTTTTCTTTTTCCCCCGAGAAATGTGAAATTATTTTCCACGGAAAACCGTAGATCCGAGGACAATTCCCATGCCTGATACAGTTGATGCAGTTTTTTTAATAAATTTGCGGACCCTCTATTAATTATGCTCGATGGGGGTCTGTGTACCCTCTAAAATTTATATCTGGGGTCTACAGACCCTTTAAATTAACCTGTTGTGAAAACAGAAGCCCTGATTTTATACATAGGCGTGGTGATTAATTGGGGGGGTGGTGTTTATTCCTCTCATAAAACACTTGTGTGACTTGAGACAGGTTTTGTGAGAGTTGACTTGGTAATGTTCAAAATAGCCATGATTAAGACATGGGGCTGGGCTTGGTAATAATATGATTATGATATAGGTGACTTTCAAATCTCATTATGTCTCTCTCTTTGATCGCCATGTTGCATACTATCTGATTACACCATTGTGCCTAAGACAATGATGTGAAGTCTGGAATTTATATGCAACCTTCCCATGATGCCCGCTGATTTTTGTTCTGTGAAGCCTCGACTGGCTCGAGAGTACTTGTTTTCTAAGTCACTACAAAACTTGCAAGCTAGGGCGATCAAACATTACACATCAACTAATGTTACTACATGTGGGGCACATGTGTTGCATACTTATAGTATTAAACTTATGCTACTATTATATATTCAGTGCAGAATTAATTGATAGAATCATAATTAAGATGTTGACTGTGGCTGACAAATGACATAGGTAAAAACAAGGAAAAACAAACGGTACAGAAATGCAAACATGTACATCAGCAGCAGACTGCATACATATTGTTTAGTTATAACACCCCCCCCCCCCCCCCTTTCAGGGATATCAGTTACCTGCATTTCCACACAGTTTGCCATCATGTTACCCGACTGACTCATGGTCTGAAGTTGTTAGAAAGAAAGAAACCTGCACAAACTTAAAATAAACACCAGAACATGTTCTTTACCTCTCCTCTTCTACTTGGGTGTCCTGGCCTGAGGAGACACGCTTTCTGTCCCACGACCAAGGCAGTATCCTCCACAAACACACAGTCGGGGTAGCGCTCATCAGCAGGTATTGTCACTACCTCCAAACCACTCTTCTTCAGCGCAGCTGTGTAGTTCTGCCACTGACGCACAGCACGTGCCATCTCTATTTTTTTAGATGAGTCCGATCTGATTGCATGCTCGGCAAAACTTTGAGGAAGGGCTCTAGTTATGGCATGGGTAAAACTGAACATAGACGCTGATCGCGCCGCCAGCGTAACCAGCGGCTGCATCGACATCTCTGCTGTTGCTTGACGAGGGCCCAGCGTTTTGATACCTTTCAATCGCACAAAGCGTCGCATGTTTGCAGGATCCTATTCAAGTCGCACCTCGAGGAGTACTTGAGCAAATACGGCTGAGGGTCAATATTTCTTCTCTATTCAAGTATTGGCGGAAAAACATCCGGGTAATTCCGGGTTTTAGCAGGACCCCGCTAAAAAGAACGACCTGACATCGGTTCTACAAAAACTACAGTGGATTTATGCAGATTCTCACTGCTGAGGTATAGACAGATTATTTTGTTTCTAGGTATTCGTAGCAGGTGCAGATAGGTTATTTTGGCTTGGAAAAGGAGACCGGAAGAGGTAATTCCGGATTTTAGTATGACCCCGCAGGTCGTAGCAGACGACAGAAGAGAGCCTTTCACCGATGTTACGACTGAGAACATTGGAAACTCAATCATATAATATGCTGCTGAATAGGTCTACGACTTATTTTGAAGCATGAGATTGATGTGAAAGCACTGATATAAGCAGCTGTCCAGCTATCAAGTTCACTCGCGCAAGTGGACCATTTGTTGACACAGGCACATGATGGCTATCATTCTGGGGCGAGCATGGACCTCACCGAGCACGCGCCACAAAAGCCACGCCCCTTAGCAATTGTTGCTGGGTCCCACAAGCTTTCCTGTCCCTTGGACAATATGGCGACGGTAGCGCACGTAATTCGACTGCAAATTCTACAAGCCTACATTTATGCCAGGACACAAAGCTATGTCAAAAACGGCCCTAGATCGAGGCAAAGCATGTTTGCGTCAAGTTTCATTGATGCTGTTCGTATTTATCACACAACTAGCAGTGATTCCGTTCAATTTACATCCGTATATCACTGGTCGCAGATCTACAAGAACGCGCCCTGATCCACACAAATTGACAAGAACGCCGCCTTGATCCACACAAATTGTAAGTGGAAAATGAGCATCAGCAAGCACAGGTCACAGAAGCTATCATTGCCTTCTTAGCACACTTATTTGAGTCATTTTAGTCCATCTTGTCTGGCAGTGCTGCTCAGCACTCTCTATTGCCGGTTGTGTAAGTTCACAGTGTTAGGCTGAGCTGATTACTTTCACACACAATAAAATCGATATGTGTGTGTGTGTGTGTGTGTGTGTGTGTGTGTGTGTGTGTGTGTGTGTGAAAGAGTGAAGGAGAGAGAGAGAGATTATTAATAAATAACCATGCATGTATGATTTGTATTTCAGGTTGAATGGTCGCTGTTCTCATGTCATTGGGCTTCAGAAAACTCTTCAGTATTTCAAGGCAGCTAAACTGTTTGACCCATGTGAATCGAATGAGCTGCAGCAGCATGCCACAAGCCTGGGGAGCATCAATATCAAAAGGCATCAAGATCACATCTGTCCCAATAATAAAACCATGGTGTGCTAGCCAGGCCATCAGAGAAGCGGACAAAAAGGCCCATAACATGACACATCAATACAAGCAAGAAGTAAGCATTACCTAAAATAAAATCAAAACTATTATTAACTGTTAAGTTATATTTTATTCTGGAATATGAGTGGTTTACATGCCAAGACACACCACAAAGAGAAATAATGGTTCAGGTCAAAAATGGCTGATTCACAGTGACACTTATAATTTAATAGCACAGAAATACTAGATTCAAAACTCATTTTCACTTTATTATGAAGTCTTCAAAATTTCTCAATGAGCAAAGAGTGAAAAGCAGTCTATTGTGTGGCTGTAGGTGTTGAAAGTCTGCCCTTTTTCACAATACTTGTGCTTAAAAGATTGACGATTTGGGCAACAAAAATGACAAAAAAGCCAAAAACCAAACATGTTACTGCAGTGTAGAACTGGAACAGGTTGTTTAGTTGTCTCTCCTTTTTTTTCTCACTGAATCCACTCCAAATACTTCTTCTTCTGTTGGTTGCGTCTGCACACCTTTAGTTCATTGCAGCCTTGAGATGGGGTCTTTCAGATTTGTCAAATTCTTGATCTGATCTCCTCCTCCAACAGGTCTATCTTTATCTTCTAGCTTGCTATTTCAGAATTTGCACTCTGCAGCCATGGCCAGGTAGTCTTATGGTGAAATCCCTAAAAGAGAAATTAACAAAATTATAAACAGTATATGTATATGATTAACTTAAAACGTCAAACGTATTTCTAACGCTGCACTCAATATTTGTCCACAGACCAGGAGACTGAAAAGAGAGCCAATGCCAGGGAATCAACAGGGTCGCTGACATGTGTGTCACAATGAGGTCCCTGGTTGATCTCCCACAAGAACTGGATAATAATAATAATAATGTATATTTTTAAGGCACCTATACTTTTGATGAAAAGCTCTAGGATTGCCTTTGCTTGACCAGTTGGTGTCAAAATCCTGAGAAACGTGAGAACTGACCAGTTCTAATCACTGGGTAGAGGGGGGAAAAAAGAAAAGAAACTTGCAACATGAAACTTACACGTAGATCTAAATAGAAAAGCAAACGTTTCTGACAAATGTCTTGACACAATCTTTCACACACTTTTTTCTCAGCTGCAGCCACATTTTATGTAAACGACATAAGGACACTGCCAAGAGTAAATGTTTACAAGCACTTCCTGACAGACACCTGCACAAGCTCAGCATTGTCGTTAATCCACAGTTTCTATTTCTAGGAGCAACTCAAAGTGTGCAACAGTGGCCAGACAGGCATAATCAAAGTCAAATGCCCACCTGCTTCCAGAAATTTCACCATACTCGAGGCATGTCAGTTACCAGGATTTTGAGTGAAATTAGCTGAAAACACCAGTGTGGGACTGAAGAAATCACATTCCTACTGCACACATGTGCAAGGCCAGCTAAACATCACAGGTTATTTTTTTCATCCAAAGGGATGTAAATGTATCGCAAATCACACCAAACATTCCATTCATGGCATCACTGTTTCACACTCTGTCAGCTTTCTACAAAGAACAATGAAAGCTTTACTTGGAAAGTGAAATGTCATCACAGAGTGTAAGCGAAATGTTAGGTATGCATCTCTGCTTTTATTGTCAGCATATATACACAAAAATATGTATACTTGCTCACTGTGTTCGCAATCCCAAAAATGCCGAGAAGAAAAACGTTGCATGAATATATGCTCATCATAAAGAGATCTTATGAAATGTGTGTTACTGTAGGAGTGATGTGTCTATTTGTGCTTGTCGTGATTTGTTACGATGAGAGAGAGAGTGCAGACTGAAAGTCAACAGGACAGTGGATGATGCAGTCGCACTGGCCTGCATTTCATCTTGCAGCACTTGGAGACCCCACGCACCTATGCCAGAGTTTTGTTTATTGACTATTCCAGTGCTTTCAACACCATCATCCCTCACAAGCTTTTTGACAAACTCGCTCACCTCAATGTTCACCCCTCCATATGTCACTGGATCCTTGACTTTCTTCTGGACCGTCCTCAGGTTGTAAGACTTTACAATTCACACTCTGCCTCTGTAACACTGAACACTGGCGCTCCACAAGGATGCGTTCTCTCTCCGCTTCTCTTTATCCTGTTCACAATTAAATGACTGTCTTTCTGCAACCCCGTCTGTGAAACTTTTGAAAATTTCTGATGATACCACCTTTGAGGGCCTGTTGTCTGGTGCTGATGAAACTGTGTATCGAGACGAGGTTCGGAGAATGGTCGACTGGTGCTCGGAAATGACCTGGAACAAAAGAGGTTGTGATTGACTTTCGTCAAATCAAAGACCCGATACTGCCCCTTGTCATCAATGAGGAACAAGTCAACTCGTTCAAATTTCTCGGCTCCATCATCTCGAGCGATCTGGGTTGGGACAATAACACTACGGTAAAGTCAAGTTAACACGAACTCGCTTTACACAAATTTCCGTTTAACACGAACCGTTTTTGCGTTCCCGGCCGACGGCCTTCTTATTCTGTATAACACGAAATGCTTAACATGAAATTTCGCTTTACACGAAGCTGGTTTCGGTTCCCAACCAGGGCAATTTCACTATTTCCACCTGTTCAACACGAACACAGATTCCATTCACCGAAAACCAATGCATGTGTCGCTCTCGCGCTGTAGTACACGACAGATCAGAGCGAACTCTAGTCTGTGATTGGCTGAATAGCCTTCGGTTGTTGTAATCCGTCTTCTCATTGGCTAGCGTTTCTGAACTGTATTCATGTTGTTTGCATCATTCGTGTACCAACACAACCCTTCTACCGATGCAGGATTGTACTTCAGCCTGTGTTGCTTTTACCTGATGGATTGTAACTTACTATGGATTTTACCTGATGTGTTTTCCTAGCGAGCTGAAGGTATGCATATAAAGTACGACCCGTACAATAATGTGTACTTTTAACCTCGTACTCATTCACGCACACATCTCTTACACACTTTCTCCTTGAGGGCCGTGATCAATTTTGAGGCCATATTGGTTAACACGAAATACGTTTAACAAAAAGTGATTTTCCATGTCCCCAGAAATTCGTGTTAAGCGGACTCCACTGTACGTCCATTGTGAAAAAGTGCCAACAGCGTCTCCACTTTCGGAGACAGCTGCTAAAACTCGGTATGCCCAGAGGAATCATGGCACAGTTCTACCACACGGTGATAGAGAGCACCTTGTGCTTCTCTATCATCACTGTCTGGTATGGCAGCACAACTGCGACAGAAAAGAACCAGCTCGAGCACATTGTTAAGACTGCCTCCCAAATAGCTGGTTGCGACCTTCCATCTGTCGCCTCCATTTTCAAAACGCGTATGGAACGGAAGGCAGGAAAGATCGTTCTCGATCTGTCACACCCAGCCAATCATCTCTTCGAGCTTCTGCCCTCTGGCCAGCGGTTTCGTGCTTTGAAAGTCAGAACCTCTCGATTCAGATGAAGTTTCTGTCCAGAAGCTGTCCTCAGTTCATCACCATCCATGGAACAACATGATTCCATGATTGTGACATATGACTGATTTGTGTGTAATATATATTGTGTTGATCTATCTTTAGTGCTGTATACAGGATGATCGCCAACTGAGTGTATGACATGATGAATGCATGTGCAGCCCTACAAGTGAGGATGTATTTTACTGTTGCAATGTCACACAAAAATCCTTGTAACCTTTTACTTGGTGAATAAATGTCTTATGTCTGAATAAACCTTTGGTTATGGTGGTTCTGGAGAGTTAATTTCATATTTAAAATCACCCCACCCGGGTCTGCCCTGGGGGACTTGGGTGGGGTTAACTACTTTTTAGTTCCCAGGGTCACCCTGGTCAGCCCCACAGGGGGGGGGGGGGGGGGGGGGTTTCCATTCATTTTATTCTGGGGCATGTGTTTCTGTCTACCCTTGGTCCATTCACCTGTATTTGCCTTTTTAAAATTCTCCCTACTGTCTGCACTGCCTGAAGCTCTTGATATTGGATGTGTGTTGCTAAATGGTCTTAGCTTTATTTAGGCCCCATGTCTTAGGTTTATTTAACGTATTGGACCGGCTGGCGACATACATTCAATGTTCTGTTTAGGTTTTTTTCACAAGCAGTGCAGGCACATCCTGAGAAAGTCTTGTTGCTGTCGGGACATTAAGCAATGTACAATCCATCAATCATATTTAAAATCACACACACACACATTCATCCAAGTGTAAAGATCAGTAGCGGTACTCCCTGATAGTGAGGAATACAGGTCGTTTCGGCGACGAGCCGTTTCGGCGATGCAGTTGGTCGTTTCGGCGTGTGGTCGTTTCGGCGTTGGTCGTTTCGGCGGCAGTTCAATTGGGCGATAGTTCGTTCTAGACCTGCTTTGGAACTTTTAAGTTTTGGGGTCTTGACTCGGGATTAAGTTCTTGATTAGGTACGAATCTGTGGACTCTACGACTCTGCGGAAGCTCGTAAAAACTGCTACTTCCTGTTTGCGGTAGTAGTCGGAACATGTGGGGTTTTTTTTTTAGAAAGGAGGGGGGGGGGGGGGGGGGGGGGAGGGTCGGTGGAGGAGGGGTTAGGGTCGAGTGACCGTTCACAAGTCAATGCTTATTGAATAGTTAGTTATTATTTATTTTATATGTTTGTGTGAGTGATTTTTTTAAATAAATAAAATGTACAGTTTAACTCTTTTCTGATTCGGTTTGTTTTGTACAAACTTGGGTCATAAATGTGTTCTCAAGTCGATCAGTAGTTTATCCCTTCAAGACCACTCTAATTATGACAACTGGGTACACCTGTTAGGTATATTTTTGGTTCCTCTTACCGGTCTTGCTCTCTTAGTTCTTTATGCATTCTTTTCTTTTTTTTCTGCCTTTTGTCTCATTCACCTGTATTTAGCATTTAATTCGTCGATGGAATAAATGGCGACGGCTTTAGTCAATGGACTTGCCTCCCTTTATCACTTCCGGCGTCACGAGGTGAATGTATATTAATCTTTTAAATAAATAAAAAGAAAAGGGGAGACTGCCAGTGCTAATATTTTAGGAAGGTTACAAACTATAGGTTATAGCACTGTCAGGGGAGAGAAATGTGCATGATCGACCAGTGATCATAGATCTACTGTGTCCAAAGACCAAAAAAAAAAAAAAGATAGGAAAGAGAGGGGGCGCTAAGAAAGTGACCGAAAGCAATGCATATGGAAGCCCCCCCGAAGGGGGGCGTATCACATATCCACTGTTCCAGCCACTCAGTGCATGGAAATTTAAATCTAGGTCCCCCCAAAGGGGGTCCAGATATTTAGCCGGTGTGGACAGCTGTTTCGGTCTTTGCGACCTCTTCAGCACACCATCGGCAATACTGGAGGAGGCAGGAAATTCTGCCTACCTGCAATGACAACCACATTTTACTGTGGTGTCTGCAGGGGCATACATTCCATGCCACCACCTAGAGTTAAATTTCCATGCACCCTAAAAGAGAACCTACCAAAAGGGGGGAAGGGGTTGCAGTCGATATTGTAGTGATAAATGAAAAGAAAAGGGGAGACTGCCAGTGCTAATATTTTAGGAAGGTTACAAAGTAAAGTAGGTTATAGCACTGTCAGGGGAGAGAAATGTGCATGATCGACCAGTGATCATAGATCTACTGTGGCCAAAGCACAAAAAAAAAAAAAAATAGGAAAGAGAGGGGGCGCTAAGAAAGTGACCGAAAGCAATGCATATGGAAGCCCCCCCCCCCCCCGAAGGGGGGCGTATCACATATCCACTGTTCCAGCCACTCAGTGCATGGAAATTTAAATCTAGGTCCCCCCAAAGGGGGTCCAGATATTTAGCCGGTGTGGACAGCTGTTTCGGTCTTTGCGACCTCTTCAGCACACCATCGGCAATACTGGAGGAGGCAGGAAATTCTACCTACCTGCAATGACAACCACATTTTACTGTGGTGTCTGCAGGGGCATACATTCCATGCCACCACCTAGAGTTAAATTTCCATGCACCCTAAAAGAGAACCTACCAAAAGGGGGGAAGGGGTTGCAGTCGATATTGTAGTGATAAATGAAAAGAAAAGGGGAGACTGCCAGTGCTAATATTTTAGGAAGGTTACAAAGTAAAGTAGGTTATAGCACTGTCAGGGGAGAGAAATGTGCATGATCGACCAGTGATCATAGATCTACTGTGCCCAAAGCACACAAAAAAAAAAATAGGAAAGAGAGGGGGCGCTAAGAAAGTGACCGAAAGCAATGCATATGGAAGCCCCCCCTGAAGGGGGGCGTATCACATATCCACTGTTCCAGCCACTCAGTGCATGGAAATTTAAATCTAGGTCCCCCCAAAGGGGGTCCAGATATTTAGCCGGTGTGGACAGCTGTTTCGGTCTTTGCGACCTCTTCAGCACACCATCGGCAATACTGGAGGAGGCAGGAAATTCTGCCTACCTGCAATGACAACCACATTTTACTGTGGTGTCTGCAGGGGCATACATTCCATGCCACCACCTAGAGTTAAATTTCCATGCACCCTAAAAGAGAACCTACCAAAAGGGGGGAAGGGGTTGCAGTCGATATTGTAGTGATAAATGAAAAGAAAAGGGGAGACTGCCAGTGCTAATATTTTAGGAAGGTTACAAAGTAAAGTAGGTTATAGCACTGTCAGGGGAGAGAAATGTGCATGATCGACCAGTGATCATAGATCTACTGTGGCCAAAGCACAAAAAAAAAAAAAAAGATAGGAAAGAGAGGGGGCGCTAAGAAAGTGACCGAAAGCAATGCATATGGAAGCCCCCCCCCCCCCCCCCCCGAAGGGGGGCGTATCACATATCCACTGTTCCAGCCACTCAGTGCATGGAAATTTAAATCTAGGTCCCCCCAAAGGGGGTCCAGATATTTAGCCGGTGTGGACAGCTGTTTCGGTCTTTGCGACCTCTTCAGCACACCATCGGCAATACTGGAGGAGGCAGGAAATTCTGCCTACCTGCAATGACAACCACATTTTACTGTGGTGTCTGCAGGGGCATACATTCCATGCCACCACCTAGAGTTAAATTTCCATGCACCCTAAAAGAGAACCTACCAAAAGGGGGGAAGGGGTTGCAGTCGATATTGTAGTGATAAATGAAAAGAAAAGGGGAGACTGCCAGTGCTAATATTTTAGGAAGGTTACAAAGTAAAGTAGGTTATAGCACTGTCAGGGGAGAGAAATGTGCATGATCGACCAGTGATCATAGATCTACTGTGGCCAAAGCACAAAAAAAAAAAAAGATAGGAAAGAGAGGGGGCGCTAAGAAAGTGACCGAAAGCAATGCATATGGAAGCCCCCCCGAAGGGGGGCGTATCACATATCCACTGTTCCAGCCACTCAGTGCATGGAAATTTAAATCTAGGTCCCCCAAAGGGGGTCCAGATATTTAGCCGGTGTGGACAGCTGTTTCGGTCTTTGCGACCTCTTCAGCACACCATCGGCAATACTGGAGGAGGCAGGAAATTCTGCCTACCTGCAATGACAACCACATTTTACTGTGGTGTCTGCAGGGGCATACATTCCATGCCACCACCTAGAGTTAAATTTCCATGCACCCTAAAAGAGAACCTACCAAAAGGGGGGAAGGGGTTGCAGTCGATATTGTAGTGATAAATGAAAAGAAAAGGGGAGACTGCCAGTGCTAATATTTTAGGAAGGTTACAAAGTAAAGTAGGTTATAGCACTGTCAGGGGAGAGAAATGTGCATGATCGACCAGTAATCATAGATCTACTGTGGCCAAAGCACAAAAAAAAAAAAGATAGGAAAGAGAGGGGGCGCTAAGAAAGTGACCGAAAGCAATGCATATGGAAGCCCCCCCGTAGGGGGGCGTATCACATATCCACTGTTCCAGCCACTCAGTGCATGGAAATTTAAATCTAGGTCCCCCCAAAGGGGGTCCAGATATTTAGCCGGTGTGGACAGCTGTTTCGGTCTTTGCGACCTCTTCAGCACACCATCGGCAATACTGGAGGAGGCAGGAAATTCTGCCTACCTGCAATGACAACCACATTTTACTGTGGTGTCTGCAGGGGCATACATTCCATGCCACCACCTAGAGTTAAATTTCCATGCACCCTAAAAGAGAACCTACCAAAAGGGGGGAAGGGGTTGCAGTCGATATTGTAGTGATAAATGCCTCCTGCCTCCTCCAGTATTGCCGATGGTGTGCTGAAGAGGTCGCAAAGACCGAAACAGCTGTCCACACCGGCTAAATATCTGGACCCCCTTTGGGGGGACCTAGATTTAAATTTCCATGCACTGAGTGGCTGGAACAGTGGATATGTGATACGCCCCCCTTCGGGGGGGCTTCCATATGCATTGCTTTCGGTCACTTTCTTAGCGCCCCCTCTCTTTCCTATCTTTTTTTTTTTTGTGCTTTGGCCACAGTAGATCTATGATCACTGGTCGATCATGCACATTTCTCTCCCCTGACAGTGCTATAACCTACTTTACTTTGTAACCTTCCTAAAATATTAGCACTGGCAGTCTCCCCTTTTCTTTTCATTTATCACTACAATATCGACTGCAACCCCTTCCCCCCTTTTGGTAGGTTCTCTTTTAGGGTGCATGGAAATTTAACTCTAGGTGGTGGCATGGAATGTATGCCCCTGCAGACACCACAGTAAAATGTGGTTGTCATTGCAGGTAGGCAGAATTTCCTGCCTCCTCCAGTATTGCCGATGGTGTGCTGAAGAGGTCGCAAAGACCGAAACAGCTGTCCACACCGGCTAAATATCTGGACCCCCTTTGGGGGGACCTAGATTTAAATTTCCATGCACTGAGTGGCTGGAACAGTGGATATGTGATACGCCCCCCTTCGGGGGGGCTTCCATATGCATTGCTTTCGGTCACTTTCTTAGCGCCCCCTCTCTTTCCTATCTTTTTTTTTTTTTTTTTTTTTTTTTTTTTTTTGTGCTTTGGCCACAGTAGATCTATGATCACTGGTCGATCATGCACATTTCTCTCCCCTGACAGTGCTATAACCTACTTTACTTTGTAACCTTCCTAAAATATTAGCACTGGCAGTCTCCCCTTTTCTTTTCATTTATCACTACAATATCGACTGCAACCCCTTCCCCCCTTTTGGTAGGTTCTCTTTTAGGGTGCATGGAAATTTAACTCTAGGTGGTGGCATGGAATGTATGCCCCTGCAGACACCACAGTAAAATGTGGTTGTCATTGCAGGTAGGCAGAATTTCCTGCCTCCTCCAGTATTGCCGATGGTGTGCTGAAGAGGTCGCAAAGACCGAAACAGCTGTCCACACCGGCTAAATATCTGGACCCCCTTTGGGGGGACCTAGATTTAAATTTCCATGCACTGAGTGGCTGGAACAGTGGATATGTGATACGCCCCCCTTCGGGGGGGCTTCCATATGCATTGCTTTCGGTCACTTTCTTAGCGCCCCCTCTCTTTCCTATCTTTTTTTTTTTTTTTTTTTTTTTTTTTTTTTTGTGCTTTGGCCACAGTAGATCTATGATCACTGGTCGATCATGCACATTTCTCTCCCCTGACAGTGCTATAACCTACTTTACTTTGTAACCTTCCTAAAATATTAGCACTGGCAGTCTCCCCTTTTCTTTTCATTTATCACTACAATATCGACTGCAACCCCTTCCCCCCTTTTGGTAGGTTCTCTTTTAGGGTGCATGGAAATTTAACTCTAGGTGGTGGCATGGAATGTATGCCCCTGCAGACACCACAGTAAAATGTGGTTGTCATTGCAGGTAGGCAGAATTTCCTGCCTCCTCCAGTATTGCCGATGGTGTGCTGAAGAGGTCGCAAAGACCGAAACAGCTGTCCACACCGGCTAAATATCTGGACCCCCTTTGGGGGGACCTAGATTTAAATTTCCATGCACTGAGTGGCTGGAACAGTGGATATGTGATACGCCCCCCTTCGGGGGGGCTTCCATATGCATTGCTTTCGGTCACTTTCTTAGCGCCCCCTCTCTTTCCTATCTTTTTTTTTTTTTTTTTTTTTTTTTTTTTGTGCTTTGGCCACAGTAGATCTATGATCACTGGTCGATCATGCACATTTCTCTCCCCTGACAGTGCTATAACCTACTTTACTTTGTAACCTTCCTAAAATATTAGCACTGGCAGTCTCCCCTTTTCTTTTCATTTATCACTACAATATCGACTGCAACCCCTTCCCCCCTTTTGGTAGGTTCTCTTTTAGGGTGCATGGAAATTTAACTCTAGGTGGTGGCATGGAATGTATGCCCCTGCAGACACCACAGTAAAATGTGGTTGTCATTGCAGGTAGGCAGAATTTCCTGCCTCCTCCAGTATTGCCGATGGTGTGCTGAAGAGGTCGCAAAGACCGAAACAGCTGTCCACACCGGCTAAATATCTGGACCCCCTTTGGGGGGACCTAGATTTAAATTTCCATGCACTGAGTGGCTGGAACAGTGGATATGTGATACGCCCCCCTTCGGGGGGGGCTTCCATATGCATTGCTTTCGGTCACTTTCTTAGCGCCCCCTCTCTTTCCTATCTTTTTTTTTTTTTTTTTTTTTTTTTGTGCTTTGGCCACAGTAGATCTATGATCACTGGTCGATCATGCACATTTCTCTCCCCTGACAGTGCTATAACCTACTTTACTTTGTAACCTTCCTAAAATATTAGCACTGGCAGTCTCCCCTTTTCTTTTCATTTATCACTACAATATCGACTGCAACCCCTTCCCCCCTTTTGGTAGGTTCTCTTTTAGGGTGCATGGAAATTTAACTCTAGGTGGTGGCATGGAATGTATGCCCCTGCAGACACCACAGTAAAATGTGGTTGTCATTGCAGGTAGGCAGAATTTCCTGCCTCCTCCAGTATTGCCGATGGTGTGCTGAAGAGGTCGCAAAGACCGAAACAGCTGTCCACACCGGCTAAATATCTGGACCCCCTTTGGGGGGACCTAGATTTAAATTTCCATGCACTGAGTGGCTGGAACAGTGGATATGTGATACGCCCCCCTTCGGGGGGGCTTCCATATGCATTGCTTTCGGTCACTTTCTTAGCGCCCCCTCTCTTTCCTATCTTTTTTTTTTTGTGTGCTTTGGCCACAGTAGATCTATGATCACTGGTCGATCATGCACATTTCTCTCCCCTGACAGTGCTATAACCTACTTTACTTTGTAACCTTTTAAATAAATATTATCTGTTATATAGATCATTGCATTTTTTTCTACTTCACATTTCACCTCTTGTGGACGTTTTGAGGGTAATTTAATTTGGGCGTTTCGGCGGCTGGCCCTTTCGGCAGTGGACCTATGTTTCGGCGGTGTCGCCGAAAAAATTACGGCCGCCGAAACGACCCTGTCACCATAGTGAGTGCTTGCACATTATTGAGCAGTACGCTCCGGCGGTGGTAATCGGCCGATCACTGACCACTTCCGCAAGTGAATTGTCACTATTTTCAGAACAAATTAGAAAAATAACACATACCGCATACAAACAGCTCTGCGTTTGCTCTTGACCTCTATGAAGGGGGGGGGGGGGGGGGGGGGGGGGTAGTATCCCGATGTTGAGATGGTCAGTGTGCGGTCTACAGCAAGTTCAGTTTTATTCAGCACATCGCTTTGATTTTGGGAGGTAAAAAAAAGCCAGAAGCTTTTCTTTGATGGTTTCAGGGTACCTTTCGTCTCGATTGCAGGTTCCCCAATGACAATTTTTTTACCATTTCAGTGAAATGTATACGCACAAACAGAATCGCACTTCGCCGTTTCCTTGCTTCGTTACGGGAAAGCTTGTGGGAACCCAGCAACAGGACCGCGCTGCGGCAATTTTGTTCTATTTTCTGATTGGCTGAAAATGCGCGCACCGGTGAGTTCGAAAGTAGCGACTGATATCTCTATTTGTTTGTTCCTCTATTTTGAAAAAAAAAAGGGTATTTATCCAAAATGTTAATAAATTGTGTTTGTAAAGTATATTTCTAAGCGTGTTTCTTTCTGGGCGCAACAGTCTGGATAGAGTTTACTACACTCGGCTAGCCAGAAGACTACGAATTTTTAACTCGAGTGCTTTCCCCCTAACGGAAAATGGCACCACAAGTAATGCTTAGCAACTGAAGGCTACAAAAGGACTACTCTTAGAGCGGAAAACAGCGGAGAGTCCGTGCCTGTAAGTATATGGGCTTTCCTGGAAGGTAGATAACAAAAACTATCAAGGAGAAGATGTTTTTAGGTATACATCATTTCACGGGAACACAGGGATTGAGAGACAACATGATATCCCCACCCATTACCAATTATACACAGCAGACTTGGAGCCACTCGTAAAGACTGTGTGACAAATTATAGACAGACTACACGGTACTGACAGGACAGATTTTGGACGACGACTGACACGGTCGACAAGAGCTCGACGATGTTGTAAAGTGGTGAGAGAGGAACTATGTTGAACTACTGGGATATGGACGTGTTTGCGCTGTCCCGATTATAGCTAATTATAGTAATCATGAGTCTGTTGATTTTGATCAACCTATGGAAGGAGAAGAAGGAGATGTTGGTAAAACCAGAGAGGTGGTGAAAGATTTCGAGGGGGAAAAAAAAACATCAGCCTAAACCTGTTACCAAGGGGATGTAAGTTGAGTGCGTAGAGACATAAAGGTGTTCTTTATCTGACAACACGCTCAGCTGTAAACAAAACACAGACACTACAATGAAAAAAAATGCATGTCCGTCTTTTCTTATTAAAAAAAAATGTCAACCACAGCTTTTACAGATGTTTTGCTGCATCACTGTTTTCAGTGTTCAAACTTTTGTTGAGATCCAGGGATGAAAAGTTAGTAGACAAGATCAAGATCATCTTAACAAAGTAATCAGGAAAGCAGCTAGGGTGTTGGGTACCGCGCAAAGTACTTTGGACCCCACCATTCAACAGATGGACGACAAACAACCTGGCCAACTTTCCTGATGACGAAACAAATGCATCCACTGGAACATCAATTTGACACTGAACATAGCGACAGACTACAAGTATCAAATAGTAATGCATCATGTTATGCCAACTCCCCAGCAAGCACAGTATATTGGGCAAATATTGGTCCATTGCTGGATAATGGTTGATATATTGGGCCAGTATGCGAGAGCTTAGCGCCATGCTGGAACCAACACACGCGCCGGTAACGCGTAAGCCCGCGCGCGAGCCGGTATAATCAATCTTGGTGCCAAGCTGGAACAATCACGCGGGCCACCGGAGGCTGTGCCTCGCCCGCGCGCTGCTTCACCTGCAAATGTTGGCACATGACAGGCAAGCCAGTCTGGCCTAATTTGCAACATTGAGAGATGAAATTTAAAATCTAACTGACATTTATCTTGAAAATAAATACAACGTATTCTTTTACCATAGTTTTGGCACGCCGTGACTTTAAAAAAAATTTTTTTTGTTTAGATGCAACAAATATTTGCCGCATTCTATGTTTTGTAAGACGCTGTCTTGCATGCCGGTATAGCACCTCGTGCGATTTATTCCACCAAATTTGACTGCAGATCAAGGCTACAAATTCCATTGCCAGACCAAGTTCCAGCTTTCTTTCTTCTATATTTCATTTGCTGACGCCTCGTGCACTCTTGCTGATTAAGGTACACATACGTGTATAGTACAATTTTAAACTTCTCCTTGAGAAAAGATAGATTTTAAAAAGTGAGTCGAACTAGGCAAAGAGGAGAAATAATTATCTGGAATTCCTACTACAAGATCGTGCAGAGCAGGAGCGTATCAACAGTCCTGGACAACGCGGTGACCATGCAGGAACAATATGGTAATTATACATTTGAAATCTGAATAGTGTTTGCATTTGTTTGTTTTGTGGTGTGCTGCTTGGGTTGATGAATTTAGTTATGTAGCTGGAGGTTTAGAAACTACTATTTTATTATAATTTATAGCTGTTTTGTGTTCCGTTTTATTGCTGCTCTATGCAGGGAAACTACAGAGAGAGTTAAATTTTGATTGTGATATTTTTGACAAATTTTATTTGTAAAACCATCATTTTTTTTTTCTGTGTGTCTGCAGATTCTGTACTTATCCCATGTTGGAGGCTTGGACTTTAAAGATTGTGTACCCATGGCGGACAATGCAACTTTTGATTAGTACAAGTGTTTTGATATTGCACAACCTCACTGGAAAAAAGGAAAGAAGCCTTCAGCAGACTGTGTAACCTGCACAACGCAATCATTGGTAAATTATAATCAAGTAATGCTCTGTTTCATTCCTATTAAAAACAAGATGGGATAAACCATAACCCACAAAGTCCCTTCTGTCTGTCCTCGCTGTTAATTCTCTACCTTTTGTCTTTGACCTAACTCTGATGTTGAATTTTTTCCTCGTCCTATTGAAAAAGTCTCACAGATCTACCAATGCATCAGTAAGTTCTATAAAGGGCGCAGGACATATGCATCATTGATTTGTCAAAAGTCATTAATTGTCATGGCATAAGTTTTAGTTTTTACGTAATATTTTACGAGATTATAATTATGAGTTTTACTTTCGCTTCATAGGCTCAATAAAATTGTGACAAAACTAGAATTTCATAGTACAATTTCAGTTTTGCTATAATTTGTGTGAAAGCAGGTTGACTTTACCTAGCTATGTGATATACTAAGTACACGGGTCACCTGCATGCTCTTCTGAAAGCGCGTCGATGTGTGTGCGTGCATCCACATGCGCTCCAGACATCTCCAAGAGGCATAGATCCTCATGTGCCTGAAGGGTGCATGAGGATCTATTCCTCCATGAGATGTGCGCATGTTTGTGTGAGAGAGAGAGAGCCACGCATGCGAGATAGAATGACGTCATATTTTAGAGCCCATTCAGATAGCCTGCACTGCAGGGAGTTTGCGCTTTATAAATATAATTATTATATTTAGAGTATTATGTCAGTATCCTGCGGTGATGGAATTGCCTCTTTTACGTCGCCGCCACTGTCTTTCTCTAGAAGTAAAAGTTTTTTAGTGTTTTAATTCTTTTCTGAAAAGAATTAATTTTTACTAAAGAAGTTGAAAGAATACAAAGCTGGCTAATGAACTCATCCAGTGTCTTTCTCCAAACTAGCTATATTAAAAGCTTCAAGTAAGTATGACAAAAATTACGGTCTCTAATCTGGGTCAACCGACTTCCTATAAACGGTTGTTTATGTCTTCAATGAGTCATTCAATTACAATAGGCTGTCTTAGCCATCTACTTATGAAAGTATTTCGCCAAGTTTCAAGCTTGTGTGTACAGAAATATCGGAGATTCTCTTGTTTACATATACATGCATACGCATATACGGCGCTTCCCACCAAATGTACGTTCAGCAGCGAGGTTAGCGTAACTATAGACATGTCGTAATTTTTATCTTGTTGCTTCAATGATTAAAGATTTAGCCTGCCCGCCTTTGATATGATGGACATGCTATTAAATTTGCCCCACCCCGATCTATCCTAAAAGGTCCCTTCTATAAATAGAAGAGACTTAAAAGAAAACTGAAGTCCAACCGGGATCACATCATTCAAGTGACTGCATGGATATTGCAAAACTGGCTGAAGTGCGTCTTTGTTTTGGGTCATCTGTCCGATGGTATTTAGCCATTGCCTGTCATGAAACTTGCATTGGTATTTCTCTGAGACTAAGCAAGCCACAGTCTTCTGTAATGTTCAGACTTGGCCCAAGGGTACTTTCTAAGACCTATAAACACCAATTTCAGTGACCTCTCTTAAAGGTCAACTCCACAGGATTCAGTAATCAGACATGCATTTTATTTTCAGATGGTGTGCTGAAAACAGGCACCAAGATCAGCATGTACAGAGCTGTCGTCCTCACCACCCTGCTGTATGGTTCCGAATCCTGAGTCCGAGAGATACAAAGACTGTCTCAAGACTGGCGCTCCACCATTTACAAGGCAACCGTCTCCTTTGAGGACTCTCGCAGAGCTAGCCTTAAGGACAAGTGGCTCAGGAGAAAGAAACAGATGCCGCAACTCAGAACCCTGGCCAGATCTCCCCCTGCAGCCACTGCGGTTGAACCTGCCTGTCCCGGATTGGCCTCCACAGCCACACGAGCATGCCTGTAGACGTTGTGGGTAACCTTTATAGAATCTTCGTTCGCGAAGTCCAGCGAAGAAGGTGGTGTGAGCAGGCGCCATGGCAGTGCAACAAACACAGACATAGACCAAGTTTTAGCCACATGGCTTACTGGATCAATCGATCGCGATGGGAATAAGCAGAGGAAGGAGGCGGCAAAGCGAGCACACACAGACTGACAGTGATTAGTACAGTTTTAGTTTCTCTGCAAGCTGCTTAACCCTCTGGCTATCAGTACTGCCTGACATTGTGATGATTCCTGCTGGAATCATTGCGACTTATAGTGCAATACAGACAGCCAAAGGGTTAACATATCTGTTGTCATCAGAATTATCATATTAAGTAGAATGAAGTGCATGTTTTGTGCTTTTGTGAAAACTCCAATTTCTTTTGTTATGAAACGTTATGAAATATATGTTGTGTAATGGTTATACATGGTATAGATTTAATTTTAGTCTATCAACTAAGAATTGCTAATTAACTTTTTCCGGCTGTAGCAACATAAACTTCAAGCAGAGCCCATTAATTTCCACTAAACTGTCCGTATCAAGAAAATTAAACTAATTCTCAATGCAAATGCAATATTAGGTTTCATTCTGATTCAAATATTCAGTTTTCTACACTGTTAAGTCAGTCCTGCCAAGATGCTTACATATTATTGTTTATTTTTACTAGTATAGTCTGCCTGAGCAATTAAGCTTGTCTCGTGGGTTTTTTGTTGATGCAGATAACATTTTAATAAGACATACACATGCTTTGTAACCAAGTGTTTATGTTTGAAAAATTATGGCAGCTAGTTTAGGGCTTTCAAGCACTGTAGAGCAAACCAGATTTTAGTTGCAAGTTATAAAAATGGAAAAGATGGGAGGACAATATCTCAGAGTGGACAGGACTGAAGCTGGGCGATACGCTGAGAATGGCAGAGAACAGAGAGGAATGGAGGGAGCTGGTTGTTAAGTCATCAGTGGTGCCCCAACGGTCGGCAAGACTACGGGATATAGATAGATAGATATATAAAAATGCTAACTGGCTGCATGCATGATTATGAAGATAATTGTCTTTGTTTGCTAAACTACTACTACCCCCCCCCCCCCCCCCCCCCCCCCCCCCCACCACCACCACCACGTATCCATTGGTATTTCTATTTTGTTTTAACTATTGTGCTAATTTCTGTTTTTTTTGTTTGTTTTTTTTTTTTTGGGGGGGGGGGGGGGGGGTGGGGGGGTTGGTTATTTTTTGTAAGCGCCCTTCCAACACTCTAGTCAGTATATGTCACTGGAGGCAATTTTTAAATTTTTTTTTTTAATTTTGTGTTGCTAGAATCAATATGCCAGGTCATGGTTGCCTGCATATTTACATTTATTATTAATATTATCATAATTATGGTTTCATGGTAACATTTTTTTATTGTACCGATGCCAGTAGATCAGTATTATGTACATAAATTTGACATTTAAGGTTTCAGTTGATACTCTTTTTAACCCATTACATCCTGATGCTGATTTTGTCAGATTTGCTTATTGTCCTATGAAGGCTACATTAATATTACGCGACAGATCAACCATTTTCGTTCATGGGTAGTGCCAGAATAGCTTGGTGCCTCAGGTGCCAAGCTATTCTGGCACCACCCTTGAACTATCATAGTCAATTAATTTCAAGCAGGAGTGTATCACTATGAAAAGGGTTAATAAGGACATGTACCACTTTAGTATCAGTTTCAGCCCACTTAATCAAATTTCAAATACAAACGATTTTGAATTTCCAAAAACTACAGTAGCTCGCTTGAGCTTGCCCTTAGCACCACGTGAATGTTCTGTGTTTATGTACAGTGTGTGAGTGAATGCGTGTGATTCACGTGAGCGTGCTTGTTGGGTTCAGTTCGCGGCGGCGCTTTGAGCCGATTTTCAATTGGGATAAAGCGCCTATTTAATGCGCTTATTATTATTATTATGTCATATGAGTTTCTTTTCATAACCAATGTTGTTTGTGCCAAATCCTGTATGTTTAGGAGGAAATTTTGTCTCCAATCGAATTGTCAGTATATTCTGTTAATCTGTAAGAAAGTTAGTCATGGGCGCAGTTTAAGAATGCGCTGTATACAAAATCTGTTATGTGTACAGATCCCATTGCCAGAACCTCAACATCTGTGTGTATATTCAGAGATGGTTTTTGTATGTCATGTGTCAGAACAATTGTTTTTGTTAATTGTGGGCCTGGTTTATTTGTACTTTTTGTGTATTGTTACAGACAGGTTTGTTTGGGTGGGTGGGTGGGAGGTTAATTAATCAGTTGAATCCTGTCTGAGGATGATTTGTTTTAACTTCAGATTGCCCCGTGAAAGCTATCTTATGGGTAAGGAGATATATACATCAACCATTTTAGTTCAAGGGTGGTGCCAGAACTGCACAAAGCTGTTCTGGCACTAGTCTTGAGCTATCATAGTCAAATTATTTCAGGCAGTAATTATCAGATGGAAATGGTTAACTGAGATAATCATTGTCCTTAATTATTCATATTGCATGCTTATAATTACTGTCGGTATAGTTAAATTTTTTTCTATTTTTAAAAATGAGAATCAGATTAAACTTGTGCATCACTGTGAATCTATGAGTTCAGGTCTTTCTTTTTAAGTTGTGTTTTGAGGTAGGTGTTACATATTTTGATGAACATTTGATTTGATCTTGCCATGCAAAGGGAAAATGGCAATTGTCCAGGCCTAGTGTTGGCTCATAATGACGCTAACTAGCAGATTTATATATGTTTGCATGATGGTTTTTTCCCTCAGATGGCTGAAAGCTGGATTAAATTACCAATATCCAAAACTGGGGACAATACTGTAGAGCTTGGAAAAAGGTTGGCAGAATATTTGCTACATGTTGGCACCAGAATGGATTAAGCTTGGCACTATATTGGCAGCCAATATTCACCATACTGGTCCTAGAATGGATCCAGCTTGGCACTATATTGGCACCATACTGGTTCTAAGATGGATCCAGCTTGGCACTATTTTGGCAGCCAACATTCACTATATTGGCCCTAGGATGGATCCAGCTTGGCAGCCAACATTTACCCGATATTGGGCCAACATCGGGCAAATTTGCACTTCCAATATTGAACCAATATTGCCACCCATATATCGGCCCAATATCTAAGCCAATATTGGGCCAATATTGGACTTATATTGGTGTGCTGGCTGGGTCCTTTGTCCCCCCCACCCCCCCCCCCCACCCCCCCATTTTCAACAGTAAAATCAATAGATATCTTGTTGTGACCAGCAAACATTCATGGCTTCAGACATTTATGGGGCATGAGCCAGAAATGTATAAAGATACCAACAAGTCAGCTTCAGATTAATTAACTAACACATCAGTTGACTGGTTGAGCAGTGAAATGATTGTTGTACTTTTTATAATATTAATAATAATTACGGTATTTATAATGCGCTTATCTTATAATAATTATAACTCTAAGTGTGCACTCATAACTCGTGCACGCTTTAGACAACGACTCATGTACCACAAATAGTGAAATACATTATGACAGTCAGCTTGGGGTGGGGAGTGTGCTGATATAGTGCTAGAACTGTTGAAAGAGGTGAGTTTTGAGGGCAGACTGGAAGGAGGAGAGAGAGTGTTTCTGATGGAGAGAGAGTGTTCCAGGTGGATGGACCGTATACTGAGAAGGAGCGGGGGCCGAAAGTGCTGAGTTTGGTGCGGGGGATGTGAAGGCGGAGAGGGTCGGAAGCGGAGTGGAGGGAGTGGGAAGGAGTGTAGGGGTGAAGTAAGTTAGAGAGATAGGCAGGAGCGCAGTTGTTTAGGGATTTGTAGCAGAGAGACAGAATCTTGTATTGGATGCATTGTGGGATGGGAAGCCAGTGAAGGAGTATGAGCGGGGGAGTGATGTGGTAGGATTTTTTCTTTCTGAGGACGAGGTGGGCAGCATTGTTCTGGACGCGCTGGAGAGTGAAAGTGGTGGAGTGAGGGAGGCCGGAAAGGAGAGAGTTGCAGTAGTCGATGCGAGATAGGATGAGAAAGACAGCAAGTTTGGTGGCAGCTTCGGTAGTGAGGCATTTTCTGATCTGACTGATGCGGCGGAGGTGGAAGTAGCATGCCTGGTCCGTGGCGGAGATGAAGCTGGTCATGGTAAGAGAGTAATCGAGGATAATGCCAAGGTTTTTGGCCGAGTCATTGAGGGAGATGGGGGTGCTGTCGAGTTGAAGGTGGAGAGAGGGAGGGACCTGGGAAAGTTTCTGGCGAGTGCCTACCAGCATGGCTTCCGTTTTGTCATTCAATTTAAGCTTGTTTGCTGTCATCCAGTTTTTCACGTCTTCGTAGCAGTCAGCCGTGCGAGTCAGTAGTGACTGAGTGTTGTCGAGTTTGTCTTTGTCTATTAGTTGTGAGTCGTCAGCGTAGAGGTGGTGGTGTATGTGGTGAGACTGGATGATGATGGATGATTTTATGCTTCGTAATGAGTTGTATATATAGGCAAACAGAAAATTTCCTCATGAGCAATTAGTGCAGTACTGTTGTGTTGCATTGTATTGCATTATTTTATTATATTATATTATATTATATTATATTATATTATATTATATTATATTATATTATATTATATTATATTATATTATATTATATTATATTATATTATATTCTTTAAGTGTCCCTGCCAAAACCATCAGGGGCGGGAATGCCCTTCCCGCATCAGCAGCCTGGCCACTGACACCTTCCGAGCAAAGGTATGAGCCCAAACTTAAACTCCTGCCCATAGCTTCCATTTACAAGAAAGGTCAGTGAGGGCTAGAGCTGTACTAGTTGGGGTTTATCCCCAGGGGGCCGCTTTTGTAGCCTGGACACAAATGGATATTTAAAATTTAAAAAAAGCTGTTATCTTTAATCAGTTCATTTTTTTCACTGCTGCACAGACATGAAAATGTCAAATATTTGACACTCAATTTTCACTTTGGACAGAACAGGAAGATGAAAAGAAGAACGTGTTCAGTAATATCAGCTACGTAGGCCGTTTCATTGACATGGACCAATTCATTTGCCCTCTTGTTCCTGATCTTACAGTTCTGCCTTGCTCCCCACCAAATCCTACTTGTGGATTTAATTTGTAAGATTAATTTTTACTGCTTGTTGTGAGTGTGTTTGTATATATATATGCATGCATCTTTTTAATATAATTCCTGCTTGATGAATGTATACCCCAGTAGCAAATTGTCTTTGGGCCCACAACTGCTGTCATGGGCCCTGAGAATCTTTGCTTTCTGGGTATGACTTGATGATGTATTGCCCTCCTGCATGCCAATATTTTAATCTGCCCCCAGAGCTGATGTGTGCATTTTTGTTTCATGAAGAAAAAAGGTCAGTTTCATATTCAGACATTTTGTGTTTCCATTTTGCAGTTCTAGTAATGAAGAAGCCGTATTTGCCTGCAGTGCATGTGGTATGGACAGACTGGACATCAGGCATTGATTAAAGACAGGAGAAAGTGACTGTCCCATAGGTTATCCATAATGGTGGTCAAGGGAAAGGTTCAGCAGCAGGCGCCACCAGCTCTTTTTCCTTGTGCTGCGCGAGTGGCCATGCCGCAGGTGGGAGGGGAAGACACAGAAATGCGGCTTCATCTCCGCAAACCTTCCCCTCCTATGTTGTCACTGCGCCCTCCTCCCATGGATAAGAAACCGGTGGACAGGAAGTACCTGAAGCAGATCTCCAGCGACCTGATTTTTGATGAGTCTGTGGTGAAGGAGCGATGCTTCCACATGGTGCCATATAACAGCAAATATCTGGCGGTGAGATGCAGCATAACGCATTGAGTCCTAATTTTTACACATTGACTGTACATCCACAATCCTATTCAGCCTTTTTTCTTCGTTTATGTTCTTGTTTAATTTCCTTGCGCCATGAACATAAAGACTTTTTAGTGAGTCCTAATGTACGCATGGTTAATAGACATTTGTTTGGATTAATGAGAAAATTCATAAGTTTGGGAGTTGTCCTCTGCATACTACATTACAGTACATGAGACAATTAGACCATGACTGTTCAAGGGTGGTGCTAGAATTGCTTGAAACCTTGAAACACAATTCTAGCTTCATCGTTGAGCTGTTATATTATTTCAAGAATGATTGGGATAATCATGCAGATTGAGACTGAAGAAGTCATTCTTCCTAAGAATAAATACACCAACAAAGCAGTCGACTTTCTGCATGTATTTAAAATTTTCTGTCATTGGTACAGAGAGCATGACAAAAAATCCATCCCAGGTGCTCTGCAGTTTATTGCGTACATGAAATCTGTACTGATTGCAAAGCTGCACGTGCACACCAACATGAGTACAAGGAGGTATGGTGGGGTGAGGTTCGTGTCATCATATAATCTTCCAAAAGTCACAAAAATGTAAACAGTCAGTGTCCATCTGATGCTGCAGGCATAAAACTGGCCTCCGTGTTTCTAAATTGACTGATTTGCCCGTCCCTGTAACAGATGACCTTCCTTTTTTTGTCACTGTCAAAATTTGTCCTAAAGATACAGAGAATTTTCTATTGACAGAAAGCCTTGACAAAAGTGCCAATCACTGTACTGTCAATGTAAGAAATTAGGCTATTATTTTGATGACTGTGGGGTGATGATGCAGATGATATGTCATTGTTTTTTCCACAGGAAGCACTTGATGTAAGTGACATTATTCCAGTGCGCCCCCGTATTTCCCTCATTGGTCGACACAATGCCAGAGGCCTCAATCTTCGACATGTTCCATGTAGACTGCAGCTAACCAAGCCCCCTTCCCTGAAACCCATGAAGAAGAAGCTTGCTCTGCGAGCATTGACCATGAGCTCTGAGGCCCAGAGCAGGAGCAGCAGCGTGTTAGAAGAACTGCCTGATTCCGCCCAGTCCAGCAGCAGCAGCACCACCACCACCACTCCCGATGGTGACATAACTGACAAGAAACCTGCGGAAGTCTTCCTGACAGAGGTCGGCGAACAAGTACAGCAGAGGGAAAAGCCCTCACAGACTCTGCAGACTCTTCAGGACAAGCTCAAGGCACTGAAAGCATCGATTGGCATTCAGGAGGTGGAAGAAGAAAAAAAGCTTAAAAGGGGGAAGAAGACAGGGAAGCCCCAGAAGGACTGGGATGAGTATCTGGTGTCACAACTGTCAGAGCTGACAGCCACGTGGGTCGTGCATGAGCGCATGTCCCCCAGCCAGCAGCAGAAGGAATTGAAAACGACGCTGCAAAGCTGGTATGGCAAGCCCAAGTACACAGACCTGGTGCAGGAGGATGGCAGTGAATCTGATGAAGATTTTGATCCTTTGAAAAAGGACAAAAAGGAAAAGCCCAAGAAGAAGTGGGAGAAGAAAGAGGCTACGTGAGTGACATGATCAAATCTTTCAGAATGTACAGCACTAAAATATGATGACTGACCAAACAAAAGTCAAACTGACTTTCACTGTCAGTCATTATAGATATCACATTGCTCATTCTTGAAATGCAAGCTAACCCTTATCATTCGGAATACACCAGTGTATGAAATAAGTTTGACTAAAATAGTTCAAGGGTAGTGCCAGAATAGCTTGGCACCTCTTGGCGCCAAGCTATTCTGGCACCGCCCTTGAACTAAAACCATTGGTCTGTACCCTTATCTCCGTCGTGAGATGGCCTTGGTGGCCTGCTCGGCGTTAAATAACTAACTAACTATATCCTTATCTGTAAGTACTCTAATGTAGCTTGCATAATTATGGCAGTGTACAAATTTGAAGCTTTTAGTCTCAGTATGTTATGGGTTAATTAAAATATGAAAGACAGAAATGGGGGGGGGGGGGGGGGGGGGAGGGGGAAGGGGGGTGGGAGGGGGTGTCAAACTTGAAAGTGGTTTGTATGTATAAAGAAGTCTGACAAAGGGCTCAGAATGTTAAAACTCAGGACTCTGAAAAGCAGATGATCAGTTGGGTAAGATTTACAAATTTGTTGCTACTATTTATTTGGCTCATGTGTGGTAGCAAAAGTGAGTCTGTGTATTGGGCCAGTGGTGTTCCATCCATCTTGCAGCATCCAGTGTAAACTTTAACGTTAACATTTTCTCAGAGTGTGTCCGAGCCACACTCTCCAAACTTGACCCAAAGAATGTTTAAGACCTTTCTAGCTGCAGCTTCAGTGACCCATTTAAAATTTCAAAGTCACAGGGGTCCAGAAATAGGTTTAAGAAAGCCATATTTGGAAACCCCTCCCCTTAAAAAACCAATAAATAAATAAATAAACAAAAACATTAAATGAAATAAATTTAAATAATAAAATAATATAAAATAAAATAAAATAGATAAATAACAGTTTTGAATACTATTTTTGACTTAAGACTCAAACAGAGATTCCTAACAGTAAAACTTTCCTATGCATGCTAACTGGAAGACCTCTTGGAAAGGTCAAATCACAAGACATTGGCAAATGCGTGTGTGAAAACTTTCTCTTTTTTGTAGAATTGCAAGGTTTTTTTTTCAGCATTTTTACTAACTCTTCAATAAAATTAGCTGGCTGATGATAGGACCCTTCTATGCATATTAATTTGGATGACCACTCACAAAAACTGGGTCATGGAAGGTTGGCACATGTGATAAAACATGATTTTAAAGGTGCTAAGGCCAATTAACCATGTACATGTGTTAACACCCTTGAACATTTGTTCATTCATTGACCTGTCTAAAAGCTCAAGGTCATGAAGGCCAGATTATTGATTTAAATCAGTCATGCATGCAAGCCATATTGCTTTGCCATTCTTGTCCTCTGTAAGTCGACTTTCAGAGATGTTCTGTTTTAAGCCACAGTTTGTAAATGGTCACCTGTGCGGTATGCCAGCAGGCTTCAGAATATCTCCTGTTCACTAATTCCACACACATATATTTCCTACTTAACTCATAAGGCCCTGACATGCTATGACAGGATGTGGGTTGACCATTCCGACACTACCCTTGTACTATCATGGTCGATCTGTCTCTAAAACTGTGACATTGACCTCAAACGATATCTAAAAAAAAAAAAAAAAATGGATAATTTCATCCTCAGGACATAATGAGTTAACCCATCACTGCCAAGTGAACATGATCCAACTGCAAGAGGCATAGATCCTCATGAGCCCCCGCGACTGCGGGACTCATGAGGATCTATGCCTCTTGATGAGACCAATTTGTTTCTTGGACGGTGTTGGCGTTTGGTCATTGAATGAACCAAGATTTCAGAAACAAACGTACGTACAGTGTAAGGGATTAAGGGGGTGGGTCTCAAATGCGAACTTTCACACAGAACAGGCAATGCTATGCTTTTGCACTGGCTGCTAGGATTTAAATTATGTGCCCAGACTGTGCACCTTATATATGCCAGCCAATAGTTTAACCCATTTAGCCCCAAGGGCATATTTTTCAAATCATCTAAAAACTATAAAAACTGTGTACCCATTGCAGGGAATGGATTAACCGTGGTAATTCAAGGGTAGTGCCAGATTAACTTGGCGCATGATGGCGCCCAGATAATCAGGCACTACCCTTGAATTATCATAGTCGATCCACTTCCTGCTGTTGTGCCTTTTGCACGTAGCTCTGTTTACAATACCGTTGGCTTCTGAGTATGCATACACGTGTTAACATTTGGCTTTTCTAAGTTTATAGTTGAAGATGTATTTTACAGACTGTTGCAGAGAGTGTATGCAGATCAGGCTCCAGCGGAAAAAGCAGCTGCTAATGATCCCTATTCTGACAACAACCAGGCTCCATTCTACAGGCAGCCTGCAGGCATCCGGCGCCAGAAGAAGCACTTTCAAAAAGAAGAAGCAGGTATTTGTGCGACTGCTTAGTTCCATTTGCTCCGTGTTAACCCAATGAGCCCCGACATCCTACAGCAGGTGATGGGTCCACCATGATAATTCAAGGGTAGCGACAGATTAGCTTAGCACCTGATGGCACCAAGCTAATCTGGAACTGCCCTTGAATTATCATCGTCGATCCATCTTCTGCAACTGGTAAATAGTCTTGTGAATTTTGGAAATACAGCCATGGGGTTAAATGGGTTAAACACATTGAGTAGTAAAGTCAGAATTTATAAATTTGGGACTTATCCTCTTTAGACTATAAATAATAATCCAGGAGATAGTTTGACACTGATCATGTAAGGGAGCGCCAGAATGGCTTGGTGCCTAGAGGCACCAAAGGCACCAGCCTTCCTATCATGGCCAATCCATATATTAATGCAGTGTGTCAAGGGTAAATAGTCCCATGAATAAATCCTATGATGATGATACATATATTAACCCTTTGGCTGCCAGCATTGTTTGTTTCGATGATTCCGGCCGGAATCATTGAGACAAAAACTGCTACCAACAGCCGAAGAGCTAAAACGTTTATGCGAGTGTGGGCAGTCCGAAAATTAACAGGGTTTAACTAATTCAGCCCGACGCATGTATTTCCCAAATTTTGGCGGCATCATCTAATGACTGTTTGCAGGAGATGGATCGACCATGATAATTCAAGGGCAGTGCCAGATTAGCTTGGCGCCTGTTGACACCAAGCTAATCTGGCACTACCCTTGAATTATCATGGTTGACCCATCTCCTGCTGTAGTGCATCAGGGCTGAATGAGTTAAACAGTCAGAGGAGATATGACTATGTTGTGCTACTAAGAAGTAAAGTAGGACATTCACATAGTTAACCCTTTGGGTGTTGGTAGTGCTTTTAGTCTGACTAAAACCACTACCAACACCCAAAGAGTTAAGAAACCGTTTACAACACTGGTTAAATATAACATCCTGTTAGTCAAAATAAGGGGATTTGAAGAATAAAGAACACAGTTTGAAACATGTTCATGTGCCTCTTCCATATCATTATATGTTTACTGTATTGTAATCCTTCAGTGATCATCCTTTGTCAATGTTCTCTCTTATCAGACAAACCACTGCATCAGGAGACCATGATAAATAGTAATGGGTTTTCACAAACTTTTGTCTGTAGATTTTTTTCCTTGTTCTAGAATATCTCATTTCAAAGGCTCACCTACCTATTTCTTCTGCTACCCTAGTATTTATTTGTCCGTCTTCTAGCTGTTACATGCTATCTTTGCAGGTGATTGTACATGCATTGTTACTTGATTGTCTGTGCATTCTAGTTGTATGTGTAGTCTTGTACATCATTTTCAGTGGGTTTAGTTTGTGTGTCTTATCTTTCTGCTTGCTTGCTTAAACCTGCAGCAGGCATATAAAAAGGTTGCACATGCTGACAGCGGCATTTGGTGCCTGGCTGTCAGCGTGTGGGATTTGCGCTGACAGTGATGAACGCTTAACCAAAAGTCGACTGTTGGATGTTGTGCCTTTAAGCAGGTCAAAATTGTGCTGTATGTGTGTGTGTGTGTGTGTGTGTGTGTGTGTGTGTGTATGTGTGTGTGTGTGAATGTGTGTGCGCACATGCATGTGTGTGTGTGAGTGTATGTGCGTGTGTGCATGTGCAAGGTGGTTAACGGTGGTGGCTTTGCTTTTGTGCATTACTGGGAGTCATACAGCATAAATGTAACCTTTCTACAGCATTAGAAAAAGGGAAAGAAATGCAGATTTTGCAAACGTCATTCTGTGCTCTACTCATTGTCTCACTGTCCTAGTGATACTCACCATTACAGATATAAAAGTTGCATTTTGTTTCTGTTCAAGTCGCTTTTTTGTGTGGCTATAAGTCTATTATCATAAGTATACACAGCAGAGGAAGTAACTTTAGTCAACATGCAATGTTTGTAGTGTTTGATTTCCATAGGTTTCATGATGATGTAAAAAAACAAGTAAGCATACTTCAAAGAACAAAAATAAGTCCAGCGTCATGGGAAATGTGAGAAATTCATTTTTCTCTAAAAGGTATTTTTTCGAAAAATACTTACCGATGACATGACTCGGATGGCCCTCCCACCTGCCCCGCTTGCCGCTTTCGAGCGAAGTATCTGACTGGTTGGTCTCGTGACAGGAACTGGTAAGGAAGGAGCGGGAGATAACTCTCGGCCCCTCTGGGGTTCCCCGAGTGCCTAGCGGGTTGTGTAGGCACACACGGGTAAGTAGGCTAAAATTGAGCTAGTAGTAGACATTTCCACAAAGTCATGTCATCGGTAAGTATTTTTCGAAAAAATACCTTTTAGAGAAAAATGAATTTGTTTCCTCAAAAACATTACCGATGACATGACTTTGTGGAAGAATTGCGATGAGGCGGAGGGTGCCGCATGACAACTCCCTAGGAGGGAAAAGAGCCGTCCTCCCAGTCGCAAACTCCCGACAATTTTAGCGAAGTGCATACCAACGGCGCAGGTGGCGCCGGGAGGGAGTGTTGCGCCGCGGCGATGTCCCCCACCATTGCGAGATTCTCTCGCTGGCCCGCCAGGTCCCTGAGGCAGAAGCGGGCGAATACAGATTCAGTCTTCCCGTCCAAGGTAGCCACGATGTCCGTGACAGCGCATTTTGTAACAAACGTGGCGCTCGTGGCCATGGCTCGTACCTCGTGTGCGCATATGTGCAGCCTCTTCGCTCCCTGCAGGGAGAAATCTTGATAGGCGGAGAAATGACTCAGGGGCCCCGGAAGAGAACGTCTGGGCCGTTATGTCATTCCGCCGATCTCAGAGGTAGGGAGAGGCGTGCATGCCCTCTGCGGAAGGCTTTAGATCGTCGCAGAGCAGTCAAGGTGCGCACGGGATCCTGTTACCTGGTCTCCTGTGACAGGGGTTTGTTTCATAGCGGCCGTAAGGTAAAACCCGGCGGCGCGGTCAGAGGGACCTGATTGGCAAGGAAGGCCGGGGCAGTGAGAAGTAGCACGGACCCGTCCGCTCAGAACTGTAAGCAGATAGGACGCGCCTAAGCGCGTGTAGCTCGCTCCCCCGCGAGGTGGTAGCCCGGGCCAGCAGGAAGCACGTGTAGCGTGTCACATCTGCGAACGGGCCGCTGTAAGGGTTCGAATCGGGCAGAATTCAACCACGTTAGCACCCAGGGTAGGTCCCAGCGGGGAAGGAGCGAGCGGTAGGCCTGGCGCCGGCTGCCGAAGTGTCCCATAAGGTCGGCGAGGTCTGTGCAGGCGCCCGGGTCTGGGTGTCCGCGGAGTCAGCGTGTAAGCGAGCCTGGACAGGTGACCCCGCACCGTGAAGGGCTAGATCTAGGTCTCATCCGAGCCCGATAGAGCTCCGCCAGCTGCGGATACGACAAATCCGTGAGGTTCAGGCTGTGATCGGTGCATCAGGAAAACAGGACTCGCCATGTCCCACGTAGGCTCGAATGGCCGAAGGTCTGGGGGCCGCAGCGATCGCCTCCACCGCTGTACCCGAGTAGCCTCTAGCACCGAGGGCTTGCCGCACACCTCCAGTCGTGAAGGATGAGCCCCTCCGGGCAGGGAGGAACAGCGGCTGGCGCAGTGGCTTGAGCATGGTGCGAGGAGTGGGAAGGCGCAGAGGGGGGGGGGGGGCCCGTGACGAGGCTGAGAAGGGCCGGTGTTCCTGTGGCGGATCCAGGCGAACGGAGCGGCTAACAGGAGGGCCGCTGGGCAGCGCCGAAGGTTGAGGAGGACTTCGGGTACGAGGATCGTCGAGGAAAGGCGGAGGCCGCCAGGACGTCCCAGGGAATGGAGCGCGCATCGACAGCCCAAGCCCAGGGATCGGGAATCGGGGCGACGAAGAGGGGAAGCCTAAGGTTCCACCTTGTGGCGAACCAGTCGACCTGGGGAGACTCCTAACGGGCGCGGGTCCACCGATAGATGTCCTGCCGAAGGGTCCAATCCGCATGCAAGAGCTGGCCGCGACGGGACAGCGAGTCGGTCCCGACGTACAGCTGTCCGGGAATGTGTCGGGCTCGCCAAGAAGGTCCGGTCCTCGCACCAACCCCAGCTCTGGTAGAGAAGCATACCAAGCTCGAGAGAGCGTGTGCCACCTTGTACCTGGAAGTAATCCACCAAAGGTGTGTTGTCAGAGAGGGCGAGCAGCTCCTGGTGTCTGAGGAGGTCATCCCAGCAATGAAGGGCTCGTCAACGGCCTGCATCACTGGCCGGACGATGAGATAGTGCGTTAATCCGAGGGCCGAGGGCCGGAAGTCAAGGGGAACCGCGGCAGGAGATGAGCATTCCACGCAGAGAGGCTCGCGTCGAACCCAGAGAGTACTGGGGCGGAGAAGATGCCCGGGGAACTGCCGAATCCAGCCAAGCGGCGTCGGTCCACCGACGAAGGCGAGAGAATCTGGAGCACCGGCGCCATCGTCGATACGTCGCCGGAAGCCGGGCGCCCAAGGAGTAGGAGATGCTACTAGGAAGCCCCAAGTGCGTCAGGAGGTGCAGTAGCGCGTCCTTGTCTGTCGCGAGAGAGCTCTCAGACTGGCGGCGAAGGAAGAGGTTGTCTGGGTAGATCGACGTCGGACTGGAGGAGGACTGTCGGGCCTTGGCGACTAAGGAGTCCATCGGCCCGGTGAACTGCCAGGGCAGAGGTTGAGACCGAACGGGAGCGCGGGAAACTGGAGAAGACGCCGTCGATCGCAACCAGCGAACTTCCTGGGGACCTGGAGCATCGAGACAGCAGGTACACCTCGGAAAGGTCCAAGCCGCCTGCGCAGTCTAAGGCTGGACCGCTGCTTTCAGGGCTCTGGCAGTCTCCGTCCGGAAGGAGGGCCGAAATCTGTACAGGCCGAGAGAAGAAACCTGACGCCACTTCCTCCAGGCTTCGGAATGAAAAATCGGCGGCTGTAGAAGGTTGGCGAGTCTGAGAATCGGAAAACCTCCGTGGCAACTTACCTGAGGGAGGAGACACCTCCCGCCGCGCGGAGGCCTCCGCGAAACACGGGAAACATGAGACCTCGAGGGAAAAGGACGGCCAAGACGGGGTCAGGGCACAGTCGGCGGAGGCAGCGAAGCGTAGACCGACGCGAGGTAGGCGGCGCGGTAGGCGACTCCGCTAAGAAGAGCCGATCAACCCGGCGGCGTGATAGAAGGAAGCCAGGCGTCTTCCACACGACGAACCAGTCGAGTCTGTAGAAATTGACTAGATGGAATGAGGAAAGTCCATATCCCATTCCTGCCCCCCCAGGGATACGAACCCGGGATCTTTGGTATCAGTTTCAGCCCACTTAATCAAATTTCAAATACAAACGATTTTGAATTTCCAAAAACTACAGTAGCTCGCCTGAGCTTGCCCCCAGCACCACGTGAATGTTCTGTGTCTACGTACAGTGTGTGAGCGAATGCGCGTGATTCACGTGAGCGTGCTTGTTGGGTTCAGTACGCGGCGGCGCTTAGAGCCGAATTCCAATTGGGATAAAGCGCCTATTTAATGCGCTTATTATTATTATTATTATTATCTTACGACTGCCAGCACAGTGTCTTATCCACTAAGCTACCTCCCCCTGTCCACCAAGGAACCCCAGGCGCCGTGACCGCTGGCGCGTGAAACAATGGTTATACTCTCCAAGGGCTAAAGGGCCTTTAAGCTGGACGAACGGAACGTGAGTGCCGCCAGGCCCTACGAAAACCAGCGTCTGAAAGGCAAAATCAACTCGTAAGCTAACGAGGCAGAACCAGGAGAGAGAAGGCGACGTCACGCTAGGAGAGTCGCAAGAAGGCTGTGCAAGGCACGGAAATTATTTCAATAGTTGGTGCCCTTATGTCGTAACCACAACGAAAGACGAGTCCCACGGCAGCCGGCTCTCGACCCGAGGGCCGGCTGTGGGTAGCTACCGTTACCTTACCTCCAAGCCGAAGCGGGAACGTGGGAAAGTGTAGCCATACAGCAGTCACAGCACGGAGGAGAGCCGAGGGAACCCGGAACGGCGCCAAGGAAGAAGCAGGCAGCGCTAGAAGGCGGCAGGCACGGAAGAGAAGTCGAAACGAGCGTAGGCAAGACGAAGACCGGTCGAGGCACAGCGGAGCAAAGCCCGACACGTCTTCTCGGCACGAGCGAAGTAGCAAGACTGGTTGGTCTAGTGACAGGAACTGGTAAGGAAGGAGCGGGAGATAACTCTCGGCCCCTCTGGGGTTCCCCGAGTGCCTAGCGGGTTGTGTAGGCACACAACGGGTAAGTAGGCTAAAATTGAGCTAGTAGTAGACATTTCCACAAAGTCATGTCATCGGTAATGTTTTTGAGGAAACAATTACCCAAGTTGCATCATTGTCTTACACCAGATACTGTAATTATAATTAATATGCAATATTGTGATTACTGCGGGTATTCATTGCCACGGGATTCCTCTGATTAAGGGTGAAGAGGAAAAAGCAAAACAAATACAAACAAATGAGCAACAACAATGGTCAAGGGTCACAAGAAGTCAGTAAATGGATGAAAAATGCATGTTTGTTTATATTGAAAAAATGTATGTTGTTATTCGCGATTTTGCAAACATTTCGATTAAACTTGGCAGAAGGACAGTTGATGATAATTAAGATCCTCCTATGCATGCTAAATTGGCTGACCACTCATAAAGGTTAAAGGAGGTCAGGAAATGCATGAAAAATGCACATATGTTGACAAGACATCTATTTGCAGGTACTATTGCTGAGTCCTGTACCTAGGTTAAAAGCACTAGTGGCACCATTACTGTGATATTTGCACTTGTCTGGTCGCTTGGACTGGTCCTGTGCACTAGAACTGCGAGCGATCATGGTAGGCTTGAACACTCGGTATTGCTAAAGCGCCATGCTGTTTGTCATTTGCAACATGTATTGTGTGGAATCTCTGACACACTATAAAGAGATATTGGATCGACCATGATAGTTATAGTAGTAGTGCTATGATAGTCAAACATCATGTAATTATTTCTTCGAGATTCCTCATTACAAGTGCAGAAAGCACATGCTCTAAGCCGACCTAATGCACAGGACCAGTCCGATTGACCAGAGAAGTGCAACAATGGTGCCGCTAGTGCATTTCATTTAGGCACAGCGTACTATTGGCATTTGACACTGAACACTATAGCTTATAGATCAGTGTCACAGAGGTCAAATAAATGATGTGGATCAGTCATGCATGTGAGCCATGTAGGCGTTGCTGGTCTTGTTAGCAGTAGATTGTTTTTACTCCATCTGGGATGTAGAGCAAATCACAGAGTATATTTATCTCTTAACCCATATCATACTGAGGCTAAAACCTTCAAATTTGCACACTGCGATATGCAAGCTACATTATAATACTTAAGATAAGGATATACGCTGATGGCTTTAGGTTCAAGAGTGGTGCCAGAATAGCTTGGCGCCTAGAGGCGCCAAGCTATTATGGCACTACCTTTGAACTATTTTAGTTAAACTTATTTCACACAATGGTGTATTCCGAATGATAAGGGTTAAACTCCCATTTGACTTAATTCCATTCTATAGAATGGAAATCATTAGGTCTGGGAGTTTAAGAGTAAGGCTGCTGCCAAGTCAGCATGCACTACTTATACATACTTTACCTTGCTGAGCATACTGCTTTTAAAAATTTATCTGTCACTTTAGGTGATTGCTTAACCCTTTGTGTGTTGAAAGTGTTTTTTGTCGCAATGATTCTGACAGGAATCATTGTGACAAAAAAATGCTAAGGACATGCAAAGGGTTAAATTAGGATGTAGGCCTATCATGTAAAACTGCTGGCTACTGGTCTCTCATGGGTTTCACCTCAGTGAGGGAGAGGTCCTTGGGCTGAAGTCAGCTCATATTGCGGGTGCGAGCCTAAGGACCTTCTTGCTGGGACTATAATTATGAAAGAAATTTATTTTTATGAGACATGTTTTACACCCAGTTCAAAAGTGACTACTGGAGGATGGTGAGAAAATCGTGTGTGTACTTCGTCTTGTTGCTGGAGTGTCGTGACAGGTTTTTAATTTGTTACCCACATGAATGGTTACAAAGTAAAGTAGGTTATAGCACTGTCAGGGGAGAGAAATGTGCATGAGCGACCAGTGATCATAGATCTACTGTGGCCAAAGCACACACACACAAAAAAAAGATAGGAAAGAGAGGGGGCGCTAAGAGAGTGACTGAAAGCAATGCATATGGAAGCCCCCCCGAAGGGGGGCGTATCACATATCCACTGTTCCAGCCACTCAGTGCATGGAAATTTAAATCTAGGTCCCCCAAGGGGGGTCCAGATATTTAGCCGGTGTGGACAGCTGTTTCGGTCTTGGCGACCATGCACTGAGTGGCTGGAACAGTGGATATGTGATACGCCCCCCCTTCGGGGGGGGGGGGGGGGGGGGGGGGGAGGGGGGGGGCTTCCATATGCATTGCTTTCAGTCACTCTCTTAGCGCCCCCTCTCTTTCCTATCTTTTTTTTTGTGTGTGCTTTGGCCACAGTAGATCTATGATCACTGGTCGCACATGCACATTTCTCTCCCCTGACAGTGCTATAACCTACTTTACTTTGTAACCTTCCTAAAATATTAGCACTGGCAGTCTCCCCTTTTCTTTTCATTTATTACCCACATGAATGTTATGTCAGCGATGGTTCTTTTTTACTTATTCATCTTTGAATAAAAGTACATAAAGAGAACCGTCCATTGGAAGGAAAAACAACACATGTAAGTACAGTATGTGCTGTGAATGTTCAGCCTGCTGGCCTTTCTCATGTGGTCTGCTCTCTCTGTGTATAAAAATGTGTGCATCACCAATGTCAAACTCTAGATATAACCCCCATTCAATGCCAAGAAAATGTGAACACTACCCAACTGCAAGTGGTATAGATCCTCATGAGCCCCCGCAATTGCGGGGGCTCATGAGGATCTATACCACTTGCTGACACCACTTTGAATCCATGCTCCTGGGACATTAGTGTTTTTCGGTGTTGAATTAATGAACACTGCAGTTGAATGGGTTACTACATCAATACAGTTCAGTTGAAATTGTAATGTAGTATTGTCTGCACTTGCCACGGCAGGTACAGGTGATTTAATTTACAAGAACAACATACTTGCACTATTACTTTACAGTGAACATTTGCATGTGTGGGAATGACTTTGCAATTTTGCAGGTGCAATCAATGCTACAGCTCATCGAATCAAAGTCAGGAGCCTCAAGGAGCCCAAACCCGCCACCTTGCGAGACCTGATGCCACCTGGAGTTGGTTCCACTCTCCTGGACACAAACAACCAGTACCAGCAAGAGCTGCTCACAGGTACTCAAAATTATATGTTTTATATGTAATGTTTATCATAGTTTGTCATTGTTAAGTGGATTTGGGGTGTGTGTGTGTTATTCACTACTGCTTCATTCATTACTGCTTCCTTTTGGCTCACGTGCGAAGCAAAAGTGAGTCTGTGTTTTGGGCCAGTGGTCATTCGTCCTCATTCATCATCGGTCTGCCATCGTCCATGGTAAACTTTAACGTTGGCATTTTCTCGGAGACTATTCAAGCCACAGTCTTCAAACTTGGCCCGAGGATACTTTGTGGCAAGACCTTTCTAAACTTACCAATTTGAGTGACCTCTCTCAAAGGTCAAGGTCACAGGGGATCAGGAAATAGGTAACAAAATAACCATATTTTGACAAAATTTGTTTTTTTAAATACTATTCACAACTTCAAACCCAAACGTGGTACAAAGATACCTGGTGGTAAGACCTTTCTATGCATACTAATTTGGTTGACCCCTCGGAAAGGTCAAGGGTTTCACAAGAGGTCGGGAAATAGGTAAAAATAGCCATATTTTGACAAAAGATTTTTTTTCTCAAAAACTATTCACAAACTTGGTACAAAGATACCTGATGGTAAGACTTTTCTATGCATGCTAATTCAGACAACCCTTTGGAAAGGTAAAGGGTCACAAGAGATTAGCTAATGATGTCTATTTTTGTTGGTAGAATTTATTCTTTTTTCAGGAATTTTGCAAACGTTTCAGCCAAATGTAGCAGAAACGTAGCTGATGATGAGACCTTTCTATGCATACTAATTTGGTTCACTACTCACAAGGGTCATGGGAGGTTGACAAAAGTGAAAAATGCGTAAATGTTTAGAAAACATGTGACCTTTCAGAAAGGTCAAAGTCACAAAGGTTAGATGAAGAATTTTGATCAGTTGTGTATGTGAACCTTAAGGGCTTTGCCATTCTTGTTCTACTCTGAAACTCTTCCAGAACTAAATGACTAAACCCATTCTGTAGAATGGAAGTCCTTTAAGTTTAAAAGTCAATTCAACGTTAACCCTTTTAAGCCCCAGGACCCTGCAGCAGGAGATGTATTGATCATGATAATTCAAGGGTAGTGCCAGATGAGCTTGGCGCCTGAGCTCATCTGGCGCTACCCTTGAATTATCATGATGTCCATCACCTGCAACTGGTACATAGTCATTAAGCAACACATCCAAAGTTTGAGAAATGGGACCTTGGGGCTAAAAGGGTTAAACAGCCTCAGCCATCCAAGAAACATTTGATACAATGTGGTGTCAGCAAGAGACATGGGTCCATATGATGCCCAGCAATGATGAGGGCTCATGAAGATCTGTCTTGTGCAGTTGGATTGGGTTCACCTTTGTTTCCTCAAAACACATTACCGATGACATGACTGTCAGGAAATAGTCTACTTGCTTACCAATTTTAGCCTAAGACCCAAAGGGTCCCTCCAGGAGGCTCTCGGGGATCCCTAACAGGGACGAGAGTAGCCTCCCCTGCCCATCCGGTCACGTGCCCGGTGGTGTCTCCTTTAGCCAGTTGTCTACTTCGCTGTTAGCGTACGCACGCGTTTACCTGAGCCTCTGACCCTTCGTAGACTGTGTACGGTTCGACCGTCCTTACCGGCCTGTCTTCGCCTAGCCTCTCATCTCTGCTTCTGGCGTCGCCTCCTTCTCTGCTAGCCCTCGTCTGTGCCTCGTGCTGTTAGCTGGGCCTGGGGCCTTCTGCTTCTCGGCTTCCGTCGCTCGCGGTGGTTTGTGCTTCGGCGCTCCGCCATGGAAAGGTAACGTCTCGGCTGCCGCCTACGTCTCGCCCAGCTGGGCCGGACGTCGGTCTCGTCTTGAACTTTTTTGGTTCTCTCCCGCGTTTCGTCGTGAGCTTCACTCGTTTCCCTGGTTCGGATGTTATGTAGGCGGGTTAGTTCCCGCCACCGGTCGCCTTTTATCTTTGGGTTTGTGTTGCAGTTATCAAGTGCGCACCTGTCCCCTTTGCGGCGACTTTCAGTGGCCTAGTGACCGGCATAAAGTCTGTCTTCCGTGTTCTGGCTGCTCCTCGGACCTCGCCTGCGCTGTCTGCTCTTCGTGGCCGGAGGTTCGTTGGTCGGAGCTTTGGAGGTTCTACCAGCGCGAGCGACCTGTCACAGCACGCCGGGACCCAGTCAAGCTCCCCTCCTCGGAAGTGGAGAAACGCACGCCTCGTCTGCCTGGTAAGACTATTCCTGCTACGGTGTCCGCACCGCCCTTGCCCGCTGACTCCTCCGGCGAGTCGCCAAGCCGGCTTTGTGCCCCCCTCCTTGAGCCCCGGGCACGCGACTGTTGTCGCCTGTTAGTAGACGCGTGGGCCTTGTGGCTCCCCCTAAGCCCGCTGACTCCTCCGGCGAGTCGCCAAGCTGGCTCCGTGCCCCCCTCCTTGAGCCCCGGGCACCACGACCTTCATCGCTCGTCGAAACACGCGTCGGCCTTTCGGCCCCTCCGTCTAGTTGTGCCCCCCTCCTTGAGCCCCGGGCACCGCAACCTTTGTCGCCTGTTACTAGACGTGTTGGCCTTATGGCCCCCCCTCCTAAGCCCGCTGACTCCTCCGGCGAGTCGCCTAGCCGGCTACGTGCCCCCCTCCATGAGCCCCGGGCACCGTGACCGTCGTCGCCTTCTACCCTTCACCGTGGCCTTTCGGCCCCAGCTGCTAGTCCGCAACGTGCCCCCCTCCTTGAGCCCCGGGCACCGCGACAGTTGTCACCTTTTCCTCCTCCTCGGGACAGAAGAGACCATCCCCGTTCTTCCAGGCGCCACGATGTCGACCGTCGGCTTAGCCCTCGTCGCGTGGATAGGAGACGTAGCCCCCGGCATTCGTCGTCCTCTCGCTCGACTTCCTCTTATGCCTCCCGTCGGCGCAGCCGTTCTCCGCAGCGCTGGTCCTCTCGGCGCCCCTCACCACACTCCTCTCGTAGGAGTCGTAGAGACAACAGGACTCCAGGTCGTTCTCGGCGCAGTAGTTCCCATCGGGATCGACGCTCTCATCGTTCCCGACGCCCTTCGCCTCTTACTTCCCCGCGGCGGCATCAGCGTCGCCCCTCGGCTCCTCCTCCGCCGCCTGCGCGCGTCAGTTTACCTCCTGTGCTTCGGTCTTCTCCGCCGCCATCGCCTGAAAACGATGGAGAGACCTTAAGCCTGCTGCCGGAGGACTCCGTGTCGGCCTTGCTTGAGTCCGGCAGCCGTTTGCCCTCTCAGGTGGATGATCCAGCGTCTCCAGCTACCCTGTCCACTCCTCATGGCGAGACTCTCCGAGCCTTGGATGCCGCCGCCCGTCTCATCGCGGCTTGCCTTCCCGCGGATTCCTGCCCACCTTCCCCACCGCTGAAGAGGAAAGCGGCCGCCTTTGTGGACGCTGCTCGTCAGGTTAAGAAATTCAAGTCGCTTCCCCAGCCGCCTGCCTTCCGCGACCTAACGGACGCCCTGTCTGCGCACCTCCAGCGAGATTCTGCTTCCGACTCGGACTTCTTCTCCGACCGACGCTGGCCTTCCGGTGTTGACATCGCCTTTCGGCAGTCCTGGTACGCCGGCCACTCGCAATCCTTCTCGTGCTCGCTGCCTCCGGTGGATCCGCCTGCGCTGGTGCTCGCCGGCGGCTCTTCCCAGCTCAACCGTGCCCTGCCTCGCGGCCTGGAACGTACTGCCTCACTCGTCCGAAACGCCCTCGCTTGTTCGGGATTTTTGGAGCTCCTCACACAAGCCTTCATTAACCGTATCGAGGCAGCCTGGCTTCCCTCCGCTCCTCCCCTGCTGTCGGATCTTCACACCTTGGCAGTTGCAGCCAACCGAGCGGCCTACCATTCGTCCGTCAACGCCATGGCGGCGGCCGCCAACTGTGACCTGATGCGGCGTGATGTGGTACTCCAGTCCTGCCCGGGTCTTCCCCATGATGTGAAATCCCAGCTCCGCCGGGCCCCGGTCGGCGCTCCGCTCCTCTTCGGCCCTTCCTGGCAGTCCCTGAAGGAAGCTAACAAGGACCGGTGGCTCAGCGCCCCCTCGTCTCGCTTTCCGCCAACCCGCAAGGCCTCGGGTCGCGCCCTGCGGTTCGTCAGACCCTCCGTGACGGCCCTTGCCTCTGCCTCGGCCTCCCGTCCTCTCTCCTCTTCCCGTGCGCCCGGTCCTGGCCGCGCCCGTCCTGCCCGTTCTGCCCGTCCTGCCGTTCTGGCCTGGCCCAAGCCCACCAGCCGCCCTGGGCGTGGGAGGGCCCCCTGACTTCTGCTCGCCTCCGCCCCCGCTGACCGCTTCGGGGTCGCCTGTCGGCGGGAGGCTCGCCCTGCACGGAGACGTCTGGCGCTCCCTGTTTCCGGATGACCCGTGGATCCTCTCCATTGTCTCAGACGGTCTTCTCATCTCCTTTCGTTTCCCGCCCCCGCTTCGGCGCTCCCCCCTGTGGACCGAGATTCCGTCAGATCCGCCCAAGGCCGATGCCCTTCGCGGAGAAGTCGCTGCTCTTCTCCAGAAAGCCGCTACGGAGGTTGTCACCTTCCACGACTCCCCCGCCTTCTACAGCCGACTCTTCATAGTCCCCAAGCCTGGAGGCAAGTGGAGGCCGATCATCGATCTCTCCGCCCTGAATCGGTTCATCGCCGCCCCGTCCTTCCGGATGGAGACAGCCAGGTCCCTTCGCGCTGCCGTCCAGCCCATGGACTTCGCCGTCAGCCTGGACCTGTCCGATGCCTATCTGCACGTCCCAATCCATCCAGCCTCCCGCCGGTACCTCCACTTTGCCATCGACGGGACTGTTTTCCAGTTTCGGGCCCTCCCCTTCGGTCTCAACCTCAGTCCGTGGGTATTTACGCGGATCATGAACGCCGTGGTAGCCAGAGCCCGTCGTTCTTCTTCCAGCCCAATCTCCAACTACTTGGACGACCTTCTTCTGCGGAACCAGTCGGTGGCCTCTCTTCTCCTGGACAGGGATGCGCTTCTACTCCTGTTATCTCGCCTCGGCTTCTTGGTCAACGCTGGCAAGTCCGACCTCACTCCCTCTCGCCACTTCGTGCACCTGGGGATGGAGTTTGTGACCGACCGCAACCTAGTGCGTCTTCCCGAGCCTCGGATCCAGAAACTCGCCGATCTCGCCCGTTTGGTAGCTCAGGAAGCGGCTGTCCCCACCAGGGTGTGGCTCCAGCTCCTCGGCCTGATGAGTGCTGCGGCAGATCTCCTTCCCCTCGGTCGTCTGTACTCTCGTCCTCTTCAATTGCATCTTCTCCTCCACTGGAGACCGTCCTCCGGCGATCTCTCCACCCTGGTGCCGATACCTCCTATGCTGCGGCCCCATCTGCTTCGCTGGACGGACGTTTCTTGGCTCGGCTCCGGGATTCCCCTGACCTCACCACTGCCCCGTCTCTCTCTCTGCATCGATGCCAGCCTCGCCGGGTGGGGCGCTCACCTTCTCCCGAGTTTTCGCTATGCGGCCGGCCGCTGGAACGAGGACCTGGCTTCGCGGCACATCAACTGGCTGGAGCTGAATGCGGTTTGGCAGGCCCTCCGCGCTTGGGAACCCGATCTTCGGACACAGGACCTCCTTGTCCTCTCCAACAACTCCACGGTCGTCGCTTACATACAGAAGCAGGGAGGGACCCGCTTGCCCGACCTCTGCATCCTTCTCTACCGACTCCTTCGCTGGTGCGAGGACCGCGGCATCTCCCTACGAGCCCGTCACATTCCGGGTCACCTGAACGTTCTGGCAGACTCCCTCTCTCGGCGGGGCCAGCTTCTTCACACAGAATGGACCCTGCACCGGGACATCTTTCGCATGATCTGCGAGTGTTGGGAGACTCCCCTTGTCGACCTCTTCGCCACCAGGTGGAACCACCAGCTTCCCCTCTTCGTCTCCCCGATTCCCGACCCGCTGGCCTGGGCGGTCGATGCGCTCTCGATCTCTTGGGACGGACTAGTTGCCTACGCCTACCCTCCGACGGTCCTGGTCCCCAAAGTCCTGCTCAAGCTCCGGGGGTGCAACGCAGTCCTTCTCCTGGTGGCCCCGTTCTCCTGGGACAGATCATGGACCACCGACCTGCTCAGTCTCGCCACGGATCCGCCCCTTCCACTTCCCACCCCTCGCACGATGCTCAAGCAGCCCGCCAGCCGCTCTTCCACCCCTGCCCCGAGCGACTTCTCCTACACGCCTGGCGATTGTGCGGCACGCCCTCTCCGCTAGAGGCTTCTCGAGTGCGGCAGTGGATGCTATCACTTCAGCCCGCAGACCTTCCACCAGACGTGTCTACGAGGGAAAGTGGCGAGTGCTTCGTGCCTGGTGCTCTTCTTCTTCTTCTCGAACGCCGTCACACTTGGAGTTTGGCTCTCAAAATGAAATCTGTGGTCTTCTGTAGCGCCTCCACAGGCCCGTACAGTTTCTCTTGTAGAGTGGCGGGCTTCGGCCATATCTCCTCCCTCAGCGGCTGGTGGTTCCCACAGTCCTGGAGGATGTGCTCTGCGGTCTGCTCTGCTTCTCCACAAGGGCACAGGGGAGATGGCACGAGGTGGAAGCGTCTGTGCAGGTGGAAATTGAGTCGGTTGTGCCCGGTCCTCAGACGAAAGATGGTCACCTGCTCTTGTCTGGACAGCTGATGGTAACTGTCTAGGGGCCGTTGTGGTGGTCTGTACACAGACTTAATGATGGTCTTCATCTCTGTGAAGCTGACTCCATTTTCATCTTGTTCTTTCTCTGCGCCCACTTTTGCCATTCTGTCAGCTTCTTCATTGCCGTAGATGCCACAGTGTGAAGGGATCCACTGCAGCACCAGTCTGGTGCACTTGATGCTTTGCAGTGCCTCTTGTAGACGTGGCAGTTTGCTTGCTGTTGCTGCCTCAAGGACAGACATGGCATCAGTAAGGAAGACAATCTGGGCATCAGGGTCTGCAGTGCCACTAAGGGTGTTAGCTGCGCGGACTAGGGCTTCCACCTCAGATCTGTAATTTGTGCAGTGAAGGCCTGTTGGTACTGCCTCTGCCTGCCATTTTCCGTTTGGGTACTGAATGTACACCCCAGCCCCTCCATCCTGAATTGCATCTGTGGCTGATCCATCGGTGTATGCCCGTATCCATGCTTCCTGGGGATACTTTTCTTCGAGCATGGCCAGTGTCAGGGCTTTCTTGCTCACAGTGCTGTGCTCATCTCTGGTGGTGATGTAGGGTACCGTGGAAGAGATGGTGATGTTTTCTGGCTGCCTGGTGCTCTGACCGTCGTCTCTCCCCCGTCGACCTGACGACCCTCAGCTCGCGGACTTCTTCCTCTGGCTCTTCCAAGACCAAGGTTTGGCTCCCATCACGATCCGTGGCTATCTCTCCATGATTGCCGACACCTACCGTCACCTCGGCCGTCCCGACCCTGGCGCCTGCAAGGACCTGGCCGACCTTATGGTGCATTTCGGCTTGCAGCGTCCGGTTTCCCGCTCCCTCGTTCCACGCTGGGACCTCCCCTGGGTCCTCACCTGGCTGAATTTGGACCGTTTCGAACCGCTCTATCTGGCCAGCTTCGCGGACGTGACTCGGAAGACCTGCTTCCTGGTGGCTCTCGCCACGGCAGCCCGCGTCAGCGAGCTCCACGCGCTCTCGTCTCGCCCTTCCTGCCTGCAGTTCCGAGTGGATGGCTCCGTTCAGCTTCTCCCGGATCCTTCCTTTCTCGCTAAGACTAGATCTCCCTTGACGGCGCCTCAGGTCATTGCTATTCGGCCGCTTAAAGGGCCCGACCTTCCTCGGGAGACTCTGCAGCAAGATCCGGTGCGTGCACTCCGTATCTACCTGCGTCGCTCCAAGTCCTTACGGAGGGGACGGACTCGTCTCTTTTTGCCTCTGACCGCCGGCAGAACTGACATCTCTGCCCAAACGATCTCCTCCTAGCTCCGCTGGGTAATACGGTCCGCCTATCGCGACCTCTCCCCACAGGGAGCCGAGGCCCTCAGGATACGCGCCCATGAAGTTCGCGCTATGGCTGCAAGTCTCGCCTTTGACCGCAACTGCGCGGTTAAGGACATTGTGGCTGCAGTGGGATGGCGGGCCGAAACCACCTTTGCCCGCTTCTACCTCCGCGACCTGACAGTCCAGCGCGACAACCTCTCACTGGTGGGCGACATCTCTGCGGCACAGCACTCCCTCCAGGCGCCCCCGGCGCCTTAGGTATGCACTTCGCTAAAATTGTCGGGAGTGTGTGATCAGGAGTGACGGGCCGTCTTCGTCCCTAATGAGGTTTCTGAAAGGGATTGTGCGGCACCCACCTCCTTTTTGGCATTCTTCCTGACAGTCATGTCATCGGTAATGTGTTTTGAGGAAACAAATTAATTTTTCTCTAAAATGTATTTTTTCGAAAAATACTTACCGATGACATGACTGTCAGGAAATAGTCTACTTGCTTACCAATTTTAGCCTAAGACCCAAAGGGTCCCTCCAGGAGGCTCTCGGGGATCCCTAACAGGGACGAGAGTAGCCTCCCCTGCCCATCCGGTCACGTGCCCGGTGGTGTCTCCTTTAGCCAGTTGTCTACGGACTTACCAGCGGCAAGCGGGGAGGAGGGAGGGACCTCCGAGTCATGTCATCGGTAAGTATTTTTCGAAAAAATACATTTTAGAGAAAAATTAATTTTGTCAGCAGTGAAGGGGTAACATTCATCCATATCATCTTACTCACGTCATGCAGTATGCATGTACCTGTACCTACCATTTTCTCATTCATGAACTCATTGTAGACGTGCCGTATATGGATACGCGGCGAATCGCCGCGTATCCGTATATGGCACGTCTCCAATGAGTTAGTTGTCATCCTTGTGGTGATCCACACCCAGACACCCAATTATCTTTTTTTAAAAATATTTTGTGTCTTAGGAGTGCAGCATGTTCACCAGACGAAAGGAGATGACACCATCATTGTGATGGAGAGCGACCACAAGTACAAGAAAGTTCTGCAGCCTGAATACCCCAATGCACCAGAGAAATGGTACCCTGCCACCACAGAGGAGAAGAAGGAACAAGCAGGCTCTGCCAAAGCCATCAAGTGCGAAGTCAAGACACAGAGATGGCGTGACCTTCCACAGCCCTATGATGTAGGAACTTTGCTGTCTTTCTCACTTTCACTTCTTCGTTAATCTACACACTTTTAGTCTCTTGCATGTTTTCGTTCACATGATGTGTGAGTTGCCTATCCCTTTGCCTGCCCAACTGTTTTTGTTGATGTGATTGCTGATAGGGTAAAGCTGACAAAAAAATACATAAACAGCCAAAGGACTAGGTTTGCTCCACAGATGTCGTGCTTGTCTTTATACATTGGTTATAATGTACATACCCACTACCTTGATTGTCTTTATGTGTTGTTTGCTGGGGCTCAAATGTGATACTTATGAAGCGCTTTGGCTCTAGTTTGCCACATTCGCATTGCTATTTGTTTTTTCAAAATACATTACCGATGGCATTACTATCTGGGAATACACTCTATTGCCTATAGATTTCAGCAAAAATTGTGTGTAGCACACAACTGGGGAGGAGACACCGGGGATCCAAGCACTATGACCCCGGGTGGCCTCCCCTTACTACCCTATCCCGGCGAGCACAGGGCGACCTCGTCAGTTTCACTCTCATAGCTCGACCGGGGACGGTCGAGTTTTTGCCTTTCTCCGTTCTACGGGTTTCAGTGGTTTTTGACTTTGGGCTTGAATTGGAGTCTTCGATTCAGCCCTGGACTCACTACATTCGTGGTTTTTTCTTTGGCAATTGGACTCATTGTGACCTGTGCGCCGACCGGTTTTACCGGCTCTGACTTTGTGAGTTCACCCTTGGCTTGGCCTTGGGGTTTGACGACGCACGTGACTTGTGCCCGGCTGTTTTGTGCACGGTTGACTTTCTTCGCCGGCGTATCTGGGTTTAGGGCCTTATGGCTTCTTCTGTGTCGAAGACTTGCCGCCGTGCGGGGACTTCCAGTGGCCGGATGATGCACACGACTCTTGCTTGCCGTGTTCGGGCTGTGCTTCGGACGGAACGTGTGACGGTGGCGCCGCTTGGACGGAAGACCGGTGTTCGCGCAGGTGGGACTTCTTCAGGCGTGACCGGTCCCCTCGCCCGCTTCGGTCTCCACGGGATCCTCCACGGGTGGACGTACTTCCCTCGGCGCATCGGGCTTTCCGGCCCACAGGTAAGTCCCCTTCTTGTACCGTTACCTCGCAGGTTCTCCCTCCCCTCTCCGAGTCTTCGGAGCAGGGTAGGCGAGTTTCGGAGTCACGCTCCCCACGCTCTGCTTTGTTAGCGCGTGGCTTGAGCCCATTTTGGTTCCCACCCCCCGCTCTGCTTCGGGCGAGCGGTCTGGGAGAGGTGAGCGTTCGTCGGCCACCCCCGGCTCTAGGTCTCCGGAGCGGGGACGGGTGACGGAACGCAAGCATAAGAAAGAGAGTAAACGTGATAAGAAATGCTCTCGCTCACGCACCGAGGCTTCGGAACGTGACGAGACCGTTAGTAATGCTGCCTCCCCGCTCTGTCTTTTCCGAACGGGCAAGGCATGCTTCGCTTTCTTCCCCCCCCCCCCCCCCCCCCGCCCGCCCCGTCTCGCCTGGGCGGGCCCGGGGTGTGGTTGACTCTCGCCCCCCACGCTCCGAGGAGTCGGAGCGGGGGTCGCGTGCACATAATGGTCCCCTCCCCGCTTCGCTTCGCCTGAGCGGGCTTGGCGTGACCGTAGACTGTCCCCCCCCCGTCTCGCATCGACCGGACGGGCCCGGTGTGACTTGGACCCTCGCCCCCCCCCCCCCCTTGCTCCGAGGCTTCGGAGCTGGGGCAGCGGGCTCATAAATCGTCCCCTCCCCGCTCCGCCTTTCCTGAGCGGGCTTGGCGTGACCCTAGACTGTCCCCCCCCCCCGCCTCGTATCGACCAGGCGGGCCCGGTGTGACATCGCGCGTCCTCCACGGTCCGAAACATCGGACGGGGGGCCGCGTGCCCGGTATTTGTCCCCTCCCCGCTCCGCCTTTCCTGAGCGGGCTAGGTGAGACTCTTGGCGGTCCCCCCCCCCCCCCCCCCCCCCCGCACCGGTTCTCCCGCCTCGTATCGACCAGGCGGGCCCGGTGTGACATCGCGCGTCCTCCACGGTCCGACACATCGGACGGGGGGCCGCGTGCCCGGTATTTGTCCCCTCCCCGCTCCGCCTTTCCTGAGCGGGCTAGGGGAGACTATTGGCGGTCCCCCCCCCCCCCCCCCTCGCACCGGTTCTCCCGGGCGGGCCAGGGGTGACCAGGCCACTTCCTCGGTATTCCGATCGCGGTTTGTCGCTCACGTCGGCTGCCGCGTGCGGATCCCGACTTCGAGGTGGACCGTCACTTTGCCACGGTCCCTCCGTCGCCGCGGCGCGCCTCTTTGCGTGTGTCGCGGGCGGCTGCGTCTACCTCGCGCGCGGCGGTGCGGCGCTCTCGTAGCCGCTCGCCCCTTTCGTCTTTGCCGCGAGAAGATCAGTTTTGGAACGGACGTCCTCAGCCTTCATCCGTCGGACTCGGCCTCGGCGATCTTCTTGCAGGACAAGGCGGCGGGTTCTCCTTCCCGCCTTTTCCGCTGTCGCGTCGGCCTCCGCCTCGTCAGACGTTGCCGGCCCTTCGCTCGGATCACAGACGGTCCACGCTCTGGGTGAGGCTTCAAGGCTTATCGCCAAGTCCCTACCGCCCGACGTCGGTCCGCCTTCGCCTCCTCCAAAGAGACAGGCTTCGGTCGACGCGCAGAGGCAAGTCCAGCGCCGCAAGTCCCTCCCGCAAGCCGGCTTCCGGGACCTCACCGATGCTTCTCCGCCCAGCTGCGTAACGACGCTTTCGGCGACACGGGATACTTTACCGCCGCTCGATCGCCGGTGGGAATCAACTTAAGCTTCCGCCAGGCCTAGTACGCTGGACACTCCCAAGCCTTCGCCATACCTTTTCCAGCGGTGGATGCGGCGGCCTTACTACAGGCGGGCGGCCGCAGGCTCGTCCAGAACTCGTGGCCTCGGCCTCTCGACAGGATCGCCTCCTTAGCGCGGAACTCGCTGGCGTGCTCGGGTTTGGAACTGGCTACCCAGGCAGCACTGCAGTGCCTACAGGATACGTGGGACCTGGAGGCTCAGTCCCCGCTTCGTGACGTGCAGTCCATCCTGATAGCGGCCAACCGGTCCGCCTACCTTCTTCCGCCACCGCCAGGGCAGCAGCTGCCAAATGCGACCTCTGGAGGAGGGATACCCTTCTGCGCCTCTGCTCGGACCTTCCCTTGTCAGTGAAGACCCAGCTCCGTCAAGCCCCCTTAGGTGGTCCTCAGCTGTTCGGCGACACTTGGCACACCTTTAAGGAATCTTCCAAGGACTTGTGGCCCAAGCCTGCATCTAACCCAGCCTCGACCCGCTTTCGCGCCCCCCGCACGGCGGGGGTCGTGCCCAGCGGTCTTTCAGGCCCTCCTTTCCTACAGTCGGATCTTCACGAGGTCGGGCCCGTCCATTCCAGGCTACTCAGGCCGGCCCCGCCCCTCGCCCTGCTTGGCCCCGCGGTGCCCGTAGATCGGGCCGCGGTCGGGCTCATTGACTCGCCCCCGCCTCCGCCCCCGCCTCAGTAATCGAGCCTCCCGTCGGCGGGCGGCCGTCGCTCTTCAGCAATCTTGGAGATCGCTGTTCCCGGACGACCCCTGGATTCTTTCCACCGTTACCGCAGGCCTGCAACTTTCGTTCCTGTCGCCTCCGCCTCTTCGCAGAGCACCCATGTGGACCCAGGAACCGCTCGACGGCACACAGGCGGACGCTCTGCGCGGGGAAGTGGCGACCCTCCTCACCTAAGCGGCGACAGAGGTGGTTTCGCGGCAGGACTCTCCGGCGTTCTACAGCCGACTCTTCTAGCTCCCAAGCCAGGCGGCAAGTGGCGTCCAGTTATCGACTTATCAGCTTGGCCCCTCGATTCAGGATGGAGACGGCCAGGACACTCCGTGCGGCCCTCCGGCCGATGGACTTTGCGTTCAGCCTCGATCTGTCAGACGCCTATCTGCACGTCCCGATTCATCCGTCGTTTCGCCGGTACCTTCGGTTTGACTTGGGGGGATCGTCTACCAGTTCGGCGCCCTTCCATTCGGCCTCAACATCAGTCCGTGGGTGTTTACAGACTGCTCGACGCCGTGATAGCCTATTTCCGTCAGCGCTCCTGGAGCCCGGCCTCCAATTACTTGGACGACCTTCTACTGCGCAACTTGGTTTCCGCAGCCCTCCAGACGGACAGGGATGCCCTGCTTCCCTTCTGCGTCGTCTAGGTTTCCTACTCAATTGGGGAAATCCGATCTTCTCCCTCTCGACGTTCTACATCGGGGGATGGAATTCCTGACCGACCTCAACCTTGCCCGCCTGCCTCTGGCCAGGCGACAGAAGATCGTCGACTTAGCGATTTCGATGGGGATGGGATCCTCCTTCACCGCCAGGGTCTGGCTTCAACTCCTGGGCCTCCTCAGTGCGGCTGCAGACCTGCTTCCCTTGGGCAGACTTTATGCTCGGCCTCTCCAGCTACGTCTCCTTCTTCACTGGCGACCCTCGGGCGCTCTGTTGGATCTAGTACCTGTCACGCCTCTGGCTCGTCCTCACCTCGAGAGGTGGGCGGACCTCGCTTGGCTGGCTTCGGGGGTGCCCTACACTCCCCGCCGCCTCGGTGGTCTCTCTGTACAGAGGCGAGCCAGGCCGGCTGGGGCGCGCACCTGTTACCGGATTTCTCTCGGCCTCAGGTGTTGGCTTCGGGAGCTGTTCGGGAATCACGTCAACTGGCTGGAGCTGAAGGCAGTTGGGTTGGCATTCGACGTTTGGCAGGAGACCTTGGCCAATCAGGAAGTCCTCGGGCTCTCCGACAACTCGACGGTGGTGGCTTACATACAGAATCAGGGTGGCACTCACTCGCCCTCCCTTTGCATTCTTCGGTACCACCTTCTCCTCTGGTGCAGGGATCGAGGCATTGCCCTACGAGCCCGCCACATCCCTGGCCACCTCAACGTGATGGCGGACGCCCTGTCTCGTCGCGGACAGTTGCTCCACTCGGAGCGGTCCCTATGCCCGGATATTTTTCGCCTGCTCTGCTCTCACTGGAAAACGCCGCTAGTGGATCTGTTTGCCACCAGATGAAACAGCCAGCTCCCGGTCTACGTCTCGCCAGTCCTGGATCCACTCGCTTGGGCAGTGGACGCGCTCCCCATTCCTTGGGTCGGCCTGATTGCTTACGCCTACCCCCCGTCAGTCCTCGTTCCGAAGGTACTGCGGAAGCTTCTGGGATGCTCGGCGGTCCTCCTGCTGGTGGCCCCCTTCAACTGGACCAAGAGCTGGACCACGGACCTCCTCGCGCTTGCGACGGACCCTCCTCTGGAGCTTCCTACCCCTTCCACGATGCTCAAGCAGCCCCGTCAGCGGCTTTTTCATCCGTGCCCCGAACGCCTCCGCCTACACGCTTGGAGGTTGTCCGGCACGCCCGCACCGCTAGAGGTTCTCGGATGCGGCAGTGGCGGCAATTGCATCAGCCCGCAGACTCTCTACAAGGAAGGTGTACGAAGGCAAGTGGAGGGTCTTTCCGACCTGGTGCACCTCCCATGGGCTCCCTCCCACTAACCTAGCCTCCCACCAACTGGCGGAGTTCTTCCTGTGGCTCTTCGACGACCGGGGCTTAGCCCCGGTCGCCATCAAGGGCTACCGCGCTATGATCGCGGACATCTACCGTCACCGGTGTCTTCCGGACCCAGGCGCCTGCAAGGATCTGTCGAATTTCTGGCTCACTTTGAACTCCGACGTCCGGTTTCACGTTCCCTAGTACCCCGGTGTGATCTTGCCTGGGTACTGACGTGGTTGAATACAGACCGGTTGAGCCCCTCCCCTTGGCTCGGTTCTCAGACTTGACCCGGAAAACCTGTTCCTTCTGGCTCTCGTTACAGCGTCCCGAGTCAGCGAGCTTCACGCGCTCTCGATGCTCCCAGTCTGTTTGCGGTTCGTTCCGACGGCTCTGCGCAGAGGCTCTCCGATCCGTCCTTCCTGGCCAAGAACCGCCGCCCTCGGCGGCTCCTCTGGTGCTAACGATACGGCCCCTCCGTGGAGCGGACCTCTCCCCTGGATCGCGGCAACAGGACCCAGTGCGGGCGCTAATGATTTACCTGCGCCGCTCTCAGCCGCAGCGCCGGGGGCGCTCGCGCCTCTTCTTACCTTGTCCGCGGGCAGACGCCACATCTCGGCCCAGATCGTGTCATCCTGGCTGCGGTGGGTGATTAGGTCAGACTACCTAGACCTCTCCCCACGCGGCGCTGAGCCTTTACAAATCCGGGCGCATGAAGTGAGAGCAGTAGCCGCCAGTCTAGCCCTGGACCGCAACTGCTCGGTCAAAGATATTGTGGCAGCGGGTGGCTGGCGCTCAGACTCCACTTTCGCACGCTTCTACCTTAAGAGACCTATCCGGCCGACGTGACTCCCGGGCACGGGTGGGCGACATCTCCGCGGCCCAGCACTCCCTCCGAGCGCTGCTGGCGTCTTAGGCACATCATAGCTGAAATCGTCGGGAGTTCTCTCTCGAGGGGGCCGGCGGAGTGGTTGGGTTACGGTTAGATACGGCACCCTCCGCCTGTTCGCCATTCTCCCAGATAGTAATGCCATCGGTAATGTATTTTGAAAAAACAAATGAATTTTTTTTCTAAAATGTATTTTTTTGAAAAATACTTACCGATGGCATTACTCGGATGGCCCTCCCGCCTGCCCCGCTTGCCTCTTGTGGCTATGTGTGAAACTGACGAGGTCGCCCTGTGCTCGCTGGGATAGGGTAGTAAGGGGAGGCCACCCGGGGTCATAGTGCTTGGATCCCCGGTGTCTCCTCCCCAGTTGTGTGCTACACACAATTTTTGCTGAAATCTATAGGCAATAGAGTGTATTCCCAGATAGTAATGCCATCGGTAAGTATTTTTCAAAAAAATACATTTTAGAAAAAAAATTCATATTTCAGGTATAGATAAGGTTAGTTGGCAGTGAATCTGTGATGGCAGTTAACTCATTTGTGGCCAGCCGCATCCGGATGCGCAGCTTATGCCGTGCATCCGGATGCGGCTGGCCACGAATGATTTAACCCTTTGGGTATTGGTAGCACTTTTGTTGCGATGATTCAGGCCAGAACAGCCAAAGGGTTGAGGGATTTACTTTTTACTGATAATTTATGCATGTGTTTTTTCAGGACACTTTCGAAGCCCAGAAGGTTGTACCACCAGGGTTTGATGTTGGTATGCACAGGCCCTCTAACCCCGTTGCCAAGAAGCAAGTCAAACAAAACAAAACTCTTATGCAAATTTGTGAGTAGATAATTCCCCAGTACGCGCAGCCTCATCGGGCCGATGTTGGCCACTGTTGGCCCATGCACAGCTGTGTGTGGGCCAGTAGTGGCTGACGTCAGCCTGATGGCCTTTGCTTACTGGCTGTTTCCTACTAGTACAGATAACTTATTTAAATAACTGTTATCTACTGGCTTTTGTTTTGATAATATGCAGTAAGTCAGCTACATACTGGTTGGCCCACATGTGATAGCAAAAGTGGGTCGATCTGTATGCTGGTAATGGGTCATCTGTTGTCCGTCCATTGGTTGTCCATCGTCTGTCAGTCTTGGGTAATCATCTAGCATTGTCATTTTCTCAGGGACTCTTAAAGCTATAGACTTCAAACTTGGCACAGAGATACTTTGTGGCAAGACCTTTCTTGACGTACCATTTTTGGTGACCTCTTTCAAAGGTTAAGTTCAGATAGATTGATAAATAGGTAAATATTTTCCATATTTTGACAAAGGTTATGTTTTCTCAAATATTCAAGGCCGAACTTTGTACAGAAATATCTGATGATAAGACCTAAATTCCTGTGTATACTAATTTTGCTGGCCCCTCTCAGGCTTTCCGATAACAGGCAGTTTTCCATATTTGACACATATATTTTTGATAGAATATTAGTTTTTCAGGCATTGTTGAAAATGTTTCAGTCAAAATTGGCACAAAGATAGTTGATGATGAGATCTTTCAATGCTGGCTCCATTTGTTTGACCATGACCAACATATATCAAGGCAATTTAACACTTTTTTTACCTTTGGTCAAGGTCACAGGTATGAGAACTGTATCTCGACCATGCACGTGAGCTTTGAGGACTTTACCATTCTTGTTTTGTAGTTTAGTGTGTGCTTTATTTCTTGCCCGGAGAGCTAGTTGCCTGATTTTTTTTTTTTTGTGTGTGTGTAGAATCATTGTTACTGCTGGTATGTGATTTTAAACCATTCAGCTGTAGGCCAAAAGGTTCAGAATCACAGCCCAGCACCCATAATTAACCATTTAGCTGTCGGTAGCGGTTTTTGTTGCGATGATTCCTGCAGGAATCATCCCAACAAAAACCACTGCTAGCAACCAAAGGGTAAACCACTACTGACAAACAGAACCGTCATTCTCTGTCTGCAGTGCATGACTGGCGAGTCAAGTGGAACTTGAGCGTTCAGTTCTCAGACGCCAACTATGATGACATTGTGCGAGACATGGCCGACATCCAGCCCCACATTCGCCTCAAAGCAATTGCCACTGTGGGCAAAGCGGCGGAGTACAAGCCTCCGGCAGACACAGGAATACAGCTGGGGGTCACCAATCAGGGAGGCTCTGAAGATCATGTGAGTGCATTAGAATGTTAATTCTTTTTCTTTTTGCAGGTAATGAGCCAGGTGTAGTGTAGAACATTTGAGGTTCGGCATGGTGCACTTGCAGGGGTGGGTCCTCGGGCGATGAAAACTCACAGTTGAAACTATTTACACTTGTGTAGGTTCAGTCACTGGAGAGCAGAGGGTGTCAATTAAAGGCCTTCAGCATAGAAACAGCTGTTAGTTATTGAGGGAGCTGGTTCCACTCTTTTTTTAATCAGTCTGGGACTAGACGGACACTTTTTATCCCACTGGCAGCAGGAGTTCCATTGATCTTTACACGTCTTTTCTGTGTGCTAGTCACTTCAGTACAATTTGTGTCAAAAGTTCCTGTGCTTGACCATGCCCTACGTCCCAGGTTTTTGCAACCATGTGGCCCTGATCTGAGTGCAGGTCCATTGAGAATGTTGGTGAAAGTCAGATATATCACTGAGCATTTTGATCATTATGGTCATCGAGACAACTGTTTCCTTCACTACCTTGCCCATAGCATTGTTTGGCTGTAGCTCACAATATCTGCAGTCTTTGATTTTATTTACAACTGAGCATTTTCAGTGCTACAATTGATGTTTTCATTCACTACGTATAAATGATACAGTTTATATCAAAACGAATGCTATCAGTGAATAGTTTTGGCTCATAAATCATCGCTACTCATGGTTTAACTTACAGATGTGTTAATTTGTAGTTGCTGAGTTTGCATTAGCATTATTCTCTGATTGCAGGAGATACCAGAAAAAATCTTTATTGGTTTGGAGTGTCTTCTGGATGACCAAAACCCACAAGTGCAGAGAGCGGCAGCCATTACCATGTATGCTCTTGAGCGCCCAACTGAAAAGGTGACTGCCTTTGTCATTTTAACCCATTTACGCTGCACTACAGCAGGAGAGAAATTGACCATGATAATTCAAGGGTAGCGCTAGATTAGCTTGTTGCCCTATGGCGCCAAGCTAATCTGGCACTACCCTTGAATTATCATGGTCAATCCATCTCCTTCAATTGGTATATAGTTGTTACATGACACCTCTAAAATATGGCCTTGGGGTTAAATGGGTTAACCTATTCAGCTCTAAGACACTACAAGACATCAGTAGGACATGATAGTTCAAGGATGGTGCTAGAATAGCTTGACACCTTGAGGTGCCAAGCTTATCTAGGGCCACCTTTGAACTATCATGCACTGTACTGTAATGAAGTCTTCAGGGAACAACTTGCAAATTAAAAAATGTAAATCTTAGGGCTCACTCTCTTAATGTTTGTTATCTCCTATCTACTGTTTGTAGGTAGCTAGGTAATTTTGTCAGCTGTCAGGGATGGTATGTGTCAACGCTGTAAGGCCGTAGATGTAACAGAACTGTGGTAAAGAATGAAATAAGTCTAGCAGTCTTCGTCTTTAACTTTGAAACTCAAGCGCATTTCAAGTTCATTTTCTCAAAAAAGCGATTTCTTCACTGTCAATCTTTGGTGAGGCGTAACTCTGATTTGGAACATAGTACTGAAGTAGTATAAATATCAACGAAAAGCTTGTTTCTTGTGCTATAAGAAGGTACTAATAACTCAGAATGTCCCCCACCCTCCAAAAAAACAACAATAAAAAAATTAAAAAAATGAACCAACAACACTTTGTCACCTTTTTGTCAGAGCCTATCACATTTTTAGAAAATAAGTGTGGTTCAAATGAGATTTTGTAAGAAAACAACCGTAAGTGTACAAGTATACAGGTGAGTTTTAACCCTTTCCCTGCCAGTGATCACGAATTGCACATCTGAAACCACTACACATGACTGATATTCACATGAAAATCACAGATGTAAATGGGACCAAAAATAGGCATAAGGAGCCAGGACTTGCAAGGGATGTAAATCTTTGTGAGCCTCTGTCTCTTGCAGGTGGGCAGCATTCGCCTTGCGCTGGCAGTTATGGGGTTAACATTCAGCCCGGCGCACGTTTGTTTTTTCAAAATACATTACCGATGGCATTGCTATATGGAATACACTCTATAGCCTCACAATTTCAGCCCAAAGTTGTGTCCCCTACACAACTTTGGAGGAGACACCAGGGATCCATGCATAGGAGCCCCGGGTGGCCTCCCCTTACTACCCTATCCGGTCACGTATAGGGTGAAAGCCCGCCAGTTTCACTCTTAGCTCGACCGTGGACGGTCGGGTGTTAGCCTTGCTCCGTGTTACGACCGGTTTCTTCGTACTCGTTCTTGGATTTTCTATGAACTTTCCTTGGCTTTGCCTCGGGTTTTCTACTGTTTAGTGCTGAGAGTGCTTTGTTGGTGTGGTTCTACACCTTCAGCGGACTTTTGCTTGTTGGCTTGGCACCTTCCGGCTCTTCTGCCTGGTGCTTGACTTTCTGTGTACCCTTACGTTGGCTGCGGCCTCGTGGCTCGGCTTGTGACTTGTGCTCTCCTTGTGGAGGGAGTGTACGGTGAGCACTTCCCGGTGGACTGTGTGCGGCGGACATTATGGCAGCTTCACTTATGAGAACATGCCTTTGTTGTGGGGATTTCCAGTGGCCTTCGGACGCTCATGACTCCTGCCTTCCGTGTTCGGGCTGCTCTTCCAACAGGACCAGTAACGTGTGCGCCGATTGGAGAGAGGACCGGTGGTCCCAGCTGTGGGACTTCTACAGACGCGACTGTCCTTCCCGGTCCCAGCAGGCTCCCCGAACTTCCGCGCAGGATGGCGTCGCTCCGTCGGCTCGGTGGACCCCTCTTTGCTCCGTCGTGCGGGCCGTCCGGCCCGCAGGTAAGTCTCCTTCTTGTACTGTAACCACGCAAGAACTCCCTCCCCACTCCGAGGCTTCCGAGCGGGACAGGCGAGTGTTAGAGTCGCGCTCCCCACGCTCTGTTTCTTCCGAGCGTGGCCTGAGCTATATGATTTTGCTCCCCCCCCCCCAACCCCCCACTCTGATTTGCCTGAGCGGGCCCAGCGAGCAGAGCGCATGTCAACGCCCTCCCGCTCCGTTTCTTCTGAGCGGTCACGGCGCGACGAGCGCAAAAACAAGAAGAGAGAGAAGCGTAGTGAGAGGTAGTAAAAAAAGAAGCTCTCCCTCACACTCCGTTTCGACTGTGTGTGACCCGAGACCAATAAATGGGCCACCCCCCTGCACCGAATCGTCCGAGCGGGCCCGGCAAGCCACACGTACGTCCCCCTACCTCTCCCGGCCCGTAATTTCCAGGCCGGCCCGACGATACTTAAGTACGCTCTCTCCACGATCCGAGAGTTTTGAGATGGGCCAGCGAGCCCATGTTTTGCTCCCTCCCCGCTTTGATGTTTCTGAGCGGGCTTGGCGAGCCACTTTAACGTCCCCCCCCCCCCCCACCCCCCGCCCCGATTTTTCCAGGCGGGCCCGGAGTGACTTAAATTCGAACTCTCAGGACCGGATCCGCCGTTTTGAGGATAAGCTCCCGCCCCCCCCCCCCCCTCCCCCGCTCGCGGTGCCCCGAGTGGACTCGGGGAGCCAGGGTTCCCCTTCCGCCTCCCTTTGTTTGTTCGAAGCGCACTTCATGGTACCTGCATTCCTCTTGCCGAACGTCGCGTCGTAGTCGACACGGGCAGCAACCCTTCACCTCCCCCCTTCACCCCCCCCCCCCCATCCCCGTGCGGCGAGTGGGGGACGTGGGGGCTTTGCTTCTGGCCGTCGCTCGACTGCGGTCCCTCGCTCCCTGCGACGCCCTTCTGGACAGACTTTGCTGGCGGCTCCGCCTGTTCCGCGCTCGCGCCACGGCCCGTCACCTTCGGCGGACCAGCGCTCTTGTAGCCGTTCGCCCCTCCTTGTGACTCCACGCGACAGGCGATCTTTGGACTTGGATCAGGGCATTCTCAGCTTACACCCTGGGGATTCCGCTTCGGCGATCTTCCTTTGGGACTCTCCCTCCAGCTCCCCCGCCCCTCGCTTAGCTGTTCCGTCGTTTTCCGCCGCTTCCAGAGATGACGGCCCTTCGTTCGGCTCTCAGACCTTCAGTGCTCTTGTAGAGGCCTCCCGTCCTATCTCTTCCTACCTCCCGCCAGAATTCTGCCCGCCGTTGCCCCCAGTGAAGAGGCAAGCATCCGCCATGGTTGATGCCATGAGACCTACAAAGCGTCGCAAGTCGCTCCCGCAGCCGGCCGGATTCCCGGACCTCGCGGGACACATTCTCGGCGCAGTTCCACCAGGACAGCTTTTGCGACAACAGGTTTTTCACCGATTCGCGGTGGCCAGCGGGTGTCAATATGAGCTTCCGCCTGGACTGGTACGCGGGACACTCCCAAGCCTTCGCCGTCCCTCTTCCCACGGTGGACTCAGCAGCCAGCGACCAGGCGGGCGGTCGCAGGGTGGTCCAGAATGCTTGGCCTCGCCCACTAGACAGGATCGCGTCTCTAGTGCGGAATTCGCTAGCTTGTTCCAGCTTCATGGAGTTGGCTACACAAGCTGTGCTGTGCTGTTTGGAGGACACGTGGGACCTAGAGTCCGCGTCCCCGCTCCGCGACGTCCGATCCATCCTTGTGGCTGCTAACCGGGCTGCCTACCACTCTTCTACTAACGCCATGGTGGCGACCGCTAATTGTGACCTCTGGCGTCGGGACACTCTCCTGCGACTCTGCTCGGATCTCCCCAAGACTGTGAAGACTCATCTCTGCCAGGCCCCTCTCGGAGGTTCAAAGCTGTTCGGGGATACTTGGCAGACGGTGAAGGAAGCTTCTAAGGATTTGTGGCCCCGGCCTGCCACCGGCACCTTTTTCTCTCACTTTCGCGCTTTCCGCACGGCCATGGGTCGCGCCCTGCGGTCGGCTAGACCCTTTGCTCGTCCCGGGGGCTCCCGCGGTAGAGCCCACCCCCTTCAAGCCCCACAACAGTCCTTCCCCGCCTCCTGCCCCTCCTGGTCCCGCAGCACCTGCAAATCGGGGCGCGGTAGGGCCCACTGACTTACCCTCCCCTCTGCCCCCACCGACAGTTATCGGGTCTCCAGTCGGCGGGTGGCTGGCCCTCTGCAGCGACCACTGGAGATCGTTGTTCCCAGATAACCCTTGGATCATCTCGACTGTTTCAACAGGCCTGCAGCTGTCGTTCCAATCGCCTCCGCCGTTACGCAGGTCCCCTCATTGGACTCAGGCTCCAGAAGACCGGCTCAAGGCAGAAGCTCTGCGCAGAGAAGTGACGGCATTGCTCTGCAAGGCTGCGACAGAAATAGTCTCCCGACATGACTCGCCGGCGTTCTACAGCCGACTCTTCGTCATCCACAAGCCAGGCGGCAAGTGGCGACCGGTCATCGACCTGTCGGTGATAAACAAGTTCATTTCGGCGCCTCACTTTCGGATGGAGACAGCCAGGATTCTCCGCGCAGCCGTCCGGCTGATGGACTTCCCTATCAGCCTCGATCTTTCAGAGGCTTATCGTACCGATTCATCTGTCTTCTCGCCGGTATCTACATTTCGCCTTTGGCGGGATTGTCTACCAGTTCCGAGCCCTCCCCTTCGGCCTCAACATCAGTCCTTGGGTTTTCACTAGGCTCCTCGACCGGTGATGGCTAGCTTCCGTCTGCGATCCCTGAGTCCGTCCTCCAACTACCTGAACGACTTGCTGCTGCGCAACCTGATCGCCATGGCTCTCAAAGAGGACAGAGACGTCCTGCTCGCTCTCTTGCGCCGCCTCAGGTTCTTAGTCAATCCGGGCAAGTCGGATCTCACCCCTTCGTGCTGCTTCTTGCACTTAGGAATGGAATTCCTGACCGACCTCAACCTGGTCCGTCTGCCGTTGGCTCAGCGGCAGAAGATCGCCGAACTCGCTCGTTGGATGGAGTTAGAGACCTCCTTCACAGCCAGGGTCTGGCTTCAGCTCCTGGGACTGCTCAGCACGTCAGCAGACTTGTTACCCTTCGGCAGGCTCTACGCCCACTCACTTCAGCTCCATCTTCTCCTACATTGGCGCCCTTCCACTGGCGTCCTGACGGATCCTGTTCCGGTTACTCCGCTGACCCGCCCGGCGCCCCCAATTCCAGAGGTGGGTGGACCTAGCCTGGCTCTCGTCGGGCGTGCCCCTGCACTCCCCTCTGCCCCGCTGGTCCCTCTGCACCGACGCGAGCCTTTCGGGCTGGGGCGTGCACCTGCTACCAGACTTTGTTTCGGCCTCGGGCCTTCACGGACAAACACATCAACTGGCTGGAGTTGAAGGCAGTGTGGTTGGCCCTCACCACCTGGCAAGAGATGCTGACCAACCAGGAGGTCCTTGTACTTTCGGACAACTCGACAGTGGTGGCCTATATACAGAACCAGGGAGGCACTCGCTCGCCCTCCCTGTGCATCCTCCTTTACCATCTCCTGCTCTGGTGCAGGGACCGGGGCATTACACTTCGAGCCCGCCATATCCCGGGTCACCTGAACGTGGTCGCAGACGCCCTGTCCCACCGCGGACAGCTTCTCCACACGGATTGCTTAAGCCAGTTATGGTGCTGAAGATCCTGTGGAAGCTTCAAGGATGCTCCACGGTTCTCCTGCTGGTAGTCTCCTTCAGCTGGGCCAAGAGCTGGACCACGGACCTGCTCGCCTTAGCGATAGACCCGCCCCTGGAGCTCCCCACCCCTCCATCGATGCTCAAGCAGCCCCGGCAGGCCCTCTTCCACCCGTGCCCGGAGCGCCTCCTACCACACACCTGGAGGTTGTCCGGCAAGACCTCACCGCTAGAGGTTTCTCAGATGCAGCAGTGGCGGTGATTGCAGCAGCCCGCAGGCTGTCTACCAGGAAGGTCAATGAAGGCAAGTGGAGGGTCTTCCAGTCGTGGTGCGCCGCTCAGCGGCTCCCCCCCCCCCCCCCCCCCCCACGAATTTAACTACCCTCCAACTGCCGAAATTCTTCCTCTGTCTCTTCGACGACCAAGGCTTAGCACCTGTTACTGTCAAGGGTTATCGCGCCATGATCACAGACACTTACCCCCTCCTGGGCCTCCCGGATTCGGGTGTATGCAAAGACCTTTCAGACCTTTTGGCTCATTTTGAACTCCGGCGTCCAGTCTCCCGTTCTCTCATACCTCGGTGGGACCTCGCTTGGGTGCTGACGTGGCTAAATTCGGACCACTTCGAACCCCTGCCCCTGGCGCGGTTTGTCGACTTGACCCGGAAAACGTGTTTCCTCCTGGCCCTCGCCACGGCGTCCAGCATGAGCAAGCTTCATGCGCTCTCGGTTCGCCCTGCGTGTCTGCAGTTTCGAGCTGATGGCTCGGCGCAGCTACTCACCGACCTGTCCTTTTTGGCCAAGAACCGGCCTCCTTCGATTGCGCCCCAGATGCTGACCATATGTCCGCTCAGAGGGATGGACCTATCCCGCGGGTCGCGTCAACAGGACCCGGTCTGGGCACTGAAGATTTACCTGCGTCGCTCAAAGACGTGCCATCTAGGGTGTACCCGCCTCTTCCTACCACCTTCACCAGGCAGGCCGGATATCTCGGCTCAGACAGTTTCGTCCTGACTTCGGTGGGTGATTCTTTCGGCCTACCAAGACCTCTCCCCGGATGGGGATAGACGGTTACAGATCCGGGCGCATGAAGTCCGAGCAGTGGCCACCAGCGCAGCCTTTGACCGCAACTGCTCGGTTAAGGACATTGTGACGGCGGTAGGCTGGCGTGCAGACTCCACCTTCGCCAGCTTCTACCTCCGCGACCTATCCGGCCAGCGTGACTCCCTGGCCATGGTGGGCGACATCTCCGTGGCCCAGCACTCCCTCCGCGCGCCCCAGGAGCTATAGGTACGTCAACTAAAATCGTCGGGAGTTCTCATTTGTGGGCCAGCGGAGGGTGTTAGAGTACAGGGGGTTGGGTGTCGGCACCCTCCTCCTCTTCGCTATTCTTCCATATAGTAATGCCATCGGTAATGTATTTTGAAAAAACAAATGAATTTTTTTTCTAAAATGTATTTTTGGGAAAAATACTTACCGATGGCATTACTCGGACAGCCCTCCCTCCTGCCCCGCTTGCCTCTTTGGCTAAGTGTGAAACTGGCGGGCTTTCGCCCTACACGTGACCGGATAGGGTGGTAAGGGGAGGCCACCAGGGGCTCCTATGCATGGATCCCCGGTGTCCCCTCCCCACGTGTGTAGGGGACACAACTTTGGGCAGAAATCGTTAGGCTATAGAGTGTATTCCATATAGTAATGCCATCAGTAAGTATTTTTCCAAAAAATACATTTTAGAAAAAAAATTCATATTTCCCAAATTTTGGAGGCATCATCTAACGACTATGCATCTGTTGCAGGAGATGGATCGACCATGATAATTTAAGGGCAGTGCCAGATTAGCTTGACACCAGCAGGCACCAAGCTAATCTGGCACTACCCTTGAATTATCATGCTCGACACATCTGCTGTAGTGCACCAGGGCTGAATGGGTTAACATTGGTCAAGCTAACAAGTACAACATTCTTCTTTAGCATCTTGTTTTTAATTTCACAGGCACAGAAAATTCTTCGGCAGACTTTGAAGTCCGATGTGATGAATGATAGATGGTCAGCCGCACAGTGCCTAGCCCATTTTGGCATTTGCGACTCACACGTGGTGGACGAGATTGTCAAGCAAATCATGGCCTCAGAGGAACCAATCAAGCATGAACAGGGCATCGCTCTGCTGGCTAAGATCAGCAACAGCACTGTATGTATCATCATCCATTTTCGGCTTATGTGTGATAGCAAAAGTTCGAGTCTATGTCATTGGCCATCTGTCGTTTGTCCGTCGGTGGTGTCTCTGGTAAATCAAATTGACTAAAAGCACTACCAACAACCAAAAGGTTGAAAACAGGTATAGTCCCTTGTGCATACAGCCACTGGTACTGTACGCAGCATCACATTTTACAGTATCAGTGGAATCATGCACAAACGGGTTAACTCATTCACGGCCAGCCGCATCCGGATGCAGCTGCCCGCGAATGAGTTAAGAGGACTGATCCCCACCAACCACCCCCCCCCCACCCCCCGCCACCCCCTTCTTCCACCCCACCATGACAACCTCTCCCGTTATCCCATAAAGCCCTGACATGCTACAAGAAGATTCGAATCGACCATGATAGTCCAAGGCTGGTGTCAGAATAGCATGGTTCCTGTGGGCACCAAGCTATTATGACACCACCTTTGAACTATCACGGTCGATTTGTCTCCACAACTGTGATGTAGACGTCAAAGGATATGTCAAACAAATGATAGCTTCATCCTCAGGATGTCATGAGTTATTGTGAAAATTCCACCTGTCATTAAAGACCATCATTCAGGTGGCGACAGCCACAGTCACCGCGACAGCCACCTGAATGATGGCCTTTAATGACAGGTGATAAAAATTCCAATGATCATTTTTCAGGATGTCATGAGTTGTTGTGAAAATTCCACCTGTCATTAAAGACCATCATTCAGGTGGCGACAGCCACAGTCACCGCGACAGCCACCTGAATGATGGCCTTTAATGACAGGTGATAAAAATTCCAATGATCATTTTTCAGGATGTCATGAGTTGTTGTGAAAATTCCACCTGTCATTAAAGACCATCATTCAGGTGGCGACAGCCACAGTCACCGCGACAGCCACCTGAATGATGGCCTTTAATGACAGGTGATAAAAATTCCAATGATCATTTTTCAGGATGTCATGAGTTGTTGTGAAAATTCCACCTGTCATTAAAGACCATCATTCAGGTGGCGACAGCCACAGTCACCGCGACAGCCACCTGAATGATGGTCTTTAATGACAGGTGATAAAAATTCCAATGATCATTTTGGATGTTTTTTGTTTGGACAGACGCTGGTGCACTGCATCGTAGGGGAGCAGCTGAACGCCAGCAGCTGGCGACATCGTGTCATTGCATGCAAGATATTGCCAGCCCTGTATGGTAGCATCAACAAGGTTAGTGCCACACAGCCATTGGTACTGGTAAAAATGTACATTTTCCATTTTAAGTCATTTTACCCTAATGCTGCTGCTGTCGCGACAGCAGCAGCAACATTCACATGAACGGCCAGAAGCTAGAAGAGGTCAATAGCTTCAAGTACTTGGGAGCCACCCTGTCCAAAGACGGTAGTTGCATAGCAGAGATCCGTATCAGGATAGGTACAGCAACATCCGCAATGGCCAGGCTGGACAGGATATGGCGAAGTAACTCCATCAGCTTCACCACCAAGTACAGGCTTTACAAGTCCCTCGTAGTGTCTATTCTACTCTACGGCTGTGAGACTTGGACACTGCTTGCAGACTCAGAAAAGAAAATCCAGGCCTTTGAGAACAAGTGCCTGAGGAAGTTGCTCCGCATCTCGTACCGCGAGCACAAGACCAACGAATATGTACGGAGCATCGTCACTTCCCTGGTGGGCCCACATGAACCCCTTCTGGCAACCGTGAAACGGCGCAAGCTTGCTTGGTTTGGCCACGTGACCCGACACAACACCTTGTCCAAGACTATCCTCCAAGGCACTCTCGAAGGAAGTCGTCGGCGAGGTTGTCAGAGAAAGAGTTGGGTCGCAAACATAAAAGAATGGACCGAACTCGAGATGCCAGACTTGCTTGCCACCGCCCAAAATAGAACTCAGTGGAGAGCACTGTCTGTTGCTGCTGCCTTTCAGTCCCCCCAACGCCCAGTTCGGGCAAGGGACTGATGATGATGATGATGACCCTAATGCTACGATTCCATAAGCACGAATCTGATATGAATACGATCCGAACCTGATGCAGTAATGCAATTTTTCTTTTAAAAATTGTGTCATTTTCGTTCAAAGCCAGATGCGAATTCGTGTCCGCATCGGGCATATGGAAACACTCAAATATGAAAGGGACTCGCACGAACCTCTCTGTTTTGGACCCGCTTCGGATTCGGATTGGGTTCATATTGGATTTGTGCTTATGGGTCAGCGCCTCGTTTCCTAAATTTTGGAGGTGTCACCTCACGATTATTTACCATGCAGTTGCAGATGGATCGACCATGATAATACAAGGATAGTGCAATGTTAGCTTGGCACCTAATGGGACCATGCGAATCTGGAACTACCCTTGAATTGTCATGGTTGGTGTATCTCCTGCTGTAGTGCATCGGGGCTAAACGGGACTGTTTGTCTACCTCTCTTAATTTGTCCTTGCAGACTAGTATTGTAGCGAGTGCCATACTGACTGACATGGGCAGACCATAGTAGTAGTACAGTGAGCTTTGGATATAACAAAATGGTGGGAGACCCAAAATTTGTTGTTGTTTCCGAGTTTGTTTCAGGGAAAGTTAAATTTTCAGACAAAAGGCATTGCCAGGACCTCTGAAAAAGCATCATCATATATCTGACTTTGTTGTGTCCAATCTTCTTAACCCATTTAGCCCCGAGTCCCGACAGCAGGAGATGGATTGACCGTGATAATCCAAGGGTAGTGCCAGATCAGCTTGGCGCCTGAAGGCACCAAGCTGATCTGGCACTACCCTTGAATTATCACGGTCAATCCATCTCCTGCAACTGGTAGATAGTCAGGCAACACCTCCAAAATTTGACAAATGGGACCTAATTGGGGTTAACTCATTTAACCCCACAGCTGCATATCCCAAATTTTGCAGGTGTCACCTCAAGACTTTATACCAGTTGCAGGAGATGGATGGCCTGATAGTGCCAAGCTAATCTGGCCTTACCCTTGAATTATAATGGCCGTTTCATCTCCTGCAGTACTGCCTATGTGCAAAGTGTACTGTACCTATTTAACTTCTAACCTTCAGGACCTTACCCAAAAGCTGACCGACCTGATGTGGCATGACTGGCACAGGGAAGTTCGTCAGGCGGCTGCCCAGTGTCTGGGGAAGACATCCCATGGCCGTGACGTTCATGACGACATCCGAAGAGCTATCATGTACGGCACAGAACGCATCAAGCTGGAGGCTATTAGTCGCCTTGGCCAGCTAGGTATGTTATTTTCTGTTGCTGTCTTTTCTTCTTTTTTTCTTCTGTTTGTAGATTTTCCTTGTGTATTTTAGCCCTTTGGCTGTTGCTATCCCTTTTTGTCGAGATGATTCCTACAGCCAGCAGGTTCAGTTGCAGTACACACGTGGAGAGAGTTCAGTTGCCCACCACCCCACCAAACTTCTGTTTCTTTTATGGAATATTCCATGGGCTTCCATTTTGACAGTTTAACCCCTTTGCTGCCAATGAATTTAGAATCTGAAACCACTACACTGACCAACATTCATGTGAAAACCACAGATGTAAATGAGACCAAACATAGGCAGAAAGAACAATGGCCTAACAAGAGACTTAAATCCTCATGAGCCCCCGCAACTGCGGGGGCTCATGAGGATTTATGTCTCGTTAGGCCTTTGTTAGACTCTTGCAGCTGGGTGGGGTTCACCTTGCCAGAGTAGTTGCAGTGAAAGCGGCTGCCAGAAACACATTTATATATGAGCCCTCTGACAAATGTGTATTGCTTTGCAGTGTGCTCCAGCATACGTCATGATATGGCAATCTTCTCACTGTCTTATTCTGTCTGTGACTGTCAGGCATCATGACCGCCAAACTGCTCCCGGTGTTTCTGAAGTGTTTCGATGACCCGTTTGTGTCCATCCGCAGTGAGTGTTGCATCACCTGCAGCAACCTCCAAATACAGGAAGAACAGGTCGTCAACAAACTGGTCCACCTCGCCACCTTTGACCCCATCTGGAAGGTCAAGGCCTTGGCCATTCAAGGTGAAATTTGAGTGGCCTCAGATGATCTGTTTATAGAGAGGAACCTGAGAGATAGACGTCACTTCACTGAGAAATTTTTGTTAATGGATGAATCCATTCAGCCTTGACATTCTGCAGCAAGATATGGATCGACCCTGATAGTTCATGGGTGGTGCCAGAATAGCATGACGCCTCTTTGCGCCAAGCTATTCTGACACCACCCTTGAACTGCCATGGTTGATATATCTTCTGAACAGTAATTTATAATTTGTTATATTACGACACAGTCTATTAAATGAGATGACTTTGTTCTGTTATTGATGTTCAATATTTGCATGGTTCAGTATTGTGTTCTAAAATTCTCAAACATCCACCCACCCTTTTTCCAGTAGGAACCTACATATCTTTTGTTTAACTGTTGCTGTAGTTGTACATGAAATTACGTTCATACTCCTTGCATCATTCTGTGTGTAAGTTACACTGTGATAAAGTTTCGGACACTCATCAGGGATTTTGCTATGGGTACTCCTGCTCTCCTCCTCCAGTAAAATTGGTCAGACATCTTTAACCCATTTAGCATGAAAGCACCACAGCAGGAGATGGATCAACCATGATAATTCAAAAGTAGTGTCAGATTAGCTTGGTGTCTGATGGCACCAAGCTAATCTGGCACTACCCTTGAATTATCATGGTCGATCCATCTCCTGCAACTTGTACATAGTTGTTAGGTGACACCTCCAGAATTTAGGAAATGCTGCCATGGGGCTAAATGGGTTAAAAAAGAAGAGTAGGTATGTTGGGTGGTGCTATGCTGTGGAGACGTACCTTTCCCAAGGAGGGGCAACCCAAATTTCCCCTCGGGGGGGACAATAAAGTTGTATTTTAAATAAAATAAAAGATAAGAAAAAAAAAATGGTTTGATTTTGTTTTTAGGCCAGACTGAGTTGGTTCTAATGTGTTGCTGTCTGTTTGCAGCGCTGGGCCGGGTAGGGATAGTGAATGAAGCTGTCAAAGAATCCCTGCTGTGGGCGATGCGTTACGAAGAAAAGGCAGGGGTGAGAGCAGAGGCCTGTCACTCGTTACACGAGCTCGATATACTGGATGAAGACATTGTTGAATGTATGCAAGAACGACTGCTGGTTGAGTCCAGCCAGGTTGTGCGAGAGTGAGTACCCATGGTTTACCTTTAATTATCGCAGTTACCAAAAGATCCTTGGGATGACATCATTTGTAATTGACCCAACTGTGGTTGTCGTCAGTTAAGTTATTTCACATGCAATAACAATATGCTGAAGGAAGGAAATCATTAGTTCAGCCTCATAACACACCAACTAAAACTAATGCCAAAGGTCAAGGTCACAGTGTCAGTAAATGTAAAAACAAATGCCTTAATTTGTTCTCAAAATTGTCTTTGCAAATGCCATTTTTAACTTTAAGCCTGAAACATTGATATAGAGATATCTGATGATGTGACCTTCCTATGCATACAAATTTGGGTGACCCCTCTCACAGGTCAAGGGTCACAAGAGGTCAGCAAATGTATATAAAATGCCTATTGTTTCCTCAAAACACATTACCGATGACATGACTGTCTGGAAATAGTCTACTTGCTTACCAATTTTAGCCTAAGACCCAAAGGGTCCCCCCAGGAGGCTCTCGGGGATCCCTAACAGGGACGAGAGTAGCCTCCCCTGCCCATCCGGTCACGTGCCCGGTGGTGTCTCCTTTAGCCAGTTGTCTACTTCGCTGTTAGCGTTCGGACGCTTTTACCTGAGCCTCTGACCCTTGGAAAGACTGTGTACGGTTCGACCGTCCGTTACTGGCCTACCTTCGCCTAGCCCTCGTCTACTGCTTCTGGCGTGGCCTCCGTCTTCTCTGTTAGCCCTCGTCTGTGCCTCGTGCACTTGGCTGGCCCTGGAACCTTCTAGGCTTCCGTCGCGCGGTGGTTGTGCTTCGTCACCCTGCCATTCCGCCATGGACAGGTAAAGTCTCGGCTGTTTCCTACGTCTTGCCTGGCTGGGCCGGACGTCGGGCTTCGCTCGAGCTACTGTTGTTTTCTCTCCGCATTTCACAGTGAGTTTCGAGTGTTTCTTGATTTCGAAGCTTTAAATGGCCGGGTTCGTTTCCCGCCGCCGGTCGCCTTTCATGTTTGGGTATGGGTTGCAGTTACCAAGTGCGCCTCTCCCCAGTACGGCGACTTCCAGTGACCTACTGTCCGGTACTTTGTGCTTCGTCACTCGGCCGTTCCGCCATGGAAAGGTAAAGTCTCGGCCGCTTCCTATGTCTCGCCTGGCTGGGCTGGACGTTGGGCTTCGCTCGAGCTACTGTTGTTTTCTCATTGCATTTCACTGTCAGTTTCACGTGTTTCTTAAATTTCGAAGCTTTAAATGGCGGCGTTGTTACCCGCCGCCGGTCGCCTTTCATGTTTGGGTTTGGGTTGCAGTTACCAAATGCGCCTCTCCCCAGTACGGCGACTTCCAGTGACCTAGTGTCCGGTGCTTGTGCTTCGTCACTCTGCCGTTCCGCCATGAAAAGGTAAAGTCTCGGCCGCTTCCTACGTCTCGCCCTGTGGGGCCGGACATCGTGCTTGGCTCGGACTTCTGTTTGTTTTCTCTCTGCGTTTCACGGTGAGTTTCGCTCGTTCCTTACTTCGGACCTTTAACTGGCGGCGTTAGTTGCCCGCCGCCTGTCACCTTTCATGTATGGGTATATGTTGCAGTACCAAGTGCGCATCTGCCCAGGACGGCGACTTCGTGGCCTGGTGTCCGCCACTCAGTCTGTCGACCGGGTCCCGCCTGCTCCTCTGTTATCGGCTGCGCTGGCTGCCCCTCTTGACTGGAGGTTCTCGGTCTCTACTCTGGTTCCACCGCCGAGCGACCCGCGACTTTCCGCCTTCCTGGGGACCTCCCGCAGCACGGTGGGATTGTTCAAGCTTCCCTCGGACTTGGGATACCCCACGCCTCACGTCCCTGGTAAGTTTGTAGCTTCTTCGTAGACGCGTTAAGCCCGCTGACTCCTCCGGCGAGTTGCCAAGCCGGCTACGTGCCCCTCTCCTTTAAAAAGGAGCCCCGGGCACCGCGACCTTGTCGCCTTTAGTTCACGCGTCGGCCTTCGGCCAAACCTCAAGCCCGCTGACTCCGGCAAGTCGCCAAGCCGGCTACGTGTCCCCCTCCTTGAGCCCCGGGCACCGCGACCCTTGTCGCTAATTAGTTTAAGCGTCGGCCTTCGGCCCTTCTTCTAAGCCCGCTGACTCCTCCGGCGAGTCGCCTAGCTGGCTATGTGCCCCCCTCCTTGAGCCCCGGGCACTGCGACCTTGTCGCCTGTTACTTACAAGAAAAAAAAAAGAAAAAAAAAGAAGTTGACGCTTGGCCTCGAGGCCCTCCTGAGCCCGCTGACTCCTCCGGCAAGTCGCCAAGCCGGCTACGTGCCCCCCCTCCTTGAGCCCCGGGCACCGCGACCTTTGTTGCTAATTAGCTTATGCGTCGGCAAGCCGCTGACTCCTCCGGCGAGTCGCCTAGCCGACTACGTGCCCCCCTCCTTGAGCCCCGGGCACCGCGACGTTGTCGCTAACTAGTCTACGCGTCGGCCTTCGGACCTGCTCAGCCCGCTGACTCCTCCGGCGAGTCGCCAAGCCGGCTACGTGCCCCCCTCCTTGAGCCCCGGGCACTGCGACCTGGTCACCTATTGTAGACGCGTTGGCCTTGCGGCCCCTCCTAAGCCTGCGGACTCCTCCGGCGAGTCGCCGAGCCGCTATGTGCCCCCGCCTTGAGCCCTGGGCACCGCGACCTTGTCGCCAATTCGTTCATGCGTCGGCCTTCGGCCCCAGCCTTAAGTCCGCTGACTCCTACGGCGAGTCGTCTAGCCGACTATGTGCCCCCCTCCTTGAGCCGGGCGCCGCGACCTTGTCGCCTTCGTTCTCACTTCGGCACTTCGGCCTCAGTCTCTGGGCCCGCTGACTCCTAAGGCGAGTCGCCAAGCCGCTTGTGCCCCTTCTTGAGCCCCGGGCACCGCGACCCTTATCGCCTGTTGGTACCCTAGTCGGCCTTATGTCCCTCCTTCCAACCCGCTGACTCCTCCGTCGGGTCCCCCAGCCAGCTACGTGCCCCCTCCTTGAGCCTTGCGCTGCGTCTGGTTCGTCCTCCACGTACCTCGGGACTTCGGGCCGTTTCCCCTGGCGCCTACGGCCTTCCACGTTTTCACCGGTTCTCATCTGTTCACCGAAGGGAAGCTTCGTCGCGCTCTGTTAGCACTTGGATGGGTGCCCCCTGGGGTACACCCAGTGCAGTGGGGATCGATGTCTTCGCCCTCGTCGCCTGGATAGTTGCGGCGCCCGAGGTTCGTCGCCTGCCCGCTCGACTCCCTCCGGTGTCCCTGTCGACCTTCGCCTTGTGCTCGGCGCTGTTGTTCTCCTCGGGACATCCTCTTCCCCGCTCCCTGCACCCTTCGCCTCCAGCATCTCCCCGACCCTCTCCGGTGGATGACTCGGCGTCCTGCGTTCGCCGCTGGCCTGCTGGCGTCCTAGCCTTCGGCTCCCCGGTTCGCTGGCCACTCGCTCCCCATTCGTTCTCGCTGCCTCCGGTGGTTCCGCCGGCGCTCGTGCTTGTGGCAACCCTTCCCAGCTCTAGCGGATCTTCCGCGTGGCTTCGAACCCTCCGCCCCTTGCCTTCCTTCGTTCGTGGCGGCCTGGCTCCTTCCTGACCATCTCCCCTGATGCGACGTCGCAGCTCTACCGTGCTCTTGTGGGTACCCGTGTCTTTCGGCCCTGCCTGGCAGTCTCTGAAGGAACCCTTCTAGGCCTGTGGGCCCAGCTCCACCCTTGTGGATTGAGTTCCCGCCCCTTCGGACCAAGGCCCTCGCCCTTCGCGCGCAGGTCTCCGCTCTTCCTTGGGAAGTTGCGATGCTGCTCGTCGCTCGCCACGGCTCCCCCGCCTCGGACCCTTCGCGTCGCCTTCAGCCCTGGGTCGTCGCCGCCAGCCTGGACCTACCCGTTGCTTATATTCGTCCCCATGCCTCCCGCCCCCGCCGTTGTCTTCGCTTGCCGTCGACGGGACCGTTTCCAGCTCGGCCTCTCCGGTGTGGTCTCCCCCTCAGCCCTGGGTCCCTGCGTGGATCCTGGATGCCTTGGTTGCCCGAGACCTTCGATCTTCCGCCAGCCGTTCTCCTCCTTGGTCGACCTGCTTCTGCGGTATCAGTCAGTGGTCCCTCTGCGTAGGGCACAGATGCTCTCCTCCTCTGGTTTGCTCGCCTGGTCGCCCTGGTCAGCGCCAACAGTCCGACCTCTCGCCCTCTCGCCACTTGTTCACCTGGGGATGGATTTGGTGACCAACCGCAACTTGGTGCGTCTTCCCGAGCCTCGGATCCAGTTCGTGCTTTTCTAGCCCGCGGGTAGCTGCGGACACGGCGGTCCCCACCTGACTGCGGCTCCAGCTCCTCCTCCTGATGAGTGCGGCGGCTGATCTCCTTCCCTCGGTCTTCTGTACTCCACCTCTGGAGGCCGTCCTCCGGCGATCTCTCTACCCTGGTGCCGATCTCTCCTGTGCTGCGGCCCATCGGCTTCGCTGGACGGACGTTCTTGGCTCGGCTCCCGGATTCCCCCTGACCCCACCACTGCCCGTCTCTCGCTGCGTCGTTGCCGGTCTCGACGGTTGGGGCGCTCTCCTTCTTCCGAATTGTCGCTCGTCGGCCGGCCGCTGGCCCACGAACCTGACTTCGCGGCACGTCAACCCGCTGGGACTGGTTGCAGTCGGCAGGCCCTCGGCGCTTGGCGTTACGATCTTCGGACTCAGGACCTCCTCGTCCTTCCGACAACCCCTCATTCGTGGCTTGCCTTCAGATGCAGGAGGAACCCGCTCTCCCGACCTCTGCTTCCTCCTCTATCGCCCCTTCGCTGGTGCGAGGACAGCGACTTCTCCCTCCCAGCCCGTCACACTCCAGGTCTCCTGTTCGTCCTGGCTGCCTACCTCTTGCAACGAGGCAGCTTCTTCACACGGATTGCGCCCTACGCTGGGACATCCTTCGCTGGTTCTGCGCTTCGATCCCTTGGGACAGACTGGTCGCTTACACCTACCCTCCGGCGGTCCTGGTCCTCAAGTCCTGCTCAGGCTCCGGGGATGCAACGCAGTCCTTCTCCTGGTGGCCGTTCTCCTGGACCGGATTGTGGACTGCCGACCTTCTCAGTCTCACCTCGGGCTCACCCTCCCTCTTCCCACCCCCCGCACGATGCTCGAGCAGCGCCGACAGCTGCTCTTCCACCCCTGCCCCGAGCGACTTCTCCTACACGCCTGGTGATTGTGCGGCATGCTCTCTCTGCTGGAGGCTTCTCGCGTGCGACTGCAGACGCTATCGCTTCAGCCCGCAGACCTTCTACCAGACGTGTCTACGAGGGAAAGTGGCGTGCTTCGTGCCTGGTGCTCTGACCGCCGCCTCTCCACCGTCGGCCGGACGACTCCTCAGCTCGCGGACTTCTTCGCTGGCTCGTCCAAGACCAAGGTTGGCTCCCCTCTGGTGCAGCAGCTACACCTCTTGATCGCCGACGCCTACCGTCACCTCGGCCGTCCCGACCCAGCCCCTGCAAGGACCTGCCCGACCTTATGGCGCGTTTCGGCCTGCAGCGTCCGGTCTCCCGCTCCCTTGTCCCGCGCTGGGACCTTCCTGGTCCTTCCCTGGCTGACTTCGGACCATTGAACCGCTCCATCTGGCCCGCTTCGCTGACGTGACTCGGAGACCTGCTTCCTGGTGGCCCTCGCCACGGCAGCCCGCGTCAGCGAGCTCCGCGCCCTCTCGTCTCGCCCTTCCTGCCTGCAGTTCCGGGTGGATGGTTCCGTTCAGCTTCTCCCGGATCCGTCCTTTCTCGCTAAGACTAGATCTCCCTTGACGGCGCCTCAGGTCATCGCTATTCGCCCGCTTAAGGGGCCCGACCTTCCTCGGGAGACTCGGCAGCAAGATCCGGTGCGTGCACTCCGTATCTACCTGCGTCGCTCCAAGTCCGTACGGAGGGAACGAACTCGTCTCTTTTTGCCTCTGACCGCCGGCAGAACTGACATCTCTGCCCAAACGATCTCCTCCTGGCTCCGCTGGGTAATACGGTCCGCCTATTGCGACCTCTCCCCACAGGGAGCCGAGGCCCTCAGGATACGCGCCCATGAAGTTCACGCTATGGCCGCAAGTCTCGCCTTTGACCACAACTGCGCGGTTAAGGACATTGTGGCTGCAGTGGGATGGCGGGCCGAAACCACCTTTGCCCGCTTCTACCTCCGCGACCTGACGGTCCAGCGCGACCACCTCTCCCTGGTGGGCGACATCTCTGCGGCACAGCACTCCCTGCACTCCGCTAAAATTGTCGGGAGTGTGTGATCAGGAGTGACGGGCCGTCCTCGTCCCTAATGAGGTTTCAGGAAGGGATTCTGCGGCACCCTCCTCCTTTTTGGCATTCTTCCAGACAGTCATGTCATCGGTAATGTGTTTTGAGGAAACAAATTAATTTTTCTCGAAAATGTATTTTTTCGAAAAATACTTACCGATGACATGACTCGGAGGTCCCTCCCTCCTCCCCGCTTGCCGCTGGTAACTCCGTAGACAACTGGCTAAAGGAGACACCACCGGGCACGTGACCGGATGGGCAGGGGAGGCTACTCTCGTCCCTGTTAGGGATCCCCGAGAGCCTCCTGGGGGGACCCTTTGGGTCTTAGGCTAAAATTGGTAAGCAAGTAGACTATTTCCAGACAGTCATGTCATCGGTAAGTATTTTTCGAAAAAATACATTTTAGAGAAAAATTAATATTTTTGAGAGAATGTTAATTTTTATAGACACTTTGGCAAAGTTTTAAATCAAACTGGGTGCAAATATCGTTGGTAATAAAACCTTTATGCATACAAATTTGGTGGACTGTAAAGGTAAAGGGTCGAGGGAGGCCAATAAATGTGTGAAAAATGCCTGATTGTTGACAAAACATAGGATTCCTCACATACTATGGCCAACTCTGTATTTAATAAGATGCAAAACTAGCTCATTTAAAGTAACCTTTTGGAAAGGTCAGGGTCATAGAAAATCAGAGAATCATGCGGATTGGTTATGCATGTGAGCCAGAGGGCTTTGCTATTGCTATGTTAAATATAATAACAACTTTTTTCATTTCTCCATTGTTTTGTTATTGCTGAACAGACAGGTGCATTTCCATAATTTTATCTATTGATGTTTTGTTATCTTACTTTGCCTTGCCATGCCTTGCTTTGCTCTGCATACCTATACTTGTCTCATACTACCTCATCTCATCTTACTCTTTTGTTTTACAGTGAGATTTTGGAAGCCCTGCAGAAAGTGGGCTTAAATGCATCAGAGGACCTTGACACTGTGGCTCAGATCAAGATGGAGGTGCGCAAGCTATGTGATCGCAACGTAATTGCATCACAGATTGTCCTGAATGAGGTAGATGAACTACGAAAGCAAAACCTTGAGAACATGATCTACAGCAGTGAACAAGAGACCTCAGTAAGTGAAATAGTTTATACACATTAGATATAAGTCGACTGATAACTCAAGGATAGGGGACTTTTTAACCCTCTGGCTGTCAATAGCATTTTTTTTTTTCTTTTTTATTCCTGTAGGAATCATTGCAACAAAAACCATTACTGACAGCCAAAATTTAAGTGGTTATTGTTAGCCTACCTTCACAGGCACATAACTGTGCATGTATTTCACCCCAAAGCTTATACATATTTTGTGTGTGTGTGTGTGTGTGTGTGTGTGTGTGTGTGTGAAATAAATATTTCTTCTTACAATGCAGTGTATTGCATCACCGAAGATAAACTTATATCAAAACTTGAGGGATGTGGACAAATTTGAACAAGAGTTTGCGCTTGAGCAAAAGCGTAACAAAATGATGGTAACTTATTGGCATTAGTTTTGGTTATGTGTTACGAGATTGAACTACTGTTGGCAGTTTCCTACCTTCAGCATGTTTGTTTATTGTTATTTCATGTTTGTTTTTTTTTGTTTTGTGAAATAATTGCCTGTGTGAATGAAAACTGAACATTTCACTGATTAACCCATTCAGTGCTGAGAAAATATGAGCACCACCCATCTGCAAGAGGTTTAGATCCTCAGTCCCTGCGTCAACTGGCACTGAATGGGTTAAAACAATATGTGTATGTTAAAATCAACACATTACCCTTTGAGTATTTGAAAAATTATTGAGTTCTTATGATGCATGATAGTGTCGGTATTACATTCTTCATTGTTTTCATTCCTGCATCAAATGACCAATCAGGTTAGTTCATGCCGTACCATGTCACCTCATTACAGATCACCATGTACGGATTTCCTTGAATTTCACTTCACAATGTATTGTGAGCTCACTTTCGACTCCTCTGGTACCAGCTCTGTTCAACAAAAAACAAACACACATACTAAACAGCAAAGCTTCTTAACATGGTTTGAAACAGCAGTCACTGTACAGTTATTTTTAAGATGACAGCACTCACAATATTTTCCCTCAAAACACACGAGACTAGAAAAAGAAGGGACCTTCACCGGATTGAAAATGGCACACACAAGGTCAGTGTCACATGATTGTTGCTTCAATGCTGAATGCAAACATTTTGCACAAATTCGAAGCTTTTATTGAGTGAACAAATATCAGAAAAACACTCACTGTTTCATTGCATTACTCTGACGACAATATGTTCACAGTTCTGCTTGAAACATTCTTTCCAACTGTCAAACTGGAATGAGCGACTTAGCTCGCTGCTGCTGCCACATTGTTGCAATGTCACAATTGGGGCTGAACTTGGCATTCTCAGTGTTTTAGTTGATCCCTGTCCGTGCACATTATTTTGGGTCCTCGCGATATTCTGCATGCCGCGGGCATGTAATGGTCGGTTCATTGGCTTTTGTTTTCATCTGTATATCGTACAGTAGGATTAGTTAATGTCCAGTTTCTATTGTTTGCTATATCATCCAAAACTGAGTTTAGGAGCAATATACCTGCATCCTGTAGTGTAGCGCGAGTACCGAAGCCTGTGCACACGAACAGCAATCGCCTAAGACGCCGAGAATACTGACTTTTCCCCTAATGTGAGCAGCAACACCGCATGGCAGCAGGAGAAGACAATTTCAGCTAAGTCAACCATTGAATTGACAAGCTGTTGATAATGCAGCTCAAAACATTCTTTCCAAAAGTCAGACTGAAACTGAAAACTGTCAGCAAGAGGCATGTTCTTGCAACTTCAGGGTCCCAGTGAGAACATGTATTGAGGAGAAATAGCGCAAGTCACCTCACTTGACACATGTTCAGCTTCTTGGTTTGTTTTGTGAATATGGCAGAGGAATTAAAACAGATATTTTATTGGTAGCAGGGGTTTGCCACACGGACCCTTGTAAACCTTCAGGAGGTCAAAGTAACCATTTTACCCATCAGGCCTACAAGGGTCTGTGTATAAGCAAACCCCAGCTGCTACCAATAATGTACAGACTTAACAGACTTGGATACAACACAGGTCTCAGGCTGTTAAGTGAGCTAAAGCTGCGTGGGCTGACATCAGCCATGCTTAGCCTGCACACAGCTGTGTGTGGGCCATACAAGGCTGATCTGGTCAGTCCAAAGACCTGTGGCTTATGGCATGTTTCTTCTTCACAAGGCTGGCTATGTGTATAAACCCTTTGGCTGACTGTTGCACTTTTCATTGCGACAATTTCCATAGGAATTTATTCTGTAGCTGTCAGTTGCACTTTTTGGGCGATGAATCCTGTAGGCATCATTGCCCCCAAAACATGCTTCCGACAGCTTAACTCATTCGAGACATGCTGCCTCCAGATACGCAGGATAAGCCGCGTATCTGGAGGTGGCATGTCTTGAATGAGTCAAGAATTGATTTTAGCACCATGTTATTGCCAATGCATATCATGAGATATACAAGCTGATCTTAATTGATTTTGTTTTGCAGCACAAGCAAGCTGAGGGCATCATGCCGACCATCCATCGCCTGCGAGCCTTGATGGCAGCTAGCTCTGAAACCACACCAGTCTTCAAGTCTGCCATCAAGCAGGACTCCGAGTCCTCTGTGGCCTCCACTCCAGAGGCGGTCAGCCGCGAGGGGACTCTCTTCACACCCTCTGCTGACAAGGAACTGGAGGCGATCCTCGGTCAGGTGGAAGACACTACCAGTGAGCCATCTGGAGGGTCTTTGACAAAGTCACGCCCAATAACTGAAGAAACAGAAACTTCCGGGACCTACACATCCCCAGAAATGATGTCGCCAGAGTCAAAACCATCGATACCTGAGGAGTATATGCAGGAAGTGGACCGACAGCTGCGGTCTGTGTCGCAGGAAGACATGTGGGAACCTTTACCGAAGGCCACAGTCTTTACGCCACTCTCGCGCTCCAGAATGGGCATCTCCCCCACCAACTCTTTTGTGGACAACACCAAGGTGTCTCAAATGAGCTTGCCTCTGTCCGGCCGCCGCACCATCATCAGTCGTGACACGATGCAAGAGTGGGAGAAAATTGAACAGCAGGTGAGCAGCACATACCTGGGTCTCTCCGCCCGCTACGCTGACATGATCAGTGACCTGGTCCTCATAGACTGTGGCCTCAATGCTGGTGGCCCATCAGCCGAGTCAAGGCTGGCCAAGTTTCTCACTGTCCCTCAGCAGGCTTCACCATCAACACCTAGCCAGAAAGATTCCACACCCAATACAGAAAATGGCAGTATAAACCCTCCTGTGCATGCAGCTACCGGCACCGCTGAAGCACCCTCTGAGAAAGCTACAGAAGATAGAGCAAGCAAACAGAAAGATGAAGAAGATGGGCAGGTGGCCGTTTCTCTTGAAATCCCGGTATCTAGGAATTATCAGAATAAATCATCCAACGCCCATGAATACACCAGTGATGATGACAAGGGAGACGATGATGACCAATCCACACACTTCTCCACGGATTATCCGTCCCTGGGGGAAGATGTTGCACCATCTTACATCGATGACAGCATCTGTGGCAATGATGTTGCTGCCTCTGGGTACGATGAGAGCACCACTTACCAGACCGGTCAAGCCTCAGACTACGAGCAGTCGGGCCCATCTGACCAGGATGATGAGTCTACCTTGGACTAAAATTGTTTGTTCTCAGTCCTTGCCAGTTAACCTGGTGGCTGCACTCAAAAAAAGGTTAACCCATTCAGCCCCAACGCCCTACAGCAGGAGATGGGTCAACCATGATAATTCAAGGTTAGTGCCAGATTAGCCTGGCGCCTGTCGGCGCCAAGCTAATCTGGCACTACCCTTAAACTATCATGTTCAATTCGTCACCTGCTACTGGTGCATAGTCGTTAGATGACACCTCCAGAATTTGGGAAATACTGCTGTAGGGCTGAACAAGTTAAACACTTCCGTTTGCAGTCGGACACGATTGATCATAGTGCCTGATTGAGTCACACTTTTTCAGGTGCTTGGCTACTAATCAGATGCTACCGTTGAACTCTCCTGATTGTTGCATCTTCCACAACTTGCACTGGTATACTGTGTTTAGCAAGCAGTGTTTTAATGGAGTTCCAACGATGACTGGATTAGGTCATCAACAGTGGCAAGTCTGTGAGCTAGGATTAAAAAAGTATTGTGTTGATAGTGATAACCCCTTCACTGCTGAGAAAAAGTAAACAGGATCTGACTGTAAGAGGCATAGATCCTCATGGGCCCCCACAGTTGTGGGGGCTCATGAGGATCTATGCCTCTTGCTGAGGACAATTTGTATCCATGTTCCTTGGAGGGTAGTGGGATTTGGTCATCGAATAAACACAGATTTCAGAAACAAAATATATGTGCAGTGGAAGGGAAGGGGGTAATGAACGGACAAATCTTCTCTACAGTCACCCTCTTCCACCACAATATAGGTCAGCCTCGGCATATTGTGGTGGATTGTGTTATTGCAGTGCTGAATGCACATAGATTTGGACCTTTGGCACACCGAGTATCCATGTGGGAGCTAGAGACCTGAAATGTGTTATATGTTTTGCTGCGGTCATGGCCGTTCTGTCTCCTGAACTGGGATGTAGTCTTAACCACGGGGGCTCATGAGGATCTATACATCTTGCAGTCGGGCAGTGTTCACTTCTTCTTGGCTGTGGAAGGATTAATTTGTGAATTCCGTCCATGCTGCTCAGTGTGTTAAAGTGCTTTCCGTACTGTTAAGATTGTAGCTTCTACATCAAGTATTGGGCAGTGTGATGTTTTGTGAATTTGTCAGCTGAATTTAAGTATTATGGTACCAGCATTCATTTTAGTCAGGCTCGTTAGTACATTTTTCTTCAGAAATTGATTGCACTGTTCTGTCTTTAGCTTGAACGATCCTGCAGCTGTTTTGTATAACCCATTCAGCCCTGACGCACTACAGCAGGAGATGGGTCGACCATGATAATTCAAGGGTAGTGCCAGATAAGCTTGGCGCCTGTCGGCGCCAAGCTAATCTGGCACTACCCTTGAATTATCATGGTCGATCCATATCCTGCAACAGGTGCATAGTTGTTAGATGACGCCTCCCAAATTTGGGAAATACGGCCGTCCGGCTGAATGAGTTAAAACTTTATGACTACTTGTGTGCATTGCCCGATGAGTAGAGGATATTTATATCCCTAAATCAGAAGATGGTGAAACATTGCATTGGCTTCAAACATTCAGTGGATTCATCCATCCTGCTCCATTCGCAGGTGGTGCAGATTTTCATGAGCCCCTGCAGCTCACAAGGAGTTGCTTCTTGAATAAAGTCATCTTGAATCTCATCGACATCCAGAGTACTTATCAATACGATGCTAACAATAGGACTTGCTACAAGGACGCATGCCACTGATAGGATAGCACGGTGGTCCCTTTTAGTCTTTAGTAAAGAGGCACAACCTTTGGCCTGATTCTGATTTAGGAATAACTCTTATTCACTGCAAAACGTACAGGTACAAATAATGCCCGTGTCCGTACACTGTTCTAGCACTGGTGTGATACATGTTAACGTACACGTACATATACTGCCAGTGTCCATACACTATTCTAGCACTGGTGTGATACATGTACATGTTTATATCTGCTGATCTGTGATACTAGATGATATGTGATTTTAGACCTTCCAGCTGGAAGCTGGAAGTTCCAAAATCACAGACCAGCATTAACCCTTTTAGCCCCATGACCCTGCAGCAGATGGATTGATCATGATAATTCAAGGGTAGTGCCAGATGAGCTTGTCGCCTTCAGGCACTACCCTTGAATTATCATGATCAATCCATGTCCTGCAACTGGTACACAGTTGTCAGGTGACAACTCCAAAATTTGGGAAATGGGGGCTTGGGGTTAAGAGAGTTAAACTTGCTATTATAGTGCATTTCCAAACCTTTATTTTTGTTTATACCGAGTGTATGCAGCACATGTCTGTATTGCTCAGCATTAAACTTGTTGTTATAGTACATTTGCACTTAAAAAAAGAGAATTTTCCTGAGTGTGACAACATCGAGTTTTGTGATAAATTGTTTACGTCTGTGTGTTTGTGTCTTTTAAAAAAAAAGGTTGACAAAGTACAGACTATGATTGTGTACTCTTTTACACATGGTGTGCAGCTGTCTCAACAAACCACATACCAGACATTTATTTAAGATTAACCCTTTGATGAACTGATCAGTTTGCGGTTTAACATGCATGGCACCGGAGTGATAATAGGTGGCCCAAATGGGCGGGTTATGGGGGACAGGGACATCTATTGCCTATGGAGTGTGACCTGAACACTGATCAATTCCGGCGCACTGCCACTGTGCCACTTTGATTTACAAGGACCTTTCAACAGATACCTATTGAACAAGCTTGTCTTTTGCCCTGGATTTTCCCAGGATTGCAAGCCCAGCTACTGGGCCTGGGACAGGGGGCTCGAACCCATGGCCTGACTGTTCCCTTTGCTCTCTTTTGCTCTGCAGTTAAACGCCTGCTTGAGCAATTTCAGACTTTTAACCTGTTGGCTGTCGGTAGCAGCTTTTGTTGAGGTGATTCATGCAGGAATCACCTCACCAAAACCACTAGCGACAGCCAAAAGGTTAATCAGCTATGTCCACACTAAACTGATTCAACATGGAAATGAATTTCATCTTTCACCTTCTCCTTTGCTTTACTTGACTGGTTTAATCACATTTTGTAGGGCAGTTTCATACCAAATTTGAAACATATTGCACTAACCCCCTTAGACATGCAGCCACCAATACTGTTAACAGTACAGGCTGCTGCGTGCATATGAGGGGTGAAGCCCAAGAGTTGTACTGACATGTAAATCCATGGCTGATGGTGCCTCACATGCCTATAAAGCAAAGCAGTACAGAAATACACTTTATTTAAAGAGCACACCAATTCACAAGTGTAAACAAACACAAGTAACACAACATTCCTAGGCTTTGTCTACATTTCACATAGAAATCCTTTGGCAAATTCTAAACTACATTATAATGCATTTGCAATGCGCGTGAACCACAATTTCTCTGGGATGGAATTTTTTTTGAGAGAAAGTGTTCAACTAATCCTTACAACCAACTAAATTCAAAAGAGTGAGTCCACCTGGCTGTTTGTGCCCAGCTCATGTAAGAGGAGCAAAATCGGAGGTTTTCACATTTTTGTATTTCATTTAGTTCCACTTTGAAGTGGGTCAGATGTAAAACAAAGTTTTCCCCTTGGCATGTGCACATTTGCATGGGAGACGCAGAAAGGTAACTTACCAGCTTATGTCCATGCTTTGAAACTTTCAGCTCACTGTCTGACCCACCCAAGAGTCAAGAAAAAACAGGTTTATCTATACACAGTTTGTGAAAAGATCAGTCAGGTATTAATTAAGTAAAAGATTGCCTTTCTCATAAGAAGATTCAGACATTTCACAGTTTAAAAAATATTTGCAAAAACATAGGTTTGTGAGCACTGTAATTAGTGTAAACACATTAGAGCCACCGTGCACATGTATACAGCCAAAGGTACTCTGAACAGCACCAGTGGCTGAATGCACCAAGGGGTTAACCTTAATAATTCCTTACATTCCTGGGCCCAGTTGCATGAGTAAGCTCAATCCCGCACCAGCCATACAGCAAGGTGTGCAGAACTAAGCTCGCTCATGCACCTGACCCCTGGTAAACATGGGATCAAGGGGAACAAAAAGCCAAGGAAAAATATAGTGCACACTATTTGAGTAAAATGGAAACGGCAAACCAACAGTATCAAGACATGTATAACAGGCCCAAAAGAAACAAATATTGCAGTGTGATTTTCAAGATTCTGGCGCTGAGACTAGGTGGGGTGGGGGGAAGGAATGCAATAGTATGATGTGAACATTTGAGAAAAAAAAAAAAGAACATTTCTGGGAAAACATACTGAGATCACATCAAAAAAGGCAACAGTCTGCCAAAGGATAGTGTAAAAAGAAAGACAAAGCTGTTAACTCTTAAACTCCCAGAACAATGACTTCCATTGTATAGAAAGGAAAACATTTAGTTCTGGGAGTTTAACCCATTCAGCCCTGACGCACTACAGCAGGAGATGGGTCGACCATGATAATTCAAGGGTAGTGCCAGATCAGCTTGGCGCCTGTCGGCGCCAAGCTAGTCTGGCACTACCCTTGAATTATCACGGTCGATCCATCTCCTGCAACAGGTGCATAGTCGTTTGATGACACCTCCAAAATTTGGGAAATACGTGCGTCGGGCGGAATGAGTTGTCGGACCATCTCACTAAAACAGTTAAAAGCTGGATAAAAACAGTTCTCACATCACACACATCACCCTTCAGTCTGATTCAGAACCAGGGACCAGTTGCATGACAGCCTAGTCCTTCACCAGCCACTAAGCAAGGTGCTTCACTATATTGGAGCATCTTGCTTTAGTGCTGGCACAGGAATAACCTCACTCATGCAACTGACCCATGGAATCAGAGAAACAATCATGCATGTGATGTGGGTACCAGTTGCCTCCCCCACCTCCACCCCCACTTCAACTTGCGGGTCATGAGAATGCACGTTTTTTTGCAGACGAAAAATGTTATTTGAAGGACAGATTGCAGGGCAGATTACAACAGCTCTGTGAAAATGTTGACAAATAAGGTACAGAGTGCTGAACATGAATTATGCAGCACCACGTCAATATTTACAATAGAGATCAAAACACAATGGGCATTTCAGATCTGCACTCAACAAAGGACAGCCTCAAATATACAGAAATAGCTGGGAGCCATAAGGTTAGACTGTGTTATTCATCTTAATCTGGTGGCGACTTTTTGTAGGTTCATGAAAATGAAAAAAAAAAAAAACAACGCCCCTCACCATCGCCAGCCCTACCTGGCACACACGGCCAAGCTTGAGACAACGAAGGCAGACATTGGCCTGAATTTCTGTTGCTCACAGCGTGTCCATTTGACTTTTCAGCTGTCGGCAGTGCTTTTTGTCAAGGCGATTCCCGCAGGAATCGCCTTGACAAAAAGCGCTACTGACAGCCAAGAGGCAAAAGCCACACGCAATCAGCAATATAGCCAGTTTCTTTGTGTACTAGCGTGCATAATGCTGAGACCAGCCTGCACAAGTTACTCATACATGAAAATGTACTCTGTGGACTATTAACTTTTCTTCTCTCTTAGGTCAGGCTGTATGAAGTAGGAAACTACCTGCGAACAACAAACTCTGCCCAGTACCAATTGCTGGAGTACTTTTCACATAGACCTGCTTAAGGGACACGTCTAAGTCTATTCAAATGTGATGCATAGCATCTCGGTGGAATAGATTGGTGTACTGCCCAAGTGGGTCTACTAAGCATCTCAACTGAACAGAAGTGTGGTGGTGATGAACTCCTCAAGTGGGTCTATCTGAAGAGCACTCCCACAAATGATACAGTTAACTCATTCAAGGCCAGCCACATCCAGATACGCAGCACAAAGCTGCATATCTGGATGCAGCTGACCTTGAATGAGTTAAACATTACCAAGTATCAATAGATGCCAGTGATATTTACAAACAAAGAACCAAATCAAATGGCTCGTTCACTAGGACCGATTTGATTCAACATCTATGCACCATCCTGTGAGCAAAGTGAAATAGCTCACAAAGTTCTGCTGCTAATTCTTCTTCGAAAACAGAAAACAAACAGTGTAAACCTATTACATCAGTTTATCCTAAATAAAAACATGAACCAATAAATAGCATGTCTTTTGAGATCAAGTATAATCTCATCATTCCATCTATGTACAAAATAGATCTATGCTGAAAATATGGCAAAACAAACTTGTCTGCCCTACTTCTGGTGTCAAATTTCATGAGAGCTCAAGGGAAGCATTTGATTAGCCACTGCCTTTAGCTCAAGAGTTGAATAACCTTAGCACCAAGCTATTTACACACTACTCCTTGAGCTATATCACAGCCATTGCACTTGAATACCAATGAGCAAAGGAAAAGCCACACCATTCGTGGGAAGCACTTAAGTGTTTCCGATGACTCAAACGTCATTGCATTTCTTTTGCTCATCAGTATATGTAATGTTTTGCAGACAACTGCAAAGTGCGAGTTGACTGCTGCCGACAATACCGCTCTTCAGAAAAAAAGTTTAACTACCCTGGATAATTTTTTTTACTCTGAAACTCCCATAACTAAATGACTTCCACTCTATGGAATGAAAGTCCTTTAACCCTGGGAGTTTAAGAGTTTAATTGAAACATGATGAAATCAGGAAACAAATTGTAAGTAAACACTAACAGTAAAAAATCAGGAAACAAATTGTAAACACTAACAGTACAAAATAAAGGAAACTGTGATCATCACCCTGTGACAGAGTTGGTGTTCTAGATCCCATTCTTTGAAAGTAAACAATAATGATACTAATAGTAATAGCACAACTAATCAGTTTATTTATAAACATTTTCGTTGTATATATTTAAACAATGGACATGTTTGTTTTTTTTATGAATTTTTTTCTAAAATGTATTTTTGGGAAAAATACTTAACGATGGCATTGCTATATGGAATACACTCCATAACCTATCAATTTCAGCCTAAAGTTGTGTCCCTTGCACAACTGGGGAGGAGACACTGAGGATCCATGCATAGGAGCCCTGGGTGGCCTCCCCTTATCACCCTATCCGGTCATGCGTAGGGTGAAAGCCTGCAAGTTTTACACTTAGCCAACAGAGGCAAGCGGGGCAGGAGTGAGGGCTATCCGAGTAATGCCATCGGTAAGTTGTTTTTTTAAAAAAACATTTTAGAAAAAAATTTATTTGTTTTCTCAAAATACATTACCGATGGCATTACTATATGGAAGAATAGCGAAGAGGAGGAGGGTGCCGACACCTAACCCCCTGAACTTAACACCCCCCGCAGGCCCTCGAAGGAGCACTCCCGACGATTTCAGTTAAGACGTACCTATGGCACCTGAGGCGCACGGAGGGAGTGCTGGGCCGCAGAGATGTCGCCCACCAGGGCCAGGGAGTCACGCTGGCCGGAAAGGTCGCGGAGGTAGAAGCAGGCGAAGGTGGAGTCTGCACGCCAGCCTACCGCCGTCACAATGTCCTTAGCCGAGCAGTTGCGGTCAAAGGCCATGCTGGTGGCCACTGCTCGTACTTCATGTGCCCTGATCTGTAACCTTCTATCCCCGTCAGGGGAGAGGTCTTTGTAGGCCGATCGAATCACCCACCGCAGCCACAACATCTGGGCTGAGATATCCGGCCTGCCTGGTGAAAGTGGGAGGAAAAGGCGGGAGCAGCCTAGGCGGCACAGCTTTGAGTGACGCAGGTAAATCCTCAGAGCCCGGACCGGGTCCTGTTGACGTGACCCGCGGGATTGATCTGTCCCTCTGAGCGGACATACGGTCAGTATCTGGGGCGCAGCCGAGGGAGGCCGGTTCTTGCCCAGAAAGGACGGGTCGGTGAGCAGCTGCGCCGAGCCATCGGCTCGAAACTGCAAACATGCGGGGCGAACAGAGAGCGCATGAAGCTTGCTCATGCTGGACGCCGTGGCGAGGGGCAGGAGGAAACACGTTTTCCAGTAATAGTAATAGGTGCCATGCCTTGGTCGTCGAAGAGCCACACGAAGAATTCCGCCAGTTGGGGGGTAGTTAGATTCGTAGGGGGGGTGGGGGGGGGGGGCCACACAACTGGAAGACCCTCCACTTGCCTTCGTAAACGGTCCTGGTAGACAGTCTGTAGGCTGTCACAATTGCCGCCACTGCCGCATCCGAGAAACCTCTAGTGGCGAGGGCTTGCCGGACAACCTCCAGGCATGTAGGAGGAGGCGCTCCAGGCACGGGTGGAAGAGAGCCTGGCGGGGGCTGCTTGAGCATCGAGGGTGGGGTGGGGAGCTCCAGGGGCGGGTCCATCGCTAGAGCGAGCAGGTCCAAGGTCCAGCTCTTGGTCAAGTTGAAGGGGGCCACCAGCAGGAGAACCGCGGAGCATCCCTGAAGTTTCCGCAGGATCTTCGGTACCAGAACGGAATGGGGGTAGGCATACACGATCAACCCGTCCCAAAGAATGGAGAGCGCGTTCACCACCCAGGCGAGAGGGTCCGGGACTGGAGAAACAAAAAGCAGAAGCTGGTTGTTCCACCTGGTGGCAAAGAGGTCGACTAGCGCCGTCTCCCATCGCGCGCAGATCAGGCGAAAGATGTCTGGGCACAGAGACCACTCCGTGTGGAGCATCTGTCCGTGGCGGGACAGGGCATCTGCGACCACGTTTAGGCGGCCCGGGATGTTGCGGGCTCAAAGAGCAATGCCCCGGTCCCTGCACCAGAGAAGGAGATGGTACAGTAGGATGCACAAGGAAGGCGAGCGCGTGCCCCCTTGGTTCTGAATGTAGGCCACCACTGTCGAGTTGACCGAGAGCACGAGGACCTCCTGGTAGGCCAGAGTCTCCTGCCAGGCGCAGAGGGCCATCCAAACTGCCTTCAACTCCAGCCAGTTGATGTGTTTGTCCGCGAGCTCCCGAGGTCAAAGGCCCGAGGCCGAGACAAAGTCCGGTAACAGGTGCGCGCCCCACCCCAACTGGCTCACGTCGGTGCAGATGGACCACCGGGGTCGAGGGGAGTGCAGGGGCATGCCTGTCGCCAGCCACGCGAGGTCCGACCACCGCTGGAGGTGGGGGTGGACCAGCGAAAAAACGGGCACCGGATCCGCCAGTGGAGTGGCGCCAGAGAAGGAGAAGGTTGGGCGCAGAGCCTGCCGAGGGGCAACAGATCCGCCGCCGCGCTGACCAGTCCCAGGAGCTGAAGCCAGACCCTGTCTCCATCTGACGGGCGAGCTCGGCGATCTTCTGCTGCCGCGCCACCGGCAGGCGGACCAGGTTGAGGTCGGTCAGGAATTTCATTCCTAAGCGCAAGAACCGGCGCGAAGGGGTGAGATCCGACTTGCCCGGATTGACTAAGAACACGAGGCGGCGAAGGAGAGAGAGTAGGACGTCTCTGTCCTCTTCGAGAGCCGTGGCGATCAGGTTGCGCAGCAGCAAGTCGTCTAGGTAATTGGAGGCCGGACTCAAAGACCGCTGACGGAAGCTGGCCATCATCGCGTCGAGGAGCCTCATGAAAACCCAAGGACTGATGTTGAGGCCGAAGGGGAGGGCTCGGAACTGGTAGACGATCCTGCCAAAGGCAAAACGTAGATAACGGCAAGAAGACGGGTGAATAGGCACGTGCAGGTAAGCGTCTGATAAGATAGCGAAGTCCATCGGCCGGACGGCTGCGCAGAGAATCCTGGCTGTCTCGCGCCAAAATTAACTTGTTTAGCGCCGACAGGTCGATGACCGGTCGCCACTTGCTGTCTGGCTTGGGGACGACGAAGAGGCAGCTGTAGAATGCCGGCGAGTCATGTCGGGAGACTACTTCTGTCGCCGCTTTGCTAAGCAAGGACGTCACTTCTCCATGCAGAGTTTCTGCCTTGAGCCGGTGGTCTGGAGCCTGGGTCCAAAGGGGGGAACTGCGTGACAGCAGAGGGGACTGGAATGACAGCTGCAGGCCTGTGGAAACAGTCGAGATGATCCATGGGTCATCCGGGAACAGCGATCTCCATTGGTCACTGAAGAGGGCCAGCCGCCCGCCAACTGGAGACCCGAGAACTGTCGGCGGGGGCAGAGGGGAGGGCAAGTCAGCGGGCCCGACCGCGCCCTGATTTATGGGTGCCCCAGGACCACAAGGGACGGGAGGTGAGGAAGGACTGCTGTGGGGCCTGATGGGGTCGAGCTCTACCATGGGAGCTGCCGGCTGGATGAAAGACGGGCCTGGCTGACCGCAGGGCGCAACCCACAGCCGTGCGGGTAGCGTGAAAGCGAGTCGAAGAGGGGGCGGTGGCAGGACGGGTCCACAGATCCTTGGAAGCTTCCTTAACCGTCCGCCACGTGTCCCCCAAACAGCTGTGAACCTCCGAGCGGGGCTTGGCGAAGCTGTGTCTTCACAGTCTTGGGGAGATTCGAGCAGAGTCGCAGGAGGGTGTCCCGATGCCAGAGGTCACAGTTGGCGGCCGCAACCATGGCGTTAGTGGAAGAGTGGTAGGCGGCCTGGTTAGCAACTACAAGGATAGACTGGACGTCGCGGAGCGGGGATGAGGCCTCCAGGTCCCACGTGTCCTCCAAACAGCGCAGCACTGCTTGTGTAGCCAACTCCAGAAACCCGGAACAAGTTAGCGAATTCCGTACCAGAGACGCGATCTTGTCTAGCGGGTGAGGCCAAGCATTCTGGACCACCCTGCGACCGCCCGCCTGGTTGATGGCTGCCAAGTCCACCGTGGGAAGAGGGACCGCGAAGGCTTGGGAGTGTCCTGCATACCAGGCCTGGCGGAAACTCATGTTGATACCCGCGGGCCACCGCGAATCCATGAAAAAGCAGTTGTCACCAAAGCTGTCCTGGCGGAGCTGCGACGAGAAAGCTTCCGCGAGATCCCGGAAGCTGGGCCGGCTGAGGGAGCGACTTGCGACACTTGGCAGGCCTCTGCACATCCACCATGGTGGAAGCTTGCCTCTTCTCTGGGGGCGACGGCAGACAGAAGTGAGGCGGGAGGAAGGTAGAGATAAGACGGGAGGCCTCTACTAGTGCACGGACGGTCTGCAAGCTGAGCGAAGGGCCGTCATCCCTGGAAGTGGAGGAAACCGACGACAAAGCTGAGCAGGGGGCGGGGGAGCCGGAGGGAGAGTCCCGCAGAAAGATCGCCGACGCGGAGTCCCCTGGATGCAAGCTGAGTATGTCTGGGTCCAGGTTCAAAGATCGCCCGTCACACGGTGCGACAAAGAGGGGCGACCGGCTCCGAGAGCGCAGGTCCGCCGAAAGTGACGGGCCGCGGCGCGACACAGGCAGAGCTGCCCGCGAAGCCTGCGAGGAAGGGCGCCGCGGGGAACGAGGGACCGCGGTCGAACGATGGCCAAAGGCCAAGTAAGGCTCTGGAAGCCCCCAACTCGCCACAGAGCGGGGGAAAGGGCGGCTGCCCGTGTCGAGTATGATGCAAGGTCGGTGAGGGGATTGCGGGTGCCGGCGACTGCGCTCTGACCGAACGAAGGGAGGCGGTAGGGGATCCGAGCCGAGCCCGCTTGGGAGACCCACGAGCAGGGGGGGGGGGGGGGGGGGGGGGGAGCTTATCAGCAATCCAGAGTCACACCGGGCCCGCCTGGAAAGTTTGGAGCAGGAGGGGGGGGGGGGGGTTGTTAAAGTGTCTCGCCAGGCCCGCTCGGTAGCATCGGAGCGGGGAGGGAGCATCAAAAGGGCTCTCGGGCCACGCTCTGAACTCTCAGAGCGTGGGGGGAGCGTGTCTAAGTCTCGCCGGGCCCGCCTGGAAATTACGGGGCTGGGGGGGGGGATTGGGGGGGGGGGGGGGGACGTAAGAGTGGCTCGCCTGGCCCGCTCGGACAATTCGAAGCGGGGTGGGGGGTGGCATGTCTATTGCTCTCGGGTCACGCTCAGACGATTCGGAGCATGAGGGAGAGCCATAATGTCCGCCGCACACAGTCCGCAGGGAAGGGCTCACCGGTGCCGAATACTCGCTCCACAAGGCCACACAGTAACGCAGGAGTGTACCAGTCACAAGCCGAGCCACGAGGCCGCAGCCGACGTAAGAGTTCACAGAAAGTCAAACACCGGGCCGAAGAACCGGTCGGCACCAAGCCTGCACGCAGGAGTCTGCTGAAGGTGTAGAAAATCACACCAAGGATCAGCACTAGTCACAGCAGATACACAAGGCAAAGCCCCGGTAAAGTTTGCAGTAAATCCAAACACAAGAACGCAGCAACCAGTCGTAACACGGAGCAAGGCTAACACCCGACCGTCCACGGTCGAGCTAAGACACTAAGAGTGAAACTGGCAGGCTTTTGCCCTACGCATGACCGGATAGGGTGGTAAGGGGAGGCCACCCGGGGCTCCTATGCATGGATCCCCGGCGTCTCCTCCCCAGTTGTGCAGGGGACACAACTTTAGGCTGAAATTGATAGGCTAGAGTGTATTCCATATAGTAATGCCATCGGTAATGTATTTTGAGAAAACAAACCCAAAACTTAGTACCGGTACACTGACAATCTGCAGCTGTCTTCTGTTGTAAGATAACTGCTGCAATGAGACTAAGGGCATAACTCATTTGAGATATGCTGTGTACAGATACGCACCAAATAGCCACATATTCGTCTGCCGCATGTCTCAGATAAGTTAACAAACGTGGGGTTGCATTTTTGTCTGAAATCAAAACCCACAAGAAAAGCTCCAATCAATATTTCATGAAAATACTGCTAAGAAATGTTGGCAGATCTGAGACACTGTCAGTGTTCTGATTTCACCAGTTGCTTATAATGCAATGTTAAAGTAAACAACAACAAAATCACACACATGAAAAAGATGAAAAAGTGACCAGTGTTGCCTATTGTACTTTCCATACCAGTAGCATGGGTGATGGTGCAAAAACTGTGACAGGACTGACAACGGTCCACAAACTATGTCATGATTCATGGCCAGCAGGGGACATAAATTCTCATTAACCCTGCAACTGCAGGGGTTCATGAGAAATTATGCCTCTTGCAGATGGAACAGGCAGTTCTGTCTGAAGCAAAAGGTGAAACAGCTTTCTGGGTTATTTTAAAGCGGAATCAGCCTCCAAGATTGAAAACTGTCACCCATGCAGTAAGATGAGAAAATGCAGCCCAATGTCCGTATTCAAACATTACCGACTCATTCACTTATGGTATGATAAAGTCACAGATTCATGCACACGTTCGTCAGTATGATCAAACCTGCATAGCGCAGTCACTTATTACATCTTGGGGAAAAGGGCCATCTGGTCCTTACACCCAACTATGAGGTATAGAGATTGATCATTACAGTTCAAGCATGATGCCAAATTAGCTTGGTGTCAAGCTCGTTAACTCATTCTACCCCAACACCGAAATCCCCAAATGTTGCCGTTGTTCTCCGAAGACTGCATTGCAGTGCAGGACACAGATCGACCATGATAGTTCAAGGGTGATGCCAGAATAGCTTGGCGCCCATAGGCGCCAAGCTATTCTGGCATCACCCTTGAACTATCATGGTCGATCCTTATCTTGCTGTGGTGTGTCTGGGGTAGAATGAGTTAAGGCACTTATTGAACTATGATGATCCATCTTTCTTCTGAACTTTGACCTCTTCACTGTCAGGGGACGTAGATTGTGTATCTGATATCTTTGTCAATGCCGAAGAACCCCAACAGTCCAAGGAATATGGATACCGAGTGACATAGATACTCACGAGCCCCTGCAACTGTGGGGGTCGCCAGGAACTATAGCTCTTGCAGTTGGATCATTTTCATGTTTTCTTGGCAGTGAAGGGGTTAATATAGTTTTCTGAGGAAAAACCAGGGATTCTGACCTTGGGACTCGATGTGTTAAGTCCCTGCCTACAATGTACTTTGTCCTGAACTGCATGACGTGAAAATTATGTGCATGTCATGCAATTCTCAGCAAAGTACAGTCACAAAGACCATTTGCACACTGCCCTAAGGCCAAAAAGTGACAGACTTTTTAGACACACCCTTTAAACTTCATTATCAGTCTGTATCTTATGTTTCAGGACTCAATGTGTTAAACCACTTAACCCCAAGGCTGCATTTCCTAAATTTTTGAGGTGTCACGTAATGACTATGTACCAGCTGCACGAGATCGTTGACCATGATTATTCAAGGGCAGTGCCAGATTAGCTTGCCACCATCAGGCACAAAGCTAAATCTGGCACTACCCTTGAATTATCATGATCAATCCATCTTCTGATGTAGTACATGAGGGCTCAATGTATTAAACAATGAACATCCTTATATAACTTCCAGTTCCAGCACAAGTCACTGCCTACACAAGTTTGTCCATAGATGACACAGACGGTTATGATGATACACTGGTAACGACCATTCTCACTGGTGGTCCCCTTCCCCACCCAGCGTGTCCTCAAAAGTCTTGAGCTGGATCATGAAGCCAGGGTTGGGAAAAGAAGAGGGGCGCTTGGAGCGGAGATATGTAAACGCATCGTTCAGTGACATTGCCTTGGCCTTCATCAGATAAGCGAGCACGATGGTGGCTGAGCGTGATATCCCCGCATTACAGTGCACCAACACACACCCACCCGACTTGATAGCATTGTCAATAAAGTCTATGGCCTCAGGGAAAGCTTTGGAGATGGGGAAGTCGGGCAGGTCTCTAAGATCCATGGTTAGGTAGGTGTACATCTCGGGGTATATGTTGTTGACGTGTGATGCCACATTTAGGATATGGGTCACTTTGAACTTGTCCAGGATTTCTATTTTGTGGGCCACATCTTGAGATCCTGTGAACAAGGCACATTACTTAATCCTTTGGCTGCCAGCAGCGTTTTTTTTATGTGGCAGTGATTCCTGCAGGAATCACCGCAACAAAATCTGCAACCGACAGCCAAAGGGTTAATTTAACCCTTTCAGCTAAGACAATCCATACAGCAGGATATGGAGTTAGTTATTATGCCGAGCAGGCAACCAAGGCCATCTCATGGTGGCAGCAGGATATGGTTAGTTATTTTGGTTTAACGCCGAGCAGGCAACCAAGGCCATCTCACGGCGGGCAGCAGGATATGGAACAACCAAGACAGTTTAAGGGTGGTGTAAAGCACCAAGCTATTCTGGCACTAACCTTAACACTCTGGCTGTCAGTAGTGTTTTTTCATGATTCCTGCAGAAAAATTCATTCTTCTCTAAAAGGTATTTTTTCGAAAAATACTTAGCGATGATATGACTATGTGGAAGTGTCTACTACTTACTCAATTTTAGCCTAAGAACCTGTTGTGTTACCACACAACCCGGGAGGCACTCGGGGAACCCCTAGAGGGGCCAAGAGTTGTCTCCCATTCCTGCCCATCCGGTTCTGAGTCACGTGGTGGCGACCAGTCTGTATACTTAGCTCACCAGCGGCAAGCGGGGCAGGTGGGAGGGTCCTCCGAGTCATGTCATCGGTAAGTATTTTTCCAAAAATACCTTTTAGAGAAAAATGAATTTGTTTCCTCAAAAACATTACCGATGACATGACTATGTGGAAGAATTGCAATAAGGAGGAGGGTGCAGCACCCAAACTAATCAAGGCCATCCTCCCTGTCGCAAACTCCCGACAATTTTAGCTAAGTGTGCGCCTACAGCGCCTGTGGCGCCGGGAGGGAGTGTTGCGCTGCGGAGACGTTTCCCACCAGAGCGAGATTGTCTCGCTAGCCTGCCAGATCCCGGAGGTAGAAGCAAGCGAAGGTTGATTCTGCTCGCCAGCCCACAGCTGCCACGCTGTCCTTGACAGCGCAGTTCCGGTCGAATGCGACGCTCGTGGCCATGGCACGTACCTCGTGTGTGCGTATCTTAAGCCTCTTTACTCCCTGTGGGGAGAGGTCCTGTAGGCGGACCTAGTGACCCAGCGTAGCCAGGAAGATACCGTCTGGCCTGTTATGTCAGTTCTGCCGGGGTTAATGGCAGAAAGAGGCGTGGGCGTCCTCTCGGGACGGCTTTGGTTCGGCGGAGGTAGACGCTTAGGGCGCGCACAGGATCATGTTGCCTGGTCCCCCGGGGAAGGAATGTCCCTCGCAGCGGCCGTAAGGTGATCACCTGTGGCGCGGTCAAAGGAGACCTGGTCTTCGCAAGGAAGGCAGGGTCCTTGAGGAGCTGTATGAAGCCATCCGCGCGAACTGTAGGCAGGTAGGGCGCGCTGACAGCGCATGTAGCTCGCGGACTCGGGCCACCGTGGCAAGGGCCAACAGAAAGCAAGTCTTACGAGTCACATCCGCGAAGCGGGCCAACAGCCAAGTCAGTACCCAGGGATGGTCCCAGCGAGGAAGGGGCGAGCAGGGTACTGGACGCTGCAGGCTGAAGTGAGTCATAAGGTCGGCGATGTCTTACAGGCGCCTTATTCCGGACGGTGGAGGCGCCGGTAGGCGTCAGCAATCATGGACAGGTACGCCCTGATGGTGATAGGGGCTAAGCCTTGGCCTCCGAAGAGCCAGAGGAAGAAGTCCGCGGGCTGGGGATTAGTCCGCTCGTGGGGAAGAGGAGCTGGTCCTCGCACCCGGAGCACAGTAGTCGCCCTTTCCCTCGTAGACGCGCCGTGTCGAGGGTCTGCGGGCTGTAGCGGTCACTTCCACTACTGCACCCGAGAAGCCTCTAGCGGTGAGGGCTCGCCGCACAATCTCCAAGCGTGAAGGAGGGGGAGCTCCGTGGTCACTTGAGCATCATGCTCCGCGTGGGTAGCAGCAGTGGGGGGGGGGGGGGGGGGGGGGGGGCGGGGGGGTGTCCATGGTGAGGCTGACGAGGCTGATGGTCCAGGACCGGTCCCAGGAAAAAGGGGTGGCCAGCAAGGCGACTGCCTCGTGTCCTCGTAGCTTGACGAGGACGTAGGGAACGAGGACTGTCAGGGGTACGCATACGCGATGAACCGTCCCATGGGATGGAGAGCGCATCGACTGCCCAGGCTAGGGGGTCGGGGATCGGGGCGACGAATAGGGGCAGCTGGTGATACCACCTCGTGGCGAACAGGTCGATCATAGGCGTCTCCCAGTGCTCGTATCTCATCTGAACGATGTCCTGGCATATGGTCCCCTCCGTGCACAGCAGGGGCCGTGCCGGGAGAGAGAGTCGGCCAAGACGTTCCGGTGGCATGGATGTCGAGCTAGGGGGAAAGCTGCGGCCCTCTCCCCAGCACATCAGACGGTAGAGGAGGAAGCACAGAATGGGTGAGACCTCCGTGCTTCTGAATGTAGGAACCACCGTCGCGTTGTCCCGAGAGGACGTGCCGCTCCTGGCGCCGGAGGTGTGCTTCCCACGCGATGAGGGCTTGCCAGACTGCTTGCAGCTCCAACCAGTTGATGTAACTGTCCGCCAGCTCTGGAAGCCAGGGCCGGACGTTGTGAAGAACCACGGTAGCAGGTGAGACTCCCACCCGGAGAGAATAGCATTGAACCCAAGGGAAGCTGGGGGGGGGGGGGGGGCAAGGGGAAACCCGAAGCGCGCCACAAAGTGTCCATCCAAGGCCGCAGAAGAGGATGAAGGGGGAGGCGAGAAGACAGTCGAGTGGGAGTTCATCCACTGCTTCACTCCGCGAAGAGCGATCCCCGTCAGTCCGTCTGGCGATCTGCTGTGGTTCACCCATGCGGTTGAGTCCGTGTCCTCACCAGACTGTGCGCCTCCGCATCATCTGCCGTGCGCCGAGATGTGGTTGACTCGGAGTCCACGGGACGCCGGCCCACTGCTGAAGTCGAAGCTGCGTCTCCACGTAAACGCCGTCCCTGCCAACGACTCACGATCTGGAGTGGTACGCCAGCGGCTGCGTCGGTGTCCCCGTGAAGGCGCCTCCGTCCAAGGAAGTCCGAGAGCCCGTGCTGACGTCGAACTGCGCCTGCTGCCGCGCAATCCCTGCCAGACTAGTCCCAAGGACTGATGCCGCTAGCTGGGGTCTGCGAAGCCCGATGCCTAGACGAGGTCCGTGCAGCGCCACGCTGGAACTATCCGCCAGCCGGCGAAGAGGAGAGGGAAGATGAGACATCATCACGTGCCGTGCGCCGTCCCGCGGTCGTTGAACCTGCGTCTCCGGAGAAGAGCGATGGCTGCCCAACGGTCCGAGGAACTGCTGCACACAGCTGGAAACTCTGGCTAAGTCCAGTTGCGTGGGGCGCTAGACTTGTCCTCCGATCCGACAGCGAAGAGCAAAGAGACGAGAGGACAATCCGATCACAGTCCCTGCCACGTGTAGACTCCACACGCTGTGACCGTTCCTTCGATCGTGAAGATCATATCCCTGGAAGTCTGTGCTGCGGGTTTCCACCATCCATAGCACTCTCCATACGATGGCTCCTCGAACTGACCACACTGGTCCTCTCCCGAAGGAGGCTATCAGCGCTAGTGGATCGCCTGTGGCGCCACTCTCTATCACCGGCCGCGGACGAGGGACCCTGGTCTTTGTGAGCCGGGCTCAGCGGGGCGGGCTCTCTGCCGGCTAATGACTCCCCGTAAGAGTCGGCAAGCTTCTGAGTAGAGACAACAAGGACTGACAGTGGACGCAGGATGGCGCGCGGCTCGTTCCAGGAGGCCGGGCACAGTGAGGCGGCCGCACTGCCGGCTAATGGCTCCCCGTAAGAGCCAGTGGGCTTAGTCCGGGCGGGCTCCCTCCGGGGAGCTGTCACGTTGAAAGCGATCCTGCTAGGAGCGCTGGGCTCCCGTGTCCAGCGCGGCGTGCAACCCAAGGGCGGTGTGGTCACGCTCTTCCCTCTTGGCACTGGACTGTGCAAGCTGGGCTCCGAGAGGCAATCTCTCTGCTGGTTAACGAGTCCCTGACAGTCAGCAGGCTTCTACTTGGAGATGAGCGAGGACTGACAGCAGACATGGGACAGCGCTTGGCGCGTCTCTCCGAGCTGGGCTCAGTGAGGCGGGCTCTCTGCCGGCAAGTAGGTTGCCCGTAGGAACCAGCGGGCTTTGTCCGGGTGGTGTCCCTCCGGGGAGGGGTCACGTTGAGCAGTCCTGCGAGGAGCGCTGGTCTCACGTATCCGGCATGAAAGCATGCATTCTGTTCACACATCTCTCAACCTCCCGTAATCCTTTCCCTTGCGCTGAGACGACCAAGTTAGTATGCATAGGAAGATCTTACCATCAGCTACCTGTGTGCAAAATATGAATAAAAAGTTTGCTAAAAAAAAAGTTGATAAAATCTACAATTTTATCACCCATAAGCATTTTACACACATTTGCCAGCCTCCCATTCCTGCCCATCCTAGTGACCATAGGCCTCCCGAGGGCTCATCCCCTTAGTATGCATATATGGGACTTACCATAAGGTATCTCTGTACCAATTGGGTTGAAGTTGTGCATAATATTCGAGAAAAACAACAAAGGAAATCGGAGGAGGCCGGTCGAAGGAAGGACATCCGAGGGGGGCCGAGCGCGACGAGGCCGAAGAGCGGTGGGGGCTGTGGTCCCTGGCGGGGAGCGAAGCGTGGTCCTTCCTGCGCTCGAAAACATGGGAGTGTGAGCGTCAGGTAAAGCTGGAGTAGCATGAGGGCTCTGAACGTGTGGGTAAAGGTCAATCCGAGCCGGGCTCAATGAGGCGGGCTCTCTACCGGCGAAGCGACTCCCCGTAAGAGTCAGCGGGCTTTCTACTTGGAGATGAGCAAGGACTGACAGCGGATATGGGACGGCGCATGGCGCGTCACTCCGAGCCGGGCTCAGTGAGGCAGGCTCTCTGCCGGCAAGTAGGCTCCCCATAGGAACCAACGGGCTTTGTCCAGACGGGCTCCCTCCTGAAAGCGATCGCGTTGATAGCAGTCCTGCGAGAAGCGCTGGGCTCACGCGTCCGGTGTGGTGTCCGTTCCACAAGGTCGGTGTGGTCTCGTGCGGTCACTGCTCCAGGCATGGGGGATGGCGCCTCGACTGGAGAAGGATCACACACTGGTGCCGGTCACTTGTGTCTGTAAGGCTCCCTAACTGCGCAGCACAGGCCAGGTGGAGCAGGCGTCGCAAGCGTGGTCAGAGGCGCACCTGGCGCAGTGGATACAGACCTTGTGGTTGTCCGACGGCCATTGAAACCCGCCGCATTCGTGCAGATCCACACCTGGCAACACATAACAGACCTGGAGGCACGCGGGCAAGGGCCTGTGAGACCCCACCCAGCTAAGGCGAGCCTTTGCAACATAATGGCACAAAAGAAACAAGGTAAAAGCATGCAAGTAAGCGTCTTCCTGCAACACCTATCAACATGAAAGCTAGTGGGCGTGGGCATGTGGGTCCCCGCCAAGCTAAGGCGAGCATATGACGCATCAGGCAAAACAAGTTACAAGCATGCAGGCAAGCGTCTGGTACTGCAACACCTGTCAACAAGGAAGCGAGAAGCGCAGGCACGTGGGGCCCCGCCAAGCTAAGGCAAGCATTCAACACAGCATGGCATGACAAGTACACGCATGTAGGAAGCGTCTGGCACTGCAACATTTATCAACGTAAACGGTGAAGAGCGCGGGCACGAGGGGCCCCGCCAAGCTAAGCGAGCCATCGACGCATAATAGTACCACAAGGAACAACAAAGGCACAAGCAAGCAGGTAAGCGCCAAATCCTGCCACACCAATCAGCCTGAACGGTGAGCAGGCGTGGGCACGTGGGGCCCCGCCAAGCTAAGCCGAGCGCTTGGCGCGAAAGAAACAGCGAAGATGAAGAATGATACGCCTCCGCTCGAACTGGCGCCCAGCCCGGGGGCCGGCCGAGGGCTAACACACCGCTACCTTACCTCTCAACAGGAGCGGGGACGGGGAAGAAAACTCCATATCACCAACAGCACGGGAAGGCGGACAGCGTCCCAGCAAGTCAGCGCCGAGAGGTCCAAGCAACTCACGGCGCAGGAGATGGAGGCAGGCGAAAGCTCAGTGAACGAAGCGGACCCACACAGGGCGCAGGCAGGGTCGGCGCAAGCAGAAGTCCAAACCGAGAAGCTCAAAGACCGGTGAAGCAAACCAGTTGCCCAAGCAAAGTCAAAGTCCGTAGGCTAACGGAAACATGTCTGCACGGCGTGAGCTAAGTAGCGTGACTGGTCGGTCACCACGTGACTCGGAAGTGGATGGGCAGGAACGGGAGACAACTCTCGGCCCCTCTAGGGGTTCCCCGAGTGCCTCCCGGGTTGTGTGGTAACACAACAGATTCTTAGGCTAAAATTGAGTAAGTAGTAGACAATTCCACATAGTCATGTCATCGGTAATGTTTTTGAGGAAACAAAAACATTACCAACAGCTGAAGGGTTAAATTATCAATTATTATTACCCCCAGAGGTAACTCATCCACCCCTGAAATAGACAAACAAGTATAGAGATTAGTCACTACTTATCAAAGAAGGAATGTGGCAACTGGTATTTTAACGGTATTTAAGCGAAAGACAGTAAGGAAAACGGACGTTTCCCGTCTTATAACCCATTGTTTATTCCAACACCACCAGAGAAGCAAATAAACAGTGACAATTACTGCACGCGTTGATGTGCACGCCGACAACACACCGTGTGGTATTGGTCGCCTCCCATGTGAAACTCGCACGGAAAACAACGATCCTTTGCATCACAAAGGCGAATAGATAGAACAACACAGAAGGCATGACAACACAGCTTACAGATGGCCTACATGCTATTGAGGCGGAGGAGCTGGACGCCGGATCGACCGAAACAGACTTGGAAAAGACAGGTTAAGACTTGAACAAATCAAAGAATACACGGGGGAGTGGACCGAAGAGTTTGAGGGACAGAGAGAAAAATGTGGAATTTAAGAAAATTGTGCTTGACACTCGTTTGCAGAAGGAAATTTTCAAGTTTCAGTGTGACGTGGTTTTGTTATTTGACAACAAAAACAATCATGTTGATCACTGGTTTTTCAAGTCAAGCGAATGTCAGGTGAACTGAATGACGAGGAGAATCAAGCCATCAACGATCTCCGACGCTGGGCGCCAATCAACCGTGTCCGCTATAAGGAAGTGTGTGAGCATGCTGAAATGGAATTGAACATCATTAGGGCCTGCCGTCGACATTACATGGGTTTGGCGGATGCTGGTTGTGCTAAAGTTTTCAGAGAGCAGAGACTGTTGCCATCATCAAAACTGCTCTTCAGTTAATTATTTATTTCATTGTCATTGACATTTCAACTAAACCATTGGGGTTTTTTTTTCAGCCCAAAACTAAACATGGATTACATTGTTTGGCAAAGATTTGTACAAGCATTGTCTATTGTTCGTGAAGCGATGTATAATCCCTTTCACTCTTCTTCCTCTTGTGAATGGACCAGACGGTCTGCCACAGTAAACTTCTTATGTCTTAATGCTATAAAGTAAAGTAAATAAATCAATGGCTAATAGTCTACTGAAACAAAGCATTAATGAAATTTCAAGGCTTTGTTGTATAAGAAAAATTAATTTTTCTCTAAAATGTATTTTTTTCGAAAAATACTTACCGATGACATGACTGTCAGGAAATAGTCTACTTGCTTACCAATTTTAGCCTAAGACCCAAAGGGTCCCCCCAGGAGGCTCTCAGGGATCCCTAACAGGGACGAGAGTAGCCTCCCCTGCCCATCCGGTCACGTGCCCGGTGGTGTCTCCTTTATTGTCTACGGAGTTACCAGCGGCAAGCGGGGAGGAGGGAGGGACCTCCGAGTCATGTCATCGGTAAGTATTTTTCGAAAAAATACATTTTCGAGAAAAATTAATTTGTTTCCTCAAAACACATTACCGATGACATGACTGTCAGGAAGAATGACAAAAAGGAGGAGGGTGCCGCACAATCCCTTTAAGAAACCTCTTCAGGGACGAAGACGGCCCGTCACTCCTGATCACACACTCCCGACAATTTTAGCGAAGTGCCACTTAAAGCGCCGAGGGCGCCTGGAGGGAGTGTTGCGCCGCAGAAGTTGCCCACCAGCGTAAGGTTGTCGCGCTGGACTGTCAGGGCGCGGAAGTAGAAGCGGGCGATGGTAGATTCGTTCCGCCACCCCACCGCAGCCACAATGTCCTTAACCACACAGGCGCGGCGAAGGCGAGACGTGCGGCCCTAGCGCGCACTCCATGGGCGCGGTTCCTCAGTGCCTCGGCTCCCTGTGGGGAGAGGTCGCAATAGGCGGACCGTAATACCCAGCGGAGCGAGGAGGAGAACGTTTGGGCTGAGAAGCTGGTTCTGCCGGCGGTCGGCGGCAAAGAGACGAGTCCATCCCCTCCGCACGGATTTGGAGCGACGCAGGTAGATACGAAGAGCCTGCACCGGGATCTTGCTGCGGAGTCCCCCGAGGAAGCCGGGTCGTGTAAGCGGCCGAGTGGCAATGACCGGAGGCGCTGTCAAGGGAGACCTAGGCTGAGCGAGAAGGAAGGATCCGGGAGTAGCTGAACGGAGCCATCCACTCGGAACTGCAGGCTGGCGGGGCGAGACGAGAGCGTGTGGAGCTCACTGACGCGGGGCGCCGTGGCGAGGGCCATCAGGAAGCAGGTCTCCGAGTCACGTCAGCGAAGCGGGCCAGATGGAGCGGTTCAACGGTCCGAAGTCAGCCAGGGGAGGACCAGGGAGGTCCCAGCGCGGGACAAGGGAGCGGGAGACCGGACGCTGCACGCCGAAACGCGCCATAAGGTCGGGCAGGTCCTTGCAGGCGCTGGGTCGGGACGGCCGAGGTGACGGTAGGCGTCGGCGATCAAGAGGGGTAGCTGCTGCACCAGAGGGGAGCCAACCTTGGTCTTGGACGAGCCAGCGAAGAAGTCCGCGAGCTGAGGAGTTGTCAGGCCGACAGTGGAGAGGCGGCGGTCAGAGCACCAGGCACGAAGCACGCCACTTTCCCTCGTAGACACGTCTGGTAGAAGGTCTGCGGGCTGAAGCGATAGCATCCGCAGTCGCACTCGAGAAGCCTCCAGCAGAGAGAGCTTGCCGCACAATCGCCAGGCATGTAGGAGAAGTCGCTCAGGGCAGGGTGGAAGAGCGGCTGTCGGCGCTGCTCGAGCATCGTGCGGGGGGTGGGAAGAGGGAGGGTGAGCCCGTGGCGAGACTGAGAAGGTCGGAAGTCCACGATCCGGTCCAGGAGAACGGCCACCAGGAGAAGGACTGCGTTGCATCCCCGGAGGCTGAGCAGGACTTGAGGACCAGGACCGCCGGAGGGTAGGTGTAAGCGACCAGTCTGTCCCAACGGGAAACGGGGAGATGAAGAGGGGAAGCCGGAGGCTCCACTTCGTGGCGAAGAGAACAAGGGAGGTGGGGGGGGGGGGTCTCCCAACGAGCGCAGAACCAGCGAAGGATGTCCCAGCGTAGGGCGCAATCCGTGTGAAGAAGCTGCCTCCGTCGCAAGAGGTAGGCTGCCAGGACGAACAGGTGACCTGGAGTGTGACGGGCTGGGAGGGAGAAGTCGCTGTCCTCGCACCAGCGAAGGGGGCGATAGAGGAGGAAGCAGAGGTCGGGAGAGCGGGTTCCTCCTGCGTCTGAAGGCAAGCCACGAATGAGGGGTTGTCGGAAGGACAAGGAGGTCCTGACTCCGAAGATCGTATCGCCAAGCGCCTGCAACCAGTCCCAGCGGGTTGACGTGCCGCGAAGTCAGGTTCGCGGGCCAGCGACCGAGCGAAAATTCGGAAGAAGGAGAGCGCCCCAACTGTCGAGACCGGCAACGATGCAGCGAGAGACGGGCAGTGGCGGGGTCAGGGGGAATCCGGGAGCCGAGCCAAGAATGTCCGTCCAGCGAAGCCGATGGGCCGCAGCACAGGAGAGATCGGCACCAGGGTAGAGAGATCGCCGGAGGACGGCCTCCAGAGGCGGAGTACAGAAGACCGAGGGAAGGAGATCAGCCGCCGCACTCATCAGGAGGAGGAGCTGGAACCGCAGTCAGGTGGGGACCGCAGCGTCCGCAGCTACCCGCGGGCTAGAAAGGCACGAACTGGATCCGAGGCTCGGGAAGACGCACCAAGTTGTGGTCGGTCACCAAATCCATCCCCAGGTGAACAAGTGGCGAGGGGGCGAGAGGTCGGACTGTTGGCGCTGACCAGGGCGACCAGGCGAGCAAACCGGAGGAGGAGAGCATCCCTGCCCTACAAAGAGGGACCACTGACTGATACCGCAGAAGCAGGTCGACCAAGGAGGAGAACGGCTGGCGGAAGATCGAAGGTCTCGGGCAACCAAGGCATCCACGATCCACGCAAGGACCCAGGGCTGAGGGGGAGACCACACCGGAGAGGCCGAGCTGGAAACGGTCCCGTCGACGGCAAGTGAAGACAACGGCGGGGGCGGGAGGCATGGGGACGCATAGAAGCAACGGGTAGGTCCAGGCTGGCGGCGACGACCAAGGGCTGAAGGCGACGCGAAGGGTCCGAGGCGGGGAGCCGTGCCGAGCGACGAGCAGCATCGCAACTTCCCAAGAAAGAGCGGAGACCTGCGCGTGAAGGGCGAGGGCCTTGGTCCGAAGGGGCGGGAACTCAATCCACAAGGGTGGCGCTGGGCCCACAGGCCTAGAAGGGTTCCTTCAGAGACAGGGCAGGGCCGAAAGACGCGGGTACCCACAGGAGCACGGTAGAGCTGCGACGTCGCATCAGGGGAGATGGTCAGGAAGGAGCCAGGCCGCCACGAACGAAGGAAGGCAAGGGGCGGAGGGTTCGAAGCCACGCGGAAGATCCGCTAGAGCTGGGAAGGGTTGCCGCAAGCACGAGCGCTGGCGGAACCACCGGAGGCAGCGAGCATGAAGGGGAGCGAGTGGCCAGCGAACCGGGGAGCCGAAGGCTAGGACGCCAGCAGGCCAGTGGCGAACGCAGGACGCCGAGTCATCCACCGGAGAGGGTCGGGGAGACGCTGGAGGCGAAGGGTGCAGGGAGCGGGGAAGAGGATGTCCCGAGGAGAACGACAGCGCCGAGCACACGTCGAAGGTCGACAGGGACACCGGAGGGAGTCGAGCGGGCGGGCGACGAACGTCGGGCGCCGCAACTATCCAGGCGACGAGGGCGAAGACGTCGATCCCCACTGCATTGGGTGTACCCCAAGGGGCACCCATCCAAGTGCTAACAGAGCGCGACGTAGCTTCACTTCGGTGAACAGACGAGAACCGGTGAAAACGTGGAAAGGCCGTAGGCGCCAGGGGAAACGGCCCGAAGTCCCGAGGTACGTGAAGGACGAACCAGACGCAGAGCGCGAGGCTCAAGGAGGGGGCACGTAGCTGGCTGGGGGACTCGACGGAGGAGTCAGCGGGTTGGAAGGAGGGCCATAAGGCCAACTAGGGTACCAACAGGCGATAAGAGTCGCGGTGCCCGGGGCTCAAGGAGGGGGCACAAGCGGCTTGGTGACTCGCCGTAGGAGTCAGCGGGCCCAGAGACTGAGGCCGAAGTGCCGAAGTGAGAACGAAGGCGACAAGGTCGCGGTGCCTGTCTCAAGGAGGGGGGCACATAGTCGGCTAGACGACTCGCCGTAGGAGTCAGCGGACTTAAGGCTGGGGCCGAAGGCCGACGCGTGAACTAATTGGCGACAAGGTCGCGGTGCCCAGGGCTCAAGGCGGGGGCACATAGCGGCTCGGCGACTCGCCGGAGGAGTCTGCAGGCTTAGGAGGGGCCGCGAGGCCAACGCGTCTACAATAGGCGACAAGGTCGCAGTGCCCGGGGCTCAAGGAGGGGGGCACGTAGCCGGCTTGGCGACTCGCCGGAGGAGTCAGCGGGCTGAGCAGGTCTGAAGGCCGACGCGTAGACTAGTTAGCGACAAAGTCGCGGTGCCCGGGGCTCAAGGAGGGGGGCACGTAGCCAGCTAGGCGACTCGCCGGAGGAGTCAGCGGGCTCAGGAGGGGCCGCGAGGCCAAGCGTCAACTTCTTCTTTTTTTTTTTTTGTATGTAACAGGCGACAAGGTCGCGGTGCCCGGGGCTCAAGGAGGGGGGCACGTAGCCGGCTAGGCGACTCGCCGGAGGAGTCAGCGGGCTTAGAAGAAGGGCCGAAGGCCGACGCTTAAACTAATTAGCGACAAGGGTCGCGGTGCCTGGGGCTCAAGGAGGGAGGCACGTAGCCGGCTTGGCGACTTGCCGGAGGAGTCAGTGGGCTTAACGCGTCTACGAATAAGCTACAGACTTACCAGGGACGTGAGGTGTGGGGTATCCCAAGTCCGAGGGGAGCTTGAACAATCCCACCGTGCCGCGGGAGGTCCCAAGGAAGGCGGAAAGTCGCGGGTCGCTCGGCGGTGGAAACCAGAGTAGAGACCAAGAACCTCCAGTCAAGAGGGGCAGCCAGCGTAGCCGATGACAGAGGAGCAGGCGGCACCCGGTCGACAGACTGTGTGGCGGACACCAGGCCACTGGAAGTCGCCATCCTGGGCAGATGCGCACTTGGTACTGCAACACATACCCATACATGAAAGGCGACGGGCGGGGGGCAACTAACGCCGCCAGTTAAAGCTCCGAAGTAAGTAACGAGCGAAACTCACCGTGAAATGTGGAGAGAAAACAAACAGAAGTCCGAGCCAAGCACGACGTCCGGCCCCGCAGTGCGAGACGTAGGAAGCGGCCGAGACTTTACCTTTTCATGGCGGAACGGCAGAGTGACGAAGCACAAAGCACCGGACACTAGGTCACTGGAAGTCGCCGTACTGGGGAGAGGCGCACTTGGTAACTGCAACCCAAACCCAAACATGAAAGGCGACCGGCGGCGGGTAACAACGCCGCCATTTAAAGCTTCGAAATTTAAGAAACACGCAAAACTGACAGTGAAATGCAAAGAGAAAACAACAGTAGCTCAAGCGAAGCCCTACGTCCGGCCCAGCCAGGCGAGACGTAGGAAGCGGCCGAGACTTTACCTTTCCATGGCGGAACGGCCAAGTGACGAAGCACAAAGTACCGGACAGTAGGTCATTGGAAGTCGCCGTACTGGGGAGAGGCGCACTTGGTAACTGCAACCCATACCCAAACATGAAAGGCGACCGGCGGCGGGTAACGAACCCCGCCATTTAAAGCTTTGAAATCAAGAAACACTCGAAACTCACCGTGAAATGCGGAGAGAAAACAACAGTAGCTCGAGCGAAGCCCGACGTCCGGCCCAGCCAGGCGAGACGTAGGAAACGGCCGAGACTTTACCTGTCCATGGCGGAATGGCAGGGTGACGAAGCACAACCACCGTGCGACAGAAGCCTAGAAGGTTCCAGGGCCAGCCAAGTGCACGAGGCACAGATGAGGGCTAACAGAGAAGACGGAGGCCACGCCAGAAGCAGTAGACTAGAGGCTAGGCGAAGGCAGGCCGGTAAGGGCCGGTCGAACCGTACACAGTCTTTCCAAGGGTCAGAGGCTCAGGTAAACGCGTGCATACGCTAACAGCGAAGTAGACAACTGGCTAAAGGAGACACCACCGGGCACGTGACCGGATGGGCAGGGGAGGCTACTCTCGTCCCTGTTAGGGATCCCCGAGAGCCTCCTGGGGGGACCCTTTGGGTCTTAGGCTAAAATTGGTAAGCAAGTAGACTATTTCCTGACAGTCATGTCATCGGTAATGTGTTTTGAGGAAACAAATTCATGCCAATCAGCCCTTTTAATTAAAGCTAAACGTTTGCTGTTTACTATGTGTCAGAAACATCAACTCAGACTTTTTCACACGGGTTATATAAGAGACCTGATGCATCCTTTAGAGGATGCAGATGATCGTCTTGGTCTATACCTGCGTATTTCTCTGTGGGCTGGCGATTGGGTGCCTGATAGGCAGGGGCAGGGGATCTAACTGTTTGTCTGTCCAGTGCTGAGCGATTCCCCTTGGTTTGTGTTAAATTATCAAGACTGACCTGATCTGTAAATGTAGTCTTTAGAGGGCAACTTGTAAATTTGGTAATTACAAATGTATGAATCAAGGAAAAGAAACAACAAAACAAAAAACATGAAAACATTAAACCAAGCTTTAAATTTTTTTTGGGGGGAGGGGGAGGGTATGTACCCCCAGTAACAACAGTTTCTCCCTTTCATTTCCACCTGTCAATCCAAAAATCAAACTTGGCCAAGATTTTAACATTCAGAATACAAAATTTTTAATTCCTACACAAGCATGCACAATTCACATCCTTGCATATAAATTAAAAACAAAATTATCAAAATACAACACTTACTGTTGACACAAAAGTCAAATTTAACTAATGTCAACCTCCCCCCCCCCCCTAAAAAACAAAACAACAACAAAAAACAACACACAAACAAACAGAAACAGAACACATACACAAAAAACCCACACAAATCCCCACATTTCTGCTGATCATACTTACCCATGATCAAGCCTGGCAGGATTTCTCCAACCTGCAGATCTTCTTGTTCGACCCCCACAAAACCCAGGCTGCCAAAGCTGACAGACTTTGTGATTGTACGCCCCTGATCATCTTTTCCCTCAACGACTTGTCGACCATCTGGAAGTGTCACAACTGTCTCTGTCTTGCGCAGTGTTGCCTTGTTAAATGACGCCAGCTGCTGGGACAGGCTCTGAGAGAGATCAAGTGGTGGTGGACATCGGTCCTGATAGTGTGGGTGTGATCTGCTGGGCGATGCATGTGCCGATGGAGGATTCTTTGATGGCTCAGCCATCAGATAATTAATGCTGCTTTACAAAGCCAGCTGCAAAGTGGATTTCAAAGACTTGGCAGAATCAGTGGCACCATGCTGTCTATCTGCCTGAAAATAGACATGCTGATATATAATATACTGATTTCCATAGCAGGTAACTGGGGATACCAAATCAAGACTGGCTGAACACAATGAGCCAGCTAGCAATGAAATTCTACTATTTTGGAGGTGACGGTTTCAACAGTACAAGTATAATATAATTCAGGAGACAATTTGACCCCTTCGTTGCTGAGAACATGATCCAACTGCAAGAGAAAAATAGATCCTCATCAGCGGTTTAGCAGTCTGTTGGAGTAAGTTTCAAGCATTTTATAGTGTCAAACATACTTTTACTGACCCTGTGCATAGAAGTGCACAAAACTGAAAATGCTAGTACGACCCTTCCTGACAGTGTGACAAGTGTAGTAATTAAGATTTACGTGCAGGGTCAGCAAGACTTTGCATCAGTCACATGCATTCCGCTCAACTACTTAAGTGCTGTATCAACTGTCCCATCATGTTTGGAAGAAAAAAAATTATATATATATATTAATTTCTTGTTCGGCAAATACCCTGTGTCTATATGTATTCAACCGAGTGCATACAAGTGAAGACTAAAACTGCTATGTTCACTCAATGTAGAACTAGACGATTTTTTTAATAACAGAATTTGCTCTACTGGTTGTGTTAATTGCGTGAAACTTTTAAGAAATAACAACCCAAAAAGTAAAGATTGTTTTGCCTTACTAGCAATTAATCGTTACCAATGGAATTGCATTTTCACGTAACATAATAATAATAATGTATATTTTTAAGGCGCCTATACTTTCGATAGAAAAGCTTTAGGCGGCTTACAAATAACATACTAACAGTAACATACACACACCTTGCATCCTACAGCACATATGATGCCCTAACATACACACTTACGCAACGAGATATACAAGGAAAATAAACTTAGCAGAGTAAACACACCAACAAGAAATGTTCACACACACCAAAGATATATGTGTACCATACAACTAATAATGGATACACTAGGCAGCTCTCACTGACAGAAACAATAAAAACAGAAATAAAATAATTATAACGGTGAATGCATGTTAAAGGAATAAACGTGTCTTTAAAGACTGCCGGAAACTATTGGCTGGTTCAACATATCTGAGGTACTGTGGGAGTTTATTCCAAAGAAATGGTCCTTGGTATGAAACAGACATCACGCCAAAAGACTTAGTTCTCACAGTCGGAAAGCGTAATAGTTTAACGTCTGCTGAGGAACGGAGCTGTCTTGAAGTTGAACTTGAAGGTGTGTACACATGAAAAAGCTCAGAAAGATAGACAGGGCCAGTAGAAGTAGACAGACAGGCATGACAGATGGACAGAACTTTGTATTGTACTCTGGATGTGATAGGCAACCAATGGAGTGAACGCAGGATGGGTGTGATGTGGTCTGACTTCTTTGCCTTGACAACAAGCCGTGCTGCTGAGATCTGCACCCTCTGGAGCCGATCCAGGAGGTACTGGGTGAGGACAGCCACACAGGAGTGCATTGCCGTAATCGAGTCGGGACAAACAAAGGAGCAGACCAGCCTTTTAGTGGCTTCTGTTGTGAGAAGATGCCTGATGGAGCTAATGCGACGCAGTTCAATAAATGCAGATCTACAGGTATTCAAAACGTGTTGTTTTAGTGAGAGACTGCAATCAATGGTGACCCCAAGATTTCTCACCTGAGCAGAAAAACTAACTTCAGTGTCTACTTTGCGTACACTCGGTTGAGAATGATGTTCCACGTTTTCTCAGCTACTGGGTGCCTATAAATTACAGTTTTCAGCCTCACTGCCTATAAATAACGGTAACATTCTAAAACATAGTTCGGGCTTCTTTGTACGAGTGTGTTCTCTCGACTCCATCTCATTTTATATACGTACATACCTTTTATTTCAAAGCTTTGTGGGTGCACCTGGACAACAGGTAAGGCTTTCACGTGACCAATGCTATGCTAAACGTGTGTACTCTTTACTAAGCAAACGGTACAACCCTGCAATCAGGAAACGTTCTATGGAGCCTTTGTTTTGAGCATCTTTGCTGTCAACACAGCCAATCAAGGGAAGCAATTTGGTTACCAGCCAACTCGCCCTTATGCCATCCCGCCCATATTAAATCTCGCCGTAGTTGAAGGTCAACTCGCCCAAATTAAAAAGTCAACTCACCCAACGCGCGCGCGCGCGTGCGCGTGTGTGTGTGTGTGTGTGTGTGTGTGTGTGTGTGTGTGTGTGTGTGTGTGTGTGTGTGTGTGTGTGTGTGTGTGTGTGTGTGCACAGTGTGTACAGTGTGTAAAGTGTGCTGGTCTGCGATTTTTAGACAGGTTATCACTTCAGGCCATAACATTCAATCAATCATGGCTTGACTTCGCGAACGAAGATTCTATAGGGCTTGCCCACGTCGTCTGCAGGCATTTTCGTGACTGCGGAGGCCAATCCGGGACAGGCAGGTTCGACCGCAGTGCCTGCAGGGGAAGGTCTGGTCAGGGTTCTGAGTTACGACAACTCTGTTTTTTCTCCTGAGCCGCTTGTCCTTGAGGTTAGCTCTGCGAGAGTCCTCAAAGGAGACGGCTGCCTTGTGAATGGTGGAGCGCCAGGTGTCACGGTCCGCAGCAAGCGAAGACCACTGGCGGTGGTCGATTTGGCAGGCACTAAGTGACTTCTTGAGACCGTCTTTGTATCTCTTCTTTGGTGCCCCTCTGTCTCGGTGTCCAGTGGCGAGCTCGCCGAACAGAGTGATCTTGGGTAGGCGATGATCCTCCATCCTGGAGACGTGCCCCGCCCAGCGAAGCTGTGTCCGCAGCAGCAAAGCCTCGATGCTCAAAGTTTCCGCCTGTTCAAGGACCTCGACGTTGGTGACATAGTCACTCCAGTGAATGCTGAGGATGGTACGCAGGCAGCGCTGGTGAAAGCGTTCGAGGAGTCGTAGTTGGCTGCGGGAGAGGGCCCAGGACTCGGAACCGTACAGCAGGGTGGTGAGGACGACAGCTCTGTACACGCTGATCTTGGTGCCTTTTTTCAGCTGTTGATTGTGCCACACCCGCTTGAATAGTCGCCCGAAAGCACTGTTCGCTTTTGCCAGCCTGTTGTCCAGCTCCTTGTCCAGCTTGGCGTCTGACGTGATGATGCAGCCGAGGTAGGTAAACTGGTGTACAGACTTCAGTTCGGACTTGCCGATGGTGATGTGGGGAGGGCGATGCTCTTCCTTGGGTGCTGACTGATGAAGGACCTTTGTCTTTTTCAGACTGACCTCAAGTCCAAAGAGCTGGGCGGCATCTGCGAAGCAGGACGTAATGCGCTGCAAGGTTCTCTCTGTGTGTGCAACGAGGGCAGCGTCATCAGCAAAGAGCAGCTCACGAATCAGTTGGTCTAGGGTTTTCGTGTGGGACTGCAGTCGTCTGAGGTTGAACAGGCTGCCATCGAGACGATACCTGATGTACACTGCGTCGTCATCGTCGAGGTCCACTGTGGCCTGCTTCAACATCATGCTGAAGAAGATGGTGAAGAGGGTCGGTGCCAGCACGCAGCCTTGCTTCACGCCGTTGCGAATGGGGAATGGTTCTGAGAGGTCACTGTTTAGTCTGACCTGGCCTTGCTGGTCCTCGTGGAGCTGGACGATCATGTTGAGGAACTTTGGGGACAGCCTAGTCGCTCCAGGATCTGCCACATACCTTGCCTGCTTACAGTGTCAAACGCTTTTGTTAGGTCGACAAAAATTACGTACAGCCCTTTGTTCTGCTCACAGCACTTCTCCTGAAGCTGTCTCAGCACAAAGACCATGTCGGTGGTACTCCTGTTGGCTCTGAAGCCACACTGGCCCTCTGGGAGGTGGTCTTCAGCGATGGCAGGTACCAGCCGATTCAGGAGCAACCTTGCGAGAATTTTCCCGGCAATGGACAGCATGGTAATTCCACGATAATTAGAGCAGGCAGACTTCTCTCCTTTGTTCTTGTACAGGGTGATGATGACTGCATCACGGAGATCCTTTGGTAGTGTTCCCAGCAGCAGAGAAAGAGGTCGTGGAGCTTGTTGTGCAGTGCTGGGCCTCCATGTTTCCATATCTCTGGCGGGATTCCATCAATGCCTGCTGCTTTGCCACTCTTGAGCTGGTGGATGGCTGTGAGGGTCTCTTCGGCAGTGGGCGGTTCGTCCAATTCAACCTTTAGTCGAAGGTGTGGGATTTGGAGGATGACTGTTTCTTGAACAGTGCGCTCAGCGCCGAAGAGGTCCTGAAAGTATTCCGACCAGCGGTTCAAGATGGAGGTATTATCTGTGGAAAAGTGCCTGTCCATCAGCGCTTCGCAGGTGACTTTGTACCAGGTGCCTAGGGCCATACACTGCTTTCAGTGCTTCGTAGAAGCCCCTGTAGTCACCGTTGTCAGCGCAGAGCTGGGTCCTCTGTGCGAGTCTGGACCACCACTCGTTCTGGAGTTCTCTAAGCTTGAGCTGGATACTGCTGCAGATGAGGCAGAAGGCAGACTTCTTCACAGGGCAGGAATCAATGAATGAATCAATGAAACAGGAAGGCTGGGCTAGGTGGGCCTGGAGGGCGGCTCTTTTTTTTTGCTAGAAGTTCCTGGATCTCTACGTCGTTTTCGTCAAACCAGTCTTTGTTCCTCTTTCTAGCAAAGCCCAAGACTTCCACAGAAGATTTTACAATAGCAGTTTTCAGTTGTTCCCAGAGTGTTTCAGGGGAGGAGTCTGCTGGATCAACTGTGTCTTTGAGCATGCGCTGTAAATCGGCCTGAAGGGTAACTTTCTTGTTGTCACGCTGAAGGCTGGCAACATCAAGCTTTTTCTTGGGGGGGGGGGGGGGGGGGGGCCCTTTCTTGGGTTTCAGCTTGAGGCGGAGCATGAGTTTGCAGCGAACAAGGCGGTGGTCAGTGTGGCACTCTGCACTGGGCATCACTCTGGTGAGGAGGACGTCACTGCGGTCCCTCTGACGCACTAGGACATAGTCGATAAGGTGCCAGTGCTTGGAGCGAGGATGCATCCAGGTGGTCTTTCGACTGTCCTTTTGCTGGAAAGTAGTGTTGGTGATGACAAGTTGCTGCTCTGCACAGAGCTCCAACAGTAGGCGACCATTGTCATTGCAGTTCCCATCGCCATGCTTGCCGAGGACTCCTTTCCAGGCTTCAGAGTCTTGGCCCACTCTGGCGCAGGTCAGAGTAGAACTTGTCTTTTTCTGCAGGCTCTGCCAGGAGGGTTGGGGAGTACACACTGAGAAGGGTGACGTATTGCTGGTGTCTCAGTGGGAGGCGCATGGACATGATGCGGTCGGAGTGACCCGTTGGTAGGTTTTCCAACTTAGTCGCAATGGGGGTCTTCACCATGAAGCCCACGCCTGAGAGCCGTCTTTCTGATGCAGTCCTGCCTGACCAGTAGAGGGTGTAGCCAGCTTGGAGGCTGCCTTCCTTCGGGAGGCGTACTTCGCTGAGCGCGGCGATGTCGATGTTTAACCTCCGCAATTCATGGGCAATGATGGCGGAGCGACGCTCAGGGCGTCCGCTGTCTGCTGTGTCGAGCATGGTTCGGATGTTCCAGCATGCTACGTTGAGTCCGGTCGTGGTCGTCATGAGAGTGGATCCGTTGTTTTTTCTTGTTTTCTGACCGCATGAGAAGATGCCCGTTGACCGCGGCTAGCCATCTGGGGTTATGAGGGGATGGAGCTTTGGTTAGGCCACCTTTTCTAGGCCCCTCTCCGTGTGGAGCAAGCAGTGCTGTCCCTAGAGAAGGCTGCTTGGTCGTTCAGGGTGTGCCGAGTGACGTTGTCATCCCCAGGTCAACATCAGGCGACCAATATCCTGAACCGCCTGCATGCAGGTTTGAGACTGCGGCTTCCAGTGACATCTTTCACCTGCCGTTTTGCCCCTTGCCCATCGCTACAGGACTTGGAAAGTTCAGTGTCATAGTCCGTGGGCGTTTCCTAAAGCCTGCGCAGTGGAGCTTTTTGGTGGAGTGCAGTGTGCGCAGTACTGGCCCCACCCTTTGAACCCTTGGTTCGTTTGCCATGGCCTAGCAAGCTGGGACGGTGGCATCGAGGTCCTCAGGTCGTAGGTTTTATATCAGACTGTCCTTGTCTTAGTTTCTGGCTCAAAAGCCTTCCCCGGAGACACGGGGGCTTTGATGTCAGGGGTTTCCTCCCTTAGCCTTTCCACAGCCAAGCAGGGGACTCGTGGGGGCCGGGGTCGTCTATGTCCCGTGCAGATGTGAACATCTGCCCACTGCCCAGACGGTGACACTTACCAGAGGAGAAAAATCCAACGCCAGAACCCGGTATCGAACCTCGCACCTTTGGCATTGGAGGCAGACGCCTTAACCACTGCGCCACTTCCCCGGCCATAACATTAAAAATCTTGTATAAGCACACTAGTGTCAAATACAATTAAAGATGGAAGGTTACAAAGTAAAGTAGATAATAGCACTGTCAGGGGAGAGAAGTGTGCATGATCGACCAGTGATCATAGATCTACTGTGGCCAAAGCACACACAAAAAAAAGAGATAGGAAAGAGAGGGGGCGCTAAAAAAGTGGCTGAAAGCAATGCATATGGAAGCCCCCCCCCCCCCCAAAGGGGGGCGTATCACATATCCCACTGTTCCAGCCACACAGTGCATGGAAATTTAAATCTAGGTCCCCCCAAGGGGGGTCCAGATATTTAGCCGGTGTGGACAGCTGTTTCGGTCTTGGCAACCTCTTCAGCACACCATCGGCGATACTGGAGGAGGCAGGAATTTCTGCCTACCTGCAATGACAACCACATTTTACTGTGGTGTCTGCAGGGGCATACATTCCAGTCCAGGAAATTTAGCTCTAGGTGGTGGCATGGAATGTATGCCCCTGCAGACACCACAGTAAAATGTGGTTGTCATTGCAGGTAGGCTAGATGGAGTTTTCACACCTGAGGACTGAATCTTATTAAATATTCATGCTGTTAGTGATCGTAACTGGCAAAAAGGGAGGAGCTAGATAGCGTTTTCAGACCTCAAGTTGAATCATTTTTATTCACGAGTTTGTGCACCATATTTGGAAAAATGGAAAGAGCTAGATCGACTTTTCACACCTCAGGTTGAACCTTATTAATATTCAATGAGGTTATTCACCATATATGGCAAAAGGGGATGAGCTAGATGGAATTTAGCAATCCAGACCAAAAAGGTGACTGCCAAGCGTGTAATATGCAAAGAAGTACCCAACGGAGAAAGAAACACGCTTAGAAAAGACGGGTACAACACAATTTATTAATATTTTGGGTAAATACCCTTTGTCAAAATAGACAAACAAACAAACAGAGAGATTAGCCACTACTTGGAGTTGCCTCATTCCTTCTGCCAATGAAGATAAGTAGCGGCTAATCTCTCTGTTTGTTTGTCTATTTTGACAAAGGGTATTTACCCGAAATATTAATAAATGGTGTTGTACCCGTCTTTTCTAAGCGTGTTTCTTTCTCCGTTGGGTACTTCTTTAGATGCAATTTAGACTAATATGATTAATATTCATGAGATTATTATGTAACGCACTCCGGAAAATATCATACAAAACCGCACAAACGCCAACACTTTTCGTTCATGTGAGATTTGACAGTTTGGCTCACCATTATTATCTATACTCTTGTACACTTTGTAGCTGCTAAGTGAGTGGCTGCTCTCTTCTTGCGGATGTGGCAATACGTGTATTGTGGAACTCTTTGAAAAGAAAGGCTCCTTTAGTCTGTATCGACAAGGGTTGCTAATCATCACCCTTGAGCTGCTTACAGGCTCAACAGATAGTGAGAAAACAGATTAATATGGAACAGCGTCGGCCTAAATATGAACATTTAAACATTACGTCCGCGCTGAATTTAAATTGGATTATAATCAACAGAAAATGCACAAAATCCACTAAGTGCCCTCAATCTAATGTTGACAGAATGTTGTCGTCTGCTGGGAATCAGGGGAGGTCACCAAATATATCTAGACACACTTCCGCTTTTATACAAACACTTTCCACGTGCCGTCTCCGCAAATCTACAGTCAAGTTGCCACTATGAGGCACAAAAAGCAGCTCGCGGATAAAGTAAGATCCTCAAAGACCAGAGAAATGGAAAAGAAGCCTAACCCGTTTGAACTCAAGATTAACCGACAAAAGCACGATGTTATTGGACGGAACCAAAATATCCGAGGACAAGTTGGGAAGCCTGGACAATCTCGATCAAAAGCTATAAAACGAGTGAGTACGATAACTGTTATTAATAACATGATAACAGTACATTTTATGTATATTGTGGCAATCAATATAACAGTTATATCTTAACTGTTATAGTTATCTGTCCCATCCCCACTTCGACCTCACGCCACTTCCACCCTCGATTGATATGTACTACAGTGAGAGAGTACCGCTTTTATCCAACTGGATTATTTTTGTTTTATTATGGCATTTATACATAACAAATTATCTTTTGACCTTACATGCACATACACACAAAACAGGAAACACGCAACATGTACCACTACCACCACACACATACACCCTAAACACACAAGTATATAATTATAATAAATATTTCTTGTTAATTTCAGAGATCCAAGACCTTGCTTGTGGAACTGAAAGAGTCGGGGAAGTCCAATTCTTTCAAAGATAAACGTCTGGGAGAGAAGAACCCAAGTCTTTCAGCTGATGATAAAATCATTCAACGATTTGCACTGGAAAGAAAGGTAATTAGTCTTGTGGAGACAAAAACACTACAGTACAAGTACAAATAGCATGAATTAGACATTGCCCATGTAACACCTCATTTATTATAGCATTAATTCAAAGAAAGATTAATTTCCATAGGCACTCCCACCCACCTTCTCTGCATTATTATTGTGCTAATTAACATTAGGGCCCAGTGGATTAGACCCCATTCATGAATTACCCCCCCCCCCCCACCCCCCCTCTCCCATCCCCACTGCCCCTATCCTTCTCTGCCCTCTTTGTTGTGCATGCAGTTACCTCTATTGTAACCAGTACCACTACCAGTGACTGTGTACGTAAGGAGAGTAATTGTCTGTTTTATTTTCTTCAGACCCAGAGCCAGCGTAAGGGTCGGCTGGAGGAGGAAGATGGGGAGGAGGAAGAACTGACACACTATGGACAGTCGCTGGCTGAGATAGAAAAATTTGAAGATCCACAGGACAGTGACCCAGACGAAGATGGCAATATTAGTGGTGAGTACAGCTAGAGGACAAAAGAGCAGGGATTTAAACAATTTGACAGTCAGTGCTTAAAAGTACTTCATTGAAATATTGGGATAGTAAACATAGTGCACCAGACAGTTTCCCTTTCTTTTAAACACGTTATGACCATAGAAAGAAAAGGTTTCATGTTTGTTAGTATTTTTGCCTAAGTAAGTTGTAAATTATACACTTTAATTTGTTGAAGCTATTGTTATTTTTGACTAAAAACAGACTAAAGGCCCCGCCACATGGGCCGGTTGTGCCCCGATTTTGAAGCCGATTCCGATCCGTTTGCGATCGGATGACATCAATTATCCGATCCGGTCCCAATCGGCTGGGAATCGGCTGACTAGAACCTGCTCTATATTTCCGATCCGAATCGGTCCCGATTGTAAGCTTCAACCAATCAGAGCGCGTCTCGCAAAGCATGTCGTTTCAACACGGTTTGCAAATGGCTGAACACGCCTGTTGTGATCAGTACCACCGCCATTGCCGCTGATGTTTCGCACGCCTCTTCCCGAATATGATCCAAAACTGCTGATAATGCAAGCACATCATCATCAATGTCAAAACTAGCAGTCATTTTGCAGAACAGGTACGACTTTGATCTTCGGTTCAAACCGGTCGCTCCAATGTAAAAGCAATTCTCCTATATGGAGCAGAGACATGGAGATTGACAAAAACCACAGTCAACAGAGTACAGACCTTCATGAACAGTTGCCTTAGAAGAATTTTGAAAATCCACTGGCCAGAGAAGATCAGCAACGTCAGACTCTGGGAGAGAACAGAGCAGATAACAGCAGAGAATGAAATTGGGCGAAGAAGATGGGGATGGATCGGTCACAGTCTGAGAAAGCCAGCTTCCAGTATCACTAGGCAGGCATTGTCATGGAACCCCCAGGGAAAGAGGAAAAGAGGTAGGCCGAGAAACTCCTGGCGTCGAGACCTCCAAGCAGACATCAAGAGACTGGGAACCACCTGGAGTAGAATCGAAGGAGAAGCACAGGACAGGAGTTGCTGGAGGTCTCTCGTCGACGGCCTATACCCGGGTAGGGGTGACAGGCGTAAGTAAGTAAGTCAAACCGGTCGGCTAAACTTGACAAGTCGAGAAATGTCAGTGTGGCACTGCACACGTTTTTTAATCCGGCCCGATCACCTACCGATTCAAAAACTGACCGGGAATCGGCCTCAAAACCGGGCTCGTGTAGCGGGGCCTTAAGGGAGGAAACATTTTTAATAAAACATTTCTGAGACAATTTTTATTTTACCATACTCCATTTACCTTTGTTACATTTAGGTGATAGGGAATTGGAATTTGTTATTACTGGTAGAATATAGTCCGTCAGTACTAGTAGAATTTAGTAGTTGCTCAGTATGCGGCAATTTGTCCTGAACAATCACATTTTTTATTGCATGAATGATGTTTACTATTTAAATTATTTGATTTGCCAGTCACCTGCTGAACTGTGAATGTAGTCAGTGGTCAGTGCATATGAGCTAAGATAAGCAAAATACCCACAATTTAGGGCCATAGCCACCATTACGAACGAGGGATCATGGCCGCTTAGCCATCACTGCAGTACCCACCGGACGTAGACCCCTTCACATGTCATTACGCAATGGAAGACGAACCATCAGCAACACACTGATTGACATGTCATGTGCCACTGAGTGGACAGCATCAACAGTTGCACCATCTCCACTGACATCTCTATTTCAGATAGGTTTACCGTGTGGTCATGCAATCTGGTCTGGCTGTGTAGTACAGAGGTAACAGTAAATGAAACTGTTCTTTCTCTCATCACTTCGGGCACCTGTTTGACTGACTGTATACATGTGCCAAAACAGGTGTCTCTTGTTTTCTATAGTAGTATTAAGGATTGATCTGTGTCCTGGGGTTCTCAAAGGGTGGAGGCCCCAGGGGACGAGTTGCGTTGGTGGTGCGGGTAGTGGGGACCTCTTGCAGCGCCTCCCCCGGGATCACCCTAGTCTAGGGCCTCTTGGCCTTTGTGAGGCATCCTCGTGTAATCCCTCCGGACTAGCATAGCATCCCTCTATCCCAAGACTGTCCGTGCATGGTCCTTGGCCACATCCTCTCCGAGGTGACCCAAAAAACTGGGCAGCACTAGCCCCCAGGCTAAACACGGCGGATCTAGAGGAGAGAAACTCAAAAATAAATCATTGTCCTGCTGCCTTGCAGGCCTGGCCGCTTGGCTGCGGAAAGGCTAAGGGAGGAAAACCCTGACATCAAAGCTCCCATGTCTCCGGGGAAGGTTTTTGAGCCAGAGACTAGGACAAGGACAGTCTGATTTAAAACCTACGACCCGAGGACCTCGATGCCACCGTCCCAGCTTGCTAGGCCATAGCAAACGAACCAAAGGTTTAAAGGGTGGGGCCAGTACTGCGTATACTGCACTCCATCAAAAAGCTCCACCGCGCAGGCTTTAGGAAACGCCCACGGTGTCCTGGACAGTCACTTTTTCAGGAAATCCATGAATTCGCTCGCTAGTCAAGAAATTACATCATCAAACACTTGGTGGTTGGTGATATTAATTACTTGTCACCATTTTCAAGCTATCACTGACTATGTGTATTGTTTTTGCTTCAAACAGGACCAGTCCGAAACATGTTCACATGTAACATCTGAATAGGTCTCAGACTTGTCCTGATTTTTGCAAAAACAATAAGGGCAAGTCTTGTATGGAGCACTAATGTTTCGGTGTCTATTTATCCTTTCGTGAACATCCACTTGCTGTTTAGAGACATTTTCCCACCGTGTGGTGGCCTTAGTTGCCTCCTCAGCATTAGATCCAAATAACTAACTTAGAGCCAGTTTTGCTTGGCAACAGAGGTGACCACTCATAGCAGGTTGTATGATATTCACAAATGAACTTTCATTGAGGCTTTTCTTTTATCAGGAACGATGGTAGCACAGGAGCACTTTGGTGGGTTCCTAATTCGCAAGACTGAGGATACAGGGGCAGAGAAGAAAAGCTGGAAGGAGAGAATGGCTGATCTCATTTCACAGTCCAAAAAGGATAAGGTAAGTTTACAAATATTAGTTGTGTTCATCAACTATTTTATTTTTCAGTTCTTATTTTGTCTTGTTGACAGTTAAAGAAAAAAACCTGTGAGTGACCGTTGCTCGATTTCAGGGCTCATAAACTTCTGTATAGGTTCATATCGCATAATTATTTTATTGTGTCTCATAGTACATGCTGTTGTTTGACTGCATTGTCATGAATGGCGTTTTGGGAGGGGGATTTATATAGCGATTCGTGCAAGAAATCACAGTGGAGAGTACACAAGATGATTTAAACAGTAAATATCATATTGAAGCGAAAATGCTGTATATTTGAGGGGAATGGTATATAATATTGCTAGCAGTGTGGTGTTTTATTCATGGTACACGATAAGGGCATCAGGTGTGCCAGTGGTACATATGTGTACATTTTCAGCATGAAATTAATAGTGCATTCTTTTCTTCTTTTGTGGTTTTCTTGCAGTATGAACGGCATGCAGAGAAAGATAAAATTGCCAAGAAAACTCAGGAGCTAGATGAGGAATGGAAGGCAGTTCACAAGCTGTTGTTTGCAAAGGTTACACTTCTTTTTTAACTTGCTTCAAATGAAACTGTTTCACCTTTTACAGCTGGAACATCCAAATGCAAGTGATGTAGATCTTCGTGAGCCTGCATGTTTGTAGGGCTCATGATGATCTGTGCCTCTTGCTAGCTTCGTATGGTTTAGGCAGACAAGGTTTGATGGCAGTAACCCTGCTGTGGTTTCAGAGACATTGTCTCTAATCTTGGCAAAGGATACTACGCTTTTATCTCCTTTTGTTGTTTTTGTCTTTACTAATTTTATGCATCTAACAGTCTGTTCTGGAAAAGAAATTGCAATGAACCCCCTTTAGCATGCAGCTACCCAGTATACAGAATGCTGCCGGACCAAAGTCAACCGGAGTGGACCCACGCACATTTGTGCGTGGGTCCACTGCGGTGGACTTTGGTCTGATGGCCTCTGTATACTGTGTGTACTGATACTGTCCACAGTACCAGAGGCTGCTTTCACTAAGGAGGTTAAGGCACAGTGCTTTATGAGTGATAGAAAAAGCTGCTTTCTGGGTCTTAGCAGCTGTAAGTGCATTGGGTGTTTGCAAAAGTGATGTTGTTTAAGATCTCACTGCTGGTATTTATGTGTCACTGAAAGTGAGTTTCCTGTTACAGAAGAAGTCCGATCAGCCTGACACCAAGGACCTGAGAAAGCCCGATGACTATGATATCAGTGTACGCAAACTTCAGTTTGAAATCAAAGGAAAGGTGAGTCACTGGTTCTTTTGTTTGGGATGATTTTGTCCCCACTTGTGCATGCAGCCACTGGCACTGTTTACATGTGCAAGGGGGTTAATAGTAAATAAATGCTGTGCTCCCTCTTATTACTAAATGTAACATCCACCCTGTACGACTTGATGTGCGTGAAATAGTGTCAGCAGTGGTACAGTGGTGTATACATTGTCACCATCGCTAAATATGGCTGGTTTCAGCCTGTAAGACAAAATCCACTACCAACAGCTACTGGCAGCCCAAATATTACAGGCGTTAACCCTTTGGCTGTCAGTAGTGCTTTTTGTCATGATGATTCCGGCAGCCCGCCGTCCCGCCGCTTCGTTCACCTGGGGATGGATTTTCGCACCGATCTCAACGAGGTGAGGCTTCTGGATCACCGGATGCAGAAGTTGGTGACCCTAGAGCGACAGGTGTCTCAGGAGGAAGCGGTTTCCACCAGAGTGTGGCTTCAGCTCCTGGGCCTGATGAGCGCGGCGGCGGACTTCCTTCCCCTTGGCCGTCTCAAATACCGCCCGCTTCAGCTGCACCTGCTTCTCCACTGTTGACCCTCGGCTGGCGACCTCGAGTTTCAGGTTCCGGTGCTTCTGATTCTCCGTCCTCATCTTCTACGCTGGGCGGATCCCTTCTGGCTCGCGACGGGAGTTCCCCTCTACTCGCCCCCACCCCAGCTGTCTCGCTGCGTTGATGCAAGTCTCTACAGCTGGGGCGCGCTCCTGCTGCCAATGTTCTCCACAGCCTCCGGCTTCTGGCCCCCGGACCTCGCGGCCCAGCACATCAATTGGTTAGAGCTGAAGCGGTCTGGCATGCCCTCATCACGTGGGAGTCACGCCTGCGACTCCAGGAGCTCCTCATCCTCTCAGACAGATCTACGGCCCACGCCTTTACCATAGCCGACACTTAGTTCGCTTCCAGCTGCCAGAGAGATAAGGCTGCCGCGAGTTCCACTCTCGCCCGCTCATTCTATTTATATCGCACTACTGAGCGGTACACGGCGTGACCGGCTCTCTGCCGCTATAACAACTACCTACACATTTGTATTCATAACACATCTCTGCCTAAAGTGACTGTTGTGGAAGCAACATCGTTCAAATGTTGAAATTCTCACCTACACACTGATACCAAACATGACAACATTACGACTTGCACTTGTGTAGCAGGTCATGGTGAAAATAAAGAGAACGGGAATTTGTTGATGTACGAAAACGAGAATTTATTGTGAAATTGACAAAGTTCCCACAGCCATAACACAAAGACGCTACTTTTCCCAGTGAAACACACTTGCATGCATAAGGGTTAGCATGCCTACAGTACGTATCACTTAATGGATTTTGGGTTCATGGTGGGGGACGGAAGCAGGAGGGTAATTAATGAGGTCACTGACAGGTGTCGACAGACAAGTTCCAGACATCCGACTTGGTGTTGTACACTCCCGGCATTGGGGAAAGAGAGGGCTTAGTTACACGGATACTATTGAGGAGATAGCCACGTTTCTTTCTTGGGAAATAGTGTAACACTAACAGTCAACCTTGTAAATGTACTTTTGATTTAACTTTTGATCATGATGGAGTCTGATGAAACGCGTACAGTCTGTGTACACACAGGTGTGTTCCATGCAATGAGAGTTAATGCATTGTGCAGAATATGTGGCGAGAGATCACAAAAGAGATACACGGATAAAAAGTCATTTCTTTGTATCAATTATGAACACTTAATCCACAAGTGTTATGGAATTAATATCCAGGAAGACAAAGCCATGATGCACTCCAAAACAATGTGTAGGAGTTGCTATTGTCGGATGAAACGGATAGACTCGACTGAAACACGTGTGTCCGAGGAGACAACGCAAAATGCGGCGTCTGATATTGCCTCATCACAACACATTTGGACCATGTTCCATCCAAATACGAGTGTTGAAGAATGTGTCGCGTGTGTTCACTTCATGCAGCTAGGTAAAGGAGGACGACCAGCGAAGCGGGGTTCCCGGCATGGAAAGAAACGATCGTTTCAATCCGCGGCATGTGACACTCATAACACCGACACTGATAACAGCACTAATGAAGGTGATAGTGGTATACAAGTTTTTATTCCGCCGACGTCTACTCCCCGTAAAACGGTTCTTATGTCTAGTGTGTCAGAAAATGTGTTAAACCTCAAGGTATGTTTAAAAACACTGTTGAATATTGTGACCTGTTATGGACTGATCGTATTTCGGGATGGCAATAGCAGTATGTGGAGTACCGAGACGGCTGCGGGCGAGAAATGCCAGAACACGCGACCTGTCAGTGACCTCATTAACCACCCTCCTGCTTCCGTCCCCCACTATGAATCCAAAATCCGGTAAGTGATACTTACTGTAGGCATGCTGACCCTTATGCATGCAAGTGTGTTTCGTTGGGAAAAGTAGCGTCTTTGTGTTATGGCTGTGGGAACTTTGTCAATTTCACAACAAACACCGACATCAACAAATTCCCGTTCCCTTTATTTTTACCATAACCTACTACACAAGTGTAAGTCGTAATGTTGTCATGTTTGGTATCAGTGTGTAGGTGAGAATTTCAACTTTTGAACGATGTTGCTTCCACAACAGTCACTTCAGGCAGATTTGTGTTATGAATACAAACCAGTAGGTAGTTGTTATAGCGGCAGAGCGCCGGTCACGCCGTGTACCGCACAACACGCGACCTGTCAGTGACCTCATTAACCACCCTCCTGCTTTCGTCCCCCACCATGAATCCAAAATCCGCTAAGTGATACTTACTGTAGGCATGCTGACCCTTATGCATGCAAGTGTGTTTCGTTGGGAAAAGTAGCGTCTTCGTGTTATGGCTGTGGGAACTTTGTCAATTTCACAACAAACACCGACATCGTACATCAACAAATTCCCTTTCCTTTTATTTTTACCATAACCTGCTACACAAGTGTAAGTCGTAATGTTGTCATGTTTGGTATCAGTGTGTAGGTGAGAATTTCAACTTTTGAACGATGTTGCTTCCACAACTGTCACTTCAGGCAGATTTGTGTTATGAATACAAACCAGTAGGTAGTTGTTATAGCGGCAGAGCACCGGTCACGCCGTGTACCGCACAACACGCGACCTGTCAGTGACCTCATTAACCACCCTCTTGCTTTCGTCCCCCACCATGAATCCAAAATCCGGTAAGTGATACTTACTGTAGGCATGCTGACCCTTATGCATGCAAGTGTGTTTCGTTGGGAAAAGTAGCGTCTTCGTGTTATGGCTGTGGGAACTTCGTCAATTTCACAACAAACACCGACATCGTACATCAACAAATTCCCGTTCTCTTTATTTTCACCATAACCTGCTACACAAGTGCAAGTCGTAATGTTGTCATATTTGGTATCAGTGTGTAGGTGAGAATTTCAACTTTTGAACGATGTTGCTTCCACAACAGTCACTGTAGGCAGAGATGTGTTATGAATACAAATGTGTAGGTAGTTGTTATAGCGGCAGAGCGCCGGTCACGCCGTGTACCCCCACAGTAGCAAGCGATATAAATAGAATGAGCGGGCCAGAGTGGAATGTGACCTCGCGGCACCTTATCTCGCTGGCAGCTGGAAGCGAACTAAGTGCTAGGCGCCAGCACTGGCTGGTAAAGCCGTGACGGTAGTCTCCTACATCCAGAAGCAGGGCAGGACGCGCTTCCCCTCCTTCTGCATTCTCCTCTACCAGGTTTTCCGGTGGTGCGTAGATCGAGGCATCTCTCTCTGAACGAGACACATCCCGGGCCATCTGTATGTCCGGGCCGACTCACTCTCGCGACGCGGCTAGCTTCTCCACACCGAGTGGGCACTACGTCCGGACATCTTTCAGATGATCTGCGCAGCGTGGGAGACCCACACGATCGACCTCTTCGCGACGAGGTGGAACCGCCAGCTACCATTCTTCATCTCCCCCATTTCAGACCTGCTAGCCTGGGCAGTCGACGCGCTCTCTGTCCCAGGGGACGGCCTCGTCGCGTACGCTTAGCCACCTATGGTGCTCATCCCCAAGGTCCTGCTCAAGCTGTAGGGTTGCAACGCGGTCCGGTTTCTGGTGGCTCCATTCTGCTGGACCAGGTCGTGGACCACTGACCTGAACCTCGCCACTAGCCCCACCCCATGGTCGTTGCTCATGCACCCTCGGCAGGCGCAGTACCACCTGTGCCCCGACCGTCTCCTCCATGCCTGGAGATTGTGCGGCTCTCCCTTGCCGCTAGAGGCTTCTCAAGTGCAGCAGTAGAAGCTATCACTACAGCAGCAGGCCCTCGACCCTACGAGTCTACAAGGGAAAGTGGCGAGCACTCTGGTCTTGGTGTGACATCTGACACCTTTCACCCACAGATCTGACTAACCCCCAGCTGGCCGGGTTCTGCCTCTGGCTTTTGCCGAGCAGCGCTTGACGCCAATCACCATCAGAGGATACTTGGCTATGATTGCTGACACGTACCGCCATTTGGGCCGGCCGGACCCGGGTGGCTGCAAAGACCTAGCCGACCTGTTGGCACACTTTGGCCTCCAGCGACCTGCCCTCCGCTTGCTGATTTCGCGATGGGACCTATCCCGGGTGCAGACGTGGCTCAACTCGGACTGCTTCGAACCGCTCCCCTTGGTGTGGTTGGCCGACGTGACCCGGGAGACTTGCTTCTCCTGGCCCTCGCCACTGCCTCCAGGGTCAGCGAACTGCACGTGCTCGCCACGCCCGGCCTGCTTGCAGTTCCGAACAGTATACCTGCGCCGGAGCAAGCCGCTACGCAGTGGACGCTCTCGCCTCTTTCTCCCTCTGTCTCCTCCAGGTAGAACTGACATCTCGGCCCAGACGATTTCCTGGCTCCGATGGGTTATACGCTCCGCCTACCAGAACCTCTCCCCTGACACTGCTAAATGTATGATCATCAGGGCGCATGAGGTTAGAGCCATGGCCACAAGCCTCGCTTCGACTGCGCCGTCAAAGTCATTGTGGCGGCTGTGGGCTATGTATTTTTTTTAAAAAGTACTTACCGATGAGATTACTCGAAGGACCCTCACACCTGCGCCTGTTGCCGTTAGTCAGCTAAGCAAACAGACTGGCGCATTAGGCGCGTGACCGGATGGGTAGGGATGTGAGGCCACTTGGGGTACTGGGTTACGATAGACGCCCCTAGGGTGCCACCCCTGCCCTATAGGTTACTTACTTACTTACGCCTGTCACCCCTACCCGGGTATAGGCCGTCGACGAGAGACCTCCAGCAACTCCTGTCCTGTGCTTCTCCTTCGATTCTACTCCAGGTGGTTCCCAGTCTCTTGATGTCTGCTTGGAGGTCTCGACGCTAGGAGTTTCTCGGCCTACCTCTTTTCCTCTTTCCCTGGGGGTTCCATGACAATGCCTGCCTAGTGATACTGGAAGCTGGCTTTCTCAGACTGTGACCGATCCATCCCCATCTTCTTCGCCCAATTTCATTCTCTGCTGTTATCTGCTCTGTTCTCTCCCAGAGTCTGACGTTGCTGATCTTCTCTGGCCAGTGGATTTTCAAAATTCTTCTAAGGCAACTGTTCATGAAGGTCTGTACTCTGTTGACTGTGGTTTTTGTCAATCTCCATGTCTCTGCTCCATATAGGAGAACTGCTTTTACATTGGAGTTGAAAATCCGGACTTTGGTGTGTTGTGACAGCTCTCTGGAACTCCACACTTTTTTCAACTGGAGAAAGGCTGCTCTGGCTTTACCGATTCGTGCTCTGACATCTGCATCAGTGCCGCCTTTTTTGTCTATGATGCTCCCGAGATAGGTGAAGGACTCCACCTCCTCCAACGGGGTGCCAGCAAGCAAGACTGGTTCTTCCCTGGTTGCGTTCAGCCTCATTGTCTTTGTTTTCTGTTTGTGAATGGTGAGGCCCACTTGGGACGAGATGTCAGCAAGCCTCGTGGTCTTGTCCTGCATTTGTTGATGAGTGTGGGACAGTAATGCCAAGTCGTCTGCAAAATTGAGGTCGTCAAGCTGTGTCCACAGTGTCCACTGTATTCCACTTCGTCTGTGCTCTGTGGTCATCTTCATGACCCAGTCTATGGCCAGTAGGAAGAGGAACGGAGACAGCAGACACCCCTGCCTGACACCAGTTCTGACCTGGAGCTCTCTGGTGAACTGCCCTTCGTGGATCACGCGACATGTCATGCCATCATAGCTGCTCTTGATCAGGCGGACGAGCTTTGTGGGTACACCGTAGTGTCGTAGGAGTTTCCACAGAGTCTCTCGGTCCACGCTGTCAAATGCTTTCTCATAATCCACAAAGTTGACGTACAGCGGGGAGCTCCACTCCAGAGACTGTTCCACGATGATGCGGAGAGTGGCGATCTGGTCTGTACATGATCGGTTCTTCCTGAATCCTGCTTGCTGGTCTCTCAGCTGGGGGTCAACGGAGCTCTTCATTCTCTCTAGGATGATCCTGTTGAAGACCTTTCCTGGTACTGACAGCAAGGTGATTCCTCTGTAGTTGGAACACTTGCTGAGGTCGCCTTTCTTGGGAAGCTTGATTAGGTACCCCTCCTTCCAGTCAGCTGGCATCACCTCCTCTTCCCAGATCTTTCCAAACAGTGGGTACAGCATCTCAACTGTTGTCTCTAGGTCTGCTTTCAGAGACTCCGCTGGGATGCCATCTGGCCCTGCTGCTTTGCCATTCTTCAAAAATGCCACTGCTTTTCTGATCTCTTCCCGGCTGGGTCTGTCACAGCTGATGGGTAGGTCGGTCTCTGCCGGCTGGATGTCGGGGGGGGGGGGGGTCGGGTGGGCTAGGTCTGTTCAGTAACTCTTCAAAATACTCGGCCCATCTGTCGAGTTGGTCTGCTCTGTCTGCAATAGGCTTGCCTTCTTTGTCTTTTACTGGTCTTTCTGTATGGCCATACTTACCCGACAATCTTCTGGTAATGTCGTAGAGCTGTTTCATGTTGCCGCTGCCTGCTGCCTTTTCTGCCTCTGCTGCCAGGCTGTCTGTGTAGGCCCTCTTGTCTGCCCTGATACTCCTCTTCACCTCGCGGTTGGCTTCCCAGTATTCCCCCTGTGCCCTTACTTTGGCTGCTCTCGTGCGACTGTTGTTGACCGCTGCTTTCTTCTGCTTCCTCGCTTCTATCTTCTTCAAAATCTGTGCCGACAGCCAGTCCTTGTGGTGGTGTTTCCTGAACCCTACAGTGTCTTTGCAGGTTGAGTTCAGCGCCTCTCTAACTGCCTTCCACTGCTGCTCTGTGGTGACCGCCTCCTCTTCATTTACTAGCTCCTGTAGCGCTTGAAACCGGTTGGACAGCACCAGTTTGAACTCTTCTCTAACTCCAGTTTCTCTCAGGAGGCCTACATTATAGCGCTGTCTTCTTGTTGTCTCTGTGCGGCTTTTCTTTAGCTTGAGCTTCATTCTTAAGGTAAGCAGATGGTGGTCTGAGGCGACATCTGCTCCCCTCCTCACTCGAACATCTTGAAGGGATCTTCTAAATTTCTTGCTAATGCAGATATGGTCTATTTGGTTCTCTGTTGTATGGTCAGGTGAGACCCAAGTTGCTTTGTGTATTCTTCTGTGTGGGAAGATGCTGCCTCCAATGACAAGTCGGTTTAGAGCACAAAAGTCTACAAACCTCTCCCCGTTCTCACTCATCTCCGAGCCTAGTCCCTGTCTCCCCATCACCTCTTCGTATCCGGTGTTGTCCTCCCCTATTTTGGCATTAAAATCGCCCATGACGATGGTGATGTCTCGCTCCGCACATTTGTCCACGGCACTCTGGAGTCGGTCGTAGAACTCTTGTTTCTCTTCCTCGTCACTGTCATTGGTGGGCGCATAACACTGGATGACGTTCAGCTTGAGCTTTTTCTTGGTTCTAAAGGCTGCTGTTATAATTCTTGGCCCAAGAGGTTCCCAGCCCATCAGGTACCCAACCAGATTTTGGCTGAAATTGTGCTAGCTAAGAAGCATTCCTAACAGTAATGTCATCGGTAAGTATTTTCCAAAAAATACATTTTAGAGAAAAATTCATTTTGTGAGCGAACGCCGCCATTTTTGGGTCCATTTGAACCGGTTCCGTTTCTACGTTCCTATTCACAAACCAGCTGAAGGCCACAAAGGCTCTATAAATAGCTATTGGCGCGAAACTGACGCCACGAATGACCGGAGATTTCCTTATACGGACGTTATGCTAATGAGATAATACTATTTTCGAAAACCGACCAATGAGCAGAGCGCGCCGAGTGTTCTGGGCGGCTTCGGATTTGTTTCACAAAACCCTTACCGATGACATTACTATTAGGAAGGTACACTTAGCTTACTGATTTCAGCCTCCAAAACGTTGTGTGTTGCTACACAACCATAGACGTAACTCTAGCAAGCAGTTACTAAGTACCCTGGGTAGCCTCCCTTCCTCCTCACGTGAGCTGTCTACTCACGCCAGTCTTATGCTTAGCTGCCTTGTGAAAGGTTTGCCGGTTTCAGTCTCCGCAAGTTCATCGACTGGATTTCCTTCTACCCTTGGTCAAAGCTTTCACTAGGATATGGCGAGGTAAGGCCTCGAATTATGCCAGTGAGCCGCCGTGGAGTTGGCCCTGGCATTTTCTCGGCGTTTACCGCTGAATTTGCCGTTATACTTCGACATTGCAGCTTGGCAGACCGGTAGTGAGCACAGTTCACGTTTCCTTAGGTGCTACGCGCGGTCGGGTTTCACATGTATGCTCTATGTTCCAGTGTGCCCCTTGGTGAGGACCTTCTGTGGCCAGCGTGCTGGGTGTTGGCGTCCCATGCATGGGGGCGGATGTGTGAGTCTAGCACCCCCGGATTGAAAGAGCCCTGCCCCCTGCGCAGAGGTTTACAGGCACGGGCGGGAGAGCTTTTGCCAATGGCCATACCACGTTGAATACACCAGTTCTTGTCTGATCACAGAAGTTAATCAACGTCGGGCTCGGTTAGTACTTGGATGGGTGACCGCCTGGGAACACCAAGTGCTTAGCGCCTAAAGTCACCCCGCTGCACGGCCGACGAGGTATAGTAACCTTCTCCTCCCAGCCGCCTGCCGCCGCTCCAGATCCATGGGCAGAAAACACTTGCGCTCGCGCCCAAGTGGGCGAGCTGGGAGGTGAGACACCTTATCTCAGGTTCTAGCGAATTAGACTTGGCAGGCGCACCGCGTCGAGGCCAGCTCCCCTCGACCGTCGTCTCCTCCACGCTATGGCACATGCCCTGTGTGGCACTACTCATATAATTCCGCCTGATTAGCAGCTGTGCGGTTCGCCCCACTGCTCGCTGCTCGCTCCAACTAAAGGTCCTCTGCCTTAGGCACTTACAGTGTACTCCCGCCTGATTAGCATACAGCCGCCACAGTTGCGCAATCGCAATGGGAGGGCTTGTCCGGGAGGATACTTCGTTGAGTACAAGTTATTCGTTGCTTGGGGGGCAAGAAACTAACTTCATTGTCAAAGACTTTTCCTTTGGTGCCGTCCATCTCTTACGCTTACGCTCTATGGCCGCCCCACTCGGGGTGTACACCCTGGAGCCCCAGCGGACCTGCGGCGCCTTGCCCACCCGCGCGGGTCCATGCTTCGCAGCCGGCAGCGCCAGTTGTCCCCCCGCTTTGCGGGAACAACCCTGTGCTCCCCTTCGAGTCCTTGGCCGACTGCTCGTTTCTTCTGCGCCGGCAGCGGCTGGAGGCACCTCACTACACGGTGATGATCCCTCGGGCCCCCCATGTGTCTTCCCAGACCTCGCCGCTCGCGCCTAGGGGATGGCCCAACAGCGGCAGAAGCCCCACCTACCAGCGGGGAGCGTTCTCATCGCGGCGGTCATTCCTCCAGGGCCTGAGACCAGCGGACCACCAGATGCTACGGGGGTGCAGCACTCTCTCGGGTCCACATCAGGCCTTCTAAGTCAGACGCAGCGTCTGAATCTTGTCCGCCTGCTCCACGGAGCCGGCCAACAGCGGCTTCGGCTGCCCCACAACGTGGTAAATGACAGTCTGCTAAGCCGGTCAAGGCTACTGGAACTTGTCCGCACGCTCCACGGAGCCGGCCGATAGCGGCTCCTGCCGCCCCGCACCGTGATGGGCAACATACCCTCTCTGCCGAGGCTACAGGATCTTGTCCGCCCGCTCCTCAGAGCCGGCCGATGGCGGCTGCGGTTGCCCCACAATGCGGTGAATGACTGTCCTCACCCGGGCCAGGCTACTGTGCCCGCCCACCCCACAGAGCCGGCCAACGACGGCCTCATTTGCCCTGCTCCGCCGTAAACGACAGACCTTCTCAGCTGGGAGAGGCTGCTGGGTCCTGTCCGCCCGCCACAGAGCCAGCTGACAGCGTTTTGGTTGCCCCACATCGCGGTGAACGACAGATCTTCTAGCCCGTCGTGACTACTGGCACTGGTCCGCCCACTCCACGGAGCCGGCCGACAGCGGTTTTGGGCGCAAATGATAGACCTTTCAGCCGGAGTAAGCGGCTGGGCCCTGTCTGCCCGCCACAGAGCCGGCCAACAGCGTTTTAGGCGCAACGCGGTGAACGACAGACTTTCTAGCCCGCTGAGGCTATTGGCACTTGTCCACCCGCCACAGAGCCGGTCGACAGCGGCTTCGGCCACCCTGCACCACCATAAGCGTTAGACCTTTAAGCCGGGGTAAGCGTCTTGGTCCTGTCCGCCCACCACAGAGCTGGCTGACAGCGTTTCGCGCGCCCCGCAACACGGTGAATGATGGACCTTCTAGCTACTGGCACTTGTCCATCCGCCTCAGTGCCGACCGACAGCGTTTTGGCCGTCCCCACAACAGGCCTGCTCAGCCGGACGCGGCTACTGGATCTCGTCCGCCCGCCACAGTGCCGGCCGACAGTGGCTTTCGTCGCCCCTCGCCGCGGTAAACAGCTGACCTTCTCAGCTGGACGAGGCTGTCTGCTCCATGGATCCCGGCATCGCGGTTAACGACAGTCCGGCTATGCCGGGCGCATCTTCTAGATCTTGTCCGCCCACTCCACTGACCCGGCCGACAGCGGCCAAGGTCGCCCCGCTCCACAGCAAATGGCAGTCCTCCTACGCCGGACAAGTCTACTGGATCTGGTCCGCCCGCTCCATGCTGCCGGCTCGTAGCGGCTTCGGTCACCCCGCTTTGCGGTGGACAACAGCGCACTGGGTCCGATGCCTTGCCTATGTGGCTGGACCAGGAAGGAGGTGTGGTCGACAGCTGGACCAGGTCGCAGGCCTATTCTCCGGAGCTTGTTGGTGGTCCTAACCCTTTGCCTCGGCTCTGGCTTCAGGTAAGTCCGTTCTTCCGCCGGAGGGTGGAGTGTACCCTCGGGGGAGTTTCCCGCCTGGAGGATCATCGCTCCTTGTTCCCGAGCCCCTCGCTCGCTCCTCGCAGCGGTTCTGCATCGTCCTTCTTCAAACTCCGGGGGCAGAGACACGGCGGTGATTGCAAGGGCGCGGTTTCTGCAGGCTCTTCCTCTGGTGGGGGGGGCCTCTTGCCCCAGCGCTCAGGCGGAAGTCCTCGGCTTCGGTGGATCCCGTACAGCAGCCTATGAGACGGACGTCCCATCCTCCGCCACCCAGCTTCTCGGCTTGTGCGGAGGCCTTCACGGCGGCAACGCTGGTAGGGCGGCGCCTTCTTCTCCGCCTCCAGGGCCTGGTGTGTTGGCTTCAGTCGTCACCAGTGCTGCTTGCAGTTCTCTTCCAGGCCTTCTCGCCCCCTGCCATCGGTCGGCGTCATGGCAGGGTGCAGGCAGGTGGCCCAGGGCCCTACTTCGTTGGTGTCCGCACGGTTTCGAGATGACGGCTAGCCTGTTCCGCTACACCCTGGTTGACGCTGGGTTCCTGGTCCTCGTCACGCGCGTGGTTGTCAGAGCGCTGGAGGACTACTGGGACCTGGATACTTCAGCACCGCGGCATGGGTTGCAGTCCCTGCTGGTGCTGGTTAGTCGTGCAGCTTATCACTCCACTTCTCCATAGTCAGTGGATCCTTGTTTTAAGCCCCTTCGCTCCATTCCGGCTGCCTGCTTGGCCGTCGGTCGCGCCCGGGAGACTGGGGGTTCCTGCCCGACCTCAGCGCGGTACAACTACTTGAGCTCCGGTCAGGAAGTGGGTGGCTCTCACCCTGCAAGCATCCCACGCCACAGAGGTTCCGACATGGCGGGGGCTACAGCTCCTGAGACTCTGAAGCGCAGCAGCGGACTTCTTCCGCTCAGTTGGCCCTCCTCGCGCCTGAGACTTCGGCTTCCCCGGTTCAGCCCCTATCTTTGGCAGCGCTAGCAGTCCTCTTCCCGGTGTCTCTGCTGGTGCGGCCTCTTCTGCAGAGTGAGCGGTCCCATCGTACTTGACGTCAGGCGTGCCTCTCCTCTCCCCGGCCCTACCTGTTGCTCGGCACAGATGCAAGCCTCTCCGGCTGGGCAGCTTCCCTGTTCCCGGACCACAGCGCGTCTGCGGGCTCCTCGCCGCCGCCATGCGGCGTGCGTGTGTGCGGACTGCAGTGGAAGACGGTTGTCTCGTGCTCCTCCCCTGGGACACACGCGTTGGGGAACAGCTGACCGTGGTTCTCTACACCTTCTCACCAGTTGCGACCCTTCTCAGGTCTTCGTGCTACCGAACCCCCTAGCGTGGCGGGCCCACGACAACTCCGAGTGCGCTCCCTCCGCACCGACCTCTTCGGATGTTATGCTGGCAACTGGTAGTCGCCCATGGTCTCGCGTCTCCCCTCGTCTCGCCCGTGGCGAACCCTCTCCCCTGGGTGTTGGATGCCCTTTCCGCTTCCTGGGATGGCCTCCGGGCGGACACTTCCTCCCTCGGGGTGGGTGCCCTCGGTCCTACTGAAGCTCAGGCGCGGCTACACATTGCTTCTCCTGGTGGCTCCGTTCAGCGGGATCAAGTGCTGGACTACCAATCTTTTGAGCCTCGCTGCGGATCCTCCCCTGGGACTCCCTGGGCCGCGCCACACACGATACCGGAGTAGTCACGGCTGTATCTCTTCCCTTCGTCGGAGAGACCCCTCCTTCGCGCCTGGAGATTTGTGGCATGCCCTCACCGCTAGAGTCTTCTCAGTAAGGTCTACCAGGGGCGGTGCCGTTCCTTGCAGTCCAGGTGCGCCTTCAGCGCCTCTCCCCCACGGATCTGACAGAGCCCCGGCTTGCCGAGTTCTCCGGTAGCTCTTCGCGAAGCAGGCATGGGCGCCTCTCACCAGCAGGGGCTACCGGTCTATGGGGGCGCTACGCTCCGACTCTTGAGCCGGCCAGTCCCGGCGGCTTGCGTGGATCTCGCCGTCCTGTTGGCGCATTCAAGCTCCAGCGGCCGGTGGCCACTCGCGGATACCTCGCTGGAACCTCCCGTTGGTATTTCCCAACTGAACTCAGACCGGTTGGGCCTCTGCCCTTGGCGCGGTGGCCTGTCCCGGGAGTCCCGACAGCAGGACCTGGTCAAGGCATTGGATTCTACCGCCGCCGGCCCAGCCCCAGGCGCCGGGTGGGAACGACAGTTCCACCCGGACTATCTCCGCGTGACTAAGCGGGGGCATAATTCCACTTCTGCAGACCCCGCCCTGGAGGGCGCGAAGAGGCTACGGATCAGGGCACAGGAGGTCAGAGCCATTGCCACGAGCCTCACTTCGACCACCACTGCTCAGTGAGGGTCTTGTGGCGGCGGTGGTCTGGCGGGCAGGATCGACTTCGCCCGCGTCTGCCTCAGAGACCTCTCACGCCTATTAGAGAGTCTGGCCCTACTGGGACACGTCACTGCAGCGCTACATTCCCTCCCAGCGCTGGAGGTGCCTTGGGTAACGCTTAGCTGAAATCGTCGGGAGTGTGCACCGAAAGGGGGCCTTGCTAAGCGTTGACTCAGGAGTAGGTGGTAGTAGGCGGCACTCTCCTCCTCCTCACTATTCTTCCTAATAGTAATGTCATCAGTAAGGGTTTTGAGGAACAAATGTATTTTTCTCTAAAATGTATTTTTTCGAAAAATACTTACCGATGACATTACTCAAACTTCCCTCCCGCCTACCCCGCTTGCCGCCAGTACGCTAAGATAAGACTGGCGTGAGTAGACAGCTCATGTGAGGAAGAAGGGAGGCTACCCAGAATACTTGGTAACTGTTTGCTAGAGTTACGTCCCTGGTTGTGTAGCAACACACAACGTTTTGGAGGCTGAATTCGGTAAGCTAAGTGTACCTTCCTAATAGTAATGTCATCTGTAAGTATTTTTTGAAAATATACATTTTAGAGAAAAATACATTTTTCCGGCCAGGCTCCGGGTGGCTTTGGGTTTTTCCGACCAGGCTCCGGGTGGCTTCGGGTTTTTCCGACCGTCCCACAATGCACCATTACGCATGCAATCCAGACCAAAAAGGTGACTGCCAAGCATGTAATATGCAAAGAAGTACCCAACGGAGAAAGAAACGCGCTTAGAAAAGACGGGTACAACACAATTTATTAATATTTCGGGTAAATACCCTTTGTCAAAATAAACAAACAGAGAGATTAGCCGCTACTTATCTTCATTGGCAGAAGGAATGTGGCAACTGAAGGAGGTGACGTAAAATAAAAGAAAAGGAAGAACAAAAGTGCGGAAAGAGTAAAAATGACGTCAACGAAAAATCGAAAGAGACTCGGAAAGAACCTGAACACGAGAGACAAGAGTGTGTGCAAGCACGTGCAGGAGCGAGCAAAAAAAAAGGCGTGTAGGTGAGGCCAGAGAAAGAGAGAGAGAGAGAGAAAGAGAGAGAGAACGAACGGGGAGTACCTGGGTGCCTGTTGGGTGGGGCTGGTGGCTTTTTTTTTTTTTCTCTCTCCCTTTTCTCTCCCCCCCCCACCCCCCCCCCCCCTACCCCCTTTAACACTTCTCTCTAGCCATCTTTCTCTCTTTACGCTTTTTTCCTTTTCCCTTCTTCCCCTTCCTCCTTCCCCCCCCCCCCCCCCCCCGCCCCCGCCCCCTTCTCTCTCTCCCCCCCCCCCCCCCCTTATTTTTTTGTTACCCTTGAAGACGGTTTCACAACTACCTACTCTCCACTTATACCAATATTCTCTTACTGAATTTGATTATTTGCTTTGTTTTAATGACTTATTACTTGTTGTGTACCGTGCTAAATGCTGGTTTTTTTTTCCCGGGGTCCTCCCGTTTTTCCCCGAGGTAGTCCTCAACTTGAAGGTGATATAAAGTTTGCCTTCGGGTTGGTGTTTAGCAGGTTTTGTTTATTAGACACTCAGCCTACTTCGTGCCCAAGGGTACTCCCTGTTTGTTCTCTCTCTCTTTCTATCTCTCCATCTCTCTCTCTCTCTCACTCTTTCTCTGGCCTCACCTACACGCGCCTACCCGGCACCGGCCTCCACGTGGCGTAGGTGGGTAGTCCGCTCAGTCCCTGACTGAGTGGGCTAGCGGACGGGTGCCATCTTTGTCCAGGATTAGGACTTGATGTCAGCAGATATGTTGTTCAGCCTTTTCACTGGTCCGGTTTTTAAGGAGCTGTGCTAACCTAGGTCGTACCATGTTGGATTGGTCCTTAAAAATACTCGTGACTTTTTGGTCCTTTGGATCCCAAGTGTTTGCCGTGCTTGGAGACCCGTGTCGGGGGAGAAGAGGATCCTGGTGGCTGAAACACTCCACTTTGGCCTTGACTTCTGCCTAAACGGGAGGCTAGTCGTACCGGCCTAGTCAATCGGCTCTTGTCACGTTGAGCCCTATCCCACTGTTGACATGCGGGTTGCTATACGGAGCACCATGCTATAGCCTTTGCTGCTGATTAGGTGCTTTACGCCAGTATTCCCCTGCATTCAACGGTGTGATAGAAGGCGGTGGCTCAAACGGTTCAATCGGGCTTACCCCCTTGAGTATATCTTTCGGGCAGTCTCCATTGTGCGTCGGCTGGAGACCCGCCGACAGTTGCACTTTCCCTTGTTGGGCTCGGTGGCGGGCGGGGACCCCCGGGGGATGAATATCTCTACTAATATAATATGGATAAAACAAAAAAACCAAAACTAGCACAGAAACGGCATATAGACACCGAATTTGACCATGACAGTGATTCAGACTGTGAGGAAGCGACGCCTCAGGCGTCGGCCGTATGGCCTCGCTTCCTCATTGTCCATAGCAAGGTGAAGGAGAAACCAGTTACCAAGCTGCATCCTTTTCTGGTGGGGGAGACCCTCAGGAGCCGTGTTGGCAGGCCTGACGCCCAGCGCCTCAGGTCTGGTGACTTGCTGGTGGAGTGCCGTACTCGGGCACACTCCAGCGGGCTGCTGGGGCTCTCTTCCATCGGAGACACTCCTGTGGAAGTCACACCCCACAAAACTATGAATTCGTCAAGAGGCGTAATCAAAGATCAAGCTTTGGCAGAACTGTCAGAAGATGAACTTGTAAGGAACCTTAAGTCTCAGGGGGTGACTTGCGTCAGGCGCTTCGCTTCCAAGCGAGGTGGTGGGGAGATCCGTCTCCCTACCATCATCCTGACGTTTGGCACCCCCACCCCTCCTACTGCCATCTGGGGAGGTTACTACTCCCTGAGAGTGAAAAAGTACGTCCCTCTTCCCCTCCGGTGCTTTAAGTGCCAAAAGTATGGCCATGGGCAGAAGACATGCCGTCAGGCAGAGGCTTCATGCGCCCGTTGCACTAGGCCCGGACACTCTGCTGAGTCCTGCACAGCCACCCCCCTGTGTGTGAATTGCCAGGGGGCGCATATGGCTTCGGATAAGAAATGCCCTCGTTGGATATCCGAGTGCAAGATTCAGCAGGTGCGTGTGGAGAAGGGGCTGTCCTTTCTGGATGCCAAAAAACTGGTTGAAGGCCCTGGTGCAGCTGCGGCTGCCCCAACCTCTAACACCTCAGTGTATACTTTTAGTGCAGCGGTGGCAGGCAAGCGCCCCACCAAAGACTTTTCATGTCAGACCCCAACTTCTTGGTTGGGGGCGGAGCCTCGGCTCATCTCGCCCCTGGAGAGTAACCCTCCTCCGGTGGTGACAAGGAGCCAGGGAACGCAGAAGGCGGACACTGCCGGTCCGGTTGTGCCGCCTTCTGTTGCCCCTAAGCCTCAGCCCCCACCCAAACCTGTTAGTCAGTCAACTCCAAAGGCTTCTGGCTCTGGTCAGCCTTCTAAGGCCGCTAACTCTAGCGGCAGGAACGCTGCCCAGGACCAGAAGTCTAAGAAATCTATGGGACCGCTGTGCGCACGGGCCCAGAAGGGGAACACAGATGTGCCCCTTCAAAACAAATATGCTGCACTGGAGGAGCGGATGGAGGGAGTGGAAGTTGTTGTTGCTGATGCTGCGGCAGCTCCACCCCCTTCCTCTCCGAAGAACCAGAGGAGGCCCGGGAGCCGGCCCCCCTCTGTTTCTTCAACTCCTTCCAAGGTAAAGGAAAAAGGGGGGAAAAACTCCTTACCCCCAGATCAGACTTAATCATGGACTCTTTGCTTCAGTGGAATTGTCGTGGTTTTCGAGCTAACTTTGAGGAATTACGTCTTTTAGTCAAGTTCTATAACCCCTCAGTCATATCTCTTCAGGAGACTTACCTGAAGACTTCTGACCCTGTGTCTTTTAATGGTTTTAATGTTATACATAAAGGCTCTGATTCGGAGAGGCGCTCGGGTGGAGCGGCTCTTCTCATTAGTAGCCAAATTTTATGTAGCCCCGTTAGCATCGACACCTGTCTTCAGGCTGTCGCTGCTCGGGTTACCTTAAAAAAGACCATAACCATATGCAGTATTTACCTGCCACCATCACTGCGGGTCTGTAGCAATGATATTTTTCACTTAGTAGATCAACTGCCCCCTCCCTTTATTCTCATGGGGGATTTTAACGGTCATGCTCACCTTTGGGGTAGTGACCACTATGATGGCAGAGGTCAGATGTTAGAAGATGTTTTTTCTCAACTTAACCTATGTGTCTTTAACGATGGCTCACCTACATACTCTAACTCAGGTTCCGGATCTAGTTCTGTTCTAGACCTCACTGTGTGTGATCCTTCTCTCATGCTGGACTTTGACTGGAAGGTTCACGACGACCTGTGTGGTAGTGACCACTTCCCAGTAGTCCTGTCATCGGTCAGCTGTGAGGAGGATTCGCCGGTGGGGCGCTGGAATCTCAAGAAAGCTAACTGGTCTCTATTTGCCTCTCTCTGTCAGTCTCGTCTTACAGAGGAGGTGGTCATGTCAGCTGAAGAACCTGTTTCTTGTTTTACTTCTATTTTGTTGGAGGTTGCAGGTGAAACCATCCCTAGAACTTCCACATCACTCCCTCGGAAGCCGAGAGTACCATGGTTCAATGAAGAGTGCCGCAAGGCCCAAACAATGCGCAAATCTGCTCAGCGACGTGCATTTCGTAATCCGTCGCAAGCAAATATTTTAACCTTTAAAAGACAGCGGGCAAAAGCCCGTTATATTTTTAAACGTGAACGCCGTGCTTCCTGGAGACGCTTCGTCTCATCTTTATCTTCTAGGACTCCGTCCCAAAAAGTCTGGAAGGCTGTTCGAAGAATTAGGGGCAGGGGTGGCTCGGCTTCTGTTGGCCATCTTAGAGATGGTGCCAGTTTGGTCACAGATAAAAAGGCTGTGGCCAATTTGCTTGCCTCCACCATTGCCCATAATTCTTCAACAGAGCATTATTCACCTTTCTTCCAGAGAGAGAAGGAGAAGCGAGAATCTTGTGCTTGTGATTTTATATCGGATAACTTGGAAGACTATAATGCCCCTTTTACGTTTTCAGAATTGCAGCAAGCCATGCAGAAATGTACTGACTCTGCTGCTGGATTAGATACCATCCATTATCAGCTCATAACACATCTGCCTGAGGATTCACTCCTTGTACTTCTCAAGGCCTTTAACCATATCTGGATAACCGGTCATTTTCCGCCATCTTGGCGCCAGGCTGTGGTTGTGCCAATTCCCAAGCCGGGTAAGGATCCTTCCGACCCGGGCAACTACCGGCCAATAGCTTTGACATCATGTTTATGTAAAACTATGGAACGCTTGGTCAACGCCCGACTGGTGTGGCATCTTGAGTCACAGGGTCTCATCACAGACCTCCAGTGCGGTTTCCGGCGCTTCCGTAGTACAACTGACCATCTAGTCCGCTTTGAGTCTTTTATCCGAGATGCTTTTGTCAACAAGCAGCATGTCTATGCAATTTTCTTTGATCTTGAAAAGGCATATGACACTACCTGGAAGCATGGTATAATGTCTGATTTGTCGGACATGGGTTTTAAAGGGCATCTGCCCGTTTTTATTCACAATTTTTTGTCCAACAGGTCGTTCCATGTCCGTGTGGGCTCCACCCTCTCCGACTCCTTTGAACAGGAGATGGGTGTCCCGCAGGGCAGTATTCTATCTCCTGTTTTATTTAGCATTAAAATAAATAACATTGTAAAGGCCGTCAAGGATGATTCTGAATGCTCTTTGTTTGTGGACGACTTTGCTTTGTGTGCACGAGGTCGAGGACTTGCGTCCCTTGAGGGGCGCTTGCAGCTGTGCGTTGATCGCATCCAGGGGTGGGTGTCTCTCAATGGATTCAGATTCTCGCCCTCCAAGACAGTCTGTGTGCATTTTACTAACCAGACGAAATTTTTTCCAGAACCTAGCCTGAGCATTGCTGGAGTGCCAATTAAGGTGGCTGAAGAGGCTAAGTTTTTGGGGGTCATCTTTGACAAAAGATTGACCTTCTGCAACCATGTTAACTACCTTAGAACCTCTTGTCGGAAGGCCCTCGACATTCTTCGTGTCGTTGGTCGTACTGACTGGGGTGCAGACCGCATCGTCTTACTTCGACTGTACCGGGCCCTTGTTCGGTCCAAACTGGATTACGGCTCTGTGGTATATGGCTCGGCTTCCAAGTCTGTTCTGCAGCGTCTGAACACAATTCACCATCAAGGTCTGCGCATATGTCTGGGAGCCTTTAGGACATCTCCAGTTCCTAGTCTGTATGCAGAGGCAGGGGAGCCTTCTCTCAGGCTCCGCCGCATCCGCCTCATGCTCAGCTACGTTCTGAAGCTGAAGGCCCATCCAGAAAATCCTGCCTATGATTGTGTTTTTAACCCGTTGTTTGCAGAGATTTACGATGCCCATCCGGGAGCTGTCCGTCCACTTTCCTTCCGTGTCCGACCTCATCTGCAGGCGGCCGGAGTGGACCTGGACAAAGTTTCGGAATCTCTGCAACACGTCACTCCACCCTGGCTACTACCAGTTCCTGACATCTTGCTGGACTTGACTGCCCACAAGAAGGATTGTACTCCACCAGCCATATACCAACAGAGCCTCAATGAACTCCTTTCAATTTTTCCTGGCTATTGTCGTCTTTATACGGATGGGTCCAAGTCTGAGGATGGAAGAGTGGCTGCGGCTGCAGTGTCCTCTCGCCATCCTAGACGCCCATTTAAGCTCCGTCTCCCTGACCATTCCTCTGTATTTAGTGCAGAACTGCAGGCCATTCTGCTAGCACTCAAGCATGCCTATCAGTCTCGGGAAAGGAACTTCCTGATTCTGTCTGACTCTCTTTCTGCCCTGCAGGCCCTTCAGGGCGCGGGAACAGACCATCCACTGCTGGTGCAGATTAGAGAGCTCTACGCGGACTTGATGAAGGAATATTATGACATCATTTTTATTTGGGTCCCAGGCCATGTGGGCATCGAAGGCAACAGAATCGCAGATTCTGCTGCCAACAGTGCCCGCAGTGACCCTGTCCCTGACACACAGACTGTCTATAGTGATTTTAAACCTGTTATTAGTGCGTACATAGCCCGCGAGTGGCAGTCCGAGTGGGACAAAGAGGAAGGGAACAAGCTTCATGAAGCTCTTCCTAAGTTGTCTGACAGTCTACCTTTCCGCTGCGGCAGCCGCCGTGAGGAGACTGTCCTTGCTTGGCTCCACATCAGGCACACATATGTTACGCACTCTTACTTACTTAAACAGGATGAGCGTCCATGGTGTTTTGCCTGTGATGAGCAGTTTTCTGTTCGACACTTTTTGCTGTATTGTGCTGACCTAATTGACACCAGATATAAACACTTCACAGCAGACTCCTTGAAGGTTTTGTTCCGGGATGTTCCCCCGGACAAAATCTTCAATTTTTTGAGAGAATGCAATATTTTTAACAAGATCTGAGCATTCATAGACTATGTGAATTTTTTTATTTGCCCTTTTTGAGAGTCTGTAGACGTTTCTTTTCCAGACATGTGCGACATTTTAGCCTGAGATTTTTAATCTATATTTACATCTTGTCTTAAGACCTTGCTTTTAGTCTGGCTGACCAGATTTTTACCCATCCCGCCGTGAGATGGCCTTGGTCGCCTGCTCGGCGTTAAACCCAAATAACTAACTAACTAACTAACTCACTCACCTACACGCCTTTTCTTTTGCTCGCTCCTGCACGTGCTTGCACACACTCTTGTCTCTCGTGTTCAGGTTCTTTCCGAGTCTCTCTCTTACGATTTTTCGTTGACGTCATTTTTACTCTTTCCGCACTTTTGTTCTTCCTTTTCTTTTATTTTACGTCACCTCCTTCAGTTGCCACATTCCTTCTGCCAATGAAGATAAGTAGCGGCTAATCTCTGTTTGTTTGTCTATTTTAACAAAGGGTATTTACCCGAAATATTAATAAATTGTGTTGTACCCGTCTTTTCTAAGCGTGTTTCTTTCTCTGTTGGGTATTTCTTACCATTACGCATGGCATACAACTTGATCAAAATACGAGAATCGCTCATTCAGATCACGCATTTTCAACGTTTTACATCACTTCAGCAGTTATTTCACAAAGTCCATCAGTTGTAATCGTTGGAAATGTCTCACACAGCTTCAAAGAAGTTGCAGACGAACCCGAGTGAAGAGAGAGAGAGAAAGAAAACATTCCTAAGCCTCATACTGTAAATGCCGATGAGACAGTGGTGAAATCCGAAATACGCAAGAAACTTGAATTGATGAAAGATGCTCGTGACGTCGGCATTGGATAGTAAATGATAAAGAAATTTGGTTTTACACATCGCTTAGGTGTATCTGAAGTGATGGTACAGCAGACATTTTGTGCACATGACAGTTTCCTTTGACATTTTACCTGCAGAAACTTCATCAGTGTGCATATATATATCCAAGACTAAGAAACCTTTTGCTTTTCATTTTCTCATGCGGAATATGTTTATACTGCATAATTCGCATATTTATGACTACAAAGCTGAATTATGACAAAGTAAAGGTTGATGTGTACCTTATTGTCTGTTTTTCTCATTTTCACTTTTTTTCATCTTTGATTGAATAGATCTCATAAACCTGAATAGGCACAGCATTCAAACTTTGCAGTTATGATTGTTATTCACTTTGCTGCATTTTGCACAGACGGATTTTGTGATTGCACCCGGGGGAAAAAAGTTGTGGCTATTCAATTCCCCGAAATCAATATTTTCCCTCTTTCAGCTTATGTAGCATATTTCATCATGAATAACTTTTTTCACAACAGCTTCAGAATAAAATCCTCCTGACAAAATGTATTTGTTTTGACAAAGAATCACCAGAAAAAAGAACTTTGTTTCTAAGTTTAGTAGTGTTTGAGATCTATTGCTTTGAATTTGTACTAAAATATGTATACAGCGACCATCATGGTTGGTTTCCAGGGCAACAGGGAGTCGTACACAACCAAAAACCACTTTTTTTTTGTCTCAGCTCACCAAACCCTATCAAAATCAACAGTTTGGAACAGCTTCTAGACAGACAAAAACTCATATTTGGGGTGTAATGTCTGGCCTTAAAAACAGGTTCAGCATACTTACTATTAGAGTTTCAGTTGCAGCTGTTTGGCAAATAATTCATGTGTCTAACAAGTGTTAACACATTTAGCCCAAAGGTAAGAAATGCAAAAAAGGGGAGTTCTCGGAACATGACCTATCATTTTGAAGGCAAATACACCATGATAGTTCAACTTCAAGGGTGGTGTCAGAATAGCTTGGCACTATTCATTAACTGTCACTGTCAGTTCATCTCCTGCTGTAGTGTGCCAGTGCTGAATGGGTTGAAGTTTAAGATGAAGTTGAAGTTAACCCTTTTGGTGTCGGTAGCGATTTTGGTCGAGATGATTCCTGCAGGAATCACCTTAACCAAAATTGCTCCGGACACCCAAAAGGCTAGATACTTGTTTTTTGTTGCTTTTATCTCAGATCTGTGCATGCACACACTTGGATAATGCTGTATTCTTTGCAGAGGGTCATCCACCCTACACATGAAGAAGAAGTAAATGTGTGTTGTGTGTATGTGCAGTGCACTGTGATAAATATGTGTTTAACTCTGAACTGTGTTCTCAGCCGTCCAACAGACTCAAATCAGAAGAAGAGCTGGCGAAGGAAGAGGCTGAGAGACTGAGAAAGTTAGAGGTAAGGAAAGATTGTGCCAAAAATTAAAAATCTCGGTGCATGCATACTCCACTTTGCATGTGCAGGTTGCATATGATAAACATACGAGAACATGAAAAATATGTGTAAGAACTTAATAGAAATCACATAATGAAATTTTGCTGTGACTATGTGATTACATATGGACATTCAGCTCAGTGGGTATGAGCACATAATGAATTGAAAAAAGGGGTTTGACCAACAAGGAACGAAAGCGAATGACGGCAGATAACCAGCTTGTTCCATAAGCATAGACAACACTCCAAACATCTCTGTTGGGCTCATGAGGATCTATGCCTCTTAGAAATGTTTTGGAGTGTTGTCTGTGCGCCTGGTACACCCTGGTTACCCGCCGTGACTTCGCTCTCGTTCATTGTTGGGAGTTGTTTGGTGTAAACGTAACCTCACTGTTGTTCTTTTTCCTCTTGATCAGGAAAATGTAGACATGACCATATCTTGATTAAATGTGTCTGGTGCTGGTAAATAAATGAAGCTGTTCACAGATATTTAACCCATATCATACTGAGGCTAAAAGCTTCAAATTTGTACACTGCCATATGTGCAAGCTACATTATAGTACTTACTGATAAGGATATAGATCAATGGCTTTAGTTCAAGGGTGATGCCAAAATAGCTTTAGCACCTAGAGGCACCAAGCTATTCTGACACTACCCTTGAACTATTTTAGTCAAACTTATTTCACACACTGGAGTATTCCAAATGATAAGGGTTAAAAGAGCTGTGCATGTGCAGGTGAAATAATTGTTGTTCTGTGCAGGCTGACAGAAAACGTAGAATGCTGGGAGAAACTGAAGCAAGTGAGAAGGTCTCCACCCACATATCTGCTGACAGTCTAGAAGACAGGTATGCGTCAAAACAGGCTGTGTCCTTAGAGTTCATGAAGGTGTATTTTCAAAACTGTTTTTATTTTTATCTTACAGTAAATAATTCTTAGATAAGGAAGCAGCTAACCCTTTAGCTATCAGTAGCACAACTAACCCTCTAGCTATCAACTAACCCTTTAGCTATCAGTAGCACTTTTAATCATGATGATAATTCAAGGGCAGTGCCAGATTAGCTTGGCGCCGACAGGCGCCAAGGTAATCTGGCACTACCATTGAATTATAACCCTTTAGCTATCAGTAGCACAACTAACCCTCTAGCTATCAGTAGCACTTTTAGTCATGATGATTTCTGCAATATGTTTGTGACGTATGAAATGCATTTCAACCACTATTACTGTTGTTATAAATTTTTTTCCCACTGACCTTTTTGACTTATTTATGTAACCTGTCAGTAAGGTTAATGTTGGCGGTCAGAGAAATTGTACGGATTGGTCCTGCACATGAGCCGTGAGGACTTTGCCTTTCTTGCTGTACCTTTTGTGAGCTGTCCTACTAGATTCATGTTTTTGTTGGTATTGTTTTCTTCCAGTTTTGACCCATCAGACAAAGGAAAGAAGAAATTCCAAGTGGCATTTAAAGATGGAGAGCTTATACAAAAGCCAGACAAGAAAAGCAAGAAGCAGTCATCTGACAGTGAAGACAGTGAGGAAGGTGAAAAAGATGATGATAGTGATGACGAAGAAACAGGTGAAGAGCAGAACAGTTCTGATAGTGAGAAAGAAAGTGATGTTGATGGTGAAGATGATGATGATGGCAGCGACTTGGAGTCTGATGAAGATGAGGAAGAGGAGGAGGAGGCCCAGAAAGTGATGGATGCTTTACTAAAGAAAAAGATGGAGCAGCTAAATCCATATTGAAGAAACCAAAAGCTGATGTCAACTCTGAGGTAAGGAATTGATTTTGATGAAATACTCTTATCAGTGCTTTTTCCTAACTTTGTCCTACCTTTGTGGTTTGTTTTCAGTGCTGGCAGTTGCCCCTTTTGATGTCGTTTATTGAATTTGGTGGGCGTGTTTGCATGTGGTAGTTACCACACACACACACAGACACAAGTGTGCGTGTGTGTGTGTGTGTTTCCATTAATACAAGAAAATCAGTTTGGTGCTGTCACAAATACTGTACCTGTCTGAATGCTTAACCCCACCATGTGCATGCAGCCACCAGTATTGATGATAGTATTCTGGTGGCTGCGTGTACAGTGGGATTAACCCTTTGGCTGTCGGTAACGTTTTTTGTTGCAATGCATCATTGTGACAAGGAGCGCAACTGACAGTGACAGCCAGACAGTCAAGCACATCTATAGGATACCAGTTTTCTTGGTTAACTCATTCTACCCCAACACCGAAATCCTTAAATTTTGCCGTTGTCCTCTGAAGACTGTTTTGCAGTGCAGGACACCGATCGACCATGATAGTTCCAGGGTGATGCCAGAATATCTTGGCGCCTTACAGGCGCCAAGCTATTCTGGCATCACCCTGGAACTATTATGGTCGATCCTTATCTTCCTGTGGTATGTCTGAGGTAGAATGAGTTAAACTGGTATCATTTACATATGTTATACTTCTTTCTTCAGGAGCAGAAAAAAATGGCTGAAGCCGCTAAGAAGGAGCTTCCGTACACATTTGAAGGTAAGCTCTTGTGCAAGAGAAATTATGACAGATATCAAGGGTATTTGTTTCCTCAAAATACATACCGATGGCATTACTATATGGAAGGTACACTTAGCTTACCGATTTATTTGTATAGTTTTATTTAACCCTTTGGCTGTCGCTTAGCATTTTTTGTCACAGTGATTCCTGGAGGAATTATCATGACAAAAACTGCTGACAGATAAAGAGTTAAAGTTAATCTTTTGACCAAGTGTTTACAGTGGTGTCTGGTGTCAAGTACATTCAACTTTGTTCATAGGAGTCAGGTATATCAAAACTTGGATAAATGAACACTTTTTCTGAGGTCTTGACCAAAATTTTTCTGTTTTACTTATCTACATGTAGCAAACTGCAACTATAACAACATTCACTGGATTGACTTCAGATCCAGAAGCAGTATTTTTGCTTGTGGTGACTTTTGATTTCTGTGCCAGCTCCCACTGACTATGAGGCGTTAGTGACTCTGCTGAGCAAACGGTCCTTGGAGGAACAGCTGACTGTTTTAGAGCGTCTTGTCACCTGCCATCACCCCAGTCTGGTTGAGGGCAACAAACAAAAACTAGAGGTAAACATTTTTCAATGTATGCATGTTTTTTGTTGTTTCACAAGTCCAGTCTGACATGGAAACATTCGGGTTTAGTTTGTAATTTACTTGATTTGAACCCATATCATACTGAGTCTAAAAGCTTCAAATTTGTACACTGCCATATAATGGGTAGACCATCAAAACCGATGATGTCGTCATTGTGCATGACTTCTATTTGTGGTTGCTGGTGTGGCTGGCCAAGCCAATCCTGGAGCCACACCTGCGAGGGCAATGGGGGCACTGGAACGTAGCTGTGGGGAGAGTCTACGCTGTCTTTCTGCGAGCTCTGGCACTGGTGATCCGTTGGCGCCGATTCTGTTCAAAGAGCATGCAGGCTTTCCTGGTGGCGGCATGCCAGCCGGATCTGTCTTGTGCTTATGCTTCAAGTTCCTTTACTGGGAAGACGCAGTGCTTGAGGCTGTCTTTTATGCAGTCTTTGAAGCGTTTCTTTGGTCGTCCTTGCTTCCTGTGGCCTTTTGAGAGTGCACCATACAGGAGTTGGCGTGGCATGCAAAAATCATCCATGCGTATGACATGACCTGTCCAGCGGAGTTGTGACTTTAAGATCAAGGCTTCAACACTCACTAAGCCAGCATTGTCCAGGACTTCCAGGTTTGTCACCTTGTCTTGCCATTTTATGCCCATGAGTGAGCGCAGGGATCTCATGTGGAAATGTTCAAGCTGTTTGAGGTGCTTTCTGTACAGTGTCCATGACTCACAGCCGTAGAGGAGGCTGGGGAGAACTACTGCCTTGTTGACTTTGATCTTGGTGGAAAGCTTGACATTGTTGTTATTCAACACACGAGTACGCAGGCGACCCAGGGCTTGGCTGGCTTTGCTGATGCGAGCTGCGATTTCCTTGTCGATAGTACCGTCAGAAGAGATGATGCTCCCAAGGTACCTGAACTGGTCGACAGTCTTCAGCTCGGTGCCTTCGATGTACACTTTGGGTGGGGGGGCTCTTGTGCCTGGGGCCTGTTGGTGCAGGACCTCGGTCTTGTTGAGACTGATGGTGAGGCCAGACAGTCGAGAGGCTTCTGAGAACCTGTTGACAATGGTCTGGAGGTCAGACTCCGTATGCGCCATCAGCGCACAGTCATCGGCAAACAGCGCCTCAAGGATCAGTCTCTCGATGGTCTTGGTCCTGGCGTTCAGTCGACGGAGGTCGAAGAGAGAGCCGTCTAGTCTGTACTTCAGGTACACTCCCTTCTCAAGGTCGCGCACTGCATGGGTCAGGACACACGTGAAGAACAGGTTGAACATCACGGGGGCAATAACACAACCTTGTTTCACACCGTTGGAAATGTCGAAGGGTGCGGATGTGTCGCCGTTTGACTGGACAACTCCTACCATTCCATTATGGAAGAGGCGGATGATGTTGGTGAACTTCCTGGGGCAGCCGAGCTTTGCGAGGATGACCCAAAGCGCTTCTCTGTTTACAGTGTCGAATGCTTTGGTCAGATCTATGAAGACAGCGTAAAGGTCCATGTGCTGCTCAATGCATTTCTCCTGGACCTGTCTCACAGAGAAGACCATGTCGACTGTGCTGCGGCCGGGTCTGAAGCCGCATTGAGCCTCTGGGAGTGCTTCCTCAGATACAGAGCTGATCAGGCGGTTGAGGATGACTCTCGCAAGGATCTTGCCAGCAATAGACAAGAGTGAGATCCCTCGGTAATTGGCACAGTCTGCTTTGCTGCCCTTGTTCTTGAACAGGGAGACGATTGTAGCATCTCTAAATTCCTGTGGTATGTTCTCCTCTGCCCAGATGCATGTTAGAATGTTGAGGAAGGCATCAAGGGTCTCAGGTCCAGCTGCCTTGAAGAGCTCTGTGGGGATGCCGTCCATGCCTGCAGCCTTGCCGGAGCTAGTCTGGTTGATCGCTTTCTTGACCTTGTCCAGGGTTGGAGGGAGGTCACGGTCACCCAGTGTCGGCTTCTGGGGAATCATGTCCAGGGCCGCAGGATTGACAGCGGAAGGCAGGTTCAGCAGATTTGAGAAGTGTTCTCTCCAGCGCTCAGTGATGCTGCCTTTGTCCTGTAGCAAGGTGAAGCTGTCGGCGGAAAAGTGAGGGGTCGTGCTGGGTTTGGCAGGGACATAGCTTTCATAGCGCTGAAAAACTCCTTGGAGTTGCTGGATTCAGCGAAGTGTTCAAGTTCTTTTGCTTTGCCATCCCACCAGGTGTCCTGCATGTTGCGGAGCTCTCTCTGGGCTTTTCTCTGGAGGTGTTTGAAGCGGTCTTTCTTGGACAAGGAGTTGATGTCGTTCTGCCACTCGATGAAGGCACTGCGCTTTTGCTCCAGTAGCTTGTTGATCTCTTCATTGTTCTCATCAAACCAATCCTGGTGTACTCTCTGCTTGGGTCCAAGCACGTCTTTGGCAGACTCCGTCACCATCCCCTTGAACTGGTTCCACATTTCAGTTGGGTTGCCAGTCAACGGTCCATGGGCAGTTAGCAGGACATCAAGATGGGACTGGAAGTTTTCCTTGAAGTCTGGGCACTTCAGCTTGGCCAGGTTGAATGAAGGTCAGGTGAGCTTCGGCCACTTCCTGTGTGCTGGTGCAATTTGCAGGTTGAGGACAGACCGCACCAGCCGATGGTTGGTCCAGCACTCGGTTCCTCTCATGGCTCTGGTGATTCTGACATCACGAGTATCCCGCTGGCAGACAATGACATAGTCTATGAGATGCCACTGCTTGGACCTGGGATGCATCCATGTTGTCTTGTACTTACTAGCCAGCCTGAAGAGGGTGTTGGTGATGGCGCGTCCATTCTCAGCGCACAATATCAGCAGCAGCAGGCCATTGCTGTTCATCTTGCCCAGCCCGTGTGGGCCCATCACTCCTTCCCAGCATTCACATTCGCGCCCAACTCGAGCATTGAAGTCACCAAGCACGATGAGTTTGTCACTTGCAGGAGTGCACTTCAGGGAGTCGAGGCTCTCATAGAATGCCTCCTTGTCGTCATCGGCATTGGTTAGTGTCGGAGCATAGGCACTGATGATTGTGACATGTCGGGTGTGGGAGATGGGTAAACAGAGCTTCATCAATCGTTCGCTGATGCCAGTGGGAAGAGAAGGCAGCTGTCGGAGGAGCGTAGTGCGGATGGCGAAGCCAACTCCGTGTATCCTGTCTTCGTTTTCATCTTTGCCCTTCCAGAAAAAGGTGTACCCACCCTCAGGTTCACAGATCGAGCCTTCATCAGCAAATCTGGTTTCGCTAAGAGCCGCAATGTCGATTTTATATCTCGCCAGCTCCCTGGCTATGAGGGCTGTTCTTCTGTGTGGTCTCTTCGTCTGATCTTTGTCCAACAGGGTTCGTACGTTCCACGTATCGAGAGTAAGTTTCTTTTTTTGTTTTTCTTTTTGACCGCATAAAAGGGTTAAGCCGCCAGCCACTGTAAGCTGACCGGTTTATGTAGGGCAGGCAATGTTTGGAACACCTTTTCTAGGTCCCTCCCTTACTAAGGTGAGCAGTGCTGTCCTGAAGAGGGCTGCTCAGTCGCCTCGGATGCTACCGAGCTTCCCTGCTGCCCCTGGTACAGGGAAGAGCGACCACTGGTCCACAGACCGCCTACGTGCAGGTTCGGAGCTGCGACTCCCAGTAGTAACCTCTACCTGTCGTTTCGCCCGTTCCCCATCGCCGCAGGACTTTTGGAGGAGGCAGAAGAAAAAAAGAAGATGAAGTAGTAGATTTGGTGAAGGTGAAGGTCCATGCACAAAACCTGCGCGTGAAGGAGATTTTGGTGGAGAGGCTGTTGCGCTGGAGCAACCCCACCCTCTCGGCCACAGAAGACAGAGTCCAGACACTGCCATATGCAAGCTACATTACAGTACTTACAGATAAGGATATAGACCAATGGCTTTAGTTCAAGGGTAGTGCCAGAATAACTTGGTGCCTAGAGGCGCCAAGCTATTATGGCACTACCCTTGAACTATTTTAGTCACTGGTGTATTTCGAATGATAAGGGTTAATTATATATATTATTTTGAGCATGTTTCCTGCAAGGTTTCTAAGCAGTACCTGTCTCGGTGTCGGAATAGTACTTCATTCAGTTTTCTGAGTCTGATAAGGTTGCCTTCACTGCTAGGACAAAGCAAACATCACCCAAGCGCAAGAGACATACATCCTCATAAGCCTCCACTGATGCGGGGGCTCATAAGGCCTCATGCTGACACCACTTTGAAACCATTGTGGTTGGACAGCTGGTGCTCTTTGGCATAAAATTACCGTAATTACCCTAAATAATTGACCGCTCCAAATATTCGACAAGAGCCCATTTTTCACAATTTCTTTAACTCCCCCCCCCCCCCCCCCCCCCCCAAAAAAAAAAAAAAAAAAAAAAATCCTAAATATTCGACCACCACTTGAGAATGCCATGTCCTCAAATATTCGACCACCACCCAAATTGCGCCTAAATATTTGTCCAATGGCCTTCCAAAAGGTTTAAAAAATCTCCGCTCACGAAGTCTGATTTCAGAATGATTACTGTAGTACAAGCCCATCAACAAATCCTTACATTCATGCCATGCGAACACTGCGACATAGTGCACAGATGTAGCCCCAAAACCGTATTATGGCACTGCTTATTCATAGATTTAAATGTAGCCATGGGCCAGCATACATTGTCATGATTTATTGCCAGTGCAGCAGTGCTTGAGATTCTATGCCTGTTGCAAGAGAGACTACCTGTATGATAGCAGCCAGGTTGCTCGCTGGCTGCACAATTTGTTTGGTTAACCCAGGTGGACACGTAGATTTCTTTTTCCATCGCATTTCGCATCAGGGTAACAATCTGCATTGGTTTCTGTGTGGCTACAGTACAGATCTCAGTCTGAGCAACATGTACTGTGTATGTCTTGGCACCTATCCGACTTGTGTTGCCCGCTGGTGTTAGAGCCAAGGCTACATGCTTTGTTTCATGACAGGGCGTTAACCATGGGAAACTGAAGAGTAATGTGTCACACTTCACAAAGCAAGTGTGTAGTGGCCCTGCGTTCTTACAGCTGTGTTCTAAGAACCAAGTCGCAATCCTGATTCTGAATGACACAGGCTGTATTGCTTTCCCACAGGGGCAGAGTGGCACATGATGTAACATTCTATAGCCTCTTATGTTTTGCAGATAACGTTTGAACTATGCATATTTTAAGAAACGGTAAGAACAAGAGTTGATCATCACTCTTGGACCTAATTTATTAACCCATATCATACGGAGGCTAAAAGCTTCAAATTTGTACACTGCCATAATTATGCAAGCTACACCTTACAGGTAAGGATATAAACCAATGGCTTTAGTTCAAGGGTGGTGCCAGAATAGCTTGGCGGCTATACAAGCTATTCTGGCACTACCCTTGAACTATTTTAGTCAAACTTATTTCACACACTGGTGTATTCCGATTGATAAGGGTTAAAAAATTTCTGTGGGTGTATAAACAATTTAGTCACTAAAAGTGGGATCTGATTTAAACACATTCTAATCTTACGTGAACCCTCTCCCCTGTGGGTACTTCCATTTGAGATGAATAACAGCTGTTGGTGTTTCAGCTTCAGCAACTTAAAAACATAAACAGGTCGATTGGCGTACCTGTGCAAGGTAAAATTAGTGCCTCAAAATTTCGACCACGCCACCTCCGCAGGTAATCAACTTTTTCAAAACTCCTACAGTTTCGACCAGATCCGAAAAATCAGAAAATTGGCATGTAAAAAGTAGTCCAATATTTAGGGTAATTACGGTGTCAAAGATATCAGAAACAGTGTTTCCACTTGCAGTGAAGGTGTTAAACAATTTGTAATAATGTTGTTGAGATTCAGGTCCAAGCAAATTGGGCACAACCTATCATGGAAGAGCCATCTTTGTACATTGTGACGACTCGGTCAGCAAACACTTTCAAACCTAATACTGACTGTGATGACTTGAGAAGTTGTCTGTGACCTTGTATGACCTGTTTGAGATGGATTATCTATTAGCAGAGTAATTGAGTTCAAGTGTAGTGTGTGGCACTGCCCTTGAACTAGCTATCATCATGCCATAGTGTCTACCCAGGAAGCAAACGTCTTTGGGCCAACGTCAGCTGTAGTTGGCCTGTGCACAGCTGTGTGTGAGCCAGCCGCAGGTGACGTGACTCAAGAACATTTTGCTTACTGGATTATTGGTTAATGTTAACCCCTTCCCTGCTGTGAAAAAGTCAACATGATCCAGCTGCAAGAGACTTAGTTCCTCATTAGCACTCACAGTTATGGGGGCTAATGGGGATCTGTGCCTCTTGTATCACTCACAGTTATGGGGGCTTATGGGGATCTATGCCTCTTGTATTACTTTGTATTCGTGTTCCTTGGATTGGCTGTGTCTGTCTGAACGAACAGAGATTTCATAAACACATTCTGATTCCTCGAGCAGTAAAAGGGTTACATTTTCTGGTATCTGTTCTCAGCTGCTGTTCGCCCAGTTGATTCGATACCTCATGGACTGCATGATACAAGATGAGCCGCCTTTGGAGCTGTTGGACAGATTGATGCCTTTGCTGCATCGTCTGCTGCGCTTCAATCCTGACGCCGGGGCTACTGTTGTTCTGCAACTCATGTTGGATCGACACGATGAGTTCTTGCAGATCTGCCAGAGGCGCAGCGGGCGGGGCAAATACATGGGCCTGGATGCGGTAATTGATTATTGTACTGACTTTTTAGCTGTTTGTTTTTTATTTTGATTGCAGCATACATGCTTATGATGTGGGATGTTATCCCTTTGGCTGTTGATGGCGCTTCATGTTACCGCGTGATCTAGACCGGAAGAAAATGGTCCAACCCATTTAACCCCATTGCTGTATTTCCAAAATTTTTGGAGGTGTCACCAGTTTTGTATCAGTTGCAGGAGATGGATTGACCATGATAATTCAGGGTAGTGCCAATTGAGCTTGGCGCCATCAGGCGCCAATCTGATGTGGCACTACCCTTGAATTATCATGGTCAATCCATCTCCTGTTGTAGTGTGGCGGGGCTAAATGGGTTAAGTGTCATAACATCTGCAGTTTTTTTGGCCATTGTCCATAAACGCCCAAAGCATTGATACCACATGGAGTTTATTTCTCTCTAAATAGCAAGCTAATAATCAGTCAGGTTAGTTTGTAATTTACTTGGTTTTAAACCATATCATACTGAGGCGAAAAGCTACATTATAGTACTGACAGATAAGGATATAGACCAATGGCTATAGTTAAGGGTGGTGCCTAGAGGCGCCAAGCTATTCTGGCACTACCCTTGACCTATTTTAGTCAAACTTATTTCACACACTGGTCTATTCTGAATGATGTGTGTTTTATGTGTTATAACCCCCTATTCCATACATCCACCAGCACTGTCAGCAGTACAGGCTGCTGCATATACAAGGGGGTTAAAGCCTAGCTGCCATATTCAGTGGTTGTAGTTAGGAATTTGAGCATTTCCCTCGCTAGTGCTATTACTGCCTGTTATGTGGTTTGCAGTTGTCTAATGTGAAAATGATGGATGACTCAACTGAATCAAATGAAACATTTTGTTTTTGTGCTGACAGTTGCTGTTGCTGAAAATGATCCATGTGCTGTTCCCAACGTCAGATTTCCGGCACGCTGTGGTAACACCAGCATTCTACTTTATGACAGACATGCTGGGACAGGTGAGACATTTTGTTGACATGCATAATGCTAGAAATGTGGTCGTGTGACTGATCCTTGAAGTGTGCAGTCACTGTCACTGTTAACCCATATCATACTGAGGCTAAAAGCTTCAAATTTGTACACTGCCATATGCAAGCTACATTATAGTACTTACAGATAAGGATATAGACCAATGGTGTTAGTTCAAGGGTGGTGCCAGAATAGCTTGGCGCCTAGAGGCGCCAAGCTATTCTGGCACCACCCTTGACCTATTTGTTTCTTCAAAAACATTTACCGATGCCATTACTTTATGGGAACCATCCTATAGCTTACATAATTTTAGCTAAGAACTTACGATGTGTACCTATAGGGCCAGGGGCGGCAACCTAGGGGTGTCGTGACCCAGTACCCCGGGTAGCCTCCCTTCCCACCCATATGGGTAACTGCCTTGCGCAGACATGCCAGTTTATTCCTTTAGCTTACGGAGTTAAGATGTGTGTTGGCCTACTGCGGTGTTGAGCCTACAGCTGTGTATGGTTCTGCACTGGTTGTACCTGCGACCTACGAGGCTTGGTTATTCTTGCTCTCCTCGGAGGCTTAGACTTTTGCCACTTGTATGCTTCTTCCAGCTGGCGTTGTGCACCGTGTTCCCTGCGCCCTGAGAGACTTGGTTCCGGCTGTGTGTTCGTAGCCTTGCCCGGCGCCATTGGACTGTTGTTCCTTGTGTGCTTCTTCTTCTCTGGTGCTCTACAGCTGTGTAGGGTTCTGTGCTGGTTGTGCCTGTGACTTGGAGCCTTGGTTTCCGGCGGTGTGTTGCGCTCGGGTGCTTTGAACTGTTGTTACTTTTGTGGTTCTTCTCTGGGTGCCTTCGGACAAGTTCGTCTGTGTTCCGTTCCTCTGGGACTTCCGTCGCGGACTCTGCACCCTTGCCTGACGTGTGCAGCCCCCGGCTCCTTGGCTCCTTGGCTTCTGCGTGTCAGGTTATTCCCTTCCCCCAGCCTCTGCAAGATGGCTAGGTAAGGTCTCGGATGTGTGCCAGCAACCGGCGCCTCTGGCGCTGGCGCTGGGCGGCGGCATCACTGTCGGTGTTTCGTGTGCTCGGGTGCACTCGTCACGTGGCGTAGCAGCCACATCCACCCGTTTCTTGATGATGGTGTCCCTTTCTCTTGCGCAACCATACCAGCATGCACTTCCACATTCTTGCAGACACACTGGTGTGCTCACCCACGTTATAGATACACGCATTTTTTACGATCACGCTGGTGTATGCACACTTATGTTGGTGTTCACACACCACATTTATGGACATGATCCATACACCCACGTTTGTTAGACACCCAGTGTGCTCATCACATTTTTAAGACACTCTGGCAATGTCTGTGTCATGCACACCCATGTATCCTGACATGCTAGTATCCATTTTTAGATTTACACAATGTTCCCGTACCTTGGGTCTGGACGAAGAGAAGATTTTCTACTGCACTCCTGTGCACAGCGCACTTTCATGCTGGCATAACAATATTATGCAATATTATACCATTAATTTCTTTGTGTAGTCAGCCACTATTCTGCAGTGCAATAACTAAATAATTAACTAAATAATTAATAACGACACCCACCTTCTGGTGCGCCGTAGTCCTTTTCGCCTATACATATGATAACAAGCGTCCCTATAAGAAGGACCTGGCTTGTTATAGGCACTGTCCATAGCAGCTGAGACCAGAGGCACGTGCCGTCCCCATTAAGAGGCCGTAGAACGGGCTACTGGGACGCTATATAGGTGCTTGTTCTGATCTGATGCTGCATTGTCAAGTCTGCACCTGCAACCGATATGGCGATTTCCTGCGGCCGAGTGTATTCATGCAGTGTGCCTCTCCTGCTCCTGTTGTGCCTCCGGCCGCACCTGTGATGTCCGCGCGCCCTTGGTAGAGGAGCTGGTCTCAGCTCTGGAGCTGCTATCGGCGTGAACGTCCACCGCCGTCCCGCAGCCTCACGCATGCCTCGGCCCCTGACCAACGAAGATGCACCCACGCTGCTGTTGGGGGACAGCTTACCAACTTACCTTGCGCACCCACTCACTCGAGTCCGCTCGCCCCGCTTTGTGGAAAACAAATGACGTATTCCCCCCTTGCACGCCTGCTCGCTCGAACCTGGCTCACAGCGAGCTAGCTCGCCCTGCCTTGCGGAACCCAAGCATCACACGACAAGACAAGGAAGTACACCTCGCACCATCCCGATGCCTGACCTTCGGCATCATCTGGCGGCCCACGACAGGCGACCCCTGGAACGCTCCGGGACGGACACAGCTTGGACTTTGGCCGCCCGCTCGCACGTTCGGAGCCCACGTCGATGCGTTTCTTCTCGGACGACGGTCTCCTGCCAGCAGTTCCGCAGCTCCACGGTTCCGGACCCTCGGCGTCGTCGCCCGCCCCGCTCCTCGGTCTCTGCCTGTCGTTCACGCGGCTCCTTGTTCCTGCACTCCTCGGCCTCAGACTTCCCCGCAGGTCTCGGAGGATTCCCGCTCGCCGTCGCTCTCCTTGGACTTGCTCCTCGTCGTCGGCAGAGCCCGCCATTTTGCACCCTCAGCGCCGGCCTCCCGAGGATGTTGACGCCCTCATCGTGTTCCGGAAGATCCGCTTCAGCGCTCCTTAGCCGTTCAGACTTCCCGCCCCCCCAAGAGGACGCTCTCGGCCTTGTGCAGTGATTAGGTTGAGCTTTGCAGTCAATAAGTCATATGACCGGAGGAACATAAAATCAATAGGTCATTTTAAAAATCAATAAGTCAACAAAAAATCACATTTTTGGCATTTTCGATTTTGAAATGTCAGCAGCAAAAAAACGGATGTTGTCGGCCTAGTCAAAAGTAGTGTACAACGAACGAAGACAATACACTTGCAAAACGAACACCCTCTTTTAACAAACTAATTTCATCCTCCCCACAGCCGCACGCTCGGTCACCCTTGTAGCCTGTTCAGTGGGCACAGCGGCTTTGTGTTGCTTTGTGAGCCACCAATCATAATCGAGAAAACGGAACTACTCAGTGTCAAGTTATCAACTGCGATGTACAGTTCTACCTCAATCACACGTGCCATTTGTGGGCGTGGTCTAGTAGTCTGCTCAGTTGTCAAACTTTTCAACACATCTTGGTAACTGGGCCCACAGACTCTCTCACTGTTTACGTTTTCGCGGTGCTTGCCTGCCATTTGGTTAGTCAAGGCTGTTTCCAGTTAGACTCAGTTTGAGAAACATGAGCATGAATGACACCAGTCAGAGGCGTAGATTTTCATGAACCTGCAGGCAGAGGGGACTCATGAAGATCTGTGCCTCTTGCAGATGTGGATTATAATCGTTACTTAGTCCGCATCTACTGCCTCAATTTGAGAACACTATCAGATGTGGATTATAATCGTTACTTAGTCCCCATCTACTTCCTCAGTTTGAGTAACACTATCAGATAAAATCTCAAGCGATATGCATAGATTCTCATAACGACCCTTAGGTGGTGACGACTTTTGAAAGTTTATGCCTCTTGCAGACTTTAGAAACTCACTCTTGCACTGGTTACATTCATCATGCAGCCAACTATACCTGTTATACTTGGTGTATAAAATACCAAACGCAAGTAAATTTGGCAATTTCGGATTTTTATTTCTTTTTTGCTATTTTGCAATCTATTGTAATCAGGTCTGCGTTTCAATTACTTTCATTACATATAATATGCTTTTTTAAGTAAATATGTGCAAGCACTGAATTACTGTGCTACAGTGAAGAGCAAATGGTTTTCAGCAACAATGAACCAGTTTTCTGGCAGTACCGATTCAAGCTTTAGTGTCCAGGACACCAACCACAACACATTTTTGTCAAATTGTCATAGACATCCCCTCCCTCCGCCCTCTCCTAGAAAACAACAAAGAAAAGCAAGAAACAGATTGTGGTTGTCAGTATACAAGTAATTACATGACGTGGACTTCAACTACAAGACGCGAACAAGCAAGATCGAGTTACTGATTGTATAACCATGAAATAAAAACGAAGGTTATATGTGTGAGCATGAGAGACCACTGGTACATCAATTACATCTCACATTACAACATTTTGGACATCATGTAAAAATACGCATATCTCTGCAAAAATTAGGAACTGGCAGCACTGACAACAGTAAAGCCATTTATTTTGTTTCTATACACATCTATTATGAATACATGAACTGCCTGCAAAAACTGGCTACAGACATCTAGACCCTTGCGGCGCCCTCATACTGACTCCAAGGATCAAAATCAGCGTCAATGAGACCAACAAGATACTTAGACTAGAGTTAATGCAGCCTTGGAGACTGATGAGGATGTATGCCTCTTACAGGTGGAAAGCGTTTTGCATCATGTTGGACCGTGTACCTAGTCAGGGCCCATGCTTGCAGTATTGTTTACATTTGCTCGAGAGAGGGGGCAAGTGTCGCCCATAACTATTGGCAGCTGGCCTCCCGCCTCCCTAATTTTTAAGATGCACTCTGTTCATCGAGGACTGTGTAGGCCTACAGTGCACTAGAACATCAGCTAGCTGGCCATAGCTCTCTCTCTCTCTCTCTCTCTCTCTCTCTCGTACACGCCAACTAACTCGGCGTGGGTCTCAGTGACTGTCGAAAAAATGAATAAGTCATATGACCGGCTCACTGACAGAGCAATGCGTCATTTCAAATTTGTATGTGTCAATGACCGATGAGCATCCTATACGCTGCTTGTGGATCCCCCGGCGCAGTTACGGTCTCATCGCGTCTGCCTACCCGTCCACGGTGCTGGTCCCCCAGGTCCTGCGCAAGCTCTAGGGAGGCATCACGATTCGATTGCTAGTGGCCCGTTCTGCTGGACCAAGTCTTGGACCACTGAGCCACCCAGCTCCCCTCCTTCTGAACCTCGCCACCGGACCCCCTCTGCAGCTTCCCACACCACGCTCGAAGCTCAAGCAACCATGGCAGGCGCCATGCTTTCCGTTCCCGAGCGACTCCTACTACACGCCTGGAGACGGTGGGGCACACCCTCGCCGCTAGCCACTTCTCGAGTGCAGCAGTAGAAGCTATCGCTGCAGGCCGCAGACCCTCGACCCTTTGAGGCTCCGGAGGAAAGTGGCGAATCCTGGAGCCTTGGTGCGATGACCGACACCTCGCTCCTACCGATCGGACATCCCCCCAGCTGGCCGAGTTCTTCCTCTGGCTTAGCCGAGCAGCACTTGGCGCCGATCACCATCGGGGGCTACCTCACCTGATTGCCGACACGTCCCAACCCTTGGGCCTTTTGGACCCCGGCAAGTGCTAAGACATCACTGGCCTGGTGGCCTGCATAACGCAGAAGACCTGCTTCTTCTCACCCTTGCCACGGCCTCCAGAGTGAAGGAGCTGCACGCGCCTCCGGTGCACTCCTCCTGCTGCAGTTCAGGACGGACAGCTCTGTGCAGCTACTGACGGACCCGGCCTTCCTGGCCAATATGCAGTCCCGTTGTCCGCCCCCCAGGTGATCACGGTCCGGCCCCTGAAGACGATAAGCCCGAACAGGGAAGCCAGACAACAGGACCCGGTGAGAGCCTTACGTGTGTACCTACGCCGATTCAAGCCGCTCCGCCGGGGATGCTCCCACCTCTTTCTCCCTCTGTCCCCAGGTAGATCAGACATCTTGGCCCTGACGATTTCGTCCTGGCTCCGATGGGTGATACGCTCCGCCTACCAGGACCTCTGCCCTGTTGCTGCCAAGCGCTTACTCTTCAGGGTGCACGAGGTCAGAGCCATGGCTCCTAGCATCGCATTCGACCGCAGCTGTGCTGTCCGAGACATGGTGGCGGCCGTGGGCTGGCGGACTGAGTCGATATTCACCCGATTCTACCTCCAAAACCTGGCAGGCCAGCGAGACGGCCTGGCCCTGGTGGGGGACATCGCAGGGGCGCAACACTCCCTCCTGGCACCTCCGGTGCTGGCAGTAAACCTTTAGCTAAAATTATCTGGAGTTTGCTCCGGGGAGGGCGGGTTTTGCTAGCTTGGTCAGGTTCCTGGGTTATGCGGCACCCGCCTCCTTTTCGCTATTCTTCCATAAAGTAATGGCATCGGTAATGTTTTTTAAGAAACAAATGAATTTTTCTCTAAAATGTATTTTTTCGAAAATACTTACCGATGCCATTACTCGGACGGCCCTCCCACCTGCCCCGCTTGCGGCTTGTCAGCTAAGCGAATAAACTGGCATATCTGCGCAAGGCAGTTACGCGTATGGGTGGGAAGGGAGGCTATCCGGGGTACTGGGTCACGGCACCCCTAGGTTGCCTCCCCTGGCCCTATAGGTACACATCGCTGATGCTTGACCAAGAAACTTTTGCTTTAGCATGAGGGGAATAGCTTTGTTTCTGTCCTGTTTCAGAGTCCTGTGCAGGGTGAGAGGGACATTGCTGCTGGCCTTTACTTGTGTGCTTTATGCTTAGAGGTAGGTTTGTTACATTTTGTTTATCTTTGTCAACGTGAACTTTATTTATTTCTCTTTTCTCTTTTTTTGTTGTCAAGGTATCCGTTTGGCTGTTCATTCAGCCCTGACGCACTACAGCAGGAGATGGGTCAACCATGATAATTCAAGGGTAGTGCCATCGGCGCCAAGCTCATCTGGCACTACCCTTGAATTATCATGGTCGATCCATCTCCTGCAACAGGTGCATAATCATTAGATGACGCCTCAAAATTTGGGAAATTCGTGCATCGGACTGAATGAGTTACCCTTTTGGTTGAGGTGATTACTTGTGGGAATCGTCTCCACCAAAAGCACTACTGACAGCGTAAGGGTTATAATCTAGAATTTTAATATTCATTGAAGATGTAATTATTCAGTGAATAATGAATTCTAGATTTAAAATTATTTAATTTTATCAGTACCACGCCGTTCATTTGTGCAGTTTCATACTTCATTTCTCATGATTTATATATATGCTGTGTGATTTTGGACCATACTGTTTACATCCATAAGGTCTAAAATCACAGACCATCACACACATAGTGTGTTAGTTTATCAGTGTTTACATCTTTCTTTTTCAGTATGTGTCCTTGTCATCACGCTATGTGCCTGAGGTGATCAACTTCCTCCATGGCCTTCTCTTTCTGGCAGCTGACAAAGATCCCAAAAAGTGTGAGTTACATTGCAAGAAAAAAATGTCATAAAATTACAATTATAATTTGTGTCCCACTATGTAAGTCGATAGAGTGCTGCTCTTTTTCATTCTAAGTGAACGCATTGAAGCAGTACATATAAGTTATAACAGTCATCCTCTGTCTCTGTTCTGTTATGTAATTTTTAAAAATGTAATAGTTTTTTTCATTTTGGCTCGTATGCAATAGCAAAAGTGAGTTTATATAATGGCCAGTTATTGTCCATCCATCGTCAGTGGTAAACTTTAAGATTGACATTTTCTCTGAGAATATTCTAGTGACTGTTCTAAACTTACAAGTTTTATTGACCTCTCTTAAGGTCAAGACATTTTTAATGGGTCCAGGAATAGGTGAACATGAAAATAGCCATGATTCAAGGATTAAAAGATGAGTTTTATCATTCTGCTTGAAAGTGTCAAGTAAAAGCTGCTGACAAAGTGAGAGATGGATTCTTTTCAGTGCGGATGCATCGGAGTGACTAAATGCTTGTGTACTAACAGTGGACAACCTCCACCTGCATCTGAGAATTCTGTCAATGAACTCAATGTGTTTATTGTTTTTGTTTTCAGTGGAGAAAGTGTTCCCTCCATTTAAACCTGTTGGAAACTCCATTGATCTGCTCAAAGTGAAAGGCAAAATGTAAGTGTGATGTATGCGCAGCGTTTCATGCTTCTCACATGTTTTGGGAAATTCAGCGTACCATACCCTCTCATCTAGCTGTTTCAAAGTGCAAGAGACACACTCACATGAGCCGCTGCATTTGCAGAATCTCATGAGAACCAGGGGCCAGTTGCATGAGCGAGCTTAGTCCTGCACCCGCCACTAAGTAAGCTGTGCCGCTATAGGGACCAGTTGCATGAGTGAGCTTAGTCCTGCACCAGCCACTAAGCAAGGTGTGCCGCTATAGGAACCAGTTGCATGAGCGAGCTTAGTCCTGCACCAGCCACTAAGCAAGGTGTGCCGCTATAGGGACCAGTTGCATGAGCGAGCTTAGTCCTGCACCAGCCACTAAGCAAGGTGTGCCGCTATAGGGACCAGTTGCATGAGCGAGCTTAGTCCTGCACCAGCCACTAAGCAAGGTGTGCCACTATAGGGACCAGTTGCATGAGCGAGCTTAGTCCTGCACCAGCCACTAAGCAAGGTGTGCCGCTATAGCGGTGCTCCTTGCTTAGTGGCTGGTGCAGGACTAAACTCGCTCATGCAACTGGTCCCTGTTTCTCATGCTGACTAAGGCTGGCTCTAGCTGTTCCTCAAATCGAGCATGTTTATTCTAGAGTAAGTATTGGAGATATATTGATTGTGTGATCTGTAGTTCAACCCTTTGGCTGTTGGTAATGCGTTTTGTCATCATGATGATTCCAGCATTCATCGCAACAAAAACTGCTACTAACAGCCAAATGGTTAAAATGTACTGGTCAGACTCAGTATTACGTGCTTCAGTATAACACAGTATCGGATCAAGTGTGAAAGAGTCTCTGGTTCCCAAGTGCATGCCAGACGAGTGAAAAATCCAAGCGAACTTTGCCCACACACTAAGGTCACTGTTAACCAGAGGACCGTTTGCTTACTGTGTGTTTTTGCTCATGTGCAAAGCAAAAGTGAGAATGTTGAGGGCCAGTGGTTGTCATCCATGGTAAACTTTAACATGGGCATTTTCTCAATGACTATTCAAGCCACAGTCTTCAAACTTGATCCAAAGATACTTTGTGGCAAGACCTTTCTAAACATACCAATTTAAATAACCTCTCACAAAGGTCAAGGTCACAGGCGATTAGGAAATAGGTAAAAAATATTTTGACATAATTTCTTTCTTTCAAATACTATTCATAACTTCAAACCCAAACTTGGTACAAAGATACCTGATGGTAAGACCTTTCTATGCAAACTAATTTGGTTGACCCCTCAGGAAGGTCAAGGCTCACAAGAGCTCAGGAAATAAGTAAACAAGATGAGGATTTCATCCCAAAGTCTACCGTATTGTTTGGAGCTCACGTGCGTTTTTCTTTTAGGAACATTCAGAGTTGTTTATATTTTTAAGCTTATCCTTCTGATCTATTTCCCTCCTCTAAGCCAACCTTTAATCAACACACACGCCGGCGCACACAAATAAAGATGGACACAAGGCGCTTCCCGCCATTAGTACGCTCTGTGGGCTGGAGTAGCAACAGAAATTCTGAAGAAGAAGAATAGCACGAGCAGCAAAATGACCTCACTATAAGCTTCACATCATGGCATCGCTGGTCTCACGATGCCGTGTACACTGCAGAGGTGCCTACCTTACGCGCTAGCTCGTAATTTTACGCATTTTTGGCTCAAATTACGCGAGTACGACCAGTTCTTCTAAAATACGCAATTTACGGGGGGGAGGGGTGGGGGGCTAATTGTGGACTGAAGATCGGAACCAGAGACTATGTCACTGAGCTTTGCGCGTGTAGTCCGGCCGCTACACACTGACTAGCCAAGGCAGCAAAAATACTCGCACACAGCGCGCCAAGCGTTCACTGAAACACTGAACTCTGACTCACAGGTAGTAACTAGCGATAGCAGGGGGCTCCTCTGCTACAAATGCATGCAACGCCGGTGTGCAGAAAGGACTTTGGTGTTCCTTATAGTGGTGCGTACAAAGTCACAGTATGATATTCAAAGACATTTGGAGTGCGCTGGGCACAAGGTCGAGGCAGTCAGTAGTACATCCCAAAGCTGACATAAAGCACTCTTTCGTTAACCATTTCGGCCCGGCAAACCGCTGTGCTGGTTGGCGGTCTCGTATACCGTGCAGCCCGGAAAACCGCTTGAGCGGTGTCAGGTGTTTTATATCGCGCACCCGGTGATGCGCGAGCCTCGCCGTGCGTGTGGTGACTTCGCACTAACATATGTTTACACTTGCATGAGGGTCCTGACAGTGCGTGCGTACTTTTGTACGTTGTATGCGGTCAGCTTTGCAGCGCTAGCATGCGTATTACGGTCGAAATGGCGAGTGAATGTGTAGATATTCGAAGTGATAAAATTTTGTGTTTGGAGACATGGTTTCAAAAGCAGATAGCTTTGATGTATTGGGACACGTGTGCCCACCTACTGTGTGGCAGCATAACCACGTGTTGGCAGTGTCTGTCAGCTGGAGCGATCGACGGTTGAGGCACTGACAACGGCAATGACGTACAGCTTGATTCTGAAGCTGAATTTGGAGGTTCTAATTGATATTCCGTTCCTCTGATGCTACACCTTGGTGCACATGTAGGTGACTCTGTGGACACCGACACACATTGGTTACACGTGTAGTACGTGCATTGTCTTTACAACACTGGTACTTCCACCCGATCGTGTATGAGACACAGCATCGTTCAATGCCGCTTATTACATGTTGTCTAGACTGGATATACCGTACAGTGGCAGGTGTAAACATTGCGGCTGGTGACAAAGTAGGAGCCTTACAGTGTATCGGCTTACTGGAGCTGCATGGACACTAACGTGTCGCAGTAACAGATGCCCTTTTTAGTTACTGATGCATATTAAGTAACAGCGATCTGTCATGCACGAAAGACATTTTTGGCTCACGTGCGAGGAAAAAGTGAGTCTGTTCCGAGCCAGCGGTCGTCCGTCCGCCGTCGTGCATGGTAAACATTAACGTTGGCATTTTCTCGGATACTATTGAAGCTACAGTCTTCAAACTTGGCCCAAGGATACTTTGTGGCAAGACCTATTCCTTTCTAAACATGCCAATTTTAGTGACAGTTTCTCACAAAGGTCAAGGTCACAGAGGATCAGGAAATATAGACATTTTGGGACATAATTTCTTTTTTCTCAAATCAAACTATTCACAACTTCAAACCCAAACTTGGTACAAAGATACCTGACAAAAAGACCTATATATGTACACTAATTTCGTTGATTCCTCGGAAAAGTCAAGGGTCACAAGAGCTCAAGAAAAATGTCCAAAATGACCATATTTTTACAAAAAAAAGTTTTTATTTCTCGCAAATACTATTCACAACTTCAAACCCAAACTTGCTACAGCGATACCTGATATTGTGTGAATACAATAGCTAATAGTGGGGATAAATGTCTTTATTTTTAATTTGTTTGCTGTGGTGTATTTTTTTCGTTGCGTGTTGCGCTGAAATGATTACACAAAGTACACATTTTTAAGCAGCCCATTACACAAAATGGTCTAAGAGGGGTAGGCACATCTGACACTGTGATGAATTTGGTGTTTCACATCACTCATCTGAATGGCTGACTGTTTTGTTCCACACAGCCTCTTCCAGGGCTGACTGTTTGATGGGAGTAAATAGTGGCTCCAAAACGTGCAAAAATGAATTAATTATGATTGAAAACGTTGAAGAGGTACAACGCTGGATTACAAACTTATTCAATATCACCTGTAATCACCCCCCCCCCCCCCCCTCCCCATCTCGCCTGATCCACACGGCAATGGCACACACAAACACAAATGGCAGAATGGCACACACAAACACAGACGGCAGACACAGTTATACGCTCTGTAGGCTGGCATAACCACAGCCATTTTGAAGAATAAGGTGGAATGGCCCATGCCCACAAAACCTCTTATGTATGAGCTTGCATACATATTCCACCTTTTCCACATTACGTTTGCAAATATTATACAGAAATAGAGAGAGACTGTCTTCCTAAATGAAGGAGAACATTGCGCAAGCTCATGCACATGTAAAACACTGACGTGCTGGTGATTTGCGTCAATTAGGAACATTGTATGAAACACTGATGTGTTTGGTGCTTTAACGTCACTGTCACTGTTTGATTTTTCTGATGAAATCGAGGAGTCTTATTTTTGACATTTTTTTCCACATTGAACTTTTATTTTCAAAACAGTTGAAGAGTTGCAAAGCTGGTTAACGAACTCATCCAATGTCTTTCAACAAACTAGCCATACCCAAAATTTCAAGTACTTATAATCAAAATTGCAGACTCGAATCTGGGTCAACCGACTTTTTATAAACGGTCTTTTATGTCTTTAATGAGACATCCAATTACAATAATGTTCGGAGGCTTACAATAATGTTCAGAGGCTCTCTTAGCCACCCCTTGAATAAAGTATTTAACCATGTTTCAAGCTTCGGAGATTCTCGTGTTTACATACATATCCACACACACACACACACACACACACACACATACATACGCACATAGGGCACTTCTCACCAAAACGATGTTAAGCAGCAAGGTTAGAGTGGCTAGACGTGACGTCATTTTTATCTTGTTACTTCTTTGTCAGACCATGAGCTCCGCCCGCCTGCAATGTCCTTTGCATTCTACGAACACATGTATTACTAGAGATGGCCATCTGCTGTATGAAATTATGACGAGGCATTACTGTACTTCCAATTTTCAGAGACAACGTTCCTGTACTCAATATGGCAAAAACCTTAGCCAGTGATGTCATGAAACAGGATCTCGACACAGATGAATTCAGGTGGGTTGGTGAGGTATACAGTTCTTCCATCTCATGTTTGTTATTGGTAGTAGGTGTCCTTCTGTTGCGATTAGAAAAGCCATCATTAACGCAATGTATGACAAAAAGTATCAAGTGAGTATCCTCTTGAAAGTGTCAAAATAATGTTATTTCTTCATATTCTCCTGATTTTACTGCAAAGGATAATTGGTAATGTGGCGTTTTGCACATTCAGCCTACAGACAGCTAATCCTTTGGTTGTCGAAGCACATTTTATCAGGTGATTCTTGTAGAAATCACCTTGACAAAATGCGCAACCAGTTCAAGGGTGGAGCCCATAGGTGCCAAACTGTTCTGGCACCACATTTGAACCAATATGTCTTGTGTCCTGTTTCACTATCAATATGTTTTTTAACTTGCCTTGTGGCATGTTTTCTGAACTGTATCAAACAATGACAAAATTGGGAAATGTGTACCTTTGGGTTCATGGCATACATACTTTGACTTTTGATTATGTCTTGTATTTCAGAATGTAATAATGATAGCAGTAATGAAAATTGTGTTACAGAATATCCTGTATCAGTACGTGTGTGCGGCTGCTGCAGGAGTTTTCTCACCTGTACTCCAAATTACCAGCTGCGACTCAGGCATTTGCCCCTGTCCTCGCCATGCTGAAAAAGCTGCCGGTCATGAGGTACCCACAGGGTGTCAAGGTATTGTCACATTAGAGCATTTTGTTCTCATTCACAGTGAGCTGCATATCTGAAATGACTGCACACTGACTGATATTTGCATGAAGAAGAACATGTAAATGGGACCAAACATAGGCAAACAGAACATAGGACTAATGAGAGGCATCAAATCTTCTTGAGCCTCCACAACTGTGGGGGCTCATGAGAGTTTATGTCTCTTACAGCTGGGTAGCATTCGCCTTGTCACGACAACTCCCGTCATTTAGAGTTGAAGCCTTTATGCTCGGTGTGTAAATTTTTAGCTCATATGCAACAGCAGTGCAAGTCTTTATATTGATCCATTTTACATCAGTCAGTCTATCTGTAATCAATCTTTGAAAGTGGTTGTATCGGTGTGCCAGTATTTTCCTGTTCTTTCAACCCCATGGCTCCAAGAACTAAATGACTTCCGTAGAATGGGAGTCATCTAGTTTTGGAAGTCAGAGGGTGATATACAGCGACTCCCATTATCAAGTTTTATTATTTTCATAGTCTGAATGCTGTATCAGGTTTTGTAACGTGAGTGTTTGTTTTTTCAAAATACATTACCGATGGCATTACTATCTGGGAATACACTCTATTGCCTATAGATTTCAGCAAAAATTGTGTGTAGCACACAACTGGGGAGGAGACACCAGGGATCCAAGCACTATGACCCCGGGTGGCCTCCCCTTACTACCCTATCCCGGCGAGCACAGGGCGACCTCGTCAGTTTCACTCATAGCTCGACCGGGGACGGTCGAGTTTTTGCCTTTCTCCGTTCTACGGGTTTCAGTGGTTTTTGACTTTGGGCTTGAATTGGAGTCTTCGATTCAGCCCTGGACTCACTACATTTGTGGTTTTTCCTTTGGCAATTGGACTCATTGTGACCTGTGCGCCGACCGGTTTTACCGGCTCTGACTTTGTGAGTTCACCCTTGGCTTGGCCTTGGGGTTCGACGACGCACGTGACTTGTGCCCGGCTGTTTTGTGCACGGTTGACTTTCTTCGCCGGCGTATCTGGGTTTAGGGCCTTATGGCTTCTTCTGTGTCGAAGACTTGCCGCCGTGCGGGGACTTCCAGTGGTCGGATGATGCACACGACTCTTGCTTGCCGTGTTCGGGCTGTGCTTCGGACGGAACGTGTGACGGTGGCGCCGCTTGGACGGAAGACCGGTGTTCGCGCAGGTGGGACTTCTTCAGGCGTGACCGGTCCCCTCGCCCGCTTCGGTCTCCACGGGATCCTCCACGGGTGGACGTACTTCCCTCGGCGCATCGGGCTTTCCGGCCCACAGGTAAGTCCCCTTCTGGTACCGTTACCTCGCAGGTTCTCCCTACCCTCTCCGAGTCTTCGGAGCAGGGTAGGCGAGTTTCGGAGTCACGCTCCCCACGCTCTGCTTCGTTAGCGCGTGGCTTGAGCCCATTTTGGTTCCCACCCCCCGCTCTGCTTCGGGCGAGCGGTCTGGGAGAGGTGAGCGTTCGTCGGCCACCCCTGGCTCTAGGTCTCCGGAGCGGGGACGGGTGACGGAACGCAAGCATAAGAAAGAGAGTAAACGTGATAAGAAATGCTCTCGCTCACGCACCGAGGCTTCGGAACGTGACGAGACCGTTAGTAATGCTGCCTCCCCGCTCTGTATTTTCCGAACGGGCAAGGCATGCTTCGCTTTCTTCCCCCCCCCCCCCGCCCGCCCCGTCTCGCCTGGGCGGGCCCGGGGTGTGGTTGACTCTCGCCCCCCACGCTCCGAGGAGTCGGAGCGGGGGTCGCGTGCACATAATGGTCCCCTCCCCGCTTCGCTTCGCCTGAGCGGGCTTGGCGTGACCGTAGACTGTCCCCCCCCCCGTCTCGTATCGACCGGACGGGCCCGGTGTGACTTGGACCCTGCGCCCCCCCCCCCCCCCCCCCCTCGCTCCGAGGCTTCGGAGCTGGGGCAGCGGGCTCATAAATCGTCCCCTCCCCGCTCCGCCTTTCCTGAGCGGGCTTGGCGTGACCCTAGACTGTCCCCCCCCCCCGCCTCGTATCGACCAGGCGGGCCCGGTGTGACATCGCGCGTCCTCCACGGTCCGACACATCGGACGGGGGGCCGCGTGCCCGGTATTTGTCCCCTCCCCGCTCCGCCTTTCCTGAGCGGGCTAGGGGAGACTATTGGCGGTCCCCCCCCCCCCCCCCCCTCGCACCGGTTCTCCCGGGCGGGCCAGGGGTGACCAGGCCACTTCCTCGGTATTCCGATCGCGGTTTGTCGCTCACGTCGGCTGCCGCGTGCGGATCCCGACTTCGAGGTGGACCGTCGCTTTGCCACGGTCCCTCCGTCGCCGCGGCGCGCCTCTTTGCGTGCGTCGCGGGCGGCTGCGTCTACCTCGCGCGCGGCGGTGCGGCGCTCTCGTAGCCGCTCGCCCCTTTCGTCTTTGCCGCGAGAAGATCAGTTTTGGAACGGACGTCCTCAGCCTTCATCCGTCGGACTCGGCCTCGGCGATCTTCTTGCAGGACTCGGCGGCGGGTTCTCCTTCCCGCCTTTTCCGCTGTCGCGTCGGCCTCCGCCTCGTCAGACGTTGCCGGCCCTTCGCTCGGATCACAGACGGTCCACGCTCTGGGTGAGGCTTCAAGGCTTATCGCCAAGTCCCTACCGCCCGACGTCTGTCCGCCTTCGCCTCCTCCGAAGAGACAGGCTTCGGCCATGGTCGACGCGCAGAGGCAAGTCCAGCGCCGCAAGTCCCTCCCGCAAGCCGGCTTCCGGGACCTCACCGATGCTTCTCCGCCCAGCTGCGTAACGACGCTTTCGGCGACACGGGATACTTTACCGCCGCTCGATCGCCGGTGGGAATCAACTTAAGCTTCCGCCAGGCCTAGTACGCTGGACACTCCCAAGCCTTCGCCATACCTTTTCCAGCGGTGGATGTGGCGGCCTTACTACAGGCGGGCAGCCGCAGGCTCGTCCAGAACTCGTGGCCTCGGCCTCTCGACAGGATCGCCTCCTTAGCGCGGAACTCGCTGGCGTGCTCGGGTTTGGAACTGGCTACCCAGGCAGCACTGCAGTGCCTACAGGATACGTGGGACCTGGAGGCTCAGTCCCCGCTTCGTGACGTGCAGTCCATCCTGATAGCGGCCAACCGGTCCGCCTACCATTCTTCCGCCACCGCCAGGGCAGCAGCTGCCAAATGCGACCTCTGGAGGAGGGATACCCTTTTGCGCCTCTGCTCGGACCTTCCCTTGTCAGTGAAGACCCAGCTCCGTCAAGCCCCCTTAGGTGGTCCTCAGCTGTTCGGCGACACTTGGCACACCTTTAAGGAATCTTCCAAGGACTTGTGGCCCAAGCCTGCATCTAACCCAGCCTCGACCCGCTTTCGCGCCCCCCGCACGGCGGGGGTCGTGCCCAGCGGTCTTTCAGGCCCTCCTTTCCTACAGTCGGATCTTCACGAGGTCGGGCCCGTCCATTCCAGGCTACTCAGGCCGGCCCCGCCCCTCGCCCTGCTTGGCCCCGCGGTGCCCGTAGATCGGGCCGCGGTCGGGCTCATTGACTCGCCCCCGCCTCCGCCCCCGCCTCAGTAATCGAGCCTCCCGTCGGCGGGCGGCCGTCGCTCTTCAGCGATCTTGGAGATCGCTGTTCCCGGACGACCCCTGGATTCTTTCCACCGTTACCGCAGGCCTGCAACTTTCGTTCCTGTCGCCTCCGCCTCTTCGCAGAGCACCCATGTGGACCCAGGAACCGCTCGACGGCACACAGGCGGACGCTCTGCGCGGGGAAGTGGCGACCCTCCTCACCAAAGCGGCGACAGAGGTGGTTTCGCGGCAGGACTCTCCGGCGTTCTACAGCCGACTCTTCTAGCTCCCAAACCAGGCGGCAAGTGGCGTCCAGTTATCGACTTATCAGCTTGGCCCCTCGATTCAGGATGGAGACGGCCAGGACACTCCGTGCGGCCCTCCGGCCGATGGACTTTGCGATCAGCCTCGATCTGTCAGACGCCTATCTGCACGTCCCGATTCATCCGTCGTTTCGCCGGTACCTTCGGTTTGACTTGGGGGGATCGTCTACCAGTTCTGCGCCCTTCCGTTCGGCCTCAACATCAGTCCGTGGGTGTTTACAAGACTGCTCGACGCCGTGATAGCCTATTTCCGTCAGCGCTCCTTGAGCCCGGCCTCCAATTACTTGGACGACCTTCTACTGCGCAACTTGGTTTCCGCAGCCCTCCAGACGGACAGGGATGCCCTGCTTCCCTTCTGCGTCGTCTAGGTTTCCTACTCAATTGGGGAAATCCGATCTTCTCCCTCTCGACGTTTCTACATCGGGGGATGGAATTCCTGACCGACCTCAACCTTGCCCGCCTGCCTCTGGCCAGGCGACAGAAGATCGTCGACTTAGCGACTTCGATGGGGATGGGATCCTCCTTCACCGCCAGGGTCTGGCTTCAACTCCTGGGCCTCCTCAGTGCGGCTGCAGACCTGCTTCCCTTGGGCAGACTTTATGCTCGGCCTCTCCAGCTACGTCTCCTTCTTCACTGGCGACCCTCGGGCGCTCTGTTGGATCTAGTACCTGTCACGCCTCTGGCTCGTCCTCACCTCGAGAGGTGGGCGGACCTCGCTTGGCTGGCTTCGGGGGTGCCCTACACTCCCCGCCGCCTCGGTGGTCTCTCTGTACAGAGGCGAGCCAGGCCGGCTGGGGCGCGCACCTGTTACCGGATTTCTCTCGGCCTCGGGTGTTGGCTTCGGGAGCTGTTCGGGAATCACGTCAACTGGCTGGAGCTGAAGGCAGTTGGGTTGGCATTCGACGTTTGGCAGGAGACCTTGGCCAATCAGGAAGTCCTCGGGCTCTCCGACAACTCGACGGTGGTGGCTTACATACAGAATCAGGGTGGCACTCACTCGCCCTCCCTTTGCATTCTTCGGTACCACCTTCTCCTCTGGTGCAGGGATCGAGGCATTGCCCTACGAGCCCGCCACATCCCTGGCCACCTCAACGTGATGGCGGACGCCCTGTCTCGTCGCGGACAGTTGCTCCACTCGGAGCGGTCCCTATGCCCGGATATTTTTCGCCTGCTCTGCTCTCACTGGAAAACGCCGCTAGTGGATCTGTTTGCCACCAGATGAAACAGCCAGCTCCCGGTCTACGTCTCGCCAGTCCTGGATCCACTCGCTTGGGCAGTGGACGCGCTCCCCATTCCTGGGGTCGGCCTGATTGCTTACGCCTACCCCCCGTCAGTCCTCGTTCCGAAGGTACTGCGGAAGCTTCTGGGATGCTCGGCGGTCCTCCTGCTGGTGGCCCCCCTTCAACTGGACCAAGAGCTGGACCACGGACCTCCTCGCGCTTGCGACGGACCCTCCTCTGGAGCTTCCTACCCCTTCCACGATGCTCAAGCAGCCCCGTCAGCGGCTTTTCCATCCGTGCCCCGAACGCCTCCGCCTACACGCTTGGAGGTTGTCCGGCACGCCCGCGCCGCTAGAGGTTCTCGGATGCGGCAGTGGCGGCAATTGCATCAGCCCGCAGACTCTCTACAAGGAAGGTGTACGAAGGCAAGTGGAGGGTCTTTCCGACCTGGTGCACCTCCCATGGGCTCCCTCCCACTAACCTAGCCTCCCACCAACTGGCGGAGTTCTTCCTGTGGCTCTTCGACGACCGGGGCTTAGCCCCGGTCGCCATCAAGGGCTACCGCGCTATGATCGCGGACATCTACCGTCACCGGTGTCTTCCGGACCCAGGCGCCTGCAAGGATCTGTCGAATTTCTGGCTCACTTTGAACTCCGACGTCCGGTTTCACGTTCCCTAGTACCCCGGTGTGATCTTGCCTGGGTACTGACGTGGTTGAATACAGACCGGTTGAGCCCCTCCCCTTGGCTCGGTTCTCAGACTTGACCCGGAAAACCTGTTTCCTTCTGGCTCTCGTTACAGCGTCCCGAGTCAGCGAGCTTCACGCGCTCTCGATGCTCCCAGCCTGTTTGCGGTTCGTTCCGACGGCTCTGCGCAGAGGCTCTCCGATCCGTCCTTCCTGGCCAAGAACCGCCGCCCGCGGCGGCTCCTCAGGTGCTAACGATACGGCCCCTCCGTGGAGCGGACCTCTCCCCTGGATCGCGGCAACAGGACCCAGTGCGGGCGCTAATGATTTACCTGCGCCGCTCTCAGCCGCAGCGCCGGGGGCGCTCGCGCCTCTTCTTACCTTGTCCGCGGGCAGACGCCACATCTCGGCCCAGATCGTGTCATCCTGGCTGCGGTGGGTGATTAGGTCAGACTACCTAGACCTCTCCCCACGCGGCGCTGAGCCTTTACAAATCCGGGCGCATGAAGTGAGAGCAGTAGCCGCCAGTCTAGCCCTGGACCGCAACTGCTCGGTCAAAGATATTGTGGCAGCGGGTGGCTGGCGCTCAGACTCCACTTTCGCACGCTTCTACCTTAAGAGACCTATCCGGCCGACGTGACTCCCGGGCACGGGTGGGCGACATCTCCGCGGCCCAGCACTCCCTCCGAGCGCTGCTGGCGTCTTAGGCACATCATAGCTGAAATTGTCGGGAGTTCTCTCTCGAGGGGGCCGGCGGAGTGGTTGGGTTATGGTTAGATACGGCACCCTCCGCCTGTTCGCCATTCTCCCAGATAGTAATGCCATCGGTAATGTATTTTGAAAAAACAAATTAATTTTTTTTCTAAAATGTATTTTTTTGAAAAATACTTACCGATGGCATTACTCGGATGGCCCTCCCGCCTGCCCCGCTTGCCTCTTGTGGCTATGTGTGAAACTGACGAGGTCGCCCTGTGCTCGCCGGGATAGGGTAGTAAGGGGAGGCCACCCGGGGTCATAGTGCTTGGATCCCCGGTGTCTCCTCCCGAGTTGTGTGCTACACACAATTTTTGCTGAAATCTATAGGCAATAGAGTGTATTCCCAGATAGTAATGCCATCGGTAAGTATTTTTCAAAAAAATACATTTTAGAAAAAAAATTCATTTTATATAATGTGACAAATGTGTCCATGTTGAAATGGTTTGCTGCGTCATGTTTTTTAAAGTGTTTAATGTAATGCGACATATCTGTGTTGACATTTGAAAATTTAAATATAATTTGTTTCCTTTTTTGTTTTTGTTGACTGCATCAGGAATCGATAGAGATGCTGGTGTCGACACTGCAAAAGGATGCCACACGTACCCTGACACCACTGACAGTAGAAAAGAAGAGACCGCAGCCCCTGAAGATGTTTGAACCTCGTGTGGAGGAAGTGTGAGCGTGATGTCTTAACCCATTCAGCCCTGACGCACTACAGCAGGAGATGGGTCGATCATGATAATTCAAGGGTAGTGCCATGTTAGCTTGGCGCCTGTCAGCGCCAAGCTAATCTGGTACTACCCTTGAATGATCATGGTTGAGCCATCTCCTGCAACAGGTGCATAGTTGTTAGATGACACCTCCAAAGTTTAGGAAATATGTGCGTCGGGCTGAATGAGTTAACCCTCATGTGCATGTAGCTGCAGATACTGTATACAGTACAGGTGGTTGTAAGCACAATGGGGTTAATGTATCTATATACATTTCTTCAACTTCCAGAACTAAATCGAAGAATCATAAGCTACTTAGTCTTTTATTTCCTCAAAAACATTACCGATGACATGACTACATGGGGGGGGAATATCTACTTCTAGGCTCAATTTTAGCCTACTTGCCCGTTGTGTGCCCACACAACCCGAGAGGCACTCGGGGAACCCCCCAGAGGGGCCGAGAGTTATCTCCCCATACCTGCCTTACCAGATCCGGTCACGAGACCATTCAGTCTTTCTACTTCGCTCGTGGAGAGAAGACGTGTCTGGCCCGCGCTCTCGCTGCCTCGACCGGTCTTCTGCCTACTGACGCTTGTTGCCGACTTCGTGTGCTCTGCGCCCGCTTCTACCCTGCCTTCTACCTGGCCTTCTCTTCCTGCTTCGTTGGGCCACTTGCGGGGATTCTTCTGCTTCTGTGGACGGCGGTTTGACTGCCCTTCCCCCCCTTCCCTTCGTTGCAGAGGTAAGGTAGCGGTAGTTCCCTCGGCCGTCCCTCGGGCTGAGAGCCGGCTGCCTGTGGGTGCTTCCCTGCTTTTGCTTTGGGGTTCGTTTCAGTGCGTAGTGCCTGATTAGCTCACGGTCGGCTGTTGCCGTGTCGCGCCCGTTTTGCACGTGGGCCTTGGGCTCCGTGTGTGTTAGCCCGTTTAAAGCCCCGTTAGCCCTCCGAGAGTGCCCCATTACGCTTTCACCGGGAGCCCGCCTACGCTTCGATAATGTCGTTGTGCTCCCGGTGCGATGACTTTAGGTGGCCGACGGTCACTCACTCGGTCTCCCCACCGCGTTCGGTGGTTCCTCGGACCGCAGGTGTAATAATAATAATAATAATAATAAGCAACATTAAATAGGCGCTTTATCCCAATTGAAAATCGGCTCAAAGCGCCGCCCCGACCTGGGCCCAACAAGCGCGCTCACGTGAGTCACGCGCATTCACTCACACACGGAACGTAAACACAGAACTTTCACGTGGTGCTAAGGGCAAGCTCAAGCGAGCTGCTGTAGTTTTTGGAAGTTCAAAATCGTTTGTATTTGAAATTGGTTGGGTGGACTGAATCTGATACCAGAGTGTAAGCGGTGTGCGGCCTGGCCTGAGGTTATGTGGGCGGACCTTGGTCCTTTTACCGCCGAGAGCGTGCCCGCCCGGCTTACGAGCGTTCAGCGCCCTTTTGACACGTTGGCCGCCCTGGCTGTTTCCTCGGCCACTCCCGCACGGAACGGTCCCCTCTTCGGGGTTCGCGGTTTTGTCTGACCACAGGACCGCCACTGCTGCCACGCCCGCTGACCCTTCCGGAGGGTCTGTTTGCCGGCTTAGCGCACGTCTCACTGAGAGTGACCAGCAGCAGTCGGCCTTGAGCCGTCCGTCGTTGACGAGCCGTCCTCACCACTCTCCCCGCACCAAGCCCGCTGATCCTTCCGGAGGATCGCCTTGCCGGCATAGTGGCCTACTTCCGGAGTAGGGCCCGGAGAGACGTCAGCACCGTCCGTCGCGACGCAGCCGCGACCCTGATCCTCACCGTTCCTCCTCCAGACGCCCGCGCTCTCGCTCGCCTCGCGAGCACCGTCAGCGGGATTCTCGACGCCCCCTGCAGGACGATGCGCTCAGCCTGCTACCCGAAGTCTCGGTCTCGGCTCTGTTGGACGAGGAGGATCGCTCGACCTCGCACGCGGCAGCTTCCCCGGAGCTGAAGAGGAAGGTCGCCGCCTTCGTTGACACGGAGAGGCAGGTCAAGCAGTTTAGGTCGCTTCCCCAACCGCCCGGCTTTAAGGGTCTTCGAGACGTCTTTTCGTCGCACCTACAGCTGGCCACGTCCCAGGAGCCGGTCTTCTTCTCCGACCGTCGCTGGCCCGCGGATTTAGACATCTTGTTTCGGCGGGACTGGTATGCTGGACTCTCCCAGGCCTTCTCCATCCCTCTGCCTACGCTGGACCCTTCGGCGGTGTCCCTAGCCGGCGGTCTGACTCTGCTGCGGCGGTCCCCGCTGCGGGGCCTGGACAAGACAGCAACCTTGGTCCGAAACACCTTAGCCTGCTCGGGTGTTATGGAGCTCCTCGCTCAAGCCTTGGTTCGTCGGGTGGAGGTATCCTGGCATCCTTCCATCTCTCCCCTCCTAGGAGACCTGCTGGTCCTCGCGGAGACCGCCAACTGCGCCGCCTACCATTCCTCGGTCAACGCGATGGTGGCTTCGGCCAACTGCGACCTCATGCGTCGAGATGCCCTGCTCCGCCCCTGCAGTACGTTGCCACCGGACCTGCGAGCGCAACTTCACCGTGCCCCCTTGGGTGGACCCTTGCTGTTCGGCGACTCAGTCTCTACGGGTCGGCGGTTCGTTCCTCGTGATGTCTGTGCGACTTGGCCGGAGACGTTTGGTCGGACCTCTGGAGTTTTATCGGCGAGAGCGACCTCCGTCTACTATCTCTCGTCCGGCTCCTGTGGACACTTCCGCCGCCCCTTCGGTAACGACCGCCCTTCCTCGCATCGGCCCCTCAGAACAGTCTGCTCGTCGGGACCCGGCGTTGTGCGCTGACCAGAGGATCGCCACTGCTGCCACGCCCGCTGACCCTTCCGGAGGGTCTGTTTGCCGGCACAGCGCCCGCCTCACTGAGCCCGGCCTGCAGCAGTCCGCCATGAGCCGTCCCACGTTGACTGGCCTTCATCCTCTCTCTCTCCCCGAGAAGCCCGCTGATCCTTCCGGAGGATCTAAACGCCGGCATAGAGCCCTTCTCACTGAGTCCGGCCAGGAGAGACGTCAGCCTCAACCTGCGCGACACGGTCGCGCCCCCGACTCATCCCGTTCCACCGTCAGTTCTAGACACTCACGCTCGCCCCTCGAGCGTCGCTGGAGGGATCATTCGCCTCGCCGGGGTCGTCGCCGCTCCCCCTGGAGGATCTGAACGCCGGCATAGCGCCCTGCTCTCGGAGTCTGGCCAAGAGAGGCTTCAGCCTTAGCTTGCGCGGCAAGGTCGCGCCCCGACTCCCTCCGTTCCACTTTCAGGTCACTTGATGGCTGATCAGAGGACTGCCACTGCTGCCACGCCCGCTGACCCTTCCGGAGGGTCTGTTGCCGGCACAGCGCCCGCCTCACTGAGCCCGGCCTGCAGCAGTCCGCCATGTGCCGTCCCACGTGACTGGCCTTCCTCTCCCGTCTCTCCCCGTTAAGCCCGCTGATCCTTCCGGAGGATCTGTACGCCGGCGTAGCGCCCTACTCACTGAGTCTGGCCAGGAGAGACGTCAGCCCTAGCTTGCGCGACTCGGTCGCGCCCCCGACCCCTTCCGTTCCACTTCTGTTCAGGACACTAGTGCGCACCGCTCGAGCGCCTTCGGTAAGATTGCCGTTCGGACTCAACCTCCGCCCCTGGGTCTTTACTTGGTGGATGGACGCCTTAGTCGCCTTAGCCCGACAGTCCTCCTCCAGTCCACGTCGAACTACCTGGACGGCCTCCGTGGTGCTACCAATCGGAGACCGCGCTAGCCACGGACAGAGATGCTCTCTTGCACCTCCTGGCACACCTGGGCTTCCTAGTAGACGACGGCAAGTCGGATCTCTCCCTCCCGCCGGGTTGTGCATCGGGGTATGGAACTCCCTACCAACCTCAACACGGTGCGCCTTCTGGCACCCCGGATCAAGAAGATGGCGGATCTAGCCGACCAGTTAGCTCGGGAGGATGCAGCCCCCGCCAGAGTCTGGCTTCAGTTGCTGGGTTTGATGAACGCCGCAGCGGATCTTATCCCACTAGGGCGTCTCTACTCCCGACCAATTCAACTGCTTCTTCTTCTCCATTGGCTCACGTCTTCCGGAGACTTGACGACCGCGGTCCCAGGGTCCCAGATGCTCCGTCTGCACCTTCGTCGGTGGACCGACCCTACGTGGCTAGCGTCGGGAGTTCCCTTAGCCTCTCCCCCTCCACAGGTCTCTCCTTGCGTCGATGCCAGCCTTTCGGGGTGGGGGGCCCACCTCCTACCGCGGTGCCTCGCGACGGCGGGCCCCTGGCCCTCACACTTGGCGCACACCCACATCAACTGGCTGGAGATGCAGGCCGTCTGGCGAGCCCTTCAGGCCGGGGAGTACCTCCTCAGACACCAGGAGCTTCTCGTGCTTTCGGACGACACGACGGTGGTCGCTTACATCCAGTAGCAAGGTGGCACACGCTCCCCTGACCTGGGTATGCTCCTCTACAGGAAGATGCGTTGGTGCGGGGACCGGAGCATTATCCTTCAAGCCCGGCACGTTCCCGGATGCCTGAATGTCTTGGCCGACTCTCGGTCTCGCCGCGACCAACTCCTACACACGGAATGGACCCTGCGACAGGACATCTTTCGGATGATCTGCGCCCGCTGGGAGACTCCCCAGGTCGACTTGTTCGCCACGAGGTGGAACCACCAGCTTCCCCTCTTCGTCTCCCCGATTCCCGACCAGCTTGCCTGGGCTGTCGATGCGCTCTCCATTCCCTGGGACGGACTTGTGGCCTATACCTGTCCCCCTACCGTCCTCGTTCCCTACGTCCTCCTCTAACTTCGGGGCTGTTCGGCGTTCCTCCTGTTGGTCGCGCCGTTCGTCTGGAACCGCTCCTGGACCACCGACCTGCTCAGCCTCGCCACAGACCCGCCCCTGCTGCTGCCCACCCCGCGGACCATGCTCAAGCAACCGCGCCAGCCGCTGTTCCACCCCTGCCCGGAGTGTCTCCTCCTTCACGCCTGGAGGTTGTGCGGCAAGCTCTCGGAGCTAGAGTCTACTCAGGTGCAGCAATGGAGGCGATCGCTGCGGCCCGGAGACTGTCGACCCTTCGAGTCTATGAGGGAAGTGGCGAGTCCTCTGTTCCTGGTGCACCGATCATGGCCTTACGCCCACGGATCTGACGCATCCTCCGCTGGCGGACTTCTTGCTCTGGCTCTTCCGAGACCAAGGCCTAGCCCTCATCACGGTACGCGGTTACCTGTCCATGATTGCGGACACCTATCGTCACCTGGGACGACCCGATCCGGGCGCCTGCAAGGACCTAGCCGACCTTATGGGACACTTCGGCATCCAGCGCCCGACACTCCGCTCGCTCATTTCTCGCTGGGTCCTACCCTGGGTGCTCACGTGGTTGAACTCCACCCGCTTCGAACCATTACCTTTGGCCCAGCTCGCGGACTGGGCACGCAAGACTTGTTTCCTGCTGGCACTTGCTACCGCTTCGCCTGTGCGCGAGCTACATGCGCTTTCGGCTCGCCCTGCCGGTCTGCAATTCCGAACAGATGGCTCCGTCCAGCTGCGCACGGACCCGGCCTTTCTGGCGAAGAACAGGTCTCCTTTAACTCCGCCTCAGGTGATCACCATTAGGCCGCTGAGAGACCGACCCCGGTCCCAGGAGACCAGGCTACAGGATCCCGTGCGCGCCCTTAAAGAAATCTATCTGCGGCGATCTAAGCCCATCCGCAGGGGACGGTCGCGCCTCTTCCTACCCCTAAGACCCAAACCGGCGTGACATTATAGCCCAGACGATCTCTTCCTGGCTCCGCTGGGTCATACGCTCCGCTTATCAGGAGATCTCCCCTGAGGGAGCGAAGAGGCTGCACATTCACGCACACGAGGTACGAGCTATGGCCACGAACGTCGCGTTTGATCGAAACTGCGCTGTCAAGGACATCGTGGCAGCCGTGGGCTAGAAAACCGAGTCGGTCTTTGCCCCTTTCTACCTCCGGGACCTGGCTAGCCAGCGAGAGAATCTCGCACTGGTGGGGGGACATCGCCGCCGCGCAACACTCCCTCCCGGTGCCACTGGCACCGTAGATATGCACTTCGCTAAAATTGTCGGGAGTGTGCGACGGGGAGAACGGCGCTGTTCTGCTGGGGGAGTTTTGGGCGGCACCCGCCTCCTCATCGCAATTCTCCCATGTAGTCATGTCATCGGTAATGTTTTTGAGGAAATAAATTCATTTTTCTCTAAAAGGTATTTTTTCGAAAAATACTTACCGATGACATGACTCGGATGACCCTCCCTCCTGCCCCGCTTGCCGCTTTCGAGCGAAGTATCAGACTGAATGGTCTCGTGACCGGATCTGGTAAGGCAGGTATGGGGAGATAACTCTCGGCCCCTCTGGGGGGTTCCCCGAGTGCCTCTCGGGTTGTGTGGGCACACAACGGGCAAGTAGGCTAAAATTGAGCCTAGAAGTAGATATTCCCCCCCCCATGTAGTCATGTCATCGGTAAGTATTTTTCGAAAAAATACCTTTTAGAGAAAAATGAATTTTTCCTTACCCTGTCTGTAGTGCTTTATGTTGCAGTGATTCCTGCAGGAATCATCGTAACAAAATGCACTACCTACAGCCAAAGGGTTACAATGCTGAAAAGTGATCCGCCATTATATCTTAAGGTGCCAAGCTAATTGGGTGCTTCAGTCTGCAACAGTTAGTGGTTTTGGAGTGAAGGGTAGTGTATATCACAGTATCTATTCTCCAGTGAGCAAAGAGCTGCCATTGATTCTTTTGTTATCAATCAATTCGGTTATTTCCCTCTTAATAATAATGAGTACTTGTATAGCGCCTAACCTCGGATTAGAGCTCTAGGCGCTTATCAAAAGCTAATAGTACAAAATAACTAATTACAAAAACACAATTTACAAAAAGTATTTTTAAAAAAAATTATATGTAATTATAAGGTGAAAATGAGTTAATCCTTTGGCTGTCAGTAGCGCTTTTCGTTGTGATGATTCCTGCAGAAATCATGATAAAAAACAATACCAACAGCAAAAGGGTTAACTCATTCTCATTGTATAATGTTGTTTTGCAACTTGGGGAGGTGTTTATGAACTGTTTTCATGCTCTAAAAGATGGATCAGCAATGAAAATTTAGTGGTTGTGGCAGATTAGCTTTGAGCCCTCCCATGCACTGAGCTGATCTAGCTCTACTCTTGAACTATTATGGCTGACCCGTCTTCAGCTGTGATGTCTTTAGGGGAATGTAATAATCATTATTGTGTTATATAATTGTTATTCTTCTCAGGTTTGATGGGAAGAAGAAGCGAAAGGGCAGCCGAGAGGTGCTCGAGAAACAACGCTTACAGCACAAGGTCAAGCGAGAGTTCAAGGGCGCGCTGAGAGAAATCCGCAAAGACTCGCGCTTCCTTGCCAAACAACAGCTGCATGACACATTGACAAAGTGAGTTTAGCTTTTACCTCTTTGAACACAAAAAATAGCAAACAGTCCAGCAAGCAAACCTCTCACTATCAATGACCTTGTAAGTGTTAACCCCATTCAGTCCTGACACACAACATATGATGGATCAATCATGATAGTTCAAGGGATGTGCCAAGTAGTTAGGTGCCAAGCTACTCTAGCACAACCCTTAAACTATCATGGTCGATCTATGTTCCTGAAGGGGTACAAAAGCGTTCAGAGAATCACTTTAAAATTATGTAGTATTTTATTTTATTAAAAAAAAAAATTATTTGTGGGGGTGTGTGGGGGGGGGGGGGGGGGGGGATGTCCGAGAGTGAAAGCACCAAAGTCTACCCCATCATCTGTATTGCGTTATAGTTCTTCACAACTGACACTTGTTTTCTTATGTTCTACAGGGATAGTGACAGAAAGAGAAAGCTGTCCAGGCTCTATGCTGACCTTTCAACACAAGAGGGAGACTTCAAGGCTCTCAAGAGGATGAAGGATAAAGCATAACACAACTAAAATATAGTTGGCATCAATATTCTTCACTTTCAAAGTCAGCTTTTTTTTGTGCTGCATTGACCGCAATAGCTCAAGGGTTTACCTGATTAGCTTGGCACCTGATCAGGCACAACCCTTGAGCTGTCATGATCGACCCAGCTCTTATGACATGCATTAAAATAGCCTGAAACAAGTTGGCTGGCTGTAGAAGTGAGAAACAAAATTGTGACCTTAAAATTCTAGAGGAAAGAGTGAGGCTGTTTAATGTGGTGCGATTGATGTTTATGTGTGGCGGGTATATGTATGAGTACATGTAGAAGACAGTAGAAGTAAATAAAAATACAAAAACAGAAAGTTTTATTCTCTGCCTTTTCTGTGTGTGTTTTAGCATATGCATATGCCATATCTGTGCATTTCAACATAATTATCAACACGACATGCACACCTGTGTTCACAACATATTTGACTTGTACCTTTTTCCTGTTAATGCACATGGTAAAGTAAATTCTGGGCTTTATTTGTTACAAGTATTTGTTTTCTATTCTGTGGGTGCGGTCTTTTTGAATATTATAGAGAGGGGATATTTAATGTTGGTCAGAACTTGGGGTCACCCATACTAATAATAATAATAATGTATATTTTTAAGGCCCCTATACTTACGATGAAAACGTTCTAGGCGCCGTACAAATGACATACTAACATACATACACCTTGCATCCTACAACACGTATATTTTCCCTAACATACACTCACGCACCAAGATATACAAGGAAAATAAGCTTAGCAGAGTGAACTCACCAACAAGAATTTTTTTTTAAATGTAAAAAAAAAAAAAAAAAAAAATCCGGCAGACTATTGGGCCTGTTATGCTGAAGGGGAAGGGGGTATAAACTGATCTATGCAGGCAATTTGGTTTGCAAATTGCAAAAATCATTTGAACACTGCATCACACTTCTCACCCCAGGATTGGCTAGAATGCTGTGAGGTTTCACTGATCTTTATCAAACTATAAATAAGATAAACTTTGCAGGTCGCACATAGGTCACTAGGCCATCATTGCTGCAGGAAAGAACCCCACCCAAAGAGAATATTTTCCTGTTTAAAAAAAAACAACTATTTTACAAATTAAGCCCACACTAAACACATTTAGACAGAATACCTCCAGGATTTCAGAATTTTATTTAACATCTACATTGGTGATATTAGACAAAAAAACAACAACCAAACGTGCAACTTGTTAATATCAAAGAATAGCAATAATTAACATCCAAACCCACACACAAATTACTTATTATAATAGTTTACCCACCAGACTATGAATTATGATATTAACTATTTGAATTGCAATATTTCCATGCAAGATGTCGTACATATTTTCTGATAATTTTTCAACTGTTATTTTGTGTCAACAGATTCGTTGTAATAGGACATTCACAGATTATATGTTTAACAGAGATGGGGCTTAAGGACTCACATTTGATGTCTTTTGAGAATTTTGTTTTCCAAGAATTTAGTCTTAACTTTTATATCAACGAAGCTGTTTTTCTTGAACAAGGTGGAACATGATAAGTATATTTCATATCTTTGTGAGAAAAAAAAAAGGTTTAGCACAGTACATTTCATGTAGAGATAATTGCATATTATTACAAACTGCTGAGTTTTCTCTATTTATAGCTCCCTTTTTTGCTTGTCTGTCACAAATCTCATTCCAATAAATTCTGCAATATATCCCTATTCCTCTAGACATAATACAGCTTATAATGTTTTATTTCATATACTAAGTCTTTTCTTGTTTTACAATCCCAGCTTGTTAGACTATATAGGACAGATTTAGAATCGACACAAATCAAAATGTTAAATATATAAGGTATAATTTGAATATAATTTAGTGCCATGAGAAGCACATACAGTTCAGAGGTAAATATAGAAAATCCTTTAGTGAGATAAAAGATTTCTTCACTTTGAGATCCGGAATAACAAAGCCTGCACCACAGTCTAAAGAATCTAAGATCGACCCATCTGTGAAAATTTTTAAATGTTGAAAATATGTTTTCTGTCATTTTTCTTTCACTAAATATGCTAAAACGTTTACATCCTCATCTTTTTTCAAATCTGTGTAATCTATATCGAAATTAGCATTAATATGTTCCCCCGGAAGTATAGTAGGTGTTACTGGTAATGCTGGTATAGACTTGATATCTATATTGCAGTTTTCTATAGCATCTTTGACATAGTTGCGTATAGGTATAAGATATGGGATTGTTTGCGCTCTCTTCGGGAAATTCACATCTGCGTCTAAAAATATGTCTTCTCGTACTGAATTTTTGATGGACAGGCTTCGGACAATGTATTTTGCAGTTGCTAATTTACGTTTGTCAGATAAAGACAGAATACCTGCTTCTAAGTTTGTAGGCTTTTACAGTACTGGTATGAACTGGCACTCCAAGGGCTAATTTAACTGCTTTACTATCAATGCTTTGCAGTTTCTTTAGAAGTGTAGCTGGGGCAGTAAAGTAGTCTTCCTGACCATACATAAGTGTTGATCGAACTAAAGATGTACCAAGGTGCAAAAAAGTTTTAATGTCCTGACTCCATGGTCAAGTTGTGAGTTTATCAGTAATTTGTTAACAAGTCTTTTTCTTGCTTTATTTAATATGTCTTCAATATGAATTCTCCAAAATATTTTTTTATGTAAAATGTACGCCTAAAAACTTTACACTCTGTTGATAGTTTAAAGGCGTCCCATTTAGGGATAATTTAGGTAATGTCTTAGCACTTTCCCCATTATTGAAAAGCATTAGACATGTTTTCTCCCCAGATGGTTCTAGGCCATTTTCTTTCATACAGTTTGATAATTTGTCCAATTCAATCCGATACATTTTTTTTTAACGTAATCTATAATTCTTTTTGGGGTACGTTTTCTGAAATTATTGTTTATCCAATATTATCTGCATACCTCCACTCATGAGTAATGTTTGCAAAAAAGAAAAAGTTTTGTTTTAACTTTCGGATCACTACGGATTGATCAATTTTTAAAAACCATTTTGCGTTGGCTGTGCGTACATATGGGTGTGCGCACAGGTACTAGATTAATATCGGAGAGAAGCCAAAAGCTCCAGGAACCTGAAACCGAAAGTGCATAGAGTAGCGTACCCTGATACTTGTTGGGCTCATGGGAGTACTTCAATATTATGATTCTACTGATTTATTTTCTTATTTTCTGATATTATTGCCATCGCTGATTCATCAAAAAGAGCCTGTGTATCTTGATAATACTTTGTTTCTAATTCTGCGTAAAACACAAGTCACGTGACCCGGCGAGATAAAAACCACCACCATCCCAGGAAGATGTTCAGTCTTCACAACCTGAAGCGTAACATGGCAACAACGCCGAAAGTGGTGTTGTTAGCGTGTGGCTCCTATAACCCAGTGACCAATATGCATCTTCGGATGTTCGGTATGTAATAATCTCCTTGGTGTTTTGTTTGGATTTCCCGTTTACGGGATCGGCCACTTCATTATGTCGATTACGAGATGTATCATATGAAAATGACATTGCGAATGTGAAAGTAGAAACTTTCTTGGCTATCGATAAAGTCTGTGTATTTTGTTTTAGGACTTCCTGCATGTTTCTTCATAGATGGTGCGCGCTTTAGCCTTTAACACATATCATGCTAATTATTATGGCAGGATTTACTGACGTGTTATGCAGTTTACATAAATATTATTCCGGCCACTCTCACCAATTTAAAACAATTGCACATCTCAGAAAATATTATGACGTTAAAGTTGTTTTTTCTTTTATCGTGTAACTGGTTCATGTTTTGGATAAATGAGTTCTATGATCATCACAGGAGCTAAAGACTATGGTGTCTACAGTACACAGTTTTTTTAAAAATAAAGTTATGTAATTAGCCAAACACATTAATTTTGTACAAGAGAAGCCTAGAATGTTATACGCACTCAATTGCCAAGAGAATGATTTGAAATGCGTACAGTATTCATGAGTGTTCGCAGAGTAATTTTGATTACTAACTCCATTTTGAGCATTATCAAAATTTACTGTGATATTCTGTTTGTGTGTTTCCTGAAACAAGTTTATTGAGAGCTTAAGATAATTAAACACCCAATAAACTTATTTGGGAAATGATTTATAACCATAAATTCACTGTAAATTTTGATTATGCATGCAATGGAGCAAGTACATGTAGATCAAAATTATCTACTCATGTCTTCAACAGTGATTGAATGTGTCATAGGATATTTTTACTTTTTTTAGTCGCTGTTGTACACAGTATGTGACACACTCTGTTGCCACTACAACATTTTGACTCCAGTCTCAACCATGTGATGCTTACGCTTTTTTGTCAAAAATGAGTGGGTTTACTTTAGATATATCAATGTGATAAGGTTTACTTTTTTGTCTGTTTGTTCCTGTTTACAAAGAGGAGTAATTTTACATTTAAAAAAAAGATGGTCAAAACCCACGTATTATCTCTGTGTAATCAGACTTGTTATAAAATGCAAAACATTTTTAACAGAAAGGTCAAATTTAACGTTTCCAACACTTAGTCTTATTTATTTTATTTTCCAGAAATTGCAAGGGATGCCTTGAACAGAACTGGTCGGTACACAGTTATTGCAGGGATTATTTCTCCAGTCAGTGATGCCTACAAGAAAAAGGTTAGGGATTTTATCCTTTCCAGTTCAGTTCAACTACAGTACATACTATTTTACTATGTACTATTTGATGCATTTATGAGTATTATTCCTTTTCTGTCTTTTTTAGTTTTTGTCTTGAGTTTTACAATAATAATTTGCAAAGACATAAATAGCACAATGGAAATAAGCAAACAATGCAGTGCATTTTCTTTGCATTTTCCACGCTTGGTGGTTACCTTTTTGGTCTGAACACAATGAAGCAAACTTAATGGCAGGGAAAAAGTTTGTGAGCAGCACTAAAGGATGTTTCAGGTTGCTTGTAAATTTCTTGGAAAAGTATTGAAACCATGGTGTTGATTTTTATGTGTTTCTTTTTTGTTACTGTCTAGTCTTATATTGTGATTTGTATGTTCTGTATGCAGGATCTGGTGTCAGCAAAACACAGAGTTGCCATGTTAAGACATGCCCTGAAATCTTCAGATTGGATCAGGTCTGTTGTTTTTGGGATTTATTTTCTCATCAGTCAAGTCGGTGTGATCATTACTATTGCAGTAGCGTAGGAAGATATTTTTCATTGCCTAGAACAGTAGAAGTAGAAAGCATCCACATATGCAGCAATGACAATCTTTTTAACAACATCAAAATGCAAATCATGATCTTTTGATTTTTGTTTACCGTAAAATTTATAATTTTTCAGCAATTTTTTTTTTTTGCTCCAAATTTTTGGCATTTGTCCAAAAATGTAAAAGTTGATTTTCAGCATTGCTCTAAATTTTGGCAGTTTGGTTGAAAACTATTTTCTGCAATTAGAGGAAATTTTGGGCAATTGGAGGATACAAATTCCCCATTGCAGTCGGCATTGAAGACAAAGTGACGCCACCATGACTGTACTTTTTGCGGCTTTACAGTACTGCGGGTGTAACTGGTCTAAACCACCGCGCGATGCTTGAGTGAATCAACACCTTTGGTGAACCTACTGGGTACCATCGATAAAGCATAGATCCTCATGTTCCCTTGTATGCTGCAATAACTGTAGGCATGCTTTTTGCCCCATCCACGGTTATAGACAGCTCAGTTAATCCGAATGGGGGAGAGGATTGGGGGGGGGGGGGGCGGGGGGGGGGGGGGGGGGTAGAGGGGGGGGGAGGGTAGAGGGGGGGGGGGGGGGCTGATTCACTATTCACTTGCTGTGTACTGCGTCGGCAAGGCTTGATAGGACGGTATAGCTACATCAACATGCAGCGCATCAAGTTCAGCTGAAGATGAAGTGACTTGCAGCCACCATGAGCCAAGTTCTCACGAGCCCCTGCTGCTTCTAAGGCTGGTGGGAAACTATGTCTCTTGCACAGAGTTTATGCGGTGTGGGCCATCGGTTACCACCGTTAGGCAAGCTTGAAAAAAATATAGTTAGGAGGTTGAAACCACCGGCCTTGAGAGAACACTGCGATCTAACGCTTTAACGCCTGAGGTACACTGATTCAATGTTTCTATTGAAGCATGGGCTTTCACAAGTGTGCACTTTATGTGTTCATTATTTCTTAATCTTAGCCATTGAGATTTAGTGTATGAAATGCTGCAAGAATTGACCAATCAGATTTTTTTTGTAGTCCCAATAAATGGAAATGGTGAGACTATTCTAACGCTTTAACGCCTGAGGTACACTGATTCAATGTTTCTATTGAAGCATGGGCTTTTACAAGTGTGCACTTTATGTGTTCATTATTTCTTAATCTTAGCCATTGAGATTTAGTGTATGAAATGCTGCAAGAATTGACCAATCAGATTTTTTTTTGTAGTCCCAATAAAGGGAAATAGATCAGTATTGATTTTTGGCTCATGTGCGAAGCAAAAGTGAGTATGTTCTGGGCCAGTGGTTGTCCGTCTGCTGTCGTCTGTGGTAAACTATAACTTTGGCATTTTCTGTGAGACTATTCAAGCCACAGTCTTCAAACTTGACCTAAGGATACTTTGTGGCAAGACCTTTCTAAACATACCAATTTGAGTGACCTCCCACAAGGATCACAGGGGATCAGAAAATAGGTCAAAAATAGCTATATTTTGACATAATGTATTTTTTTCTCAAATACTATTCACAACTTCAAATCCAAACTTGGTACAAAGATACCTGATGGGAAGACCTTTCTATGTATACTAATGTGGTTGATCCCTCGGAAAGGTCAAGGGTCACAAGAGCTCAGGAAATAGGTCCAAAATAGCCATATTTTGACAAACGTTGTTTTTTTCTCAAATACTATTCACAACTTGAAACCCAAACTTGCTACAGAGATACCTGATGGTAAGACCTATCTATGCATACTGATTTGGATGAGCCCTCAGAAAGGTCATGGGTCACAAGAGGTCGGCAAATGTGTGTAAAATGCCAATTTTTGATAGAATTGTATATATAATCAACAGTTTTGCAAACTTTTCAATCAAATTTGGCACAAAGGTAGCTGATGATGATAAGACCTTCCTGTCTATACTAATTTGTCGACTAATTGCAAAGGTCAAGGGTCACGGGTTTTTGTTAGACATGTGTGAAAACTGATTAAATTTTGAGAAAACATGGATTTTGCTGGTGCAGAAACCATCCATTTACTTATTGTCACGAAGGTCACACATGTAGATTGGACGTGAGCCATAAGGGCTTTGCCTTTGTTGTTCTCAGATCCTACAGGCCGCAGTATTTTCACTGTGTGACATTTTGAGTGCTTGCTCCAAAGTTCTGCCGCTGCACTTGAGCCCAAATTGGGCCAGGGGATACTCAGTTTCCCCTGCACCCACCGCACCCCCCACCCCACCCCACTATTCCTCTACTATTTGTATTGTGGTATAAGTCAAAGTTTCCTGAAGGATCAGTCATATTACTCTACATTGCATAATGATAATATAGGTTCCCATCTAACAGTTATATCTATTATTTAATTGCTTCTATGTTTGTCATTTATATTGTTGATATTATTGAATGTTTGTATTCTCCATCTAATACCTCCCCCCCCCCCCCTGTTCCCTCCCCCCCTCTCCACCCCCCCCCCCCCTCACACACACACACACACACTCCCCTCCTCAGACATCATGATCATCAAAACACTTGGTATTATTTGGTGGTTAAAGGTGGTTGAAAAATTATATCATTTATGGTATGCTAAATGGTATTCATGATTCTATGTCAGGAATATGTACTTCCGGCATCTTTATTTTCTGAGCGCATGTATAATTTGTAGAAAGCTATTTTTAGAAACTAGGAAATCAATATCAGTCACTGGCAGCTTGATTATAGTTGCCAGATGGGTGGTCTTTTATGAATTCGTTTATGCCTGATTTTGTATAAAATGGGGTTTGACAGGCTATACATTTTGCGTTGGCAAACGCTGTGCTGTCACTGTGAGACAACTACAACATTCTGAAGTTGTTAGGGTACATTTTGTGTAGGTTGTACTTTGTTTTGCTTCCCACTCCCCCTTCCTCCTCCAGAGTAGTGAATGAGGTCAGTTATAGACATAGATCCTCACAAGCCCCTGCAGGTTGCGGGGTCTTATGAGATCAATGACTCTTGCAGACAAAAGACATTCACTGTTAGAAAGCAGACCTGGCAGTGGTGGAGTCTAAAATGACTGGAAAGCAATGTTGCTGTGTTTGTCGTGGTCAGAAAAGCCAATAATCACTATTTTAAGTAACACAATTAGCACATAACATTACCTCAGCTGTTTCATTCATGGGATTTTATAGTGAAAATGTCAGAAACATGCATGTAGTTAATGTAAGAATATAAAGACTTGATCAATAACAAAATTTCCCTTTCATTTACACATGACAAGCTGCATACATGCTTTGTTCAAATTTTTGAAATGTTCTTTGGTCTAGACTTACTGTTGTTAAAAATCTTATTTTAATTTTATTGTGTTATATTTCTATAGGATTGAATTTGAAGAAACAACATGAAAAGAGTACATAACTGTAAGAAGTGCAAGATTCTCAAAGGATAGGTAGTTTTTCTCTTGTAGCAGTGTTCATGTAACAATAATTACATTCGATGACGTAAGATCAGTGCATATCATCCCATTCATATTTGATAGTGATGGGCAGCTCACAGACATTACCTAACTACAGATTTCCCAGTTTCTGCGCTACCCTGGTAATCATACAGTCACACATTGCCTTCTACTTTGAAAGTGTGTGATGATGTCAGCGTATTGAAATAGAAATAGTTAAAGGGGAGGGGGGGGGGGTGGGTGGGGGTGTTTGGGACAAGTGTGTGTTGGGTATGTGGGTAGTGGGTGCCTCTCAAATTCTCCGAAATCATTACTACTGTGTTAGCTGGCTCGAGAGTTAACCCATTTAGCCGTGAAGCCAGGATAATAGATCAATCATGATACTTCAAGTATAGTGCCAGATTAACTTGGTTCCATCATTACTGTTAGGAAAAGAGATAATTTGCCTTACAGAACCTGTTGCCTGTAGTGCCAGCCAAAGATATATGTATCTTCTTAATTATCATGTTGTGCATTGCTTCAGGTTAGACACATGGGAGAGTGAGCAGCCGCAGTGGTCAGAAACAGAGAAAGTACTGACGCATCACAGAGAAGTGCTGGAAAGTCGACACAATGCCAACATAAATCCCACACCCACAAAGCGGAGAAAAACAAAATCCAACGAAGGTATGTTGTTTCGAGTGGGCGGTGTGGTGTTGATGTCTTCTGTAGTGTTGTGTTACTATGATTGGGTGAAAATAACAAGAAAGGAGAAAAAAGAAGAAACAGGAAAATTGTATTGGTGAAAATTGTGGGCAAAAATTAGAAAAACAAACGTGTATACATATGTGTCTGTGTGTTATTTATTGTGCTTCAACAAAATGCGAACATTGTTTTAAATCAGTGCAGTGTGCTGAGCACTGCACAGTTAATTTATTTTTAACAAAAAGCTAAACCATATGATTGCATTTGTAATGATTTAGAACCACACTGTCAGCAATTATTTCAAGCCAGCGTGACAGTGACATATGGCCATCTGTAACCGATACAGAGGGCACTTTCACTACCACCACCAAATACCGCAGATGGATCAACCATGATAACACAAGAGTGGCACCTGATTCGCTTGGTGCCTGGATATAAGCACCTAGTTTATCAGTTTGATCAGGTCATCCATCTGTGATTTTGTGTTTTGCTATGATGATGATGCTAAGAATAAGGTGTGGTATACTGGCTGTCACCAGTAGTAACACTGATAGCCAGGTGGGTGGGTGGGATTTGTGTGGCATTTTCACCTGACCTCCCTCCAGGCATCTGTGAGAAGAGGCTTGATCAATAATGGAAAATCATTAACAGATCAGCATCATTATAATGCACTTCACTATACTGTAGAATTGGTTTTATAACAGACAGGACCTTGACTCAGACGTGACGCTTTTCTTCATAAACCTAAATAAATTAAACCCCTTATATATACATCCACTGATACTGTTACAGTACGGGTGGCTGTTTGCACAAGGGGGTTAGTCTTCACAATAAACTGGTTGTGAAAAGCACCCAGTCTGCTTGTATGCCCCCAGGTGCCGCATTATACTGTAGTTGGCCTGTTTTCCTTACACTTATTGTACATTATGTCGCATAATTTATTTCTGATTATTGTCATAGACAGCAGGTCTGCTTACATGGCAAAATTCAGTTTGTCCATGTTTATAGTACGCCATTTTTGAGAACAGCGAGATTTTCAATGACATCCCACTTTTCTTAAAAAAAAAGACATTCTGGCTTTTGCCAAAAAACAGCTCTTGCTGTCAAATGACACGGTAGATGGATAGGATCCTTAATCATAGCTCGTGGAGTGTGCCTGATTAATTCAGTGCCAAGGGAGGCCATATGTTTTTCAGTATTTGTATCTTTGGTCTGTTTGTTTATTTTTTTAGAGATTTGTAATGGGTCCTTTTTTACCCTTATGAGCCCATGCACCCCCTTTGACTGTACATGGATTGGGTCTGTGCTGTACATGAACTGAGATAAATAGGTGCCACATAATGTTGCTTCATGCCTGTCTGAGTACCCATGTCTGTCCCTGATAATGAGACCTTAAAAGTGAAATCTTTTTTCCTGCTTTCCCACTTGAGTAATCTCAGATGATGAGAAGGTAAAGCAAACCCACGACCTTGTCAGATTACCAATGGCTCTATAGACCTGCCAGACAGTGTACAATACAATACAATACAAATTTATTGTCTGTTCGAGTCAAAGCACAACACCACAAAACAAGACACTAATAAACACTATAAGAACATTCCATTAAAATTATCATTGCAGCAATCTATCACAGGCAATCTATCACAAGCAATCTCTCACAAGATCAATGGAGGTAATGTTAAGTAGATCACACATTATACATCATGTCGTTATAAACAAGAGTTCAAAATCGAGACAGCAGTTGGAATAAAAGACTTCTTAAAATTCTTAAAAACATCCTTTTTGGCAAGTGGCATGTTGAAACGTATGCCTGATGGTAGCAACTGATCAAAAAGTGTTTGACGAGGATCACTGACAGTCCTAACCGGCAGCTTTCCTTCAGACAGCCCTATGGTACAGATCATCCAATGGGTACAGACCTAGGCCAATGATCCATTATAAACAAGAGTTCAAAATCGAGACAGCAGTTGGAATAAAAGACTTCTTAAAATTCTTAAAAACATCCTTTTTGGCAAGTGGCATGTTGAAACGTCTGCCTGATGGTAGCAACTGATCAAATAGTGTTTGACGAAGATCACTGACAATGCTAGCACCTATCCTTCAGACAGCCCTATGGTACAGATCATCTAATGGATACAGTCATAGGCCAATGATCTTCCCAGCTGTTCTGACGATACGTGACAGTCTACCCCTGCTTTTCATACTGAGGTTGCCATACCAAGCAGTGATGTTAAAAGTCAGTATGCTTTCAATCAGGCTTCTATAAACGAATTCTAAAACCTTGGAACTAACATCAAAACTTTTCAGTCTCCTAAGAAGGTACAGACGTTGTTTTGCTTTTTTCATAATCAGATCGGTGTTTCCAGTAAAAGACAGCCTACTATCCACAACTGTGCCAAGGTATTTAAATTCAGTGACCACTTCTGCAGGTTGATTATTAATTGAGACAGGTAGAAAAATATCATCAACTTTCCTGTCATCAATGACGAGCTCCTTGGTTTTCTGTACATTCATATCCAGAAAACTATTTGCACCATCACTCTAATACTGCTATCTGTGCAAAGTACTCAGCCACTGTCTTCTTTTTGGAGAACTTAACCCATATCATTTGGAATACACCAGTGTGTGAAATAAGATTGACTAAAATAGTTCAAGGGTAGTGCCAGAATAGCTTGGCGCCTCTAGGCACCAAGCTATTCTGACACCACCCTTAAACTAAAGCCATTGGTCTGTATCCTTATCTGTAAGTACCATAATGTAGCTTGCATATGGCAGTGTACAAATTTGAAGCTTTTAGCCTCAGTATGATATGGGTTAAGAGACGAGAAGTGGCAGTATGACAACGCATATGGTCTGTGTAGCTGATGTATGTAATTATCAGCAGGGGACACTATGGAACATGTAAACCTAATCCCTTTGGCTGTCGGTAGTGTGTTTGGCCGCGCTGATTCCCAAAGAAATCACCTCGACCAAACACGCTACCGTCAGCCAAAGGGTTAACCTGATGATTTTTCTCACCGGGAGACACAGTCTCGGTCTGCAAGTGGTGGAGGTTTTCATAACTGAGCTGCAGGGGCACACCAGAATCTATATACGCATGTTTCTGATGTAAGAATCTAGCCACCCCAGTGCACTAAGGTCCTCAGGCCGACGAAGGCCGCAGTGGGCGCGGGCCCACTGCGGCCATCGTCGGCCTGAAGACCTTTGCTACTGGGGATGGAGTTATATGACATCAAGCGGGGTTCTGTGGTTGATTTGTTATCAGCAGAAATGGCAAGTGGCCGTAAAAAAAACAAACTGGGAATAATATTTATGCACAATCATTGTTAGCCAATAATGACAGGGTGACAGCATGAATTAATACTTGCTTGTTTGACTGTGTTGCACTGTCAGGTGTGGTTTCAGCCGGGCGTGTTTTTATTATATTGATGGATAATTGGATTTGGTTCAGTGAAACTTGCCTAAACACATGGTTCCAAACAGTGCTGTAAAACGTATAATTATTAGTTTTGTTTTGTACTATTGTGCAACATAATAAATATGCAAGTGAATATGAACCACCAATATATTACATACTATAACTTTTGAGAAATAAACTTTAACAAACAGTTAAGACAGTAAACTTCACATAAACTTCAGATGTAACAAAATTTGGATACATAACAACACTTTTTCAGAGATCCCCTTTTCACCTTTTGTTTGTAATTTCCATTGCGTAACAAACTTTCGATATATATATACAAGAACAAATCTGGGCCTCCCTTGCAATTTGTTGTATATCCTAATTTTTATGTATTAAGTAAGAATGGTCTGGAAGAGATCACTCTCATTTGAGATAAGACTCACAATATCTTAGTCACTCTGAACTGAGCATTGACACACTTTTGGTCGTTGTTTCATTTGCAGGTGCGTTTTAGTTATGATACATACGTGTAATACTAAATTGCATGCTAATCCCACATTCTTTTTTTCTACATAGGTTTGTTCACATGTATAAACTTCAAACATGTTTCCTTTTCATTACATACTTCAGACTGCGAGTTCTGTACAGGACCGTTACGATTTGACTGGTGGTATTAGCAGGAAATCACTTATTGATCACCATTATCGACTTTATCCTAGGAAGCATACGATCCACAGGCCGCCGACGGCGGTCCATGGGCCTTTGCTTACTTTCTTTCAGCCATCCCTTCAGAACTCCATAAGACGCATAGATTCTCGCCATGAGCACCTGCAACTGCTTAGGAACGTCTGTACCCTTAGCTCAGGAAATCATCCGCATTTACATCCTCCGATGGAGGACATAGTTGGGATTTTCAGTCTATGACTTTTTACATTTAAACTTTAAAGTGACCTCCTCCAGGCATTAAAGGTTTTAGCCCCGGATCCCTACAGCAGGATATGCATGGCTTGACCATGATAAATCAAGGGTAGTGCCAGATTAGCTTGGCGCCTTCAGGCGCCAAGCTAATCTGGCATTACCCTTGAATTATCATGGTCAAGCCATCTCCTGCAACTGATACATAGTCGTTGGGCAACACCTCCAAAATGTGAGAAATGGGACCTTGGGGCTAAAAGAGTTAATAAATCTGTTAAATGTTCTTAGTATGTCTCACAGTAATGCTAGACAAAAGGGCTAACTGAAATTATGAAGTTTGAATATCGTAAAATGAAGACCTTTTTGCTCTTCTTCTCCTTGTATGCAGGAGAGTTCTTTCGTTACGCTCATAATGCAGTGCAAAACCTGAGTACATGTGCCTACTGACGTGGAATGGGAAAAGAAGTATATCTAAGAAGTCTTGGTTGAGCTCAGCAAGACAACATTGATAAGCCGTTGTGTGGGCAAATTTCAGCAATCAAAGCCCACCATGGAGCAGGTGGCTGTGATGACAACATTCCACTATTTCGGGCGTTGTCCTACAAGATTACATTACAGTTCAAAATAGAGATCGATTATGATAGTTAAAGGGTGGTGCCAGAATAGCACGGCGCCTGGAGGTCAGCCAAGCTGTTCTGGCACCACCCTTGAACTGTCGTGTTTCACTCAAATCTCATGGTGTGTCAAGCCAGAACGATTTAAGGACATCCGTAGCATGGTTACAATGTAGGGCAAGAGGGAAATGCGGTGTGTGGCAAGTATTCACTGGCTTCCGCTCTCTGCATTTCACGCTCAATTCTGATTTGCATCTGGTAATTTCCTCACTTAACCAGTTGCTGAAGCCAGTCGGGTTTTCTTCAGACCTGTGGCAGCGTAGAGATTAGTTTCAGTGTTTGGTTGGCGTTTGATAGAGTGGGGGTTCATTTTGCTTAAACATGAAAATTGTATCTTTGCAAAATTATTATATGGAAAACACTTTAAAAAAAAAAAAAAAAAAGCATTAACAATTATTCAATTATTAAACATTTTCATTCAGACTAAAGATATCAAAGTGCATCAAATGTAAAATGAATAGTATTACACGTGTATTTATTAGTCTGTAAAACGAACAAAGCATTATTTTATTTGTTAACATCTGTTAAGTTTTAGTATGGCATAATTAACTCATTCTACCCCATCACCGAAATCCCCAAATTTTTCCGCTGTCCTCTGAAGACTGCTTTGCAGTGCAGGACACAGATCGACCATGATAGTTCAAGGGTGATGCCAGAAGCTATTTTGGCATCGCCCTTGAACTATCATGGTCGATCCTTATCTTGCTGTGGTGTGTCTGGGGTAGAATGAGTTAAATTATAAGTAGCAGGCAGAGGCCCACTGTGACATTCCTGTCCCAGTGGACCGGGGCATTCAGTCGCGTTCTGGTTATTTGCTGTCAGCAGAATTCGGTAATAAGTGATATGAACAGATCATTTAATGAAAAAAGCGCCCTACATTTCTGTTGACGCGTGGTGCCCTTGGGAAATCTTACAGAACTGCTTGCGTGGTCGCATTAGGTCACGGAAAACAGAGAATTGAATGACGCTTGTTTGCTGTGCCTATCGCTAGGGAGAAAGCCTCGTACAATCTGCCGTCTTCGCTGTGCACGTATTGTGTCAATCCTAGTCGTTCGTCGGAAATCAGAAGCAGGTCAAACATGCAAGCGATTTCGCCTGTTTGTCCGGGCCTTTAATCCACTCTTTTCGTCGAAACGCGTGCAATTTTGACCAGCTTCTGATTTCCGGGAATCGTCTATTAACCCCTGCCCTGCTACCGCAGGAACATTTTGTGACTGGAATCTGTGTGCAGTGAGCGACCAAAACCCTAGGCCTTAAAGGCCCACTACCGCCGTAACTGTTCAAAGATACACTTCCGTAACGAGATGGTTGCGAAACGCTACAATCAGGTCTAGTTATGGTTCATTTAGACACAGGAGAATCCAGTTCAACACACGTCGTCTATATCAAGTAACCTGACAATGATTCCACTCCGTTCTATAAATACCACGCTACGAGTACGAGAAACAGCTAAAAATAGATTGACACGCTAACGGCTGCGCATAACAGCATACGATTGCGCGTGTGCTTTTGCTGCGTGTCCAAACTGCTGGTAAAGCTCATTAGGTCAGTGTGTCGACAAGGCATAACAAACACAGCTGGTGCTGAAATGTGTCTTCAGATTTATGCCTCTTGCAGTTCGCTCGGTTCACTATTTGTCGGCTGTGAAGGAGTGAAATGCTTCAGACGTCAGACATTTGATTTTTCAGTCACACCCCATCGACAACAAATCTTTCGATACGCTTGATGTGATTTACTTGCTGATTAAACACACATTCCTGAACGACATTCCCAAGTTCGTGTCCCAGCAAACATTTGTGCGTCTCATTTTCAAAAAAAAAAAAAAGCTCTTTAAAAAAGTACTTAAAGAACAGTCCAGAGCAGTGATATTATGGTTATAATCGTTTATAAACGTGGGGTTCGTGTTCGTTTTGTTTTGTTTACGGATAGCCATTATTTAAAAAAAAAAGTGGCACATTTGATGCCGGTCAGCGTACAGTGAAAAGTCTCTGGACAGAGTGTGAATGCGCTCGCAAGCGGAGTGAGGAAGCCGCTGTAATATTGACAGAGGGTAATCGTTCCAACGTGTCGGGCAATAAAGCTGACGTCCCACTGTGTAGTCATGTTGTCGGAATAATCAAATGATCATATGCCGTAATCAACAAGTTTTATGTGCGTAGATTATTCTCTCTCTCTCTCTCTCTCTCTCTCTCTCTCTCTCTCTCTCTCTCTCTCTCTCTCTCTCTCTCTCTCTCTCTCTCTCATTTCTGTACAGATAATATTTCAGCACAGGAATTTACTTTGTTAATTAAAACGTATGCCCTTTTTTCCCGGGACATTGATCAGAGCTAAAGAGATTTCATTGAAACTGATCCTTGCCGCATGCAGACATTTTCACTGCTGTCGAAAACTCCATGAGATGCACGGACGGTAAGTGCACAGATGTAGGTTAGATTGGCGCATCCCTCTTTTTTTTTCCTGTTTTCCCCTGTAACCCCTTCACCGTGTTAACCCATTCAGCCCTGACGCACTACAGCAGGAGATAGATCGACCATGATAATTCAAGGGTAGTGCCAGATTTGCTTGGCGCCAAGCGAATCTGGCACTACCCTTGAATTATCATGGTCGATCCATCTCCTGCAGCAGGTGCATAGTCGTTAGATGACGCCTGCAAAATTTGGAAAATACGTGCGTCGGGCTGAATGAGTTAATCATAACCACTCGACCAAGACAGGGAGGATGAGAGTTATGTTTTGCCAGTGAGCTCCGTTTTGTCAGTTTTGTTTTGCTTAGCTATCAGATTGGAGTGTGTGTGTTTGCCATTGTTGCTGATTTATTTTGCACATATTTGAGTTGTTGTTTCATCAGGCTTTAGTTTGTAAATAAACAAGCGGGTGAAAGGAAGTGAATTTGGCATAGCCATGTATAATTTAGTACGCGTCCCAATAAGGCAGGTTTGAGTTATCTCCTGCACTGTCCGCTAGGGGAGATAAACGACCACGACAGTTCTGCTTTAGCGCCCATACAGTGGACTGCAGTCGTGTTTCAGGAGGCTTCGGTCGTGTTTATGCAGGTCGGCACTACCTATAAGCTATCACCGTCGGTCCCCCTTTCGTTCCGTTAGGAGGTGAAGAGATATGTGTCTAGGTCAGCGAGCAAGCCCCTCATCGATCCAGCCTGGTCCACCATTAGCTTGCCAAGGGCCAGAACAATCCAGATCCTTCCTCGATCTGCATGAGGCATGGATCCTCATGAGACCCTGCAGTCGCAGGGGCTCATGAGAATCTATGCCTCATGTTGAGACTATTTAAATCTTTCCTCAAAACAAGTAAGGATATGTGGGAATCAGTCTTTGACTGGGTGAGATTGAATTGTGTCCACGGGCCAGAAGTCTGTCTTTCAGTCCGTGATTTTATTTGGCGCTACGCCGCTGGAATTCATTACTGGGCTTTAGAAGATGATGGACGTAACGAAATGGCGTAAGGTTTCGTATTCCGTTTGCTGTTTTACACGTGTGAGTAGGAATTCGACTGTCAGCAGTCAGTACTGTGCAGGCACAGACCGACGGACGCATGTGCGCCTTCATATGTACATCGTCGTACACGCTCACCCGCATGCACACAGAGAAAGAGGTAGAGGTTGTGATACAACAGAATCACGTCACTGCCTACTCACCCCCCCCCCCCCTCTTCCCCACGCCCCTCCCCCCCCCCCCCCACACACACACAAGAAGAAGAAAAACAGCAGTAAACCATTTGAAAGCTCGCATGATATCCTAGAGTAAAATACACGCGCACACACAAACACATACCGCGGTACTCTAGATGAAAACACACTCCAACAAAAAGTATCCCCACCCGGGTCTGCCCTGGGGGACTTGGGTGGGGTTAGGTATTTTTTAGTTCCCAGGGTCACCCTGGTCAGCCCCACAGGGTGGGTTTTTCTCTCTATTCTGGGGCATGTGTTTCTGTCTACCCTTTGTCCATTCACCTGTTTTTACCTTTTTAAAACTCTCCCTACTGTCTGCACTGACTGTAGCTCTTGATATTGGATGTGCGTTGCTAAATGGTCTTAGCTTTATTTAGGCCCCATGTTGTAGGTTTAGTTAACGTATTTGACCGGCTGGCGACTTACATTCAATTTTCTGTTTAGTTTTTTTTCACAAGCAGTGCAGGCACGTCCTGAGAAAGCCTTGTTGCTGTCAGGACGTTAAGCAATGTACAATCAATCCAACAAAAAGTAGCCCAGTTCATCCGTCTTGTCTCCCGACTGAAAAGCTTTCTCCTCAGACCATTAAATCTCTTTATTTTTTATTATCGCGGCAGCCTCCCTGAAACCTGTCTGTGACAAATGTCGCCTTTTCCCCAAGGGGCCAGGGCTGTCAATCGTCAGCTGATGCACCTATGCCCCCTTGCGTGTGAGAACACAGAATTAAGTGCCACATATCACGGTGTTTAGAAGCGTAGGTCGTAATACGCCCATGCAGGTTGTTGAGTATGCATGCCTCTAGTTGTCGATGAAGGGCGTTTGTTATTGAACTGTCACTTGTAGTGTTAGAGACTCTACAGTTCAAACCGTTCTATTTTACGCACACTGGCGTCAGCAGTTTTTGTCTACCGTATTGATAATACGGTAGACTTTAAAATGGGGCTGGTCGGAGCGCATTCCGGAGCATGCACATGACGTTTTCGGCGGGCGGGGCAGAAATTCTGGCAAAGAAGTAACAAGATAAAAATGACGTCACGTCTAGCTACGCAAACCTTGCTAGAGAATGTCTTTTTGGCGCCATTTCGCCGTGTGTGTGTGTGTGTGGGTGGGTGGGTGTGTGACAGCGAATAGAGCCCGCGTTTGGAGGACGGACAAGCTTGAAATTTTAGGATATTGTCCCTAAAGTGAAGAATTATCTCGGGACCTTTTTTTTAATTTTTATTTTATTAAGACGCTCATTGGCGAGAAAATGTCCGTTTTACAAAAACCGGATGATCCTCACTGGAGTCCGTAATTTTTCTTATTTTTACTTAGATATTTTGCGTATAGCTAGATAAAAGGCAGATATTGAATGAGTTCGTTAACCAGCATTGTACCTCTAGAACCTTTTGTGTGATAATCAATTTAAAAACAAACAAACTATGCTTTAACGTTTTTAGGATTAATTTCACGAATTATATGGGTTAATCTTAAAACAATTGAATTTTTTTTTACAAAAAAAACCAATCTTCCCATTAATATCCGCATAATTTTTCATAAACATTTGCATAAACCTGCTGTTTGTCCCGGCCCTGGGGTAGGATTAGGTCAGATTGTGACCTGTAAGCCCTAGACGTGAAACTCAGCAAGAAAATTGCAAAGTTGATTCTCTGATACGTCAAATGTTAGTACTGCGATGAGTGACGTATAAATCGAGTCGTCACTATGAACACAGCGTCGTGGGACTCATGATGCCATGACGTGAAGCTTGAAGTGACGTCATTTCGCTGCTTGTGCTATTCTTCTTCTTCAGAATAGCTATGCTACGCCAAACCACAGAGCTTGCGAATGACGGAAATCGCCATGTGTCCGTCTTTATTTCTGTGGGCCAGTGTCTGTGGATCAGAGGGTCGGTTAGAGTAGAAGGAGATGGATTCCTGTCGCTACACGAGCCCACAGAGCGTACGATGGCGGGAAGCGCCGTGTGTCCGTCTTTATTTGTGTGCGCCGACGCGTGTGTTGATCAGGGGTTGGCTTAGAGAGGAGGGAAATGGATCAGCATAATAAGAAAAAAAATAAAAATAAACAACTCTAAATGTTCCTAAAAGATAAACGCATCTGAGCTCCAAACAATACGGTAGACTTTGGGATGAAACCCTCATCTTGTTTTAGTTAAAGCGAACTGCTCCAGGCTGTAAGGGCTCAATAGACCCTTTACTTTAAATAGTCAACAACAGCAGCCAGAGTTTATTATAAAATAAAGTCACTCATTCACTCTCTCACCAAAGATAAAGAACGAAAAACTTCCACGCACGGCCATTCAGCTACTCATACATCAATAATTTAAGCTAGAAATACATGTAACGATAAACTTAACAGAGTGACTGTCCATATCCACAGAAATTGTGTGCAAAATAATTCTTTGGATTGGGGAGTGTAGAACGCAGAGGGACTTCCTCTAATAGATCGCAAATTCTTAACATAAATGTTCTTACATTAACGCTGAACAATATGGTGAACTTAAATTATGAAGTTTAACTCATTTGGCCCAGGACCGAAATGCCCAAATTTTGAAGTTGTCCTTTGAAGAACTGTATTACAATTCTATAGACAGATCAAGCATGATAGTTCAAGGGTGGCGCCAGAATAGCTTGGCGTCCATGGGCGCCAATCTATTCTGGCACCACCCTTCAAAATCAATCATAGTTGGTCTGTCTCTAGAATTGTGGGCGCCAAGCTAATCTGGCACCACCCTTGAACTGTCATGCTCGATCCATGTCTTGCTGTGGTGTGTCGGGGGTTGAATGAGTCAAATGTAACACAAAAGACTTTTTATGCTCTTCTTCATTTTCGTACGCAGGTAAGTTCCTCCGTTGCGTCCCAAAGGTGGTGGAAAATACATGTAGGTATGTACCTGCGCATACCCGCTTGGGTTGTGAAGAGAAGGGCGGAAAAGACAACCTTTTTTTACCTGTTGTAGCGGCGATTTTTTGCAATCAGAGCCTGCCCTGGAGCAGATCGCTTTCACTTATCCTATTCAGCTCCGACATACTACAAGAAAATATGCACCGAGAGTGATAGTTCACAGGTGGTGCCGGAATAGCTTGGCGCCAAACTATCCTGGCACCACCCGTGAACTATCATGGTCAGACTATGTCCAGTTTCGTAATGTGGTCTTTCCAGGATAACTCTCCATATTGGGTGTTGCGACCCAGGTGCTCAGTGTCTTCCTGTTGAATACTGCGAAAGCCGATAGAAAGCGGTTCAAATACTTTGCGTAGTGACTTGCGCAGGATTTGAGCTCACTCACGCAAGTAACACACACTGGTGCCAGACCCATAGAAATCAGGGGCCATTTGCATGAGTGAGCTTAGTCCTGCGCCAGCCACTAAGCAAGGTGATCCGCTACAGCGGAGCACCTTGCTTAGTGGCTGGCGCAGGGCTATGCTCACCCATGGAAATGCCCCCCACTCCCAAGACTCCGTGGAAAATCGATACTCCCGGTAGAGTGGAGGCAGTACTGATGGACTGTTAACTTCTGTAATTGGTCTAAGCATGTGTTTATGGCCCCTGATCACGCCAGTACCCGTATGACGTGTTACGCTTACATCACTTTTGCTTTCAATGGAATCGCATGTGTAGTAGACTCAGCTAGCAAAAAACAGAGAGCAGCGAACAATGCAAATTGTTGTTTGTGGTTTGCTTGTTGCAACTCGGATGATCACAGTGCTTTGTATGGATCTTCAGAATGGGCAGATTGGGAAAAGGGGAGTGTGTGTTGCTGGGGGGGGGGGGGGGGGGGGGGGGGTAGTTGAAATCAGAGCGCAAGTAAATACTGCCCTGTGTAGTCGAGATTCGTACGTGATACGTCCCTGTGTGCTGGTCTGTGATGCTGGGCCTTACGGCCATAGGTCGTAAGTGCAAAATCACAGAGCAACATGCATTTATGTCCCTTGCGACATCATCAGTAGAAAATACTTGATGAGAGGCTTGTTTAAGCCAGTCATCTGAAGAATTGCACCAATTTTCTCTTTCAGAGTGCGAGTCTTAAAAATCGTTCATGCACAACAGCTATTGAAAGCTTGAAAAAAAAAAAACAACATTGCACCCCCTCCCCCCCCCCCCCTCCTTCTCTCTCTTCTCTCTCTCTCTCTCTGTGACCTCATTGTGCATTCATACATACAATTCAGACAGATTTAGACACGTTCAAATTCAAGTACACAGACGCTTCATTTGACGGCATAAAAACCTGCCAGTCCATGATTAGCTTGATATTCGTGTAATATTCTCTTCTTTCAGTGAAAGAGAAGAAGATTAGAACTAAGTGTACGGTAAACAGAACAAGTCTGCTCAAATACCAAATTGTACGCTGGCAAATACGGAATACGTTCTCCTAATGGCTGCCGACAAAGAGGATGAAGACAGATAATGTGCCCACAATTCTCGTGTCCATTTTGCTCTTTCATCCAGGGATTGATTTTAGGTGTGTAATTCACGTTTTGAGTCGGACAACTAATGGGAACAATTTACGACGCAGGGAACCAAAAACCACAAAAAAATTAAGAAAAAAAAAAAGTCTTAAAACCTACGTTCCGATATTCAGATGCCCTTAGTCAGCTGTTTAAATCTGCAAGAGGCGTAGATTCACATGAGCCCTTGCTGTGCAATGGCTCATGTACATCTATGCCTCTCGCTACAGTTCAGCCCCATTTCACATCCTCTGATTGAGAAAGTATTCAGGGTTAACTGTAAAACTGACCAAGAAAAGTGGCAGTTTAGTATGTCACTCGTCATTTTCTGGATTCATCGCACTGCGCATTAAAGGGAAGGACTTTTCCGTCTCCGCGTTCTTCCATTTCTGCTTATTTCAAGAGAGTCTTTTTTCTTCTTCTTCAAACCTATAAATTATATTCTCTGTGATCGTTGTATTCGTCTTGTACGAATTTGCTGGTAGTTGCTTCGTTTGATTATACCGATTTGTCACTTATGGTTAACTGTATAATCATGTCCAGACATTTAACTCTTGCATATTTGGGGGACCTGTTAGAAAGGTCCAAACACAGAAAATCTTAACTCATTCAGCCCGACGCACGTATTTCCCAAATTTTGGAGGCGTCATCTAACGACTATGCACCTGTTGCAGGAGATGGATCGACCATGCTAAATAATCATGGTCGACCCATCTCCTGCTGTAGTGCGTCAGGGCTGAGTGGGTTAAGAAAATATGCGGATTGGTCTTGCCCGTAAGCCATGAAGGCTCTGCCGTTCTTGTTTCTTAATGGCGCGGCACTTTGATCCAAGCTTTCAGAAAATACATCTTGGAGAAGAGAGGAACGCAATATCTCCGTGTTTCTTTCTCTCTGTTGACTAAAAGAAAATGAACTTCGATCTGTTTTCCTTTTGTCTGACAGCAACACAACAACACAACGTGGTCGTTAAAGTGCTTCACAAAGTTTGTGGGCCAATATTTTCTTTTCGTCAAAATTCATCTTCATCCAGAATAATGGGGTAATCCCAATGTCGATAGATATTCCAGTGCATATCGCGAGTATTAGAAAGTATTGACGGAAAACTAAAAATATTGCTTTCGTGGAATTTGAAAGATCGGCTTCAGATATTTATCAAATGGAGTGAGTTATAAATCCGCGGAAGCATACGAGTGAATGCTCTTTCCATTTCCAGGATATTCTCTAACCATCCCCGACGGGGTCCGCTCACCGAGAAATTTCATCATACATCCAGATCAGCGACTGGTCAGATTGGCTGTTGCAAGTTTTTTATCATAAACAACAAAATGTTACTTGCCTTCTATTCTATAAGCGCGAGGGGGAAAAAACCAACATGCCAAGGATGACGTCATTAGAATGACGTCATTAGAAATCATTGATTTTTAAGTCCCTTCTATTTATAAAAGGGACTTTTTAGGACGGGTCGCGGCCGGGCGAATTTAATAGCATGTCCATCATGTTAAAGGTGGGCAGGCTAAACCTCTAACAATTGAAGTAACAAGCTAAAAACTACGTCATGTCTAGTTACGCTAACCTCGCTGCTGAACGTACATTTGGCGCGAAGCGCCGTATGTATGTATGTGCGTATGTATGTGTGTGCGTATGTATGTAAACAAGAGAATCTCCGATATTTCTGTACACACAAGCTTGAAACTTGGCGAAATACTTTCTTAAGTGGGTGGCTAATAGAGAGCCTTCGAGCATATTGTAATTGAATGTCTCATTGAAGACATAAACAACCGTTTATAGGAAGTCGGTTGACACAGATTAGAGTCCGTAATTTTTGTCATATTTACTGGAACGTTTGCACATAGCTAGTTTGGAGAAAGACATTGGATGAGTTCGTTAGCCAGCTTTGTATCCTTTCAACTTCTTTAGTAAAAATTAATTTTGTTCAGAAAATAATTAAAACAGTAAAAACACTTGACTTCTGGAGAAAGTCAGACAGTGCCGGTGACGTAAAAGAAACAACTCTGTCACCACGCAGACATATGGCGTAATTCTCTCTCTCTCTCTCTCTCTCTCTCTTGCTCGCTCTTTCTCACACATATGCGCGCATCTCCAAGAGGCATAGATCCTCATGTGCCCGGAGGGCGCATAAACATCTATGCCTCTTGAGGATGTTTGAAGCGCGCGCATGTACTCACGCACACTCGTACATACACACATATCGACACGATCTCAGAAGAGCATGCAGGTGTACTTAGTATAGCATGTAGCTAGGTAAAGTCAACCTGATTTCACACAAATTATAGCAAGACTAAAATTGTACCGTGAAATTCTAGTTTTGTCCCCATTTTCGCAAGTCTTGAATCGAAAGCGAAACTCGTATCACGTTAAATATAAAATTATGTAAAACAAAAAAATACGTCATGACAAATGACGTTTGACAAACCAATGACACATATGCGCGCATCTCCAAGAGGCATAGATCCTCAAGTGCCCGGAGGGAGCATGATCATCTATGCCTTTTGATGATGTTTGCAGCGCGCGCATGCACGCACGCACACACACGCACACACACACACGCACACACACATCGATGCGCTTTCAGAAGAAAATTCAGGTGTACTTAGTATAGCAACCTGATTTCACACAAATTATAGCAAGCGTGAAATTCTCGTTTTGCCACCATTTTTCCAAGTCTTGAAGCAAAAGCGAAACTCATATCACGTTAAATATAAAATTATGTAAAACAAAAAAATACGTCATGACAAATGACGTTTGACAAACCAATGACGCGTATGCACTGGGCGCGCCCCTTATAGAGTTCACTATGACGCATTGGCACATGTGCAAGGCTTATTCAAAAGGAGATATTTCAACATCAGAATCAAGTCAAAGACAAAAGGTAGAGACCCTTGACAGCGAAGACAGCTCTCATATAGAAGTGACTTTGTGGGTTATGGTTCATCCCATCTTCTATTCTAATCCTTTTGGCTGTTGGTGTCGTGTTTGGCGGAGATGATTCCTGCAGGAATCGCCTCGACCAAACACGACACCGACAGCTATACCATCTTTAATTTTAGTCACTTAGCTTGACTACTTCACAAATAATATTTGGGAAAAAAGGGGGGAAAGCTGCCCTGAGACTTCCGGATCAGCATGAATTGTTCACTTCTTGCAATGTGGATTCAGTTGACCTTTTAAGTCCTGATACGCATAATCATCTGACCAGATGTGCTAGGCATGTCCCAGGACTGTGCTTTTATAGGATTGACGTGCTGAGGAACCATCGCTGTTCCTATCGCATGATACGCACATAATCATCTGACCAGATGTGCTAGACATGTCCCAGGACTGTGCTTTTATAGGATTGACGTGCTGAGGAACCATCGCTGTTCCTATCGCATGATACGCACATAATCATCTGACCAGATGTGCTAGACATGTCCCAGGACTGTGCTTTTATAGGATTGACGTGCTGAGGAACCATCGCTGTTCCTATCGCATGATACGCACATAATCATCTGACCAGATGTGCTAGACATGTCCCAGGACTGTGCTTTTATAGGATTGACGTGCTGAGGAACCATCGCTGTTCCTATCGCATGATACGCACATAATCATCTGACCAGATGTGCTAGACATGTCCCAGGACTGTGCTTTTATAGGATTCACGTGCTGAGGAACCATCGCTGTTCCTATCGCATGATACGCACATAATCATCTGACCAGATGTGCTAGACATGTCCCAGGACTGTGCTTTTATAGGATTCACGTGCTGAGGAACCATCGCTGTTCCTATCGCATGATACGCACATAATCATCTGACCAGATGTGCTAGACATGTCCCAGGACTGTGCTTTTATAGGATTGACGTGCTGAGGAACCATCGCTGTTCCTATCGCATGATACGCACATAATCATCTGACCAGATGTGCTAGACATGTCCCAGGACTGTGCTTTTATAGGATTGACGTGCTGAGGAACCATCGCTGTTCCTATCGCATGATACGCACATAATCATCTGACCAGATGTGCTAGACATGTCCCAGGACTGTGCTTTTATAGGATTCACGTGCTGAGGAACCATCGCTGTTCCTATCGCATGATACGCACATAATGATAGATTTCTTGTAATCTGCGGCGACTCCACCCAATTCTAGTTTTGAACATTCCCTGTGCTTTTGTTGGAGGATTACGCGCACCAGCGCGACAGAACAAACATTTCCTAGTGAGAAATCTTCCTCCTAGATCTCTCTCGTGCATCGGAATAGGGTTTACAGCGGAAATAGTGAGATTGGTAGGGGCACATGCCTTTAATGGATTAGTCTCCAGCGGGGGTTACTGAATTGCATTCATGAGCGAGCTTTCTCCTGCGCCAGCCACTGAGCTATAGCGGAGCACCTTGCTTAGTGGCTGGCGCAGGACCAATCTCAATCATGCAACTGACCCTAGCAAACGATAGATTTTCCAGCTGATGTCGGCCTTAAGTTTGCCCGCGTATTAGCTGAAGTACAAACATTACCCTGTTAGAAAGCCATCCTACTAGATCTCTCTCAAGTCTCATGCCTTGGAATTGGATTTACTGCAGAAGCAGTCAAGCTGGGAGAGGAGGCACATGCGTTCGATGTATCAGTACCGACTTCACATTCAGCGAAAGGTCTTCTAGCCAACAAAGGCCAACGTTGGACCGACGACTTTCTGCTTACTTGCTCAGATCTCTCGAAAGCACAAAAGGGCTCTGTAAAAAAACTATGATATAAAACGATATCAATCCAATGGACTTTGAATCGGTTTAGAATGGCCATACCTTAGACATAGATTAGCGAAACTAAACTACTAATGCTACTTCTTCTTCTACTGCAGCTAATTCTATTCCTGCTGCTCCTGCTCCTACTACTACGATACACTACTGACTACTGTTGATGCTGCTTCCACTACAACTACAAAATAATAAGTTCACTTCACTGCATTGCGTCATTTACACAAGTTTTTTTTTTTTTTTTTTTTTGTTTTTTTGTTGAGACTGTTAAATCCCCACAAGCGTGATCTCAAAGCGCCGTACTGTCCAGCGCTGAGGAACACCCCTGAGTACGTGTGCTGTTTCTGCCAGTGCTTGCTTCGCCTATTTGTCTTGCGGGTAATCAAAACAAAGAATTACGAGGAAGCATTACAAAGAAGGTGCCTGAAAATATTGTCATGCCACCACCATGGTGATATCATGTCTATGGATCATACGATAGCCTAGTCGCGTCAATACCACCGATATAGTTCCTTGTACAGATGGTAAGGTCCTTGCCCACACTGGTTGTCTCCCGCGATTCGCTGCGAAGCGAATCGCGGGAGACAACCAGTGTGGGCCCATGCCTCCACGACCGGTTCAACGTCCAGCGCGTGTGTTTCGAGCAGTGGCCGCATATCGCCTGTGTAGAGATGACGGACAGGGCCAGTTTGTATGCCAGCATTTCCCTCCAATCCACGTCCTCTTGATCTGACAGCCGATCTCAACGCGTGCCGGAAAGGTGACAGTTCCGTCTTATTCCGTTTCTATTCCAAAGCCAGATCGCCCATATTTATGTTATACTGACGAGCAAAAGAAATGCCACGTCACTGGAATCGTCAGAAACAGGGAAGTGTTTCCGATGATTCCAGTAAGCTCGCATTGTTTTTGCTTCGCAGATACATCATGTATGTTACGCTGAGGAACAAAAGAAATGCGACATCATTGGAATTATCGGAAACACTGAAGTGTTTCCTATGATTCCAGTGTTGTTGCATTTATTTTGCTGCTCAGTGTAACATACATGATGTATCTGCGAAGCAAAAACAGTGCTGTGATTTTGGGTCAGCGCATCTATCGGCGTAGAGGGTTTTCTACAAAAACTGAAATGCAGACCAGAAAGGTGATTGCCAAGCGTGCTCCTTTTTTTTTTTTTTGGTTATTCTCTGCAATAACTGGGAGTCAATGACTTTAAAGGGTCACGCCCCACCTTTTTAAGTCCCTTCTATTTATAGAAGGGACTTTTTAGGACGGGTCGCGGTGGGGCGAATTTAATAGCATGTCCATAATGTCAAAGGCTAAACCTCTAACAATTGAAGTAACAAGATAAAAATTACGTCATGTCTAGTTACGCTAACCTCGCTGTTGAACGTACATTTGGCGCGAAGCGCCGTATATGCGTATGTATGTGCGTATGTATGTAAACAAGAGAATCTCCGATATTTCTGTACACACAAAATTGAAACTTGGCGAAATACTTTCTTAAGTGGGTGACTAAGAGAGCCTCCGAGCATATTGTAATTGAATGTCTTATTGAAGACATAAACAACCGTTTATAGGAAGTCGGTTGACACAGATTAGAGTCCGTAATTTTTGTCATTTACTGGAACTTTTGCATTTAGCTAGTTTGGAGAAAGACATTGGATGAGTTCGTTAGCCAACTTTGTATCCTTTCAACTTCTTTAGTAAAAAAAAATTAATAATTAATTATTTTCAGAAAAGAATTAAAACACACAAAAAAAAACCCTTGACTTTTAGAGAAAGTCAGACAATGACGGTGACGTAAAAGAGGCAGCTCTGTCACCACGCAGACACTGACGTAATACTCTAAATATGACATCATTCTCTCTCTCTCTTTCTCTCTCTCTCTCTCTCTCTCTCTCTCTCTCTCTCTCTCTCTCTCTCTCTCTCTCTCTCTCTCTCTCTCTCTCTCTCTAGGCGCATGAGGATCTATGCCTCTTGGAGGTGTTTGGAGCGCACGCATGCACTAACACGCACACACACATCGACGCGCTTTCAGAAGAGCTTGCAGGTGACCCGTGTACTTAGTATATCATGTAGCTAGGTAAAATCAACCTGCTTTCACACAAATTACAGCAAGACTGAAATTGTACCGTGGAATTCTAGTTTTGTCACCATTTTCTCAAGCCTATGAAGCGAAAGTGAAACTCATATCACGTAAAATATAAAATTACGTAAAAACTAAAACTTACGTCATGACAAATGACGTTTGACAAATCAATGACGCGTATGTCCTGCGTCCCTTATAGAACTCATTGACGCATTGGCAGATCTGCGAAACTTTTTCAATAGGAGATAATTCAACATCGGAATCAGGTCAAAGACAAAAGGTAGAGACCATTGACAGCGAGGACAGCTCTTATATAGAAGGGACTTTGTAGGTTATGGTTCATCCCATCTTGTTTAAGGCTTCAGTGCGCAAAAAGCTTTTACTGGGCTTCAATATACATATACACTTAGACAGTGACCACCCTATTCATTGTCCCACCAAATGCTTTCTTTCGTCCGTTCCAAGCGAAAAGAGGCCCACCGGAATCTTCTGACGGATACGTGAAAAGATTGTTTCTGATACGCGATGGTAGCTGACGTCATAACTATTCTATGCGACCTTAGGTCATCTGCATAATTATAACCACTCAGAGACAAGTTGGCGGATGAACCAGCGAAGAAAAAAAGAAAGTATCATCGACTCGCGCCGACAATGACAGACTCGAAATTGAAGAGAAGAAAGATGAAGAGAGGCAAAATACCCCTAAGTAGAATTGACATCGGACAAGGGAATATGGACATGTGGTAACGTGTAAAGCAAGAGCTTGGCTTGACTACCCACCCGAAATTTATCGCCTTCCTGCTGAATCAGTGAGTAATCTACGGTCTTTGTCGATCTTCCTATAGTTCCGCGAGCGCTAGTGATTTTCAGAATGTTCATGATCTTCAGTAGAATTTATCTCTTACTGATTTCGCAATATTTTAAACCTGTTTTATCATATAGTTACGAGCTAGTTATCACATTTTGTGCTGCAAAGATCTGAAAAAACTGGTGTGTGTCAAAGTTGCACGTCGCTGGTTGTAACATGTCTTTGTCTGTGCGGGCTCTCATTCACTCGATTCAGAGAGGTAGTGTTTCTGCTGCGATGGTGCATTTGTAGTTTCCAATGATGCTTTCAGTTACGTAGACTTCGATGTGTGAGATGTGAAATTGACTGCAGTGCAGAAAGTGGGTATTACTATAAATACCAATGTTCTGTTTCAATGACGGGAGACTGTGCGTGTTTCCGAGGGGATCAAACTGAAGGTCAAACTAGGCACCGAGTCAAACAAGCCACGCCCTCGGTGCACGACGCAGCACGATCGTTACTAGTCATATGAAATACTAGCAGGTCGAGCGGTACCCGCATTGTGATTTTGACAGCATAGCGAGTATGGAAGGTTTATTCTACTTTCTCCTGAAAAATTACCTCAAAGAAATGCCGCATCAGTACACGTGTACACTGACACGTGTGTACACCACACCGATGACCTCGTGACCTGCAGTTTTGCGACACACTGATAGTCGGCCGGGTGCTGCCTTGTGACGTAGGCAGGCTCATAAATATGCATATTAATTCAAAACAAGGCCGACGCAGACGATAAATCCGCGACTCGGGTACAAAAACAATACATCTTCCAAACGATGAATTTCGACATTTGGCATTGTACTTGCATCATAAAGCTCTAAGATAGTACACAAAGGACGCATACACATACTGTCAGCAGTATCTGTTGCAGACAGTTTTCTGGCTGTGTTGAGATGCTTGATCCTGGGGAATATCACTGATTCAAAATCTCAGGCTAGCACACATGTATGTTATTGTTGTTTCTGGTCTGTAGTTTTGGTACTTACAGGCCGGAACCGTAATTCCAAAATCACAGACCAGCACACGCTTTTTGAATCGTTTCCTGAAAGTCGTACGGTACACGTCACCTGAAATCTGCCGTCATGACAGAAGTCGGTATGTCACTGTTTGAGAAAAGCGAGTACACAGACTGTATAACAATGAAAATCTCGCTTTTGTGAAAAATGGACATTCTGGCCTTTGCCACGTAACGGCAGAAATGAACAAATCGGTTAGCATTATCACGCACGAACTGTTTAGCCATAAGCTGCAAGCTGATCTAGGTACTAACCCTAAAGCCACGGTAAGTTCATTACACCCCCCCCCCACCCCCACCCCCACCCCTAGTCCCAACCTACCCCACCCGTGCGGCTGGCTCTTAGAATGAAAGAGTTATTGTAGATCCGCTGATTGCTGAAATGACAGAAACCTGACGTTCTGAAGACTTCATTAAGCCTTGCTTGGAAACGGGGAGAAGTGAAGTGAGCATCGACAAATGATGTTTCCTCGGGGAAATGCAAAAAGAGACGGGAAAAGGGAGTTACGGTTGGGGTGGAGGTAGAAATTCATTTCCTTGGGAGATAGGGTTGGGGTGGAGGTAGAAATTCATTTCCTTCTCTCTCTCTCTCTCTCTCTCTCTCTCTCTCTCTCTCTGAGAGAGAGAGGGGACTGGTCCTTTTCAAGCCGACATTTTGAGGACTTCATTAGGCGTCGTTAGTTTTCGGAAAGACTTGGGCCGGCTGAACGCTGATGGTCTACAATTTCCCACAGTACACGGTGACTTGAGAAGAAGAGGAAAGAGATGAACTTTTCCCCCTTCTGATCACTTTAACCCTTTGGCTGTCGGTAACGCCTTTTGTCGCGATCATGATGATTCCTATAGGAATCATCGCGACAAAAGCCGCTACCGGAAGCCAAAGGTGAACAGATACTGGACTGCTCGGGGTTTTATACGACATTGATGCTTGGAATGGGATATTTTTCTTTCTATCTTCGTACAGGAATGAAGATAATGTTAGAGAAATACAAGATTTTTGTTTTTAGTGTGTGTGTGGTGTGTGTGTGTGTGTGTGTGTGTGTGCGCTGTCTGCAGATTGTGAAAAGATAACTATATAAAATGAAATGTGATATATACTGTTTACCCAGCGTAACACGTGACGTGCTATTTTAGAGGGAAAAGAGTCGGGCGTAATTTGAGAAATGTCAGAGTTAAAACAGATTTCATGCGATGGTGATTTCTGGACGAAATTTTGCGCTAAAAATTTCCCTTCGCGTCGCTCCATAGAATAATCTGTCTTTCGTGGGTAGTAGTGGCCAAAATATCCGCGCAGATCTCTCGTACGAAAATACGGACGCAGTTCAGTAAGAACAATTATGAGCTAAGAGGGGCAGTCATTTCTTGCTGAGACGGGAGAAAATGCTGGGAAGTGTCCCCCATTTTGAAGTCATTAGGGGAGACATGGCTGGCACTTGGCTTTGGATAACCAATTATCTGCAGACTTGACAGGAAAGGTCATGCTGGACGGCGTTGTTAACTCATTCCGGCCTGGCACTCTGCAACAGAAGACGGAGTGACCGTGATAGTTCACGGGTTAGTGCCAGAATAGCTTGGCGCATGAAAGCGCCAGGCTATTCATACACCTTCCTCGAACTATCTTGACTTATCGTTTTTCTTCTTCAGATAACTCCCACATTGTAACCAGTTGGCTGTCGGTAGCGTTTTTTGTCGCGATGATTCCGACAGGAATAATCGCGACAAAAAAGCGCTGCCGACAGCGAAAGGGTTAGCATGTCGACCTCAGGTCTCAGGGTGTTGCGTGGGAAAGTCGACGTCCTCTCCACAAAAACGAGGCCGCGAAAGTTTAGAGCTGATTTTGTGGTAGAGATATTTGATTACAGCGATGTGCGCCGGCCACGGCGGGCTTGCCTCTAGAATTCGCCGACACAACGGGTTATTAGTGTCGTCATGCCTGAACCCTTATCATTCGGAATACACCAGTCGTGTGAAATAAGTTTGACTGAAATAGTTCAAGAGTAGTGCCAGAATAGCTCGGCGCCTCTAGGCGCCAAGCTATTCTGGCACTACCCTTGAACTAAAGCCATTGGTCTATATCCTTATCTGTAAGTACTATAATGTAGCTTGCATAAAATGGCAGTGTACAAATTTGAAGCTGGTGTATTCCGAATGATATGGGTAAAGACACATTAAAAACATTTACAAAGATATATTGTTGACTTGATCATTTATTGATCATTTATTGGAGGAGGTCGCTTTAAAGGTTGTAGCGGCTTTGTGAAAGATTTGTGTAAAGACATGTTGGGTTTTTTCCTTTCTAAAACCTATGAAACATTCTGTGTATGTAGTTTTCTCTTGTGATTTATGAGGCCCGCTTGTCTGCGAACCGAAATGCCTCTGTAGCCCACCATAAAAAGCGTGGTCTGCTTAAGGAACGTGCCGAGATTGGATGTTTAATAAATCTCCAAGTCCATACAATAAATCTGGGCTACCGCGGGTCCAGGCCGGTCTCATGGGAGGCTGTCTCATCCCGCTCCATAGTGGGCCAAAGACTTGATTGGTGTTTGTGCGACAACTCGGTACCTGTAATTCCAGTGCCAACTGCTGTATGTGGATTACGCGCGATAGGCCAAAAGGGTTGTGCCTAATTAGCTTGACGCCTGTCCAGTTGTCCAGCCAATCAGGCACCACTAGTCATGATCTATCTTCCCTAGACTCAAGCGTTCCCCATAACGCACAGCTGAGGGTGTACACGCAGATTTCAATCCTGACGCACATGTCTGAAGCGTGTGCATCATCCTGTCGCACAGATACATGTATTTTCAACGCCGCCGGTAACCGTTTTGTCTGTGACTCCTGCAGGAATCACCACGACAAAGACTGCACCCGAGAGCCAAAGGGTTGAGTCATTCATAGTGACCATCACTTAACTCCTTCAGCCCGACGGCCGTATTTGCCAAATTTTGGAGGCGTCATCTAATGACTATGCACCAGTTGCAGGAGATGGATCGACCATGATAATCCAGGGGCAGTGCCAGATTAGCGTGGCGCCAACAGGCGCCAAGCTAATCTGGCACTGCCCTTGAAATATCATGGTCGACCCATCTCCTGCTGTAGTGCGTCAGGGCTGAATGGGTTAACATTGCTATGGGGAGGACTGGCCAGACGATCAGGAAAGCATGAGCTTATATTTAGTTGAAGCTGGACGTGATGCGGATATCGTAGGCTCAGCTCGTAATGGACGCCTTGATTCTTTGACGCGGGTTCTCAGGGATAAAGTGGGCCACACGGATCCATTGCATGTTTATGTTGACATTTAGTTTTCTATTAATTTTCTGTCCAGATCAAACCACGGTAAACACTGCGGGAAGTCATGCGGGGCTCGTTTACAAAAGCAGACGCAAAACGGACCGCGAAATTTCCGCGGTATTTATGTGACTCAGACGGTGAATTGTCGGCAACATTTCATGTGTGTGCACCTGTTGTCAGTCTTGATTTTCACTTCAGATCGAAACTAAAATTATGGGATCATTTTGATAATAATCTTTGAGTGGTTCGATATAATATAACTGCCGTGACATTGCATCAGGCACGCACACCAGACTTAGGCAACCATTGCGTTTGTTGACATTAATTTTCTTAGCGGTTACCTTCGATTGAGCTCTAAGGTAAAATAAAGCGAAATAGACGACTTCCGGACATTAGAAGTGGGTCAGAATTGTAACGTGTTTCGATAACGGTGGATTAAAAACTCGGACAAACATGCGATATCGCCTGTTTGTCCGGCATATCGCATGTTTGTCCGGGCTTTACTGATATCCACTGTTTTCGTGTCATCACGTGTAATTTTGAACTATTTCTGATGTCTGAACAGCGTTGACTGATTCTGGAGTTGTCCAGTTCGAAAGACTACATGCTGTACTAGTTTAGAAGACAGATCGACGACGGTAGATCAAGGGTGAGGCTAGATTAGCGCATTACTACCGTGTAAATGTCTTGGCACTTTCATTTGATCATTCAGCATCCTTTACACCATCACCGTGATTCTCCCTTTTTTCCCGTTTACTGGATGTCCACACAGGCTTTAGTCGACACCCCCGAACCAAACTTACTCCAGTTACAAAATGCGCATCAAGAAGTAGACGGACTGATTTCCCCGAATTGGGACTGTGCAGGCCGCACTCGTGCGACTAGAATGGCGTCCGTGCGCGCTTAACAGGCAGGACTTTCCAGCCAGACAGATCGTGCCGAGCGCGGGGTGGGCGGTTGTTAAGTTAAACCTGGAATACTGAAATGTTCATTCCGAGGATACACTATAAACATGGGGCTGGTCTGTGTATGCCAGCAAGGGACATAGATTCTCATGAGCCCCTGCAACTGCAGGGGCTCATGAGAATCTGTGTCTCTTGCAACCGTTAGTGGCGTACAGAACTTCGAAACCCATTTGTGTGCCGGCAAACAGTAGGCTGTGGGTCATGCGATTCCATACCGACATAGAAAAAGTTCGGGGAATGGTCGTTTTTCTGCTAGAAAGGTCGGTTTCTCGGCAGATTCACAGGCCAAACAGGATTGAATTTCACAGCTGAATGCACTAAATCCGAGTCGGGAGCCGGGCTGAGTCTTGTCCGTTGTGCGCCAAGTGCGTTTTCACAGTATCATTACTGGAGACGTGCATGTGTGGCCGTCTGTGATTTGAGACCTTTCGGCTGGTGGCCGTCAGGTTCAACATCACAGACCAACCCACACATAATGATCGGCTTGTGGCGTCTCCCTTTGTCCATGGAAAGTGGACTCTGAGAGAGAGAGAGAGAGAGAGAGAGAGAAGAGAGAGAGAGAGAGATTGTATTGTCTGGTATTGACTCTCAATTTAGATGCCCAGACATCAATCCGTCAAGACCCTGTTTATTTTCTGCAGACTGACAAAACTGAAGAAAGAAAGAAAAGGAGGTGGGGGATGGTGTCACAAATTACTAGCCGTCTGCCGAGAGGCGGTGTTTTTTAATTGTTGTTGGTCTGCTGGTGGAAGATCACTTGTGGGCAGTTATTTTTTCTGCCACCGTTTGTAAATGATCTAATTCTGTCATAACTGTAGTACGAAAGATTTATGACAGAACGTATAGGCTTGAATAAATTGAATGTAGCAACGGCAGATGCGAAAATGGCTTGTTTTTGACAATGCTAATAACTTTACCGTTGAAAAACAAAGTTTTGTTGATTCATTGAATAGCTTGCGTAAAACAGCGAAATCATTGGCAGGTACGTAGGACGATTTTTTTAATTATTTTTTTTTCTTGGTGGGAGGTGGGGATAGGGGGATACTCTGCCCACACCCAACCTCCCCATATTATTCGGTCTGCCCCCTTGCCCCCCCCCCCACCCATGCACCCCCCCCCTTCCCACCACTACCACCACCCTCCCAATACCGTTTTTTTTGGGACGGGGAGGGGGAGCAGGGGTTCCCCGGTGCCTCCGCCGCTGATTGGAAAAAGAGATCTGGTAAGAGGTCAGCAAAGGGGTGAGGGAGTAGTTTTCATGGAAGTTTTCGATTAAGCTAAGTGGGACCAGCGGCACTGTACAATCTGCTTACGGAGGTGGGTCCCTTTCCCTTGAAATTAATGACCAGCCGTAGCTGACTTTAGTAGACAGAGGTGACCGCTTGCTCTGATTTACCCCTTCACTTCCAATGGCCGCACATTGTGGTTTTTGCAATCTTCGCCATTAAAAGGCAAAGAGTCGTCCAAACAACACGAACACACATTGGTCTCAGCAAGAGGCATAGATCCGCATGAGCCCCCGCATTCGCGGGGGCTCATGAGGACCTGTGCCTCTTGCAGTTGGACCGTGTTTACTTTTTCTCAGCAAGGGAAAAGTTGATCGGCGTGGACCTTTTAACCGATCCCTGTCGTCTGCAAGTGAGAGGCATAGATTCTCTTGAGCGCAAGGAGAGGGACTCCATAATCAACTGGCGTAGTAGTTTCTTCAGTATATTATGAGCCCCAGTAGCACGAATAGTCCATCTTTGGGAGATGTGGATCCTGATGTGCACGGTTCCGTTGGCAAGAATCTTAATTAATGGATTAACCCGTTCGGCGCTGCTGAGAAAATCACCCGAAGTACAGATCCAAACGAGCCCCCGCAGTTGCAGTCGTAGGGGGCTCATGAGGATCTATGCCTCATGGTGAAACCACTGTCTGTCCATGTTCCTTTGACGCGGGCTTGGAATCTTTCCCGTTGAATTTACAATGATTTCGAAAACACAATTTGCGCTCGCCAGCAGTGAAGGAGTTAAGAACCTCTGCAGCCATGGCGAACTCTGTACCCCCAGCATGAGGCATAGACCCTCATCAGCAGACTTCTGTCTGCAAGAGGCAAAATTCCGCATGAGCCCCTGCAACTGCGGAACTGTGCCACCTCCCATTGATCTTACCAGTTTGAGTCCATCCCATGATTGCATCGTGTTGTAAGGCGCCAGGGTGGACGGGACGCGAAATTTCTTTTTCCAATCGAGTTCCGTGTGCGAGCCCCATGCATAGTTCTGCCTGTCGGCAGTGTGTCCGAGTGTGGCCTATCGGCAGAACTATGCATGGGGCGTGCATCATGGAACTCCGTTGAGAAAAGAAATTGGGCGGCGAAATTTCTTTGGACGGGCCAGACTTACCCTTGCTTGGAGAACAATCGTGGGGCGGGGGAATCTATCTGGCTGGGTCTATACATAGCTGGGTCATGCATCTCTTTCAGTGTGGATGGCAAGTGGTATAGGTGGAGTCTCTTTAGGAAATGAGTTGCTGTAGAGGCACCACACTCTGAGCTTATTTTGAGGTATCCAGTCATGAGAATCAGTGAAACCAATGAAGGAGTGTATCATGAGGGAGTGAATGAGTTGGTCATGTACATTCATACACTCTCTCATTTATTTTCTCTTATTATACATCACTCCAGTGAGTCTTTCAAAGACAGTATGTAGGTTTTTTTTATTTTTTGATTCATAATAAAATTGTTTTTTTTTTAAATTATTGATTACCCTACAGAAGAAAAGGGTGGTGTTGGTGGATACACGAGATAATCAGTATGTAGTCTGACATGCCAGGTCCACATTCCCATCAACTCATTCAGCCCGAAGGCCGTATTTTCCCAAATTTTAGAGGCGTCATCTAATGACTATGTACCAGTTTGCAGGAGATGAATCAACCATGATGATTCAAGGGCAGTGCCAGATTAGCTTGGCGCCGACAGGCGCCAAGCTAATCTGGCACTACCCTTGAATTATCATGGTCGGCCCATCTCCTGCTGCAGTGCGTCATGGCTGAAAATGGGTTAATAGGCACCAGTTGCATCCACAACCTTACTAGTTGCATCTACAAGCTGATACCATCTTTGCCTTTTCAGTGTAACTTTGAAATTATCCCACATGACCACTTATCTACATGAAATGGTACATCCCTTTAACTCGTTCGCGGCCAGCTGCATCCGGATGCGCGGCTCATGCCACGCATCCGGGTGCGGCTGGCCGCGAATGAGTTAACCCATTTAGCCCTGATGCCCTGTAGGCAGGAGATGGATTGGCCATGATAATTAAAGGGTAGTGCCAGATTAGCACCAAGATAATCTGGCACTACCCTTGAATTGTCATGGTCGATCAGTCTCCTGCCACTGGTGCATAGTTGTTAGGTGACACCTCCAACATTTGGGAAATGCGGCTGTGGAGTTAAAATGGTTTACAGTGTTCATATTATTTTTGTTACCCCTCATTCTTATGTTTCAGAGGAGATGGACAACTCAGCCCCCAGAATAACAGTGGGAGAGGAACAACCGCCACAGCTCAAACTCCTGTGCGGGGGGGACCTGTTGGAGTCTTTTGGCACGCCGGGATTGTGGGCAGACGAAGATGTAAGTGAAACTGGTACATTCACTGCATTTTAATGGTTACAGACCCAGAGAATCATGATGCAGTCTTTATTGACAATGGTAAATTAACCCTTTATTGCCGGTCAAGGCAGACTGTGCTTTTGAAATCATTAATTCAACATCTAAGATTCCCAGTCATCTAAGGAACATGGATACTAAGTGGTTTTAGCAAGAGGCATAGATCCTCATGAGCCCTCGCAACTGCACTGCTATACCACACTTCGCAGCTATTGATGCAGGGTACCTTAACTCTTTCGAGATGTGCCGCATCCGGATTGGCAGGGGTAAAGCCGTGAATCCGGATGCGGCACGTCTCGAAAGAGTTAAATGAGTTAATGACTGAGGTGTTGTGCATTGTGTCCAGATTGAGGAGATAGTGAGCAGGTATGGGCTGGTTTGCATCACAAGGGCAGGATCCAACCCACAGAAGTTCATCTACGAGTCTGATGTGTTAACCAAGTACCAGGTCAGTAGCACCAGCAGCTAATGTTCACAACAAACGACTGTCTTTTACTGTGTTTGTGTTTTTTTTTTCTTTCCCAAAACCCATTTTTTGTTGCTTGATATTTCGAGAGCCTGGAAAACATATCTTTGGTCTCAGGGCTGGATGTTTTGTCCCAAACAAAAGTTGGAAACCCCCTTTGATATGTATCTCATTTGCTTCTGGTGCGCATGTGTATGTGTGAATGTGCCTGTGGTCATTGTTTAGGTGTTACTAAACTTTGATGGAAAGTAGTCACTGCAATCCATGATTTTCCTTTATTTTTTTCAGGAGAATATTTTGATAGTGACAGAGTGGATAACAAACGATATTAGTGCGACAAAAATAAGGTGAGTGATTGAGCATTTATGTGTGTGCGTGTAAGATGTACATGTACTGTACATGTATTTCTATGTTTGTTTTGTGAACTTATGTCTGTCTGCTAATGCTATATTCAAACAAAATATTTTAATTAACCCATTAACTGCCAAGAAAGTTTGATCACTACCCAACCGTCAGTTGCAGGCGCTATCTAGGCTGCAGAATTCTTTGTAAGTTTGTTTTTTTATAAATAGTTTGCTTAGAAATATCCAGCTTTGGAGAAACACGCTTTGGAAGAACAAACTCAAACCAGTCAACTGTTTTGAGCTTGTCTTTTCAAAGCGTGTTTCTTCTAAAGTTGGTTATTTGCTTTTATTTTTACACAAGTTCTAGTCACCTTTTTTGTCCGGATTTAATTTTCACCTGCTTAGAAATGAAGAAAAAAGAAAGAGGACGAATTGTGTAACAATATTATACGATATCCCGGACATGCATGTACATATGGCAACAAATTTTTGTCATTGTGATTCAGTCTTCGTTATGGAAATGTCCATCTGATCTTCGCACAGGCAAACGTTGGTTTATGTTTTATACTTCATTCTTATCACAGTGAAAGAAGATTGTACAGCATTTTAACTCTTTTGAGACGTGCCACATCCGGATTCGCGGCTTTACGCCGCGAATCCAGATGCGGCACGTCTCAAAAGAGTTAAACCCATCAGCAAGAGGCACAGATTCTCATGAACCCCTGCAGCAGTAGATGCTCATGAGCATCTGTGCCTCTAGCTAGTCAGGAATGGCCCTTTTAACCCTTCAGCCGTCGGTAGCGATTTTGGTTGAGATGAATACTGCAGGAATCACCTCAACCAAAATCAGTGCCAACACACAAAGACTTAGCTCACATCATTGCTGTCCCAGCGGGAGGTTGGTGCATGACTCCTTAACTCATATCATACTGAGGCTAAAAGCTTCAAATTTGTACACTGCCATAAGCAAGCTATACTAATGGTCAAAAGTTAAGGGCCACTTTTTATCGCAGACGCACCGACAACACCACATAAATAATGTAACAATACCTGGAGTCAGTACATTGCTAATTTATTCAGTAATAATTTCATTTACGTTTTGAGTAAATCAAGCAATTGTAACCAACAGCAGTACCTTAGAATGTTCACCCACCCCTCATTTGAAAAGTCACACAAGACTGGTCCAGTCAGTAGCGAGTGTACCCACCGTTTGCAGCCAAGCATTCAATGCAGCGTTGACGCATGGAGTTCAGAGAACATGTTGTGGGATTGCTTCCCACTCTTGATGCAGGAACTGAGTCGGCTGGGGGACGCCTTGAGGTGGGGGGTGGTTGCTGACTACACGTTGCCCCAGCACGTCCCAGAGGTGCTCGGTGGGAGCCAGATCAGGAGAACGAGCTGGCAACTCCATCCTCATGATGCCCCGTTGCTCAACGTACTCGTCCACCACACGGGTGCGATGAGGTCGAGAGTTGTCGTCCTGCAGAACAGTATTGTCGCCTATGGCTTAGAGAGCTGGCTGGATGAGGGGCTGCACAATCGCGTCCCGATAGCGCAGTCCAGTCAGGGTGCCTCAGATGACGTGGAGGGGGCTCCTGCCTTCCCTACTGAAGCCTGCCCAGACCATGACTGAGCCTCCTCCGTGGTGATCCACCTCTTGGATGCATCCATCCATGAATCGGTCACCCTGGCGTCTCCAGACCCTCACCCTGCCGTCTTTGAAGGACACAGTGAACCGCGACTCATCAGTAAACAGAACCTGAGTCCACTGGAGTCTGTTCCACTTCACATGTTGACAACACCAGGCAACCCGGGCTCTGCAATGAGCTGGAGTGAGGGGTATTCTCACTGCTTCTCTGCATGAAGCCAGGCCAATTTTGCGCAGACGTCGGCAGACTGTGCTTCTGCTGACGTTAACGTTTGCAGCTTGCATCAGTTGACATCGCAGAGTGGTTGACGTGACAGTTCGGTCACGCAGAGCCGCCACACAGAGGTATCTGTCCTTCCTTCTGCTGGTGCAGCGTGGGCATCCTGAGCAGGTCATCCTTCTACCCTTCCAGTTTCTTGGAATCGTGCCAGCAGCCTCTGGATCACTGAATGGGACACCCCAAGACATCTCCCAACTTCTCGTCTGGAAATTCCATCCTGCAGCCATGCTAGCGCCCAGCGTTGATCTACTGGCGTTAGGCTTCGTCGTGGTGGCATGGTTAGGAACGTGACAATTATGCCACTACTGTACTGGTATTTGTAGTGAAACAGAAGTGCTCAGTGTTCACGACTGACCCCTTTAGCACGTGCATCACGACTTTACAGAGTTTTTCCACATGCCTGCCTTTGGTACACTTGCCAATATCGCACAGCCTTTCACAAAAACTGACAATGTTTCACGTGCATTTGACACGTTCGTGGAAATTGATGAATTGTTGTCTATTGTTCCCTGTACAGTGGACTGTCTAAGGTCAACTTTTAACCCATTTGGATCGAAAGAACATTGTATTTTATTAGCGTACTTGCGACGATAAACAATGACACAAAAAAGTGGGGTGCCCCTTAAGTTTTGACCATTAGTATACATTATACTTATAGTACTTACAGATAAGGATATATACCAATGGCTTTAGTTCAAGGGTGGTGCCAGAATAGAGGCGCCAAGCTATTCTGGCACCACCCTTGAACTATTTTAGTCAAACTTATTTCACACGCTGGTGTATTCCGAATGATAAGGGTTATAGCAAGCGCATTGTGCATTGTGCATTTGTCTGCTGATTTGTTTCAGGCGGGCACTTCGTCGGGGAGAGAGTGTTCGGTACCTTGTACCAGATCCTGTCATAGACTACATGCGTGAACATCAGCTTTATGGCACCCCTGACAAGTAAGCTGCCAGACCCGCACTCACGCTACATACTGCATGTTGTGACGTCATTTGGGTGTTGTCATGCGACTTGGATGTTATGTGGCTTTGATGTTTTCTGGCCAGACATTTTCATGTGACTTGAATGTTGTCACTTCATATGAGTGTGTTTCAGTGTAGTTTTGGCATCCTTATGGACACAGCTTTGTGTACAATTGTGTAGCTTTTGTATTCCACTCAAACAGAGATATTATGTAAGTATTTGTGATTGTCTGGAATATTCATGAGGTGATGGTCTCAGGAGTCTCACTTTCGATTTCACACTTTGGGTTTTCACACTATGGTGTGAGATTATTCTGAGTTACAAGTCACTGCAGGCCACAAATGGAAGAGAGATGTTGTACTGAGAGATATTGCATTTTGAAACAATCGAAGAAGAAATTGCAAAGAATGATGTTGAAATAATGTTATAGGTGATGGCATCCCAGTCAATGAGGTGAAGGTCTCAGGAAGTCTCGTTTTTGCTCATTCACTAAAAATAGTCAATAGTGAGAAAGTTATGACAATCGAATGTACATATCTTTATAAGAAGATTGACAAAGACCGTAGATTACTTCCTGATTCAGCAGGAAAGTGACAAATTCCAGATGGGTGGTCAAGCCAAGCTCTTGCTTTACTCGTTGCCACCTGTCCATAATCCCTTGCCTGATGTCAATTCTATTTCGGGGGATCTTATCTCTCTCCCTCTTTCTTCTTTTCAATTTCAAGTCTGTCAGTGTCGGCGCGACTCGATGATACTTTCCTTTTTTCTTTGCTGGTTCATCCTGCATATTGTCTCTGATTGTGGTTGTAATTATGCAGATGACCTAAGGTTGTATAGAATAGTTATGACGTCAGCTACCATCGCCTATTCAGAAAGAATCTTTTCACGCATCCGTCAAAAGATTCCGGTGGGCCTTTTTTTGAATTTGGTGCAGTTTGAACGGACAAAAGAAAGCATTTGGTGGGACAATTGGGTGGTCACTGTCAAAGTGGGTTTGTATACTGAATTCCGGGAAAAACTTTTTGCGAACTGAAGCCTTAAAAATGGTGAGTTGTGCCCATTTAACTCATTCAGCCCGACGCACGTATTTCCCAAATTTTGGAGGCGTCATTTAACGACTATGCACCTGTTGCAGGAGATGGATCGACCATGATAATTCAAGGGTAGTGCCAGATTAGTTTGGCGCTGACAGGTCCCAAGCTAATCTGGCACTACCCTTGAATTATTATGGTCGACCCATCTCCTGCTGTAGTGCGTCAGGGCTGAAAGGGTTAAGCATGACTGCAAGCAGTTACACAGGGTAATCATGACCGGTGTCAGCGGCCTATTGATGCAGCATATAAGCGACAGCACACTTGTAAGATGCAGCTGTTCTGCCGTTTAAACCTTTTCCATTCTGATACACTACCACCTGAAATTAATTTGACTGTGATGGTTCAAAGGAGGCGCCAAGCTATTCTGGCACCACCCATGAACTAAATGGTTTATCTATATCTCCTAATCTGTAATGTAGCCATCATAGGACAATAAGCAGATTTTTAAAAAAAATCAGACTAGGGATGTAATGGGTTAAGCATAACAAAGAAGGGACAGAATCTGTTCTTGAGCCAAATTGACATGTGGTGCAGGTCACAAAAGCGGCATGGCAGATAAGTGACTTTGACTGTATTGTGAGGGAAGCGCATACCTTGTCCAATGTGAACTGTGTATGATGTATATTGTTGGCCTTGCAGTCGACTATGGCCAGTGTCTGATGCCTGGCTAGATCCCTGAGTACAGAGATGTGTGCATTTATGAATGGATTCGTGTGTAGGGACAATCTGCTTCATTCCATTCATGAACATTTATTTTATTCCAGTTATTCCTTGGACAACGCACTGGGAACACAAATGAAATGCTGGTGCTTGGCATAATACTTCATCATTAGTTTATTTTCTGAGTTTTTCTGAGTCATTTATATTATGTACAGGTGCTTGCACTGTCCTAGGTTTTCATAATAAATTGTGCCAATGGTGTGTATGTCACAGAAAGGCTGTGTGATTGCCATCTGTAGTTAATGATTTGATGTGGAGATGTGAATACTTTTAGTTTGCATGCAGTTTGTGAACTCATCTTATGAAATGTATTGCACATGTATTCATTCTTAGTTAACTCATTAAGCTCTGAGGACAATCAAATTATCAATTTTGAGATAGCCTCTAAGGTCTGCATCGCAGCTCTGGAGACAAATTGACCATGATAGTTCAAGGGCGGTGTTGGAGGCGCCAAGCTATTTTGACACCACCCTTGAACTGCCATGGTTGATCTAGTGTGTGTGTCAGAGCTTTAGGGGCTCAATTCATTAGTTGAATCTTCAGTGTGTATACTTGGCATCAACGGTCTATATGGGTCAGGATCATTATATGTGCAGAACCTCCAGCCATTGCAGTTGTATTGACGTCCACATTAACTCATTCACCCCGACAGCCATATTTCCCAAATTTTGGAGGCTTCATCTAACGACTATGCACCAGTTGCAGGAGATGAGTCGACCATGATAATTCAAGGGCAGTGCCAGATTAGCTTGACGCCTGTCGGCGCCAAGCTAATCTGGCACTGCCCTTGAATTATCATGGTCGACCCATCTCCTGCTGTAAGGTGTCAGGGCTGAATGGGTTAACGCAATGTTAAATTTATCCCTTCGCGTGTGGGTAGTGGTTTCAGTTGCGATGATTTTTATAGGAATCATCGTGACAAAACCGCTACTGACACGCAGAGGGTGAATATAGACTTGTGAAGAAATAAACACCCAAGAAACAAAAGATCCTGGAGCCAACTTGTGTCTGGCTTTGTCTGCACATAGCTTTGTGCATGCCAGCCACCAGCCAGAGTACCTTTTGCTCACCTGGTATCCCACTGTGAGCCAGAGACCTGTCTGAGAATATCCTAACAAAGAAAGAAACACTTTTAGAAAATGGTGTTATTTGTTGGGATGTTCTCTGCATTTTACACGCTTGTCTGTTTTCTTTTCTATTTCTGAAATTTCAGATGCACATCATATTGTTTTTTGCACGCCGTATTAGTAGGCACACGTAACAAATGTCTCGTCTCTGCTATTTTTGCACACCAGGAACCATTTGCATGAGCGAGCTTAGTCCTGGACCAGCCACTAAGCAAGGTGCGCCGCTGTAGCGGCACACCTTGCTTAGTGGCTGGTGCAGGACTAAGCTCGCTTATGCAACTGGCCCCAGGGAATTCTGCCACGTAAATAAGAAGAAAAGCATATATATATATATGTGTGTGAAGTAACTTGTGTGTTCATTGTGATCCTCATCTTTTGAGTTTCTTGAGAAAAATGGTAACAATGTTTGCTATGTTGGACAAAATCTGCTCCTTGTCTGTCTAGATCTGAATGATGCAGTATTTGGTGTCTTTATGTTGCTTACTTTGGACTTTGCTGTTTCTCCTTCTCCAAGAATGAATGTCTTGATATGGTGCTTGATGTTAACAATTTCAGTATTGTCTTGAATGTATCAAGAAAACAACGGAAGCACATGTTGCATTCTCAGGGCAAAGCGGTATGTTGCATGTTTATGTCTGAGCCAATTTTGTAGCTTTTGAGTCTGTCGGCGTGTGCAGATGCATACATTTTTTATTTTCCAGTGAATGCATGGTGTATGTGTTTTTGTTTTTATCTTTCTGTTAGACTGATTGCAAAAAGCCATATGAAATAGCTGCTTATTACCATGTAAGTAACATTTGTCAAGCTCTCTCCCAGTACATCATGTTTTACAGACCCGTGTAGTACTGGAGGTATTACTACTGCCATACATTTTTATGACTTTATTTCTTGTCGTCTGTTAACATATGATTGGGTGTAAATTAAAAGAATTTTTTTTTTACTTTGTGTTGTTCCTTTCTGTTTTATTTCACTGAGCACTTTACACTGTGGCTAACGCTTTTTGTCAAGGCGATTCCTGCAAGAATCACCTTGACAAGAACTGCCAAAGGGTTATACTAGAGCCTTTTTGACAGTTTGTTATCCACACCTAATTAACTCTTATCATTCCGAATACACCAGTGTGTGAAATAAGTTTGACTAAAATAGTTCAAGGGTGGTGCCAGAATAGCTTGGCGCCTGTAGGCGCCAAGCTATTCTGGCACCACCCTTGAACAAAAGCCATTGGTCTATATCCTTATCTGTAAGTACTATATAATGTAGCTTGCATATGGCAGTGTACAAATTTGAAGCTTCTAGCCTCAGTATGATATGGGTTAAACTTTAAGTTAAAGAAGTAAGAAGCATAAAACCATAAGACATTTAGTGTCCTCGGATGATAGAATCCCACTGCATTCTGCCTGTTCTCTCTGTTATACATTGGAATATAATCCATGCAGACCCACCTCCATTTTCATGCAAATTCCACAGCAGGGTTTCCCTTCCCCGTCTCTGCGAGTAAGCCAAAACACACAGACACACACACACGTGGCAGCCAAGATAAACTTGATATTTTGTGGTGGTTAAATCAAATTTGTTTCTCCGATTCAAAACTGCTCTGTGAAGTCAACAGGATATCATCCCTCTCACATGACAGCGAAGGGGGAAGCTGATTGTCACACATATACATGTAATTCCACAACTGTGTGCTGGCTTGTGATGTTGGACCTTACGGTCGACAGGCCATGAGATCCAAAATCACAGACCAGTGCTGCAGCACATATGCCTGCAGCTCGTATTCTGTTTTTTCTTCTCCAGATCAACACATCTTCCCATCATCTATCTCTACAGTTACGCACTTTAAAAAGACAACAGCTTTGATAAGTTATATCTGCAGACATATTTGTTAATGTAGGAAGAGTTTTTGTTTTTAAAATTTCATTTTTTTTTTTTTTACGGTTTGAAAGAAAATGAATTCGACTGCAGACTGTTTTGTGCATTATTGATTGCATTTGTCTTGTAGCATTTTAAAGTGCTTAAATGTATTTTTAAAATGTAGTCCTCTGTTGCCCTGTGGCGGGGGAAGTTAAAATTTAATTGATGGGTTGACCATAGTGTCATTTCACCCTGCATATTGCTAACAGTCTTCTCTGTCTGTCATTGTGCTGCTTTGCCCTGGATGGCGTACGTACGTTCCCTCCATCCTTCATTGTCGCAGTAAGTACATCAATCACATGATGCCCTCCCCCAACAGTGAAGTCATGTCACCGGAAACTGAGGAAGAAATGACGAGCTCTTCGTCAGGAGAAATCAGCGTCGTGCTGCGGTCATCCAGCAGTGGCTCACGCAGTTCCCGGTCCGTGGATGAGTCGCCGACCCATCTGATGCCAGACCGGGGAAGTCCTGCCAGGCCCGCCACCCACGCCAGACCCATTCCGTGCATGACGGACATTGGGTCCCTGGTGCGGCGAGTGAAAAACGTACGGGTAGTTTACACTCCAGAAACTTGTGTGTAGTTGTCTACCCAGTTAGAAACAGGGCCTCAGGCCGATGGGTAGTTCAGGGTCAGTTGAATGAGTGAGCTTAATCCCTCACAAGCCACTATGCAAGGTGCTCCACCATAGTGGGGTGAGCGTTGTGGCACTATAGCGGAGCACCTTGCTCGGTGGCTTGCACAGGACTAAGCTCACTCCTGCAACTGAGGTCTTGCACTTGTGTGCAAAAGTTCCTGGGGCTCACGGTGTCAGCCCGAGGACTTTTTGCTTACACTGTTGCTGATTGTATGTTGTGGGTAGTGCATTTGGAGATGACTTCCCTGAATCTCGGGATGTTATTAAGTTTCACCTGCCAGCTAGAGCAACAGATTCTCATGAGTCTGCGACTGACTGACGGATGGCGCTTGACGGGCAAAGCGTTGGACCAAAGCACAATTCTGCTTTTATCTGCTGCTCATTTTTTTTAAACTCATTCGCGGCCAGCTGCATCCGGATGCGCGGCATAAGCCGCGCATCCGGATGCAGCTTGCCGCGAATGAGTTAACCCATTGGCTGTTAGTGACAGTTTTTGTTGTGATGATCCCTGCAGGAGTCATCATGACAATAACCTACTACCGACGGCCAAAGGGTTAAAAAGTCCAATGGGAAATCTGTCTCATTGTCACCAAAGTTTCAGCTTTTCAAAAGTGGCTTCTGCTGTCACTGGTAAAAACTTCCTTGTCAAAAGCGCAAAGTTCCACAAGATGCTGGCTGCAAATGGGGATGAAAGAACCACTACCCATTATAATCCACGTTATCTGCTGTCTCACATGTCAAGCTGATTTGCTATGTATGTTATTTTGTTAAATATGTTTTCAGATTTACATTTGTTCACTCATTATCACAGCCTTATGTTTACAAATTCTGGTGCTTTCCCTTCATGGTGCAGGATTATTATGTTTGCTAACTACCTCATAATATTTTATTACATACTTACTTCAACAAACCTCTTAGGTTTTTACATTTTGTTTCATACTGCTATGATTACAAATTCTTTCAGTTTCTAATTCCTTACACAGGCGTGTAGATGTCTTCCGTACATTATATTGGTGTGAGCGTTTCTTTGCCCATTGAAAATACTGAAGTACAGTGTTTATCAATAGACCCCTGTAGCAAAATGTCCTTGGGCCCCACAACTGCCACAGCCATGTGTGGGCCCACTGCAGTCGTCGTAGGCCCAAAGACCTCTGCTTACTGGGTATGCTGCTGTTTGGTTATTTTTTTGTTGTTTGTTATGTGCCCGTCTTCAACATCAAGTGTATGAAAATTCTAGTCAGCTGAAACATTCAGGGAAAAGTTATCCGAAGAATGATTATAAATGGGATGATTTGGGGGTCGAGTGGTGAGGGGATTGATGGGTGTTGGCGTGTCGAATGTAACTTTAACTCATTTAGCCCGACGGCCGTATTTCCCAAATTTTGGAGGTGTCATTAGACTATGCACAAGTTGCAGGAGATGGATCGACCATGATAATTCAAGGGCAGTGCCAGATTTGCTTGGCGCCGACAGGCGCCAAGCTAATCTGGCACTACCCTTGAATTATCATGGTGGACCCATCTCCTGCTATAGCGCGTCAGGACTGAATTGGTCAATATACCTGTGAGTGTAAGTTACACTAGATCCCCGTCAATATTTGAAAATTCTCAGTTGTTGCAGCATTATACCATGTGATATAAACACAGTCTGTTTTTGTTGATTGTTGTTGATTCTAGATCTCATATAGTAAAACGTTAACCCTTTCAAATGTTCCAGCATGTACAGGTCTGTTCTTAGTGCTTGCTGCGTCATTTTGCAAAGGAAAAAAATCAAAAGTGTGATCTTGCCTTTTCAGCTCCATGGAATATAAAATCACTTTAGCAATGCAAAGATCCATGCAAAGAGCTCAGTATGTGAGCTGACCCTTCACACCACATGAATGTCCTGTGTCTGTCTTGTATTGTATTTGTCTTAAGAGTGAATGCGTGTGTGTCATGTGAGCGTGCATGTTGGGTTCAGTTTGCGGTGCTTTGAGCCGATTCGCAGAATTGGGTAAAGCGCCTATATAATAACCGGTATTATTATTATTATTTACTTCAGCTTCTCAACAACTTCTGAATCTGCCTTCATGACCATTTTTGTGCTTGTCTGTGATTTTGAAGCTTACGGCTTGGATATTACATGTATATGTATAAGTGTTGAGATTTCTAACTTAATTGTGTGTACTTGAGGTGAAAGATGTCAAAAATACTGATGTGCAAAAGAAATGCGACATTCCAGAAATGTTGCATTTCTTTTGCTCATCAGTACATCTCGGACTGCTTCTTCTTGTAGGTATGTATCTGCTCACACCACATTAGGTCAATAGTAGAGCATGCTGATATCTTGTCACTTGATCTAGGCTGTATAAACATGAAACCAAATCAACATTGAGAGTGTACGTACATAGTTCAATGCATCGTGTCGAAGCTTGTGCGTAATTTGTCCTGTTAAAATCACCTTGAAATCGCCTAGTGCTCTAGAATATGCACAAAAACACAAATGCTACCTACCGGTTATTGCTTTTTTTGTGAGCTTACAGTGCATCGTTTTGCTTGCATATGCAGCCATCATAACCCCTTTAACCCCTTCACTGCCCAGAGAAGGTTAACCCAATCCAGCTGCAAGAGATTTAGATCCTCAGGAGCTCCCTCAGGTGCAGGGGCTCATGAAGATCCATGCCTCTTCCTGACCCCCTCTTTGCATCGATGTTTATTGGATGAATCTGTCTGATACTCAGATAATGCAAATTTCAGAAACGGTATCTGCAACCAATGGCAGGGAAGGGGTTAATACTAAAATACTCTAAAACGTCCCCAGATCACGCCAAATATTCCGTGGCCATGCATAACCCAACACAACTTATTCGTTTGTTGTCGTTTGCAGTACAATCTCAGAGTTTTCCAGACAAGCAAAGTAACGGAGTAGAGATGCCCCAGGCTGCACTGTGACTAAAACAAGTGGCAAGGTAGGAGTGCCCTTAACTCACTCAGCCCCCAGAACACAATTACTGGCATCACCTTTTGATTAGATATCCTCTGAGGTCTACGATGCAGTTCTGGAGACAGATGGACCATGATATTTCAAGGGTGGTGTCGGAATAGCTTGGTGCCTCCAGGCGCCAAGCTTTTCTGACACCACCCTTGAAATATCATGGTCCATCTGTCTCCAGAACTTTGGTAGCATGTTAGGGCTATATGGGTGAACTGTTGGCCATGAGACTTTTGTAATTGCCCTTTAACCCATATTATACTGAGACTAAAAGCTTCAAATTTGCACACTGCCATAGGCAAGCTACATTATAGTACTTACAAATAAGGATCAATGGCTTTATTTTCAAGGGTGGTGCCAGAATAGCTTGGCGCCTAGAGGCGCCAAGCTATTGTGGCACCACCCTTGAACTATTTTAGTCACACTTATTTCACACACTGGTGTATTCCGAATGATAAGGGTTAAGGGATAAATACAGTTTATTGAATTAAAGTGAATTGAACCCTTTCTCTGCTGGAACACAGCAAGCAACACTCAAATGCAAAGAGGCATAGATGTTAATGCAGCCCCACATGAGGGGTTTTATGAGGGGCTATGCCTTTTTCCTTGCCTCATTCATATCTATGTGCCACTAGCATAGTTATCAGCCAGTGAAGCTCTAACAGTTTTAGTGACTTTCTAGCCACTGGGGGTGAAAGGGTTAATTTAACATATTGCAATGAACCAATGAAACTATATTTTACAACGGTTAAGGCATTGACATCATCAACACAGCCATTTTACAAAACCTGCTGTTGCTAACAACGACAAGACTATCTACACATGTACATACATATAAGTAAAACATAATACTTGCAGACAATTGACAACACTGTTCACATAGGCAGACATACTCATAGACTCTCAGACATCCCCCCCCCTCCCACCCCCCACCATACACACACAGCTAAGCAGTTCAAATGATAAATGAAAAGGATAACGGGCTTAATTCAGAATAAATTGGACCCAGCATAGAAAAAGACATATAATACATAGTTGAGGCATCCCTAGGCCCTACGAGTGATCCACGAAATACTTGCAGAGACCCTTTTTAAAACAGGCTATCGAGGAAGCGGATTTTACATGGTCGGGAAGCGCATTCCAGATATGTGTCCCTGAGAAGGATAAGCTGGTTTTATATAGATTGATCCTTGGTTTTGGGACTATGAAAAGCTTTCTGATGTTTCCAAGCTTGGACTCGGACTTACGGAACAAAGTGGAGATGTACTCAGGTGCTTTGCGCTTCCACGCATTGAACATAAAGATTGCTTTGTTATATTTGAAATGATCTTGAAGAGGCAGGAGACCTGCTTTTGTGAGCTTTTCTTCTGTGGTTAGATGTGGATCAGGGCAGATTATTTTGGCCACCCGTCTGTGTAGGGAATTGAGTCTCTTTAAATAGACCTCACTACATCCATCCCATACCTATTGCGTCCGAAGGAGGCAGCTCCCGAATTTGAGAGGTTTCCTATGAAGACAACATTACAGCTAAGGAGATATATCAACCATGATAGTTCAAGGGTGGTGACAGAACAGCTTGGCGCCGACATGCGCCACGCTGTTCTGTCACTGCCCTTGAACTATCATAGTTGATCAATATCTTGTGGTTGAGTGACAGGGCTAATTGGGCTAACATTGGACAACAACACAGAATTTCTGCTGGGTGAACACTTGCACTCACACCTGCAAATTCACACTGTCTCTTCAGATATTTGACAAAATGGACGGGTGACTGACGTCTCGCGTGGTTGTGAAACTAAAAATGTCAGACCAATCTTCTCTTGATATAGGGTTCATGCACAAAACGTGGAAGGATAATGTCGTACAGTTGCTCACATACTTCCATCAATTTAGTTTCTTTAGGAACATTTACCATGTACAAAATGTTGAGTGTGTTTATTTGCGGCTAATGTTGCTGCACCTTAAATCTGCCATGCAATGGCCTTATGTTAGTCGCAAGGCTTGGAGTTAAACCCTAATAACTAACTGTACATGTATTTGTGATCGTGTGCCCTTTGATTGAAAGTTCTTTTTCCGGTGTGTCAGGTTTATCATGCCCATTTGAATCAGCGGAGACAGACATGTATCCCATATGACATACCTTTTGCCTTTGCAGTGTTTTTGTCAAACATGCGCTCGTCTGAGATTTTGGACCATACGGGCTGAAAGCCATAAGTTCCAAAATCACAGACCAGCACACAAATAAGCAACAGTGTTGTACTCTACTATTCTGTGGTGCATTCTGAAACCTAACTGATTACTGATACCCTAGCCCGTGGGTTTGGCACTGATCAATGATCTCCGTGTTAACTCATTCGAGACATGCTGCATCCAGATGCGCAGCTTTATACAGCGTATCTGGATGCGGCATGTCTCGAATGAGTTGACCTTTTAGCCCCAAGGTCCCATTTCTCAAATTTTGCAGGTGTTGCCTAACGACTATGTACCAGTTGCAGGAGATGGCTTGACCGTGATAATTCAAGGGTAGTGCCAGATTAGCTTGGCGCCTGAAGGCGCCAAGCTAATCTGGCACTACCCTTGAATTATCATGGTCAAGCCATCTCCTGCTATGAACCTGGGTCTAAAAGGGTTAACAAGCTTTTATTTAGGCTTTCCGTGTTACTGGATTTGTGATCTTTGACATCCTGTACCAGTTTTAGGAGTAGCGTACTCTCGGGGAGTACATCACAAGTGCACTTCTATTCAAATGAGATGCTAAGCATCTCATTTGAATAGAAGTGTACTTGTGGCGTACTGTGTACTTGTGACATACTCCCTGTCAGACCCGCTCCGGGTGTACGCCACAACAGACAGACCGACTCCAGGAGTATGCCACAAGTCCACTTCTATTCGAATGAGACATGTGCATTCATTTACTATTAGTTCAGAGTCTACGTACATAGTTTTGCTTCATCATCAAAAATTAATTTAACCCATATCATACCGAGGCTAAAAGCTTCAAATTTGTACACTGCCATATGCAAGCTACATTATAGTACTTACAGATAAGCATACAGATCAGATGGCTTTAGTTCAAGGGTGGTGCCAGAATAGCTTGGCGCCTAGACTGAGGCGCCAAGCTATTCTGGCACTACCCTTGAACCATTTTAGTCAAACTTATTTCACTCACTGGTGTGTTCCGAATGATAAGGGTTAACTGGACTAGTGAAATACAGCAAACTCCGGGAATAACAAATAGCCAGGGGACCCGATTTTGCTTGTTATATCTGATGTTTGTTATAAGCAAAGTTATTTAGACAGAGCGCTGTCGGGACCTTTGAAAACAGTGTTGTTATATCTGACTTTTGTCATATCCAGTGTTGTTCTAAGCGAAGTCGACTGTACTCCCAGGATGGGTCAAGAGTCAAGTTTTTATTGATGTTGGCACATCGGCCATTTTCACATGGAGAGCGTATACATATATCAGTTCAATACCACAAGAACATAACCTGGGGTATAAATTGGCATTGTTAGTTGAAATGACAGTTTTCATATCACGTGATGGGTTTACCTGCGGAGTACCAGTACTCTCAAATAGGGTACCGAATGTTAACCCTTATCATTCGAAATACACCAGTGTGTGAAATAAATTTGACTAAAATAGTTCAAGGGTAGTGCCAGAATAGCTTGGCGCCTCTAGGCGCCAAGCCATTCTGGCACCACCCTTGAACTAAAGCCATTGGTCAAACTCCTTATCTGTAAGTACTATAATGTATAATGTAGTTTGCATATGGCAGTGCACAAATTTGAAGCTTTTAGCCTCAGTGTGATATGGGTTGAATTAACCTTTGCTGATGAAGCAAAACTATGTACATAGGCTGTGAACTAATAGTAAATGAATACACGTTTCCCTCCATACTTCGTGCAAGACAAATGCATGCTGGTCTATGATTTCGGACTTTGTGGCTTGCAGCTGTAAAGTCCAAAATTACAGACTACAAAAGCACATACATGGTGCATAAATGTGGAGGGAAAAATGACATGTATGACAAAATAATTTTACAAGAAATGTTACTGAATCCAGGCATTTGAATGATATGTCATTGCTTGCATTGTACATGTGCAGAACTGTTTCCAAATAAAAAGACTTTCTGAACTTGATTGCTTTCAGTACTGAAAAAGACAGCTGTGTGGTCTGACCTTGTAATAATTTAAGGGTAGTGCCAGATTAGCTTGGCGCCTTCAGGCGCCAAGCTAATCTGGCACTACCCTTAAATTATCATGGTAACCCCTTCACTGCCAGTGGACGCAGACTGTTTTTGAAATTGTAAATTCAACGTCGGTGTTCCGCAGCCATCAAAAGACAATGGACACAAAGTGGTTTCAGCAAGAGGCATAGATCCTCATGAACACCCGCAACTGCAGGGGCTCATGAGGATCTATACCCCTTGCAGCCGGGTGGTGTTTAACATTTCTCAGCAGAGAAGGGATGAAGATGTAAAATGACAGATCAGCACACAGTAACATTATATGTGAATGCAGTGGTTATCTTGAACCTGAGCAGAAGTACAGTGCAAACAGAAAACAAACAGGTTCTGAGGGATTTATTTGACATGTTCAATCTTACATTCTTTCATCTTCATGAAATCAATGCAAACAATATAGATTAGTTCAGATTTACAAACTTGCCTCACCCATGCAAAAATGTATTTGTAGATTTGCACCAGAATATGATAATACCTCTGTGCAACCAGTATTAATAGTAAGCAAAAGTCCCCCCCCCAAAAAAAAAAAAAAAAAAAAAAAATACAAATAATAATAATAAAAAAAATAAAAAAAATAAAATAAATTTTAAAAAATATAAAAAATACAAAAACAAAAAAATCCAGATCTTTCTGATCACAGAATGTTGCCGACATACATTATCTGAATTCTTGTTTGGTTGTCGCCATTTTGCAACGTCAACATTTTGCAAGATGACAAATGCAGAATTGGCAAACGTCTTTTAAAAAACCTGAAAACAGTATATTCAGGCCTGGATTTAAATTCATTAACATATAATTCAGAGATGAGAATCCTAAAATGACAAAAAGGCGGAAAAATTCAAAGTCTGTCGAGTGGCGAAACCACGAGTGCGCGTACCTGCGAAGCAGGTACGCGATGCTAGGGGGGACAATTTTTGAAAAGATGGTTAAAATCTATGCATTCTGGTGCATTCTGAGCCTTATTTTATGGGGTCAGATCAGTTGTTTTTGTGACCCTGGGACCTTCCGAAAGAGCGGATTTCCGCTAAAAGGCGGAAGATTCTCATCCCTGATAATTACAAGTACTACAAAATGAGGCACACCTGAAGTTCATTATTCTAACCCCAAACCACCTTCTCTCATCCAACACATGCACGCATAGATACGCACACACACACACGCACCATTCCAAACCTCACATTTCCATACACATTGTACTGGTTCGTATCTTGTTCAAGTTCAACGTATCTATTCACCAACGTCTCTCTCCTCCTTCCAGTCCGCCCTCAAAACTCACCTCTTTAAAGAGTTCTAGCACTGTAACGCCACCACACTCCCCACCCCTACCTGATTGTCCTAACGTATTTGTGGTACGTGAGTCATTGTCAAAAGCGTGCGCATGCGTGTGTGCGAGTTGTGACTGTGCACTTTGAGTTATAATTATTATAAGATAAGCGCATCATAAATACCGTAATTATTATTTATTATTACAGCACTCACTGAATTAAACTGTGATAATTCAAAGGTTGTGCCAGATTAGCTTGGCGCCTAATCTGGCACTACCCTTGAATTATCATGGTCGATCCATATCCTGTAGTGGGACGTTGCAACTGGAACATAGTCGTTAGGTGACACTTTCAATTTTGATACATGTCTTGGAGTTAAATGGGTTCGAGTATCAAGTACAAATGTGCTAGTCTGTCATTTTGGACCTTACAGCTTCCAGTCATAAGATCCAAAGTCACAGACCAGCACACAAACATCCATCCTCTGACAAAAGAATGTGAACCATGCAAACTGAACATCCGCCACCAGCACACACTGCACGTGCCCCTTGGCTGTCAAAAGCACGTTTTATCGACAGCCAAAGGGTTCAAATCACATTCAAATCACAGCTTTATTTTATTTAAATTAACCCATTACATCCTGAGGCTAATTTCATAACATTTGCTTATTGTCCTATAACGGCTATGTTACAGATTAAGAGATAGATCAACTGTTTTAGTTCAAGGGTGGTGCCAGAATAGCTTGGCGCCTCTGGTGCCAAGCTATTCTGGCACCACCCTTGAACTATCAGTCACATTTATTTCAAGCACTGGGTGTATTATAATGAAAATAAAATTGGGATTCAAATGTACACAGTCAGGAAATGGTACTCCGTCCCAACAATGAGTGGCAGAAAGGGGGGATGGGGGAAGGGGTGCAAAGGAGAGTCAAAGGTCACAGCTACAGCACAGTATGAACAAGTGCAAGGTCATAACGCTCTTAACTTGTACTTGACTTGCTTTCACAACAAAAGCCAAAGTGCCTCTTCTGACGGACACCTGAATCTGATGCAGAAACATTTCCGAGAGGTTCATCACACACTTTTCTTTGGCGGAACAACACAAAATAACACTTTGTATTTTGTACAGCAGTGGTGTAATGGAAAGCATGCTGGTCTGTGATATTGGACCATAAGGCTTAAAGCCATAGGTCCAAAATCACAAGCCAGCCCACAACTGGTAAAGTTCATGTCTGTCGGCTAAACTGTCATCCAAATGAACTGTGCCCTGTTTTCCCACCAACCCTTTGCGTGTAGCACATTTTTATCATAATGCAGAAATCATCATGACAAAAAAAAAAAAAGTGCAATGGACAGCCAAAGGATTAAAACATGATCGTTTTCCCTAATGACATCCTTCTTCCAAATTAAAAGGCAGGACTGCCAGTTGTTTAACACATTCACCTGCAAAATATAGCAGCTGGGAGATGGACTAGTCATGATAGTGCCAGATTGGCTTGGCGCCTGGCAAGGTGCCAAGCTAATCTGGCACTACCACTGAACTATCATGGCTGATCCATCTCCTACAGCTAGTACGCAGTCCTCACAGATGTCACCCAAAGTTACAAAAGTCATTAAGAGGTGTGAATGTGTCCAGTTGGATCTCAGAAATAGAGACAGGTGAGAACTGACAAGACACACAGATGACTGTCACTGACACGTGTTTTGTGCGAGGCAGCCCCAGGATCACGTTCAATTGTTAAAGGTGACTAAAAAAAACAGGCAAGACCTGCCCACGCAGACAAAGATGACCATCACGTATACACAGGTAATTCTGCCAGCCAGGCAGCCCAAGGATGGTGGGTTTGTTCTTCAAGGTGAATATCATGAACAGAGGTATCAAAACAACTAATGAGACGTGCAGAGGGCATGGTATGGAACTGTATGATAAAGCACCTTCCAAGTACACAATTCCAGTTTCTAGATGTTCAAGGCGCCACAGAGCTAGAGCTTTGTCAGTAAAGAGTAATTCATGTGTAAAACCTCCACCCTGTGATTAACCCTCTTGTGCATGCAGCCACTGGTACTATGATATCTATTTTTATTGTTTGTACAAAAAACTGTAATTGCCCTTTAAGGGATAAATACAGGTGTTGTTTTTTTTATTTAAATTTTAATAAACAGTACAAGTGTCTGCATGTACAAGAGGGTTAACTTCTTCGCAACATATCTCTGCTTTTCATTCCACCAGCTGCAAAGGATCTCTCTTCTTCAAACAACGGTGATAGGATTTATAATGTCTGTACTTTGTGGTGACGATCACCTGTACACTATTCTATCCCAGCCAGGTGGACGTCGACAGACTGTGGAGCCGAGAATGGTCAGCTCCTCCAGGTGGATGTCAGGGATGGAGGTGGTGGCCTGCAGTAACTCGTGGTGCTCCAGGGGGAACACACATACACTCAGGGACGGACGCTTCTGTAACAACCTGTACACAGATAATGATGATGAATGTCTGTTGCAGGAAAAGGTTTGTAGGCATCAAATTGCCTCTCTTCCAGACTGTCCTGCTGCTATATACTCCATGACATATTAACCCATCGCATGTCAGTAGCGGTTTTTGTCACAATGATTCCTGCAGGAATCATCATGACAAAAAGTGACGGTTAAAACTTGTCAATGTCACTCACGTCTGAGCAAGGTAGGTCTGCATGGTGCGACAAGCGTTGAGAGTGTCAGCAGTGAACAGCTGTAGGACCACCAGTCTGGGAGCCTGAAAAAAGTACAGCCATGTTGATACAGTACTTTGCAGTAGACCGTCACTTAACAGGTGTTTGGAAATCAGAAGGAGGTGAGAACTGCACATTTTGATGAAAACAGTGGATTAAAATAAAAGCCTGGGCAAATATGCGATATCACACGTTTGTCCAGGCTTTTTAACCCATATCATTCGGAATACACCAGTGTGTGAAATAAGTCTGACTAAAATAGTTGAAGGGTAGTGCCAGAACAGCCATATGCAAGCTACATTATAGTACTTACGGATAAGGATAGAGACCAAAGGCTTTAGTTCAAGGGTGGTGCCAGAATAGTTTGGTGCCTAGAGGCGCCAAGCTATTCTGGCACTACCCTTGAACTATTTTACTCAAACTTATTTCACACACTGGTGTATTTCCGAATGATAAGGGTTAAGGCTGATATCAGCCCGAGCACCTTTTGCTGGGCGTCAAACACGTGTCCATGTTACAACTGATTTTGCATTATGCCAGTATGCATAATGGCCAGATATAAAATAAAGTTTATCTAACTTTCAAAGGGGAGAAAAGGCTATATAACCCCCTCAAGGCTCATGGATCAGACTGTTTCTCCAAACTCTGTGTTAATTTGAGAGTCTCAACTGTCTAAGAAACATAGATACAAAGTGGTGTCAGCAAGAGACATAGATCCTCATGAGCCCCTGCGACTGCAGGGGCTCATGAGGATCTATGTCTCTTGCGTTTGGCAGTGAAGGGGTCAAATGAAAAAGGACACTCAAACAGGCAAGTGACACTCACGTTCCTCACGAATCGAGTAACTGCGTCGTACTCAAACATGCCGCCCTTGTCAAGGATGCACAGTCGCTCCAGCGTTTTCATCTTGCCCACCACTCCCCAAAACACCTGGTTCAAACTTATACCAGGCTGCTCCAACCTGAACACAACACAATGCAGATCAGTCAGTAAAAAAATATCGGCTCTTCTTAACCCCTTCAGCCCTTATGCACTGCAAGTCATACAAGTCATCCTCAGAACTACTGGCTCCAGTGTACTACGGTATCGGATATGAAACACATACATTTCTGGCTTCCAAGGGGATGCCTGGTGAGCAAAAGGTTCTCAGGCCATCAGCCTTAGCTGGCCTGTGCACAGACATGCGTGGGCCAGCAAAAGCTGTCATCCCCAGGACCTTTTGCTTAATCCATATTATACTGAGGCTAAAAGCTTCAAATTTGTCAGACAAGGATGTAAACCAATGGCTTTAGTTCAAGGGTCGTGCCAGAATAGCTTGGGGCCTAGAGACGCCAAGCTATTCTGGCACTACCCTTGAACCTTGAACTATTTTAGTCAAACTTATTTCACACACTGGTGTATTCCAAATGATAAGGGTAAACTAGTGTTTTTTCTTCTTCATAATTCAGCACTACAAGAACATGACTAAAAATAATGCTGTCTGACTTAATGGCTCTCGGGTACCGTGACATGCTGAGACTGGCCTGCAGTTCAACTGTAGGAGACAACTGTTCTGGTACTGTAGAATTATCATGAATTATCAGCCCACATCATGCAGCTGCTGTTTGAAGTGATAGAAGTAACATTATATATGCAAACAGCATCTGACCACTAAACTTGCGGAACATTTTCAGTCTTTTTCTGTTGTCTAAGAGTTCTTTTCTTTTCAGTTACTGATCTCATGTTTGTCATTAATCACATCAAATGGGCTATTCATGAAGAGCAAAATTTTGTTGGTATCATTATACTGGTGTTCTTATTCCTATCTTGCATGACCGCCGAGAGCAGCTTACCGTAGGTCCTTCAGGCTCCTGGCCAGGGGGAGAGCAGCCAGGAGGCCTGCGCGGTAATGACAGTGGGCCGTTAATCCCAGGTGGGAGATCACTAGGTGCTGCAGATGCGGACAGTCACGCGTGATGGCCGCTAGGCACTGGCCCCCCTGAATACCTGGAAGTCAAGTGAGATTAGATCATTCTGCAGGAATGCTTGCAACAAAAATCGCTACCAACTGCTGAGAAAAAATAAACACAATTCAAATGCAAGAGACATATATCCTCATGAGCCCCTGCAACTGCAGGGGCTCATGAGGATCTATGCCTCTTGCTGACACCACACTGTATACTCCTTGGAGTTGGACCTCTTTGGTGTTGATTTAACAAAGAATTCAGATACACAATCTGCGACTGTTGATAGTGAAGGTGTTTAACCCATATCATACTGCAGCTAAAAGCTTCAAATTTGCAAACTGCCATATAAATGCAAGCTACATTACAGTACTTGCAGATAAGGATATAGACCAATGGCTATAGTTCAAGGGTGGTGCCAGAATAGCTTGGCGCCTAGAGGTGCCAAGCTGTTCTGGCACCACCCTAAACTATTTTAGTCAAACTTATTTCACCCACTTGTGTATTCCGAATGATAAGGGTTAATGAACTGACCAGTACAGCACAAAATATAATCCACCCCAAACTCTACTATCTGCTCAAAACACACACGTACACACACAAACATGCAGGGTGAAAATAATTTCTATGATTAAAAGCAAGCAAATATCTTGCATATATGTCACACCCCACAATGTCATGATCATCAGCATTATTATGTCCATTTGTAATGCACACAACGTCCATGTTTGCGGCACAATATCAGGCATGTCTTACAGGCAAAAGAAAAGAATATTATAAATAAAAGGAAAGGTCAGGGAGAGGGAGGAGGAGGGAAACAACACATAAATAAATGTCAACATGCACAACAAAGACGCAAAGTCACTAAAGTAAAAACAGTGCAAAAGCCTCTACATCTTACAGGTCAGCCTCATTATATCTGGGAGCTGTAAAATCAGACCATGTTTAACCCTTTTAGCCACAAGGTCCCATTTCTCAAATTTGGGAGGTGTGTTGCCCAACGACTATGTACCAGTTGCAGGAGATGGATTGACCATGATAATTCAAGGGTAGTGCCAGAGTAGCTTGGCGCCTGAAGGCGCCAAGCTAATCTGGCACTACCCTTAAATTATCATGGTCAATCAATCTCCTGCTGTAGGGACTCAGGGCTAAAGAGTTAATATTAAAGATCCTCTGGCTGACACCAGCCCTAGCTGGCTTGCACGCAGCTGTATGTGGCTCAGCTAAGGCTGCTGTCAGCCAAAGAGTTAATATTAAAGATCCTCTGGCTGACACCAGCCCTAGCTGGCTTGCACGCAGCTGTATGTGGCCCAGCTAAGGCTGCTGTCAGCCAAAGAGTTAATATTAAAGATCCTCTGGCTGACACCAGCCCTAGCTGGCTTGCACGCAGCTGTATGTGGCTCAGCTAAGGCTGCTGTCAGCCAAAGAGTTAATATTAAAGATCCTCTGGCTGACACCAGCCCTAGCTGGCTTGCACGCAGCTGTATGTGGCCCAGCTAAGGCTGCTGTCAGCCAAAGAGTTAATATTAAAGATCCTCTGGCTGACACCAGCCCTAGCTGGCTTGCACGCAGCTGTATGTGGCCCAGCTAAGGCTGCTGTCAGCCAAAGAGTTAATATTAAAGATCCTCTGGCTGACACCAGCCCTAGCTGGCTTGCACGCAGCTGTATGTGGCCCAGCTAAGGCTGCTGTCAGCCAAAGAGTTAATATTAAAGATCCTCTGGCTGACACCAGCCCTAGCTGGCTTGCACGCAGCTGTATGTGGCCCAGCTAAGGCTGCTGTCAGCCAAAGAGTTAATATTAAAGATCCTCTGGTTGACACCAGCCCTAGCTGGCTTGCACGCAGCTGTATGTGGCCCAGCTAAGGCTGCTGTCAGCCAAAGAGTTAATATTAAAGATCCTCTGGCTGACACCAGCCCTAGCTGGCTTGCACGCAGCTGTATGTGGCCCAGCTAAGGCTGCTGTCAGCCAAAGAGTTAATATTAAAGATCCTCTGGCTGACACCAGCCCTAGCTGGCTTGCACGCAGCTGTATGTGGCCCAGCTAAGGCTGCTGTCAGCCAAAGAGTTAATATTAAAGATCCTCTGGCTGACACCAGCCCTAGCTGGCTTGCACGCAGCTGTATGTGGCTCAGCTAAGGCTGCTGTCAGCCAAAGAGTTAATATTAAAGATCCTCTGGCTGACACCAGCCCTAGCTGGCTTGCACGCAGCTGTATGTGGCCCAGCTAAGGCTGCTGTCAGCCAAAGAGTTAATATTAAAGATCCTCTGGCTGACACCAGCCCTAGCTGGATTGCACGCAGCTGTATGTGGCCCAGCTAAGGCTGCTGTCAGCCAAAGAGTTAATATTAAAGATCCTCTGGCTGACACCAGCCCTAGCTGGCTTGCACGCAGCTGTATGTGGCCCAGCTAAGGCTGCTGTCAGCCAAAGAGTTAATATTAAAGATCCTCTGGCTGACACCAGCCCTAGCTGGCTTGCACGCAGCTGTATGTGGCTCAGCTAATGCTGCTGTCAGCCAAAGAGTTAATATTAAAGATCCTCTGGCTGACACCAGCCCTAGCTGGCTTGCACGCAGCTGTATGTGGCCCAGCTAAGGCTGCTGTCAGCCAAAGAGTTAATATTAAAGATCCTCTGGTTGACACCAGCCCTAGCTGGCTTGCACGCAGCTGTATGTGGCCCAGCTAAGGCTGCTGTCAGCCAAAGAGTTAATATTAAAGATCCTCTGGCTGACACCAGCCCTAGCTGGCTTGCACGCAGCTGTATGTGGCTCAGCTAATGCTGCTGTCAGCCAAAGAGTTAATATTAAAGATCCTCTGGCTGACACCAGACCTAGCTGGCTTGCACGCAGCTGTATGTGGCCCAGCTAAGGCTGCTGTCAGCCAAAGAGTTAATATTAAAGATCCTCTGGTTGACACCAGCCCTAGCTGGCTTGCACGCAGCTGTATGTGGCCCAGCTAAGGCTGCTGTCAGCCAAAGAGTTAATATTAAAGATCCTCTGGCTGACACCAGCCCTAGCTGGCTTGCACGCAGCTGTATGTGGCCCAGCTAAGGCTGCTGTCAGCCAAAGACTTAATATTAAAGATCCTCTGGCTGACACCAGCCCTAGCTGGCTTGCACGCAGCTGTATGTGGCCCAGCTAAGGCTGCTGTCAGCCAAAGAGTTAATATTAAAGATCCTTTGGCTGACACCAGCCCTAGCTGGCTTGCACGCAGCTGTATGTGGCCCAGCTAAGGCTGCTGTCAGCCAAAGAGTTAATATTAAAGATCCTCTGGCTGACACCAGCCCTAGCTGGCTTGCACGCAGCTGTATGTGGCTCAGCTAAGGCTGCTGTCAGCCAAAGAGTTAATATTAAAGATCCTTTGGCTGACACCAGCCCTAGCTGGCTTGCACGCAGCTGTATCTGGCCCAGCTAAGGCTGCTCTCAGCCAAAGAGTTAATATTAAAGATCCTTTGGCTGACACCAGCCCTAGCTGGCTTGCACGCAGCTGTATGTGGCCCAGCTAAGGCTGCTGTCAGCCAAAGAGTTAATATTAAAGATCCTCTGGCTGACACCAGCCCTAGCTGGCTTGCACGCAGCTGTATGTGGCCCAGCTAAGGCTGCTGTCAGCCAAAGAGTTAATATTAAAGATCCTCTGGCTGACACCAGCCCTAGCTGGCTTGCACGCAGCTGTATGTGGCCCAGCTAAGGCTGCTGTCAGCCAGAGGACATGTTTCTCATTTGGCCACCACCTTCAGAGCCAAAAACCAGACCATGTTATATCTGATTTTGCAATATTCTGATGCATGTAATACTGAGGCCGCCCTCTGTTACCTGGAATGCCTGAGAGCTGAAGATGGCACAGTTTCTTCCACTGCCGAATACATAGTATTCCCTCCTCCCCCACAGCGCTGGCATAGGCACTGGAACAGAAACAACAGATCTGAGTGCAGCTTTCATGGTTGGTCTTGGAGAAGGCACAACATGCCACTCGCCTCCTGCCATGCCATCACTGTCACCCTAGTACAAATAGTTTCCATCCTACTCTTAACCACTTGACTGCCCAAAACCCAACCCAACTGCTATATCTATATGCTATATCTATCTATCTATATCCCGTAGTCTTGCCGACCGTTGGGGCACCACTGATGACTTGGCAACCAGCTCTCTCCATTCCTCTCTGTTCTCTGCCATTCTTAGCGTATCATGCAGCTTCAGTCCTGTCCACTCTGAGATATTGTCCTCCCATCTTTTCCTCTGTCTTCCTCTTCTTCGTCCTCCTTGCACAGTGCCTTGCAGGATTGTTTTGGCAAGCCCTGCTGAACGCGTGACATGCCCATACCACTTCAGTTTGCGTTTATTCACAATGGCTAATAGGTCTTCATATGACCCGATGGCTTGCCTGATTCTGCTTCCCACTTCCACGTTTGTGACGTCATCTCTGTATGAAATGCCAAGCAGCCTTCAAAAACATCTCATTTCAGTGGCTTGTATCCTCCTTTCAAGGTCTGCTGTGAGGGTCCATGACTCGCAGGCATACAAAACCACTGAGATGACTAAGGAGCACATCAGTCTGATCTTGGAGCAGAGTGTGATGTTTCTGTCCTTCCATATGGTCTTCAATCTTGTCAGTGCTGTTGTCTGTGCAATCATGGACAGTATTTCTTTTGATCCCTCATCTGTCACAATGGCTCCTAAGTATTTGAATTTATTAACGGTTTCCAGTTTTTGGCTTCCAATCATGATGTCAGTGCCAATGCCACTGGTGTTATTGGTCATCAGTTTGGTCTTCTCTGCACTGATTTCCATCCCGTACGCAATGGCTGTACTGTCCAGCTTTTCCACCAGCTGAGCTAGTTTCTTCTCTATTCCTGCAAGGCCATCAATGTCGTCTGCAAAGCGCAAGTTCGTGATTGTTCTGCCTCCAATAGACTGATCCTTCATGATCTTTCAGAGCGTCTGTCATGATTCTTTCCAGGAAGATGTTGAAAAGAGTAGGTGAGAGCAAGCAGCCTTGTCTGACTCCGACTGTAGTCCTAAACCAGTTTCCTATTTTGCCGTTGAAGCAGACTGCGCTAGTGGCCTTGTTGTAAAGGTTTGCTACGACTTTGATCAGGTTGGCATTGATGTTGTATAGCTTCATTGTGGACCAAAGGGCTGCATGCCACACCCTGTCAAAAGCTTTCTTAAAATCCACAAAGATATGATAGAGATCTTGCTGGTGCTGGAGGTACCTCTCACATAGAACTCTCAGGTTAAAGATCTGCTCAGTTGTGCGGCGCCCTGGTCTGAAGCATGCTGTTCCTCAGCCATCATAATTTCCTCTGCCTGTGGCTTCAGCCTGTTCAGCAGGATCTTTAACATGACTTTGCTTGGGTGGCATATAAGACTGATAGTGCGATAATTCTGGCATTGATGTAAGTTGCCTTTTTTGGGGAGAGTTATTATAAGTGATTGGGTCCATGGTGTGGGCCAATCCCCTGACTGCCAGATCTTATTGCAGATTGTTAGTAAGGCGCTTATCATGTCTTCTCCCCCTTCTTGGACTAGCTCTGCATGGGATGTTGTCTGCTCCTGCTGCCTTCCCTTTTTTCAGCGACTTCACTGCAGCCTCTACTTCTTCTCGGAGGATGGGATAGTTGCCATTGTTGGTCACGGGTGGGTTGACAAGTATGCCTGGGTCCCCTGTAGCTCGGTGGTTGTACAAATCTGAGCAGTACTCTGTCCATCTGTTCAGTATGTCTTGGTCTTCCGTAAGACAGTTCCCTTTCCTATCTTGAATGATAGAGAAGCGTCCTTGTTTTACACTGGTCAGGTATGCTGGTATGCTTTTTTGCTATTATTTTTGTTCAGGTTTTGCTATCACCACTTTAAATCCTGGTTCCTGGTACGACTGGGGCTCTTGTGCACTGAATTAACCCATTTGCCCCCGAGTAACTACAGCAGGAGATGGATCGACCATGATAATTCAAGGGTAGTTCCAGATTAGCTTGGCGCCTGACGGCACCAAGCTAATCTGGCACTACCCTTGAATTATCATGGCCGATCCATCACCTGCGACTGGTACGTAGTTGTTCGGTGACACCTCCAGAATGTGGGAAATGCAGTCGTGGGGTTAACCTTTTTCATTCGGAATACACCAGTGTGTGAAATAGGTTTGACTAAAATAGTTCAAGGGTAGCGCCAGAATAGCTTGGCGCCTCTAGGCACCAAGCTATTCTGGCACCACCCTTGAACTAAACCCTCATCTGTAAGTTCTATAATGTAGCTTGCATATATGGCAGTGTACACATTTGAAGCTTTCAGCCTGCCCTTTGGCTGACAGTAGTGCATTCTGTTGCAACGATTCCTGCAGGAATCACTGCGACAAAAAGCGCTACTGAGAGTCACCAAAGAGAAGAAGAACAAACAGTGAAAGGTAGAGGACTTCCAAGTTTCAGTGCATACAGATCAATTACAAGGTGTGTCTGACGATCGTAATTAACACCTGCATGACGCTTGTGACACAACAGCAGGTAACAGATTTACTGGAAGACAATTTTGCCTCTGGCAGAGGCTGTCGTCATCAGCTGACATCAGACAATGCCACTCAGGCTACAGCAACTGTTGTCATAGCAATGTTATGAAATTTGTGGGATCATCTTCAGCCATGGTAAGCTCCCAACATAACAACTTTCAATCTCTGGAATCTGAGATTTAAAAAAATCCTCTTATCCCTTTGCCTGTCAGCAGCAACTTCTGTCGTGATGACTCCTGCAGGAATCACCTCCACTAAAAGCGCTACAGACAGCCAAAGGGTTAACACACTAAGATCTCAAGTCAAAACTGCCAAATTTGGGAAGTGTCCTTGGGAGACTGCATACTAGCTCAGGAAATAAATCACCCACGATAGTTCAAGGCTGGTGCCAGAACAGCTTGGCACCCCAGAGGCACCATTAACCCACTTAACCCCATGGTTGCGCTTCCCAAATTTGGGAGGTGTCACCCAAAACATGTACCAGTTGCAAGATCGACAATGACAATGCAACGATAGTGCCAGATTAGCTTGGTGCCTTCTGAAGCAAAGCTAATCTGCACTAACCTTAACTATCATGATCGACCCATCTCATGCTGTAGTGCGTTGGGGCTAAATGTGTTAAAACTATTCTGGACCACATCTGAACAATCATGATTGATCCGTACCTTTTTGTACAGGATGAGGCTGCATCCGTTAAACAGACTCACCTAGCTACAGGTAAGACTACACATAAATTTAACAAGAAAAAAATGACCCCCACCCAAAAACAAAAAAAAGAAAACAAAACAAAACAACCCAACAAAAAAGAAACACACCAGTTCATGTAGTGAAATGTGCTGGGTCGCACGCCAAATCTCTTGTTGCACACAGAACGGAAGCCGGCCCCGATGAGCTCAAAGTGCCTGACATCCGGACATGCACTGACCAACTTCCCCAGCTCACTACTCAACTCCTGTTCCAACGACATGTCCTGAAAAAAGTTAACACACAAAGCTTGTACAAGCATTTGAATATTTTCCTCTGTTCTCAAACTACAACAGCAGCAAGACTTTCTTATTTAACCCCTTTACTGCTAGTGGACGCAGCTTGTGTTTCTGAAAACTTTGATAATTCAATGCTGTAGACCCCCAGCCATCCAGGTGACTACAAGAGGCATAGATTCTCATGTGCCCCTGCAACTGTGGAATATCATGAGGTTCTATGTCCCTTGCAGTTGGATTGTATTTACCTTTTCTCAGCAGTCAAGGGGTTAATGAGCACAAAGTGACTCCCCTTGATTAAACATAACCAATATAACACTCTTTGTCACTGTATTGTTACCTGGCCATTTTCCTGAGGAAGCCCTCACTGACAGAACAAAAGCGTTGGGCAACAAACCATTATATGCTCACAACACAAAACACGAGAGCTTCTCTTTATACATTTATTCTCTGCTTCCTAGTTTTTCATGAAATCTTGGAACCTATGGTGCCAGCAATTTTAGACATGTTTTATTGATTAATAAACATATACACACTGGAGGACCTAGATCTAAATTTTTATGCATTAAGTGGCTGGGAAACCAGTGTATATGTGATACGCCCCCCTTGGGGATCGGGTTGGGCTTCCATATTCATTTCTTCCTGTCACTTAGCGCACCCCTCTTTCCTATCCATTTCTTGTGCTTTGACCAAAGTAGATCTATGAGCATTGGTCGATAATGTACAATTCTCTCCCCTGACAGTGCCGTTTCTTTCTTAGTTTTTTTTCTATTCTAATATACACACTGTATCAATGCTTGTCTAAAACTGTATGGCCTGTAGCCTAGAGTCCTTATTGCAAATGTCTTACCAAATCTGGAGCTTGGACCCCCAATCGTCTGCGCTTGCCCCCACGATCCTGACTGTACATGACAAGGACACGTTTTCCACCAGTGGTTTTGGTGGTTGTGAGAATCTGCTCCACTCTCCTCGAGCAGAGACAACATGGGGACAGTGCAACACTCTGCCAGTCTGAAATTGTACACAAGCTTTGCCAAGATCACTGCGGCATGCATTCTCCTGGCAGTCAAGAAGTAGTGCCTCAAGCTAGGTCCGCGAATGAAACACATCAACTTTGTGCAATCATGAGCCCTTGCAACTGCAGAAACTCACCCGAACATACGGACAAATCCACATACCTGTTAACCCTTTTAGCCCCAAGGTCCCATTTCTCAAATTTTGGAGGTGTTGCCTGATGACTATGTACCAGTTGCAGGCGACGGATTGACCATGATGATTTAAGGGTAGTGACAGATTAGCTTGGCGCCTGACGGCGCCAAGCTAATCTGGCACTACCCTTGAATCATCATGGTCAATCCATCTCCTGCTGTGGAGACTCGGGGCTCAATGGTTTAAAGTCCTATTTCTGATTTCCGGATTTACTCTAAAATTTTGGGGTTGCCATCCACGCACACTGCATCACCACCCAACCTGCTTCAAACTGTAAACAATGTGAAGGCAACTAACCTTTGCGCCCCAGTGCGTATGCGCACATGTCTCAGGCTGGAAATGATGCCTGGAGCAGGACATCTTAATACCCAGGAAAAAAAGCGCTTTGAAAGGACAAGTACAACACAGTTTATTACATTTGTGGGTTTAACACGTAAATGTAATAAACTGTGTTGCACATCTCCTTTTAAACCTTCTTAGAAAACCCTTTTTAAGGTGGATGGATTATAATACATAAAGATAATAATAATAATAATAATCATAATTACGGTATTTATAACGCGCTTATCTTATAATAATTATAACTCTAAGCGCGCACTCACAACTCGCGCACGCATGCGCACGCTTTAGACAGCGACTCACGTACCACAAATAGTGAAATACATTACGACAGTCAGCTTGGGGTGGGGAGTGCGGTGATATAGTGCTAGAACTGTTGAAAGAGGTGAGTTTTGAGGGGGGACTGGAAGGAGGAGAGAGAGTGTTTCTGATGGAGAGAGAGTGGGAGACTGTTCCAGATGGATGGACCGTACACTGAGAAGGAGCGGGGGCCGAAAGTGCTGAGTTTGGTGCGGGGGATGTGGAGGCGGAGAGGGTCGGAGGCGGAGCGGGAACGAGTGTAGGGGTAAAGTAAGTTGGAGAGATAGGCAGGAGCACAGTTGTTCAGGGATTTGTAGCAGAGAGACAGAATCTTGTATTGGATGCGTTGTGGGATGGGAAGCCAGTGAAGGAGTTTGAGCAGGGGAGTGATGTGGTCCGATTTTTTCTTTCTGAGGACGAGGCGGGCAGCATTGTTCTCGACGCGCTGGAGAGTGAAATTGGTGGGGTGAGGGAGGCCGGAAAGGAGAGAGTTGCAGTAGTCGATGCGGGATAGGATGAGAGAGACAGCAAGTTTGGTGGCAGCTTCGGTAGTGAGGTATTTTCTGATCTGATGATGAACATGGCTTTTTTAGGATCTCAGCGAGTCCCTTGCCGAGTCTTGAGACTACAAAGAACCTGACCAACCCTTGGTCCCATGCATATTTGTGGAGATAAATGCCATTTGTGGTGGCCATCTCTCTGTTTGATCCCCCCCCCCCCCCCCCCCTGCCATTGTGTACAGCTTAGACCTGTGTGCTCAGATACTATCAGTTTTAACAGAGTGACTCACATCATCTAACTGTCTGATTTAGTCAACAGAGCAAAGCACTTTAAACGCTGTCTATATTACAGATGAAAAGTGTACTGACTCATTGTAGCAGAACATCTTGATTTTGTGCAACATCATGGAAAGATTATTTTCTACATTTATTTTGCTATGCTCCACACTACAGTAGAACCTCCTATGAGCGGTCACCCTTTTTGCCAAGAAAAAGTGGCGGTAAACAGCAGGTGACTGTTCACGGCAGGTACGATAGAAATTGACCCAGAAGCACCCAGTGTATGTATGTATTTTCCCTACAGTGTAAGTGTGCGACCTTTGTGAGTGTAAAATCACAGTTAAGACAAAAGATGTTGAAAAAATAATGCACACGTACATTGTCCTTGTAAAATGTTGAACATGTAAACATTTGCACTTCAAAGTCAGTGCAGCTTCTTTTTGTCACCACATTACACCCAATGAAAATGGAACATGAAAGACAAAGCCCTTAGGGTTCACGTGTACGACCGATCCATACAAGTATGAGAATAAGTAAAGGGATGGCTTCTGCACCAACAAAATCCATGTTCTCTCAAAATTTAATCAGTTTTTACACATCTGCCAACCCCCCGTGACCCTTGCGATGAGCCGACTAAATTAGTATACATAGGAAGGTCTTATTATCAGGTACCTTTGTGCCAAATCGGATTGAAAAGTTTGCAAAAAATGTTAATAATAACTACAACTCTATCAAAAATTGGCATTTTATACACATTTGTTGACTTCTTGTGACCCTTGACCTTTTCGAAGGGGCCATCCAAATTAGTATGCATAGATAGGGCTTACCATAAGGTATCTCTGTACCAAATTTGGGTTTGAAGTTGTGAATAGTATTTAAGAAAAAACATCTTTTGTCAAAATATGTCTATTTTGGACCTATTTCCTGAGCTCTTGTGACCCTTGACCTTTTCGAGGGATCAACCAATTTAGTATGCATAGAAAGGTCTTACCATCAGGTATCTTTGTACCAAGTTTGGGTTTGAAGTTGTGAATAGCATTTGAGAAAAAAAAACTTTTGTCAAAATATGGCTATTTTGGACCTATTTCCTGAGCTCTTGTGACCCTTGACGTTTGACCTTTCAGAGGGCTCATCCAAATTAGTATGCATAGATAGGACTTATCATCAGGTATCTCTGTAGCAAATTTGGGTTTGAAGTTGTGAATAGTATTTTAATTTGAGAAAAAAACACCTGTTGTCAAAAATGGCTATTTTGGACCTATATCCTGAGCTCTTGTGACCCTTGACCTTTCCAAGGGATCAACCAAATGAGTATGCATATAAAGGTCTTACCATCAGGTATCTCTGTACCAAGTTTGGGTTTGAAGTTGTGAATAGTATTTGAAAGAAAAAAAAATTATATCCAAATATAGCTATTTTTGACTTATTTCCTGAGCCCATGTTACCTTCACCTTTGTGAAAGGTCACTGAAATTGGTATGTTTAGAAAGGTCTTGCCACAAAGTATCCTTAGGCCAAGTTTGAAGACTGTAGCTTGAATAGTATCTGAGAAAATGCCAATGTTAAAGTTTACCAAAGATGACGGCAGACGGACGATGGACGGACGACCACTTGCCCAAAACATACTCACTTTTGCTTCGCATGTGAGCCAAAAACCCATTCAACTCATAACTGTACATGTAAGTTTCAAGCCTAACAATGAGTCTCTGCGGTGCATACCAACGGAAAGATATGGGAAAACGTGCCTACAATAAAGATATGGGAAAACGTGCTTAATTGTAAGTTTACGGACACAAATCTTTGCCAGTCTTTTGGAGTTTCTGACATTGCGTTTTCTGCACATGCGTAGTGATACAGCAGTATCAGTAACGGCTCTCTTCTGATTAAAATATCTGTTTTGTTTCTGTGATTTAAGCACCGCCCAGTTAGACCGAAAGGACATCAATTTCAACACCTGCTTAATCCGCTTCTGATTTAACCGTTGTATGGACATCGAGTTAAAACATTTGTTGCAAAATCGGAAGTCCATAATCACGGTGAGAAACTGAGCATGGGATGCATTCTACATAAGAGTACAAACAACAGAGGTAAATAAAGTCAACAGGAGACATCGAATCTCATGAGTCCCTGGGTGCATGAAAGTCTATGCCTCTTGCAGATGTGCGTTTTGCGACGTGGATGTTCTGTTCCCCCAGTTCATTGTCAATCCCATTGATATACGCCGCCCCTTTCAAGAGGTGTCTCAACGCAGCATGAAGCAGATGGCACGCGCCTATCATTGCGTAATGACATGGTGCTTGGCTTTGCCAAGGTGTGTAACAGCTGGTGAGGTGTTGAGCGAGGAGTCATTGACCCGTCACGCGTGACGGCTTTACTGTGACGGTCTGGCCGTGGCCATAAATCTAAGGTACTTATGCATTTCTGGCTCCAATACACTGACCGTTGGCCGCGTTCAGCAGGTGATTGTACATCGCGAAAGTGAATGTAAACGGCAGGTGACCGTAATATTCGGAGACCGTTCCAAAAGGTTCTACTGTATTAATCGTATAGGCAAAACTTAACCCCTCTGTGGATGTTGCCCCTTAACTGCTGGGGCAAGGCAAACGATATCAAGATGCAAGACATAAACCCTCATGATACCAGCCCCCCCCCCCCCCCCCCCCCCCAAAGGCCCATGAGGGTTTATGTTTCTTGTATTCTATGCTCTTTATGCCTATTATTCCCACCCACCCCCCCCCCCCCCCCCAATTACATGTGTTCTCCAAGCAAATGTCAGAGTGCTGTCATTTTAGATGCAAAATTCGTGATCACTGGCAGTGAAGGGGTTAAAGTTTGCCATATATACTGTCTAACAGATGCTTATGATGTTTTCATTGAGTTTTAGTGTTGCAATAGTTGCCTGCTACATTCCATCAGATCCCGAGGCTGATTTTGTAAAATTTGCTTGTTGTCCCATGAAGGCCACGTTACAGATTAGGAGATAGATCAACTATTTTAGTTCAAGGGTGGTGCCAGAATAGCCTGGCGCCACCCTGGAACTATCGGTCAAATTTATTTCAAGCAATGGGTGTATCAGGATGAAAAGCGCTAAGACAAAGAAAAGAAACAGCAATATGAGCGGCTGCATGCACAAGGCCACTCAGACAAAGCAAAGAAAATACTTGCGGTACATACAAGGGTTAATAGCCAGCAAGTGGCAGATGCTGGTAAAGCCGCTATCAGCCAGGTCTTCAGCGTGCGCATGAATACCGCTAACATTGATGTGGCGCAGTTCTGTGCAGTTAATCAGCAATGACTGAAGTCCGCTTGCATCCACCACCATCTTTGCATCACCAACATCCTATAGATAAGAACAAGCAAATAGTAACATATCAGCCCCTTTATACTGTTGACGGTCATGACGGCTGCACACACAAGAGGGTGAGCTGAAAATACTGAGCCCTGCCATAAGCAACTTCCTTGCGCGTGCAACCACTGGTAATGTTTACAGTACAAGTGGTTGCATGAATACAGGGGGTTAACACACAGAGCTCTGATGCTCTAAAACAGGATGCAGATTGCCCAGGACAGTTCAAGGGGGTTGTCTTAATAGCTTGGCACCTAGGCGCCAAGCTACCCTTGAACGCTCATGGGCCTGAACTGGTATGTATTCTCTAGAGATCAACTTCCAAATGTATGGATGGCCACTTGATAGATTAACCCATATCATACTGAGGCTAAAAGCTTCAAATTTGTACACTGCCATATGCAAGCTACATTATAGTACTTAAGATAAGGATATACACCAATGGCTTTAGTTCCAGGGTGGCGTCAGAATAGCTTGGCGCCTAGAGGCGCCAAGCTATTCTGGCACTACCCTTGAACTATTTTAGTCAAACTTATTTCACATGCTGGTGTATTCCGAATGATAAGGGTTAATGTGTTAAAACCATCTGCTCCATGGCCCCCACCGATTGCTGAAATTTGCAGGAGCAATGTGTTATCAATGTTGTCTTGCCTCCGCTAAGACTTTCCACCCTTCTTTTCACAGTCCGTGTGAGCAGGCACACATAATGATAATATTACAAAGACATTAAAAAAGCTGTAGATCCCCCATCACACTTTTTAGCATTATGGCCTACAAAAGGTTTGTTTTACCAACAAAAAGGGCCCTGCACACTGACCTTTCCTTTACATACATAATTATAAACAAAATATTCAGTTAACCCTTTGGCTGTCGGTACTGGTTTTTGTCACGATGATTCCTGCAGGAATCATCATGCCAATAATCACTATCGACAACCAAAGGATTAACTCATTCTGCCCCAGATACACCACAGGAAGATAAGGATCGACCATGATAGTTCAAGGGTGATGCCAGAATAGCTTGGCGCCTATGGGCGCCAAGCTATTCTGGCATCACCCTTGAACTATCATGGTCGATCTTTGTCCTGCACTGCAATGCAGTCTTCAGAGGACAATGGCAAAAATTTAAGGATTTCGGTGTTGGGGTAGAATGAGTTAAATATAATCTTCATACACCACACAATTATTTCAGAAATTTTCTTTACTGTGCAAAAAATCATTAAGAAGTCTGATCCTTATTTAACCCTTTGGCTGTTAATTATGCTTTTATTGTGATGATTCCTGCTGGAATCATTGTGACCCAAAATGCCGATGACAGCCAAAGGGTTAAAAACAAAACATCCAGTGCCTCGGAAGTGTCAAAGAGAATGCTGTGGCAGTGTCGCAGGTTGATGCTGACAAGACGAGAGCAGTTATCAGCGATGACATGCATACTGCGACTGTCCACCTTGGTGTTGTCCGCCAGGTTCAGGTAACGAAGGCACACAGCACGGTCCAGCTGGAACACCTGAGGATAGATTGCCAACTCATCATTATCATCATAATCTTTGTAGGCCCAAAGTGGCAAGACTTTTTAGTGCTCTCTCAAACAGTACTGGTAGCTAGTCAATCAATAGACATTGCTTGGAAATCAGAAGTAGGTCAAATTTGAATGTGTTTTTCAATGAAGACAGTGGATTAAAAGCCCAGTCCTGGCTTTTAATCCACTGTCTTCGTCGAAACATGTGCAATTCTGGCCTACTTCTGATTTCCGGAAATTGTCTGTTGGGGCTCATGAGCATCTATGTCTCTTGCATTTGGGTTGTGTTCACTTTTTCTCAGCAGGGAAGGGGTTAAATGCATAAAATGACTAGTGGCTCTTGAAACCAACATAAATTGTGTGAAATAATGACTATACAAGTGTATAAAAAAAATGTATAAAGTGGCCCTTAACTCCTTCGTCCTGATGGGCTGTAGCAAGATAAGGACTGACCATGGCAATTTAGGGCCTGGTGCGCGAACTGAGGTGTCATCATCACAGAACAATTCCTAAATGTGAGATTTTTTACCTCAGGATTCAATGTGATATTGTTAACCCGTAGTGCCCTGGCATGCTATGACAGGATGTGGATCAACCATGACACTCTCAGTTCAAGGGTGATGACAGAATAGCTTGGCACCTGCGGATGCCAAGCTATTCCAACATTACTTTTGCAGCTGAACTATCTTGGTCAATCTGTCCCCAGATCTGTGATGCCGTCCTCGAAAGATATCTAAATAAAATGATAATTTCATCCTCAAGATGTAATGAGTGAAGTAATTTCCAATCATTTTATTGAGTAAAGCTGTACTCACATTATTGGGGATCGACTGAACAGTCTGTGAAATATCTAGGTTTTCCAGTCGCCCTATCCTTTGCAGACAGTCCACAAACTGTGCCTTGTTCTGAAGGTGCTCCAGAGTGGCCATAGGCTGCAGGAGAGTGTGGAACTGAACCTCTGGCAATTTGCACACTTCCAACAGGGTGGCGAAGAAGAACATACGAGCCACAGGGTCGATTGCGTCACTAATGCTGAGAGAATGAATGTGCTGGAGATTCTTCAGGTCACTGATCTGCAATCAAAATTAAAAGCAAACCAACACTGTTAAACGTGATAATGTCAAACATAAACTTAATTCTTGCACTGGCAGTATATTGAGGAATGGGATAAAACACAGATCTCTGGCTCCCTAGTGGATGCCACGTGAGCAAGAAGTCCTCAGGCAGACGTTGACGTAGGCAGGCACAACCATGTGTGAGCCACCTAAGACTGACAGCACTCCAGCAACCTATTTGACTTTAAACCCATTTAACCCAAGGCCGCATTTCACAAATTTTAAAGGTGCCAATTAACAATAATGTACCAATTCCAGGAGATGGATCAAGCATGATATTTCAAGGGTAGTGCCAGATGAGCTTGGCACCATCAAGTGGCATGCTAATCTGGCACTACCCTTGAATTATCAGGGTCTATCTATCTCCTGCTTTAGTGTGTCATGCTTAAATGGTTTAAGGGAGCAACTGCACTGAGACCACCTGTGGTTGCAGGATGTACTGTGGAATGCCCTTGCTGTTGCTAGGAAACCCCAGAACATGGAACTCTTCCAAACAACGGCAGTACTCAAAGATGCTTGGCCGTGCCAAAAAGTGCATGGACATAGTGTTGGAATACTCCAGCTGATTCCGGAAGTGAATGGTAATACTTCGCAAGCCCTCCAGTGTCTTTTGAGCACCCACTGACTCCACAAGGGCTGTGTGGAGATCTCGCATGTCTTTGATAGAAAAGGCAATGCACTGAAGTTTGGTTAACACTGCAAGCATGCTGCACAGTCTCTTTGGAGTAATTCTGCAGTGGAGAATTTTGAGAGTCACCATATTTGTACACTGACTTAGAATGTCGTAACATCTGGCCGACAGCCAGTAACAGTAGTTGAGGTCCATGTATTCTACATGTTGTGTGACAGGCTGCACATAGCGATGAAGCAGCTGGCTTGAAAGCTTGAAACAGCATGGAAATGATATGTGCCTGCAGATAAAAAATACAGGGTTTGCACTGCCATTTGTTGATTCCTGTATTCATGATTGTATGCAAGACTACCTGCAGTAAACTGTAACTGTGGAAAACGTTCATATTAACGTCAGAAGAAAGGGCAATATTTATCCACAAAACAACTAATCCTTAGTCGGTTTACTTTAAGTAATAAATTCTCTCCATTAGACTATATGCACAATGGGTCCGAGGAAAAGGCAAGGGTATGGGGGTGGGGAGAAATGAGGGTGCGAATTACGTTTTTATTTATGTGCCTCAGAGAAAAATATGTATTAAAACTTTCAATGAACTAGAAACAGAAGTTTATGCAAGCAGAAGGATATAAAATGGAGCATCGGTAAAGTACCTGACGAGCTCTCTGTCTCTGCTGATCGAACAAAACCTTCGGCTGACTTTTCTTATTTCTATGAGATCCACGTGGTCCAAATATTTGAATATTTTCAACAGTACGTCGTCAGAAAGCTTCTCGACCCATGCACTACAATTCTCTGTGGTAGACATCGTCGTGTTTTGGAGAGAAGTGACAAGAGTTAACTTTTCTTGGCGAGTCAATGGTGTGACGCTAAACTCGCCCAAGAATCAATTTGCTCAGTCAAATTGCCCAAAATAAGGTCAACTCACCCAAAGGTGTCAACTCGCCCATTAATTATAGCCCGGCGGTTACCGTTCAATTTGCCCCGATATACCAATTCGCCCATGTGAAGCCGTACATGTTTGCGTACGCGTTCAGAGGTTTTCATTGCTTGCTTTTCTCCCCTCCCTCCTAAAACACCCACCAAATTCACCAGACGTGGTGAATAACCTCATAAATATTAATTAAATGTTACTTTTAGATGCGTTAATTCCATCTAGCTCAACATCGTTTGCCACATTTGGTGAAAACCTTACAAATATTAATAAGATGTGACCTTGAGGTGTGAAAGATCCATCTAGATCATCATCCCCTTTTGCCATATATGGTAAATAAGCTCATGAATATTAACCCTTTGACTCTCAGAACTAAATGACTTCCATTCTGTGGAATGGAAGTCATAAATTATAGTTCTGATAGTTCTAGGAGTTAATAATATGTTCAAGTTAACGGCTATGAGGTGTGAAAATCTAATCTAGCTCCTCCCATTTTGCCCTATATGGTCAATAACCTATGAATATTATTGATATGCTACCTTGAAGGGTGAAGATTCCATCTAGCTCCTCCCCTTTTGCCATAATTGGTGGTTAAACTCATGAATATTAATGAGATGTTACCTCGGGGTGTGAAAATTCCATCTAGCTCCTCCCCTTTTGCCATATATGGTGAACTGCTTCATCAATATTAATGGAATTCAACCTGGAGGTGTGAAAATTCCATCTAAATCCTCCCCTTTTGCCATATATGGTGAAAACTTCATAAATATTAATGAGATTTAACCCTGAGGTGTGAACATTTCATGTAGTTCCTCCCCGTTTGCCATATTTGGTGAATAACATCATCACTATGAATGAAATTAAATTCTCAGGTGGGAAAATCCAATCTGGGCCTCTCCCTTTGCCATATACAATAAATACAGTAGATGGAATTTTCACACCTTATGGTAACATCTCATAAATATTCATGAGGTTATTCACCAAATATGCCCCCCCCCAAAAAAAAAAAAAAAAAAAAAAAAAAAAAAAAGAAGCCAGATGGAATTTTCACACCTCAAGGTAACATATCATTATATTCATAAGGTTATTGACCATATATGGCAAAACAGGCAGAGATAGATGAAATATTCACACCTCAGGATCATTTTCGTGAACATCTCATTAATATTCATGAGTTATGCGCCATATGTAGGAAAAGGGGAGGGGCTAGATGAAATTTTCATACCTCAAGGTAACATCTCATGAACATTCATGATATTATTTACGAAATATGGCAAAAAAGGAGGCCCCAGATGGAATTTTCACACCTCAAGGTAACATCTCATTAATATTCATGTGGTTATCGACCATATATTGCAAAACCTTATATTGCAAAAGATGAGGAGCTAGATAGAGTTTTCACACCTCATGGTAACATCTCATTAATATTCATTAGGTTATGAGCCATGTATGGGTAAAGGGGAGGAGCTAGATGGAATTTTCACACTTCAAGGTAATATTTCAGTAATATTCATGAGGTTTTCCGCTAATTATGGGAAAAGAGGAGGAACGGGATGGAATTTTCACACCTTAAGGTTACTTCTCATTAATATTCATAAGGTTATTGACCATATATGGCAAAAACGAGTGGGGATAGATGACATTTTCATACCTCAGGATAATTTTCTTGAACATCTCATTAATATTGATGAGGTTATGTGCCATATGTAAGAAAAGGGGAGAGGTTAGATGGAATTTTCACACCTCAAGGTAACATTTCATGAACATTCATGATGTTATTTACCAAAATATGGCCAAAAAAAAGGAGGCACCAGATGGAATTTTCACACCTCAGGGTAACATCTCATTAATATTCATGTGGTTATTGACCATATATTGCAAAACTTTATATTGCAAAAGGCGAGGAGGTAGATGGAATTTTCACACTTCAAGGTAATATCTCAGTAATATTCATGAGGTTTTCCACCAATTATGGGAAAAAGGGAGAAGCTGGATGGAATTTTCACACCTTAAGATTACTTCTAATTAATATTCATAAGGGTATTCATCTTATATGGCAAAAGGGGAGGAGCTAGATGAGATTTTCACTCCTCATGGTCGTTTTCTTGAACATCTAATTAATATTCATGAGGTAATGCACCATATATGAAGGGAAGAGCTAGATGGGATTTGCGCATCTCAGGGTAATATTTCACTAATATTCGTGATGTTATTCACCAAATATGGCAACAGGGGTGAAGCTAAATGGTATTTTCACATGTCAGGATAGTGTCTCATTAATATTTATAAAATTATTCACCATACATGGCATAAAAAGAATGAGTTTGATGAGATTTTCACATCTCAGGGTCTTTTTTTTTTTTTTTTTTTTTTTGCCTAAACAGGAGACTGAAAAGAGCAACTTTAATTTTCCCCCAAGTCAGTTTTTACATCTTCAAAAGAGAAAATGGTCATTGGGGCAACTTTTCAATTTTTGTTTCTTCAAAAGCAAAAAAACGGGAGAAGAAAAGAGTTCCATTTTCTGATTTTGCATCATGTAAAGCAAACAAGGGAGAAGCAGAGTGAAGTTCAAGATATTCCACGGGACCCTGAAGTGTGAAAAAAACATACACACCCTCACCGATACTTTATCCACCGCCACTCATGTGGTATTAATGACAATCTGTGTCTCCTGCCTACCTGTAAAAATTAAAAAAAAAAAAAAAAATATAGTGCTTTGTGGCCTCCAGTGTAAAAGAATTAACCTCATGTCAGTTGAAATGTTTCTAGGTGAGACAGCGAAATCTACGTTAATTGAATAGGAATGCTATCAAGGACCCATAAGTGAAAAGGCCTGTCAAAAATGTTATACCCTGAACGACAAGTCCACATAGTGAAAATGTACACAGTATGATATGGCCCCAGCATGAAATTGTACTGTAAAATCATGTTACGCTGGATGAGTTTAGGGCCGTCTCAGTAAAATACTTAACAAATGAATAGTTGATCAGTTTAATTAATGATTAGTACATGTCATCAACTAATATTCATTAATGATTAATAGCACTATACATATGATTGCATTAGTAACATTACTGATACAATACAATACAATAATACGATTATACTTATAGTGACTGAATGAGCTTAATTGGCCTTTTTCAGTTAAATATTCATAAAAGTGTGACAAAACACGTTATGCGCACATGATTTATTACAGAAAATATGCAAAGCGTCATATAGACAGTTTGGCTCACCATAGTACCCAATAACCTCCCTTGGGCATTTTTCTCCCCGATGCCTGCTGTTTGTAAGCGATCGCGAGTGGCTGCGCTCTTCTGCCCCATGACTGCTACATGTGAATGTATGCCGTAGTCGAAGAATGCTGTAGAATACCTGTTGATTGTCTATGTTTTCATGTTTTCTTGATCTGAAGGAATTAGTTTACGACAACACACTTCTCAAAATGGAGCCTGGAATAAGCATGTATTTGTTTTATTCCATTGTGTACGGATTTTTTTGCTTGTGTTTTGTGGCACCACCGACAGAATTTGTGTCAGCTGGTTTGACGGTACAAACTATTTTCGCCAGCTATCTTGGGAGTGAGGACATCAACTTTATAGATTATCATATCCGAAGAGCAACAGTGACAGCGTTAGTGCACGCCCTGTTACCATTAGGTGAGGAGTTAACAATTAAATTAATATTCGAGAAAGATCAATGCATGATATATCGCAGAAAACACGACAGTTTTTAATGTTAAAATGCATGCACAGTCTGGTCGTTGCTACTTCTCAACGACATCAATGGATAGTTGCTGTTACTGTGGGTGAGTAGACTATGGGACACCCATGTAGGTACCATTGCAGGAAATTGGGATGCAAGTTGCAAAATTACAAAATGCATTGTTCAAGGTATGTTTGCAACTTGAGCCTTAACTCATTATACCATCCTGAGGGTGAAATTGTCATTTTAAAAAATATATCTTTAGAGGTCTGTTCAAGGGTGGCGTCAAAATAGCTTGGCACCAACAGGTGCCAGGCTATTCTGATGCCACCCATGAACTATCAAGGTCAGTCCACATCCTGTCATAGCATTGGGTATTGTCTTCTGAAGACTACATACAGAGGTAAATCGACCATAAAAGTTCAAGGGTGGTGCCAGAATAACTTGCTGCCTAATGTCGTCAGGCTATGATGGCCCCACCCTTTAACCACCTAATATTGATCAATCTGTCTAAAGTTTCTTGTACTACATCATGGCTCAATACACACTTTTTTGTCCAGGGTATTACTTATGTCTTGCGCTGCTTGCACCTGAGCTCAGCCTCCTTGCAGTGTGGGAACTGACTCCAGTGGGCCAGGCAATATTCAGCATCTGTCTGTTGCTGCCACTCACAGTTTTTCTATTTGCCCTGTATTGGCACTTGGACAGTTGGGGTAACCACCCTGTCGCCCAGGAACTGGCACAACTGAGCAACGGTGGATCCTGGCGAGCAGTTGCATCAGCCATCAACACTGAGTTCCGCCGCATTGATAAATTTGCATCAGGTTTGTTTGGTGTGGTCTTTAATATGCACTGTTTATCTAAGATAATACTGGTTTCATGTTCTCATTTAGAGGAGTATCTGAGGCTCGAGACATATACTTGTGAATCATTGCAGCTGCAGGCTGTAAAGACCCAAATCTGTCTCTTGTAGATGATAGGAGCTTGATTAGATAATGTTGAGATCCTTTATAAAGGTTAGTATGTTGAGCAACATTTTGCTTGATATAGTGCCGACAACAGGCTTATATGATTACGAGACTGGAATCAAAATGTACAAGGCATCAGCCAGGGACATTTTGATTTGGATCAAGTGATAACATCTGTCTGTTATGGGCACTATATCAAGCAAATTGTTGCTCAGTATAATTTATGTACCCTGTCCAAAACAAAACTTGACCTGTCCTTCGGTTTGCGGCTGATTGCTGCCATTGGTGGTGAACTGGTCAATTTCGCTACATTTACATATAAAACTACCCCGTGTGACACTAGCAAAATGTACTCAGCACAAATCCACCCAGACGTGCATCTACCAAGTGCGGAGTCATACGTTCCGCATACGCAGACCTCGGCCCGGAGGGTGCGAGAGGCTGCGGTTCAGGGCTCTTGAGGTCAGAGCCGTTGCCATGAGCCTCACTGCGACCGCTATGGCACAGTGAGGGACATTGTAACGACTGTGGCCTGGCAGGCACGATCGACTTCGCCTGCTTCTGCCTCGGGGACCTCTCAGGCCAAGGAGAGAGCCTGGCCCTAGTCGGGCGCATCACACTGGCGCAACACTCCCTCTGGGCGCTGGGAGCGCGGTGGATAACGCTTAGCTGAAATCGTCGGGAGTGTGCGCCTATGGGGGGGGCCGTGCTAAGCAGTTACGCAGGGGTAGGTGGTAGTGGGCGGCACCCTCCTCCTCCTCACAATTCTTCCTAATAGTATGCCATTGGTAATGTTTTTGAAGAAATAAATGTATTTTTCTCTAAAATGTATTTTTTCGAAAAATACTTACTGATGACATTATTCAAATGTCCCTCCCACCTACCCCCGCTTGCCGCCAGTACGCTAAGATAAGACTGGCGTGAGTAGACGGGTCACGTGAGGAGGAAGGAAGGCTGCTCAGGGTACTTGGTAACTGCTTGCTAGAGTTACGTCCCTGGTTGTGTGGCAACACACAACAGTTTGGAGGCTGAAATCGGCAAGCTAAGTGTACCTTCCTAATAGTAATGCGATCGGTAAGTATTTTTCTAAAAAATACATTTTAGAGAAAAATACATTTTTATAGAGGTTGGTTAATTTGCTCCAATGTAAAAGCAGTTCTCCTATATGGAGCAGAGACATGGAGATTGACAAAAACCACAGTCAACAGAGTACAGACCTTCATGAACAGTTGCCTTAGAAGAATTTTGAAAATCCACTGGCCAGAGAAGATCAGCAACGTCAGACTCTGGGAGAGAACAGAGCAGATAACAGCAGAGAATGAAATTGGGCGAAGAAGATGGGGATGGATCGGTCACAGTCTGAGAAAGCCAGCTTCCAGTATCACTAGGCAGGCATTGTCATGGAACCCCCAGGGAAAGAGGAAAAGAGGTAGGCTGAGAAACTCCTGGCGTCGAGACCTCCAAGCAGACATCAAGAGACTGGGAACCACCTGGAGTAGAATCGAAGGAGAAGCACAGGACAGGAGTTGCTGGAGGTCTCTCGTCGACGGCCTATACCCGGGTAGGGGTGACAGGCGTAAGTAAGTAAGTAAGTGGTTAATTTGGGGTTTAATGTTCATGGCACCGGAGTGATGATGGACAGCCCTGAATAGTGGGTTCAGGTGGACAGGGACATCTATTGCCTATAGATTAATTCAGGCCCACTTGAAATGTGCCACTTTGAATTGCCAGGACCTTTCGACGGATATGCTGTTCAAAGCAAGCCCGTCTTTTTAACTGGGCGTTTATTCTTCAAAAGAAGAACTATGTTTATAAAGCAGGAAGATTCTCAGTTTCTTCTCATTTTTACAGGTGCTCCAGGCCGAAGATTATATGTAACAGACTCATGGATCTTGAAAACATGCACATATTATGTGTATGTTGCACATCAAAATGACATCAGCCTGACGCTGGAGCATGCAGAAGAACATCCACTGTCATACGAAAGTGCCACAACAGCCCAGTATCTTAACATCAGTGTCAAAAGAGCTGAGCCACATCTTTCAGATTTTAAAATCAGGTTAGTGGGAGAAGTTAGAAAGTATTTCTGATGATATATATATGAAGCACTTAACGTGTGTGCGAGGTCCTGACCTTGTGACTGTCGGTAGTGTTTTTTTTTGTCATGGTGAATCCTGCTACTGAGAGCCAAAGGGTTAGCAATCATTCTCTCCCTTTAAGCTTCATGATTTGGGAAATGCATGCGAACACCAGAAATGGTAAGTGACAATAAATCCTCTGCAAGTGCAGCGGCTCATGAAGCACTTTGCTTCTTGTTTGCACCAAGTATCGCTGAGTACTTGAACGTTTATAGCTAGCTAGGGAAACAGGGAAAAATACAGTTATTTGGAGCAGACTTTGGCATGTTTTCAAAGACATGATTTTTGTCCTCTGTTAACCCTTATCATTCAGAATACACCAGTGTGTGAAATAAGTTTGACTAAAATAGTTCAAGGGTAGTGCCAGAATAGCTTGGCGCCTCTAAGCGCCAAGCTGTTCTGGCACTACCCTTGAACTAAGCCATTGGTCTATATCCTTATCTGTAAGTACTATAATGTAGCTTGCATATGGCAGTGTACAAATTTGAAGCTTTTAGCCTCAGAATGATATGGGTTAATGAAAGGTTAAAGTGCTACACACACTGCCTTTTGACTATGATGTCAAATTTCATCTCAGCCACTGTTAGCCAGCCATTGCTGATTTGGTTTTGGCTGTCATGTGATTTTTAAGCAATTTTGCGTTTGTATTGTCAGATATAACGTAATGCTGTTCATATGGAGCTTTGGTGATATAACTTAAACCGTCGGCTGGCACATACAAATGCACGCAGTCGTGATGAGTCATTTAAATGCTTGCTGTCAGCGTGAAAGCATAGCACCACCTGCTCTGACCTTTATTTAATCCTTATCAATCAGAATACACATGTGTGTGAAATATGTTTGACTAAAATAGTTCAAGGGTAGTGCCAGAATAGCTTAGCGCCTCTAGGCACCAAGCTATTCTGGCACCACCCTTGAACTCAAGCCATTGGTCTATATCCTTGTCTGTAAGTTTTGTAATGTAGCTTGCATAAATTTGAAGCTTTTAGTGTCAGTATGATATGTTTTAAAACAGTAACCTTATCAGCTGAACATTATGAAGAAACAATTTTTTGTCAATGGCAAATATAGTCCATGGTCAATGTAATGATTCAGTTTTTAATGGTTGCCTGACTGCTGTATTTGTACTGTACCCATTGGCAGTGTTAGCAGACTAACAATGGCATTGTTTTCGGTCCATGGCGAACACTTGAATACTTGTTTTCTCAAAATACATTACCGATGGCATTACTATATGGAAGATACCCCTTAGCCTACCGATTTCAGCCTAAGCATAAGTTGTGTCCCCTGCACAACTGGGGAGGAGACACCGGAGATCCAAACCTAGGAGCCCTGGGTGGCCTCCTCTTTCCTCCCGATCTGGTCACGTGTTGGGCGGAAGCCCGCCAGCTTCACCCTTAGCTCGACCGTGTGTGGTTGTGTTTTAGCCTAGCTCCTGTTTACGACCGGTTTCGTCTTGCTTCGCTCGGTCTTTGTGGTTTCTACTGCTTTGGACTTTACGTTGGCTTTGGCCTCGGGTGTACTTGTGGAAAGTAGAGAACAGTTTGTGCCTGCTAGGGTGTGGCGTTATGGCGAGTACACGCATGAAGACCTGCCTTTGCTGCGGGGACTTTCAGTGGCCCGCGGACTCCCACGAGGTCTGCCTCCCGTGCTCGGGCTGCGCTTCGGGTCAGACTTGTGACGTGTGTGCCGCTTGGAGGGAGGAGCGTTGGTCTCAGCTCTGGGACTTCTACCGGCGCGAGCGTTCTTCCCGGCCCCAGCAGGTTCCCCCAGCTACCCCGCCCTCTTCGGGACCTCCGCGGCGCTCCAGCTCAGATGTCGTCGCTTCGTCTGCGCGCCGGGTTCCAATGCGTTCCGAGCGGGGCTGGTGAGCTGCAGAGACACTCCCCCCCCCCCCCACCCCGCTCCAAGGCTTCTGAGTGGGCAGGCAAGATTTAGTAAGGCTCCCCACCTCCCGCTCCGATTCGTCCGGGTGGGGCCAGTGAGACTTAGTCATGCTCCCCCCCCACCCTCCCCCGCTCCGATTCGTCAGAGCGGGCCCAGCGAGCCACACATACGTCCCCCCCCTCCGCTTCGATTTGTGCGGGTGGGGCCGGCGAGACTCAGTCACGCTCCCCCCATGCTCTGATCCGTCTGTGGTGGGCAAGCCCTAGCTATGCTCCCTCCCACCCCCCTCCTCCCCCCCACCACCCCCCCCCCCCCCCCCCCCCGCACCCCCCCCCCCCCCCCCCGCTCCGTTTCGTCCGAGCAGGGCTCGCGATACACTTTGGCTTCTGAGCGGGACTGTCGGGTTTCTGGTATGCTCCCCCCCCCCCCGCTCCATGTCTGCCGAGCGGCGCCAGCGTTCCGGGGTTCCGCTGCCTCCTCCCCCTGCTCATTCCGAGCACGGCCCCCGGCTCCCGCCCCCCCCCCCCCCCCCCCCTCCCGCCTGGCACATCATGCAACAGATTCGCAAGGAGTCATTAATTACGACGAAATCGAATGACGCGGTTCTACCTACAGCAGAAAGAGGACCCTCATGGCCCCAGCATTTTGCTGTTTATTGGCCGACTGCGCGTCACGGATGTCCCTGTGAACTCCCCGTCTTTCCGCTCTGCGGGTGTAGTGGCTTCCGGAGCCCTCCCGTGCCTCCGGCCTTCGTCGTTCACGCTCGGTCCCTCGCTGTCCGCGGCGCCCTTCGTTGTGGCCCCCATGGGCGGCCTCTCCTGGTCCGCGCCCGCGTCGCGGCCCGTCGCCTGCCCCTTTGGCTGGCTTGCGCTCCCAGAGTTGGTCGCCCCTTCTTGGTGCCGCAGGACAGGTGGTCTCCGGATGTCGACCCTGACACCCTCAGCCTGCATCCAGGGGATTCCACCTCGGCTGTCTTCCTTTAGGACTCCCCCGCCAGATCCCCCACCCCCGGGTCGGCAGCTTCTTCAGTGTCTTCCGCCTCTTCCCCTCCCTGGCGGACGGGCTTACGCTTGGCTCCCAGACCGTCCGTTCCCTCAAGGAGGTGGCCTGCCTTATCTCCTCCTTCCTCTCGCCCGTATTCTGCCCGCTGTCCCCTCCCCTGAAGAGGCAAGCTTCCGCCATGGTGGACGCTCAGAGTCTTGCCAAGCATCACAAGTCGTTCCCACAGCCAGCCGGCTTCCACGACCTCGCGGAAGCGTTTTTCGCTCAGCTTCGCCAAGACAGCTTTGGCGACAATGGCTTTTTGTGGACTCTCGGTGGCCCGCCGGTATCAACATGAGCTTTCGCCAGGAATGGTACACCGGACATTCCCAAGCCTTTTCCGTGCCTCTCCCCACCCTGGACTCGGCAGCCCTGGCTCCGGCAGGTGGGCGCAGGATGCTCCAGGCCGGTTTGGCCTCGTGCCCTGGACAAGATCGCGACCCTCATCCGTAACTCCCTGGCCTGCTCCAGGTTCTTGGAGCTGGCAATGCAGGCGATGCTGCGCTGTTTGGAGGACACCTGGGACCAGGCGGCCTCGTCCCCCCTCCGTGGCATCCATTCCATCTTGGTGGCAGCTAACCGGGCCGTTTATCACTCGTCCACTAACACCATGGCAGCGGCCGTCAGCTGTGACCTCTGGCCCCGGGACTCCCTCCTGCACTTCTGTATGGACCTTCCCAAAGTGGTGAAGTGTCAGCTCTGCCAGGCCCCGCTCGGGGGTTCACAGCTCTTTGGGGACACGTGGCAGTCTGTCCAGGAAGCGTCCAAGGGTCTGTGGCCTTGGCCTGCCGCTGCCCCCTCCACTTCCCGCTTTCGTGCTTCCTGCACGGCTGTGGGTCGCACCCTGCGGTCCAACAGATCTCCTTTCAGTCCCCAACGCCGCTGCGCAGGTCCCCCCTCTGGACCCAGTTACCCGGCGACCTGCTCAGGCAGACACTCTTCTCGGAGGGGTGGAGGCCCTGCTCCGCAAGGCAGCCTCAGTCTCCCGTCACGACTCTCTGGCCTTCTACAGCCGTCTGTTTGTCATCCCCAAGCCCGGCGGCAAGTGGCGCCCAGTCATTGACCTGTCAGTGCTAAACAAGTACGTTTCTGTGCCGCTCTTTCAGATGGAGACAGCCAGGATCCTTCGCTTGGCGGTCCGGCCGATGGACTTCGCGATCAGCCTTGACTCAGCGGGACGCGTATCTGCGTGTGCCCATTCACCTGTCTTCCCGCCGATATCTGCGCTTCGCAGAGGTGCCTACCTTACACGCTGGCTCATAATTTTACGCATTTTCGGCTGAAGTTACGCGAATACAACTAGTTCCTCCAAAATACGCAATTTACGTGGGGGGGGGGGGGCTAATTGTGGACTGAAGATCGGCCGTTTTATATAGGCTCCCCAGCCTCTGGAACCAGAGACTATGTCGATGAGCTTTGGCGTGTAGTCCGCTAGACACTGACTAGCCAAGGCAGCAAGAATACTCGCGGGTAGTAACTAGCGATAGTGGTGCGTACAAAAGTATGATATTCAAAGACATTTGGAGTCTGCTGACATAAAGCACTTTTTCGTTAACCCTTTTGGCCCAGCAAACTGCTGTACTGGTTGGCGGTCTCGTATACCGTGCAGCCCAGAAAACAACTAGAGCGGTGTCTGGTGTTTTATATCGCATACCTGGTGATACGCGAGCCTCGCCGCGCGTGTGGTGACCTCGCCCGTCGCACTGACACATCATGTTTACACTACAGGGTCCTAACAGTGTGTGCGTACTTTTGTACGTGGTATGCAGTCAGCTTTGCGGTGCTAGCATAACGTATTACGGTCGAAATGGCGAGTGAATGTGTAGATATTCGGAGTGATAATATTTTGTGTTTTGAAACATGGTTTCAAAAGCAGATAGCTTTGATGTATTGGGACACGTGTGCCCACCTACCGCGTGGCATCATAACCATGTGTTGGCAGCGTCACCTGGAGCGATTGACGGTTGAGGCACTGACAACGGCAATGACGTACGGCTTGATTCTGAAGCTGAATTTGGAGGTTCTAATTGATATTCCGTTCCTCTGATGCTACACCTTGCTGCACCTATAGGTGACTCTGTGGACACCGACACACATTGGTCACACGTGTAGTACGTGCATTGTCTTTACAACACTGATACTTCCATCCGATTGTGTATGAGACACAACATCGTTCAATTCCGCTTATTACATGCTGTCTAGACTGTGGATATACCGTACAGTGGCAGGTGTACTGTAAACATTGACATCTGGCGACCAGGTAGGAGACTTACAGTGTATCGGCATACTGGAAATGCATGGACACTAATGTGTTGCAGTAACAGATGCCCTTTTTACTGATGCATGTTAAGTAACAGCTACCTGTCATGCACGAAAGACATTTTTGGCTCACGTGCGAGGTAAAAGTGAGTATGTTCTGAGACTTTAACTTTGGCATTTTCTCGGAGACTATTTAAGCTACAGTCTTCAAACTTGGCCCAAGGATACTTTGTGGCAAAACCTTTCTAAACATGCCAGTTTTAGTGACAGTTTCTCACAAAGGTCAAGGTCACAGAGGATCAGGAAATATATCAAAAATAGCTATTTTGGGACATGTTCTCAAATACTATTCACAACTTCAAACCCAAACTTGGTACAAAGATACCTGATGAAAAGACCTTTATATGAACACTAATTTTGTTGATCCCTCGGAAAAGTCAAGGGGTCACAAGAGCTCAAGAAATATGTCTAAAATGACCATATTTTTACTCCCCCCAAAAAAAATTCGCAAATACTATTCACAACTTCAAACCCAAACTTGCTACAGCGATACCTGATATTGTGTGAATAAAATAGCTAATAGTATGGATAAAATTAATGTCTTTATTTTTAATTTGTTTGCTGTGGTGTATTTTTTTCGTTGCGTGTTGCGCTGAAATGATTACACAAAATACACATTTTTAAGCAGTCCATTACACAAAATGGTCTAAGAGGGGTAGGCACCTCTGGCTTCGCCTTTCGTGGGGTCATGTACCAGTTCCGAGCCCTCCCCTTCGGCCTCAACATCAGCCCTTGGGTCTTCATAAGGCTCCTCGACGCGTTGGTGGCGACGTTCCAGCAGCAGTCCTTGAGCCCGGCCTCCAATTACCCAGACGATCTGCTCATGCACAACCTGATTGCCACAACCCTGGAAGACGATAGAGATTCTCTCCTCTCCCTTCTCCACCGGCTCGGATTCCTGGTCAATCCGGGCAAGTCGGATCCTACGCCTTCGTGCAGGTTCGTCCAATTAGGGATGGAATTCCTAACCGACCTCAACCTGGTGCGGCTCCCGGTGGCGCGGCGACAGACGATCGCCGATCTCGCTTGTCAGGTGGAAATAGGGGACTCTTTCCCGGCCAGGGTCTGGCTACAGCTCCTGGGACTCCTCCGTGCGGCGGCGGATCTACGCCCGCCCGCTGCAGCTTCACCTTCTCCTGCACTGGCACCCATCCTCGCCGACAAGCACATCAACTGGCTGGAATTGAAAGCAGTGGGGTTAGCCCTCAGCGCCTGGCAGGAGATGCTGGGACACCAGGAAGTCCTAGTTCTCTCAGACATCACGACGGTGGTGGCCTACATTCAGAACCAGGGGGGCATGCGCTCGCCCTCACTGTGCATCCTCCTTTACCATCTCCTGCTCTGGTGCAGAGACCGTGGCATCGCTCTCCGGGCCTGCCACATTCCGGGTCGCCTAAACGTCCTCGTGGACTCCTTATCCTGGCGCGGCCAGCTCCTCCACACAGAGTGGTCCCTGCGCCCGGACATCTTTCACCTGATCTGCACACGGTGGGAGACGCTGCTGATCGACCTCTTCGCCACCAGGTGGAACAAGCGGCTCCCGAGCTCTACGCAGACTTGATGAAGGAATATTATGACATCATTTTTATTTGGGTCCCGGGCCATGAGGGCATCGAAGGCAACAGGATCGCACAGACTGTTTATAGTGATTTTAACCCTGTGATTAGTGCGTACATAGCCCGCAAGTGGCAGTCCGAGTGGGACAAAGAGGAAGGGAACAAGTTGCATGAAGCTCTTCCTACGGTGTCCGACAGTCTACCTTTCCGCTGCGGCAGCCACCATGAGGAGACTGTCCTTACTCGGCTCCACATCGGGCACACGTATGTTACGCACTCTTACTTACTTAAATAGGATGAGCGTCCATGGTGTTTTGCCTGTGATGAGCAGTTTTCTGTTCGACACTTTTTGCTGTATTGTGCCGATCTAATTGACACGAGATATAAACACTTCACAGCAGACTCTTTGAAGGTTTTGTTCCGGGATGTTCTCCCGGACAAAATCTTCAATTTTGCCCTTTTTGAGAGTCTATAGACGTTTCTTTTAAAGACTTGTGAGAAATTTTAGCCTGACATTTTTAAGCTATATTTACATCTTGTCTTAAGACCTTGCTTTTAGTCTGGCTGACCAGATTTTTACCCATCTCGCCGTGAGATGACCTTAGTCACCTGCTCGGCGTTAAACCCAAATAACTAACTGTCTCGCCCGAACCAGACCCCCTCACCTGGGCCGTGGACGCGCTCTCCATCCCGTGGGACGGGTTGATTGCTTACGCTTACCCCCTGTCCGTCCTGGTGCCCAAGATCCTGCGGAAACTTCAGGGATGCTCCGCGGTTCTCCTTCTGGTGGCCCCCTTCAGTTGGGCCAAGAGCTGGACCACAGACTTCCTCACTCTTGCAACGGACCCGCCCCTGGAGCTTCCCACCCTGCTCTCGTTGCTCAAGCAGCCCTGACAGGCTCTCTTCCACCTGTGCCCGGAGCAGCTCTTCCTACACGCTTGGAGGTTGTCTGGCAAGCCCTCGCCGACAGAGGTTCTCAGGTGCGGCAGTGGAGGCTATCGCAGCAGCCTGCAGACTCTCTACCAGAAATCTCTATGAAGGCAAGTGGCGGGTCTTTCAGTCCTGGTGCGCCGCCCAGCGACTTCCCCCCACGGATCTGACTACCCCCCAACTGGCAGATTTCTTCCTGTGGCTCTTCGCCGATCAGGGCTTAGCACCCATTACCATAAGGGCTACCGAGCCATGATTGCGGACACCTACCGCCATCTGGGCCTCCCAGATCGGGGTGCTTGCAAGGACCTCTCGGACCTTATGGCCCACCTTGAGTTCTGACGACCGGTCTCCCGTTCGCTCATCCCTCAGTGGGACCTCGCCTGGGTCCTGACATGGCTAAACTCAGACCACTTCGAACCCCTGCCCTTGGCACGGTTCTCCGACCTAACCCAGAAAATGTGTTTCCTCCTGGCCCTCGCCAATGCGTCCCGCGTGAGCGAGTTACATGCACTCTCGGTGCGTCCTGCCTGTCTGCAGTTTCGGGCCGATGGCTCGGCTCAGCTCCACACCGACCCGTCCTTTCTGGCCAAGAACCGGCCTCCCTCAGCCGTGCCCCAGGTGCTGACCATCCGTCTGCTCAGAGGTACGGGTCAATCCCACAGCTCGCGCCAGCAGGACCCGGTCCGGGCTCTGAGGATTTACCTGCGTCGCACGAAGCCGTGCCGCCATGGCTGCTCCCACCTCTTGCTGCCTCTTTTGCCAGGCAGACCTGATATCTCGGCACAGACAATTTCGTCCTGGCTGAGGTGGGTCATTCGGTCGGCCTACAAAGACCTCTCCCCTGACGGGGATAAGGGGCTGCACATCCGGGCACAGCGTGGCTTTTGACTGCACATGCTCCGTTACAGACATTGTCGCTGCGGTCAGCTGGCCGGACGACTCCACCTTCGCCCGCTTCTACCTCCGCGACCTATCCGACCAGTGTGACTCCCTGGCCCTGGTGGGGGACATCTCAGCGGCCCAGCACTCCACAGTGCTCCCACAGGCTCCCTAGGTCACTCTTAGCTGAAATCGTTGGGAGTGCTCCGTTGCGGGCCTTCGGGGCGTATAATTTGCAGGGTGGTATAGGGCGGCACCCTCCTCCTCTTCGCTATTCTTCCATATAGTAATGCCATCGGTAATGTATTTTGAGAAAACGAATAAAGTTTTCTCTAAAATGTATTTTTTCAAAAAATACTTACCGATGGCATTACTCGGAGGACCCTCCCTCCTGCCCGCTTGCCACCTTTCGGCTAAGTGTGAAACTGGCGGGCTTCCGTCCAACACATGACCGGATAGGGAGGGAAGAGGAGGCCACCCAAAGCTCCTAGGCATAGATCCCCAGTGTCCCTCTCCAGTTGTGCAGGGGACACAACTTATGCTTAGGCTAAAATCGATAGGCTAAAGGGTATCTTCCATAAAAATTATAGTAATTCCATCGGTAAGTATTTTTTAAAAAAATACATTTTAGAAAAAAAAATCATTTTTGTTGTCTATATTTTAGGTGCAAATTTGACAACTTCTTGAATCAACAGTGGCTGTTTTTCAGCTTTGATGTCTGTGAAACCACAACTACGCTCACTGTTTCAACCATTTAGAGTAAAGAGACAGAAAAAGAATGCACTGCTTTTGTGTAGGAACAACAAACTAAGGCAGAGATTGAAGGTGGGAAATAAAAATCACTGTGTAGGATGTGAGGTGCTTGTAAATACATGTATTTTGTGTTGCATAGGTTGTATGCAGTTCTGTTACCTCTCTATCAAGTTTTATCATTGTTGTTTAAATAAGCAGAAGTTTTACCTAAATACATGTCTTCAGTGATCTCTTTACTTATCCTTACACTTGATATTCGCTTGGTTGTGTGTTTGTTGCAGGCTGAATTCTCTGGAGTACAGTGATTTAAGAACCAAGCTGCAGGCTCAGATTCAAAATGCACGAAATATTGTGGTGCGTCAGTCACTGAGTGACCAGTTCCTGGAAGCATTTCATCATACAGTCAGTCTCAATCCTGTCTTCCACCCACAACCTCATGTGGTGAGTTTTCACACACTACACACACACACTGCTATTTGTTTAACAATGAAAATTGCTTGTTTCTTCAAAAACATTACCAATGGCATTACTATTAGTACTATTACTATTAGCTTACTGATTTCAGCCTCCAAACCTGTTGTGTTGCTTCACAACCAGGGGCATAACTCTAGCAAGCAGTTACCAAGAACACTGAGTAGCCTTCCTTCCTCCTCATGTGAGCTGTCTAGTCACGCCAGTCTTATGCTTAGCTGCCTTGTGAAAAGATTACTGGTTTTAGTCTCCGCAAGTTTCGTTGACTGGATTACCTTTCTATCCCTTTGTAAAAGCTTTCGCTAGGATATGGTGAGGTAAGGCCTCGGATAATGCCATTGAGCCGGCGGGATTGAGGCTGGCCCTGGCATTTTCTGTGGAATTACAGCTAAATTTGCTGGTATATTTTGACATTGGAGCTTGGCCAGACCGGTAGTGAGCTCAGTTCATGTGGCCTCCGGCGCCAAGCGCGGTTGTTTCACGCATATGTTGCAGTGCACAGGTAAAGACCTGCACCAATTGCGGGGGTTTTCAGTGGCTAAGCAACACCCATGATTGCTACCTTCCCTGTTCGGGTTGTGCTTGTGATCAGATGTGCGAGACCTGCACACCCTGGGAGGAGGAACGTTGGTCACAACCGTGGGGATTCTGCTGGAGCAAGCGCCCGATGAGGTCTAAGACACCACCGAATCCCCCGGCTTCTCCCACCACACTGAAGCGCTCCAGGCGTGCCATCTCGGACATAGTCGGCTCGTCTATGCGTCGAGGTCAGCCAACGCCATTGGCTCCCTGTACCCTGCCCACCCGTGCTACGGAACGTGGTCTGCAGAAGACCCCGCACTCCCTCTCTCCACAGAGATGGGACTTCGCAGAAGTATGCCCACCAGTCTTTGGAGAATGACGCGGTACAGTCAGCCGCTGGAACCGACGAGCCGTCTGAGACCCTGCCCACCGGCTATAGCAGCGTGGCCTGCAGGAGACCCCCCCACTCCCTGACCACGGAGACGGGACGTTCGCGGCGGTACACCCCCCCCCCCCCCCCCCATGCACTGGGGAACAGACACAGCTCCACGATGGAAGGATACGTTGATCCCGACCAGCCAGACGCGACCTTGCACCATGGAACCTGGTCGACACCACCGGTCGTCACACCACGATGTGGTGAGCATTCCCTCGGGGCCCCATGTGTCTTCCCGGACTCCGCTCACCCGCCCCACGGAGACGAGTCCGTCAACGCGGCAATCTCACCGCTCAACAAAGAACGGGAGCGGCTCAGCAGGGACCCCACCCCCCACAGCATCGGAGCTTCGGGGCCGGACGATAAAACGTGGGGAAAGTCGCAGGTACGGAACACATGTCTTCAGTCTCTTGCCGCTCGTTGAGCTCTTTGCCTGGACCGCGGATGGATCAGAGACGCCATGGGCAGTCTTCCCCCGCCGCATAGACGCCAGGCCCTGATCGTGACAATGACAGAGTGGACTAGGTTCCCCTCCTCTCCGCAGAGGGATTCCCGCCATAGACCACAGCATAGGTAGGTCAGACGGAGCAGTCCTCCTCCTCCTGATAGTCGCTGGCCTACACACTGGAGTTTGGCTCACCCCACTGGCCTACGAGGGAAGTCTTATTCCCCATCAACTCGGCACCGGTACCAGGTGAGCCCATTTTATTCATCGTCGTTTGGGGGTCGGGACCGTCGGCGGTCCCGGGTTCTGGGCCAGCTCCCCCTTACGCTGGTGGAATTCCCCTCAACCCCACCTAGAGCTAGACCCTCTAGCCCCTCTCCCATGTCGCGGGCAAGCAGACCCCGCTCGACAGTTCCCCCCCCTCAGACGTTAGTCGTCCCCCTCCCTGGCGCTCAGCTGCGGCGGATGTGGAAGACGCACTCAACCTACACCCAGAGGACTCTGCGTTGGCCCGGTGTCAAGAGGGTTGTCGTTCCTCGTCCCCGGGCCCTCCCCCACCCCCTTCCCTGCCCCTCATGGGCTCTCCTCGCAGCCGATCTTCGTCGTCCACCATCAATGCACCAAGTACGGAGACACGGTGGTCGTAGGAAGAGGCCTCACGTCTACTAACGCCATGGCTGCAGCAGCCAACTGCAATTTGATCTGGTGGGATGCCGTCCTGGGGACTGGCATGGGATTGCCCTCGACAATGAAGTCACAGCTCTGACAGGTTCCCTTCGGTGGATCCCTGCTGTTTGGCCCCGCCTGGTAGGCTGTCAAGGAGTCAAACACGGACATCTGACCCAGCGCCGCTAGACCGACCTTCGCTCACTTTCCGGCTGCCCGCACGACCGTGGGGCGCGCCCTGCAGACCGACGGACCCGTTCCCCGCCCGTCCACCAGAGGCACCCTCGACCCTGCTCATACCCCCCATAGCGGCTGGTCCAGCGCGTTCTCAGTCCTGGCTCCCTCCTGGCCCCATGGCGGCCCAGGCATGGGAGGGCCCGCTGACTCCCCTCCACCTTGCCCCTGTCAACTCCTGCAGGGTCTCCAGTCGGCGGGAGGCTGTCACTGCACAGCGACACCTGGTGGTTGCTGCTGCCGGACGACACTTGGATCCTTACTACCATCTTGGAGGGTCTTCAGATCACCTTTCGGACTCCGCCTCCACTTCGGTGCTCCCCGCTATGACATGTGCCACGGCTGTACAGAAAGGCTGATTTCTCACTCTTTAGTTTGGCCCGCAGCCTGCTGCTGTGGTGTGCGGTAGCCCCTCCCTCCTGCGAGCAGGTTATCTAGGTCACTGGCTAGCAGCAAAAAATTCCTTCTCTATTCTCTGTAACGGACTACTAACGTGTGATGTGTTGTGCCTGTGTTTAATGTTCTCTATCTCCTCTTCACCAGTTTTCTACATAAAACCGTTTAACACACTTGTGCACCATTGCCTGCTGGTTCCTGTGTTGGTGGTATTATTCAGGGGACGGTTTTTTTAAGGGTGCAATCCGAGGATAAAGGCAGGTACCGTTTTTGTGTGTGACTGAATAATAAGACATGCCTCGCACAGTACCGAACATGTAGGTCTGTACATTCATTCTCGATGGAATACTGTTGTGTGTAGTGTAATCCCTGTGCTTTATACTCTGCATATAGCGTCCAGTATTCTCTGTGATACTGTTTAGTAGTTTCAGGTACTAACTGTTGTCTGCTCATGCATATTATCCTGGTTCCTTTGTTCCAACGGAAAGACAGTACAGTTATGGCGGGAATAAAACATACACAAGAAACATTTGCACACACAGAATCCTTTCACTTTAAAAGGTTAAATTCTCTATGTAGAGTATGTGGAGGAAGGTCAAAACCCAAGTGTACGGCATAAACACAGTGCACAGTTGCTGGTATCAGCATGTTTGTGTTGATCGTCTTGATGGACCTAACGGATTACCAGCTTACCAGCTTCTCAGCAGTGGAGTGCTTTCTGACGCTAGTATTGCTCTAGCAGGAATGGCCCCGGAATTCTAGTAAGTGATAACAGTAGAGGCTAGAATGCTGCGTAGATACATCAACTTTTCATCCCACAGAAAAGGGACATGCACAACAGATTGAGCTTCAAAGTTAACGCTTTATTTTGTCAGTGCATGTTCATTGTATTGCAAATATGAAATGTAACTGCTCTTGCAGGTGTGCTGGTAGTAAGCAGCATGGGCATGTTTAGTATGAAAAGAAAGCAAATTTTATCAGCTACAAATTTACACTTATGTTATAATGACATTCTTGAGACAAAAACGCATTTTGTGATTAATGTTCAGTTACTAACACTTTTCAGCGTTTCCGCTGCAGTGCGCCGCTATGCTGCTGTCGACACGTACACATAGTGTAGGGTAATGGAAGAGTACTCCTTTCTAGGACCATGAACGGCTCTTCCACTTTGCCTGAAGTGGCGCGTGCTAATGATCAAATGCCCCTATGCGCGGCCTTGCAACAGATGGCTTATCTTGCACTCGGTGAACCCCGGTCCTCCTTGACTGCACAGCCGTGGTGCGACATTTTAGCCTGACATTTTTAAGCTATATTTACATGTTGTCTTAAGACCCTGCTTTTAGTCTGGCTGACCAGATTTTTACCCTTAGTCGCCTGCTCGGCGTTAAACCCAAATAACTAACTAACTAACTGGATGCAGGTTCCTGGCGAGCAAGTCAAGGCACAGGCTGTGCAAGGAGAGGTGGATGCATTGCTACAGAAGGCAGCTATGGAGGTGGTCACACGTCATGACTTGCCGGCCTTCTACAGTCGCCTCTTTGTCGTATCAACTCAGGACAGCAGGTGGCGTCCTGTCATAGATCTCTCGGCGCTGAACAAGTACATTGCTGCGCCGACCTTCTGGATGGAAACAGCCAGAGCCTTGAGAACGTCAGTCCAACCCATGGATTCCACCGTCAGTCTCATCTTGTCCAGCGCGTACCTTCTCGTGCCCATGCACCCTCAGCTCGCCATTACCTCCGCTTCGCCTTCCGCGGGGTGGTATACTATTTTCGAGCCCTTCCCTTTGGCCTCAACCTCAGTCCCGGGGTCTTCACCAGGATTATGGACGTGGTGGTTGCGCGGGCCCGGCGGGCGTCGTCGAGTCCAACCTCCAACTACCTCGATGACCTGCTCATCAGGAACCTGGACACAGCCTCTCTAACGGCAGCCAGGGACGCGTTGCTCTCCCTGCTGTGGCAGCTTGGCTTCCGGGTCAACATGGGTTTGTCGGACCTCATGCCCGCCCACAGGGTTTTCAACGTCGGCAGGCAGTTCCTGCCGACCTCAACACAGTGAGACTACCTGAGGTCCGAGTCAAGAAGTTAGCGGCGCTAGCCCTGCAAGTGTCCCGTGCCGCGGAGGTTCCGGCACGGTTGTGGCTACAGCTCCTAGGGCTCATGAGCGCAGTGGCAGACCTGTTACCACTTGCCCGACTCCACTTGCGGCCGATACAACTGCACCTCCTGCTTCACTGGTGCCCATCTTCGGGAGATCTAGAGGCCCTCGTCACGGTGTCTCCGCTGGTCCAGCCGCACTTACAGGGATGGATGGACCCACCTTGGATGACATCAGGAGTACCACTCTCCTCCCCCCTGCCCTACTTGTCGCTCTGCATGGACACAAGCCTCTCTGGTTGGGGAGCGCACCTGCCCCCGGTCTTCAGCGCGACCTAGGGCCATTGGCCGCCAGACCTAGCGGGCAAGCACATCAACTGGCTGGAGTTGAAGGCAGGTTGGCTCGCTCTCATCGCCTGGGGGACATGTGTCGGGCAGCAGGAGGTCTTGGTTCTCTCCGACAACACAACAGTCGTCGCTTATACCCAGAAGCAGGGCTGTCTACTCCACACCGTGTGGTCCCTCTGCCCCGACCTCCTTCGAATGGTAACCAAGCACTAGGAGACGTCCATGGTCGACCTGTTCGCCATGAGGTGGAACACGTGACTTTCCCTCTTTGTCTCGCCCATTCTGGACCCACTCGCCTGGGCGGTGGATGCCCGCCTGATATCCTGGGATGGCCTACTGGCGTACACATACCTTCCCATCGTGCTGGTGCCCAGGGTCTTTCTGAAGCTCAGGGGGTGCAACGCAGTGCTGTTCCTGGTGGCCCCGTTCAGTTGGATCAAGTGCTGGACCACGATCTGAGCCTCGCCACAGATCCTCCCCTGAGACTTCCCACGCTACGCATGTTGTGAAAGCAGCCGCGGCAGGATCTCTTTCACCCTTGCCTGGAGAGACTCCTATTAATGCCTTGAGTTTGTGCGGCGTGCCCTCACCACTAAAGGCTTCTCGGGTGTGGCAGTGGAGGCTATTGCTGCAGCACACAGACCTTTGACCCAGAAAGTCTACGACGGGAAGTGGCGGGTCTTGCAGTCCTGGTGCGGCGTCAAGCGCTTCTCCCCCACGGATCTGATGGTGCCCCAGCTCGCCGAGTTCTTCCTGTGGCTCTTCGCGGAACGGAACTTGGTGCCTATCACCATCAGGGGTTACCTGTCTATGGTGGCTGACACATACCGGCACTTGGGCCGGCCAGTCCCGGGGACTCGCCGACCTGATCGCACACTTCAAGCTCCAGCAGCCGGTGACCCACTTGCTGGTGCCACGCTGGGACCTACCGTGGGTGTTAACATGGCTGAACTCGGACCGTTTCGAACCACGTGCTTCCTGCTGGCCCTCGCCACAGCGTCAAGAGTGAGCGAGCTACACGCACTCTCCATGCACGCCTCCTGTCTGCAGCTCAGGACCGATGGCTTGGTTCAGCTCCTCACCGGCCCGACGTTTTTTAGACCAAGAATAGACCCCCCTCAGACGATAACACTTTGGCCACTGCAGGGCCTAGCCCAGTCCTGGGAATCCCGACAGCAGGACCAGGTCAGGGTGTTGAAGATCAACCTCCGCCGGTCAAAGCCCGTCAGGAGGGGGCATTCCCGCCTCTTCCTGCCCTTGGTACTGGGCAGGAATGACATATCAGCCCAGACTATCTCCGCATGGCTACGCGGAGTCATACGTAGAGGGCCTGAAGAGGCTGCGGATCAGGGCACATGAGGTCAGAACCGTTGCCACGAGCGTTGCATTCGACCGCAACTGCTCTGTGAGGGACATTGTGGCAGCTGTGCGCTGGCAGGCAGAATTGACCTTTGCCTGGTTCTACCTCAGAGACCTCACAGGCCAACGGGAGAACCTGGCCCTAGTGGAGGACATCGCGGCGGTGCAACACTCCCTCCCAGCACTGGAAGCGCCGTCGGTAATGCATAGCTGAAATCATCGGGAGTGTGCACCTGAAGGGGGCCTTGCTAAGTGTTAACGCAGGGGTAGGACATAGTGGGCGGCACCCTGCTCCTCTTCGCAATTCTTTCTAATAGTAATGCCATCGGTAATGTTTTGAAGAAACTGTTACGTGTTGAGTCGTAGTCATAGTATGATATCACACCAGACGTACGCACGTAAGGTTCTTTTAAAGAAACTTCACTCAGCTGCAACCCGTGACACGTGGCTTAAGGATGTAGACCACACTGGAGTAACAGTTCCAACAATATTTTATTGCAGCGATGCGATCTCCACACAATGCATTTACAAAAGCACTCACAGTGGTACACTATCTCTTCTCCAATACATTGAACACTTTTGACACACTGCATCTCTCACACAATGTACACCACCGTTATGCAGCGTCTCTCACAATGTACACCCTAAACGGGCCACGTACGTACGATAAACTGTGTCTCTACAACTGACAATGTATGACATTGTACAAACGCGCTTCCCAGCATAATCTTTTATAGTATAATAGCTTTCCAGAATCGACTCGCCCCCCTCGCTTCGCTTGCATTCCCCGGACAGCCCTTTGTCGCTGGCGGCCCTCCTCACTTCGAGGGCAGAGCCTCTCCGGTCTTTGGATGAAGCGGCTCGTCTGGTTGTGACCTGTCTTCCCTCGGAGGCCTGCCAGCCGTCCTCCCCGCCCAGAGGAAGGCCTCCGCCTTCATCGATGCTGCCCGTCGGCTCAGGTTCAGTCGCTCCCCCAGCCCCTGAGCGTCCGGGACCTCGCAGACACTTTCACCGCGCAGCTGCAGCAGGGTGCCTCCTGAGAGGCCGACTTCTTCTCCGACCATAGTTGGCCCTCAGGCCTCGGCATTGCCTTCCGCCAGGGTTGGTACGCAGGGCATTCCAAGGCTTTCTCCTGTTCCCTACCCTCAGTGGATCCGCTGGCGCAAATACAGGCAAGGGGCTCCAGGCTGTCACAGCGTAGCATTCCCCGCGGCTTGGACAAGACTGCGTCCCTTATCTGCAACGCCTTGGCAGGCTCGGGATTTGTGGAGCTCGTGACACAGCGGTCGTCCGTCGCGTCAACGGCGCCTGGCTCCTGTCCATCTCGCCGCCTTAGGTGTCCTCCTCGCCCGTGTGGTGGCAGCTATCGGGCAGCATATCACTCCTCTGTCATTGCCATGTCCGCCGCGTCGCACTGGGACCTGATGCGTCAGGATGCTGTGTTCCTAGCCTGTCGTGGCCTGCCCCCCAAGGTGAAGACGCTGTTCCGTCGCACCCCCCTTGGCGGCTCCCTCCTCTGCGGCCCCTCCTGGCAGGCAGTAAAGGATGCAGTTAAGGACCTCTGACCCAGCAGCGCTGCTCCCTCCCGCTTCCGGCGGCCCGCAAGGCCGTGGGCTGCGCCCTGCGGATCATCGGACCCTCTGCTCGCCAATAAAAGAAGAGGGAAGGAGAAGAGAGGAACTACTGCGGCGCTCACCCTTGTGGACCGGAATCCTGCTGGATCAGCTCAAGGCCGATGCTCTTTGCGGCGAGTTGCCGCTCTACTACAGAAGGCCGCTGCAGAGGTAGTCACGCGGCTCGTCTCCCCAGCATTCTTCATGGTCCCCAAGCCCGGCGGCAAGTGACGCCCCGTCATCGACCTTTCGGCGCTGAACAAGTACATCGCGGCCCCGTCGCTCCGCATGGAGACAGCCAGGGCCCTCAGGGCGGCCGTGCAGCCCATGGACTTTGCCGTCCGTCTGGCCCTGTCGGACGCGTCTCTACTCGTCCCCGTGCATCCCGCCTCCCGGCGTTACCTGCGCTTCACCTTCGACGGCGTGGTCTACCAGTTTCGGGCTCAACCATTCGGCCTCAACCTCCGCCTGTGGGTGTGCTCTCGCATCGTGGACTCCGTCATTGGCAAGGCCAGACAGTCGTCCTCAAGTCCGACCTCTAACTACTTGGACGACCTCCTCCTGCGGAACCAGTCAGAGGCCCCCTTAGGGACGGACAGAGATGCGCAGCTCATGTTGCTGACTCGGCTCAGCTCCCTGGTCAACTCGGACTTGTCGGACCTCATGCCCTCCTGTCGGTTTGTGCATCTGGGCATGGAGCCTCTGACCGACCTCGACTGGGTGAGACTTCCAGTGCCCCGGATGCAGAAATTGGCCTCCTTGGCCCGGCAGGGGTTCCAAGAGGAAGCGGTCCCCGCCAGGCTTGGCTCCAGCTCTTGGGCTTGATGAGTGCGGCAGCAGATCTCTTACCACTCGCCAGGCTGTGCTCCCGCCCGCTCCAGTTGCATCTGCTTCTCCACTGGCGGCTGTCATCCTGCGATCTCATTAACCCGGTGCCAGTTATCCCATGCTCCAACCTCAGCTGCTCCGCTGGGTGGACCCCGCGTGGCTCGCGTCGGCAGTACCCCACGCTTTACCGCCCCCCCTGTTGTCTCCCTGCGTGTTTGCAAGTTCCGCCGGGTGGGGCGCACTCCTACCGATGTTCCTCACGGCACCCGCCCGCTGGCCACTGGACCTCGCAGACAGGCACATCAACTGGTTGGAGCTGAACGCAGTTGGCGAGCCCTCATTGCTTGGGAGGCACGTCTCCAACACCAGGATCTCCTCGTCCACTCCATGGTGGTCCCTTACATCCAGAAACAGGGCGGGACACGCTCTCCCGCCCTCTGCATCCTACCGTATCAGGTCCTCGGTGGTGTGAAGACCGTGGCATCTCCTCCGAGCGCGACACATCAAGGGCCACCTGAACGTCTTAGCCGACTCCATCTCTCGACGCGCCCATCTTCTCCCCACAGAGGGGACTCGCCCGGATATCTTTCGCATGATCTGCGCTCAGTGGGAGACTCCCATGATCGACCGCTTCGCCACAAGGTGGAATCATCAACTTCACCTCTTTGTCTCCACCATCCCGGACCCCCTCGCCTGGGCAGTTGATGCGCTCTCCATCTCTTGGGACAGCCTCAGCGCTTATACGTATCCTCTGACAGTGCTAGTCCCCAAGGTCCTGCTCAAGCTCATTGGATGCTACGCGGTCGTGTTAATGATGGCCCCATTCTCCTGGATCTGCATCTACCTGCGCCGATCCAAGCATGTTCTTAAGGGACGGTCCCGCCTCTTTCTGCCGTTGTCCCCAGGCAGAACAGACATCTCGGCCCAGATGATATATTCCTGGGTCATCCGGTCCACCTACCAAGACCTCTCCCCAGAGGGAGCTAAGAGGCTAAGGATCCGCGCACACAAGGTTAGAGCCATGGCCACGAGCGTCGCCTTCGACCACAAATGTGGCGGCTGTGGGCTGGCGGGCAGAATCAACCTTCGCCCGGTTCTACCTCAGGGACCTGGCAGGCCAGCGAGAGACCTGGCCCTGGTATGGGACATTGCCGTGGCGCAACACTCCCTCCCGGCACCAGAGGCACCGTAGGCAAAGCTTAGCTGAAATTGTCGGGAGTTTGCTCTGGGGAGGGTGGGTCTGGCTAAGCCCTTATACAGGGGGTAATATTGTGGACGGCACCCTCCTGCTCTTCGCTATTCTTCCTAATAGTAATATCATCGGGAATGTATTTGAGAAAAATGAATTTTTCTCTAAAATGTATTTTTTCGAAAAATACTTACAGATGACATTACTCGGAGGACCCTCCCACCTGCCCCGCTTGCCACCAGTAAGCTAAGCATTTCCGACTGGCGTGACACCATGTGGCACGTGACCTGATGGGCAGGGACGGTAGGCTACTCAGGGTCCCTGGTTACGGCCCCCTAGAGTTGCCTCCCTGGTTTTGTAGGAACACAACAGGTTCTTAGGCTGAAATTGGGTAAGCTAGGCATATCTTCCTAATAGTAATGTCATCGGTAAGTATACTATTTTTCAAAAAAATACATTTTAGAGAAAAATTCATTTTTCTCTAAAATGTATTTTTTCGAAAAATACTTACCGATGGCATTATTCAAACGTCCCTCCCACCTACCCCGCTTGCCGCCAGTACACTAAGATAAGACTGGCGTGACTAGACAGCTCATGTGAGGAGGAAAGGAGGCTACCCAGGGTTCTTGGTAACTGCTTGCTAGAGTTACGCCCCTGGTTGTGTAGCAACACAACAGGTTTGGAGGATGAAATAGGTATGCTATGTGTACCTTCCTAATAGTAATGCCATCAGTAAGAATTTTTTGAAAAATTACATTTTAGAGAAAAATACATTTTTCTCAATAATGGACAAACTTGCTTTTGCCAATGGCAACACACACAGTCACACATATACACTCATAGGTATAATACCGTAACAATAAATGAAAGGTTGTCTTCTAAATAGAAATTTGTTTATTACAATAAAAAGTATTGTAATACCTTAAATTCCAACAAAGAATGACTTCTAAGCGCATTCTATTTAAGAGGTTCAGGCTCTTTGTCCCCCCTTTTTTTTTTTACAATCTCAGATGCCTTCTTTTAGATGCAGCATTTATTTTAAACATTGACATACATGTATACCTCTTTGATTTTCTTCTTTATGTAAGGAGTTGGATCAGTGCATTGGCTGCATGCAAAAAGAGTCCAATGTGAAGTTACAAAAGCGCTGTGTGGCTGACGAACAAGGACAGGATGAGCAACAACCTACAGCAGGACCCCTCTGTGTCCAGTGCTTCTGCCGACCCATGTGGTGCCTGGAGTGCATGGGGAAATGGTTTGCTTCTCGGCAGGACCAGCTACGTCCAGACACATGGCTCAGTGGCAAAGCCCCGTGTCCCACTTGTCGAGCGGTGTTCTGTATGCTGGATGTTTGCATAATCGAACCACGGTGATGATTATTAGAATTTAAAGTGTGTGTGAGGTGAGTGTGTGTGTGTGTGTGTGTGTTCATGCACATTGACAATTGAGCTTTATGGGTCAACTCCCAAAATTTCATAGTTGTCGTCTAAGACTACACATCAGTTGAGTGTATATGGATCGACCATATTAACCTTCGCTATGTCACCATTTACTACCTTTATGGTTCATTGTGGGTAGAAATTGCACTGCATAACTGATATGGCGCAGTCTATGTAAATTGTATTGTGAAACTTTACCCATGATGTATTAATGTGAATATCAGCATTGTGCTACCTTAATCATACTTTATAGAAATCGCACCATACAATTAATGTAAACTGTCTGTGTAAGCTGTGTGGTGCCATTTCTACCCATAACATATGGATAAGGGACTTAAATTTATGTCTTTGTTATTTAAAAGAAGAAGAAAAAAAAATGTTTGGGAGTACGTCAGGTACGCACTTCATAATATGCTAAAGACATTCATATAAATTTGGAGGAAAACAATACAAGTCATGAATTTACATGTGAAAATAGAACACGTAGTGGGTATATACCTACTACTTGTAGCCAGTGTTAACTCATTCACAGACAGTCGCGCTACTTATAGCGAGGATTAACTCATTCACGGTCAGCTGCATCCGGATGCGCAGCTGTGCATCTGGATGCGGCTGGCCGCGAATGAGTTAAGGCTCACCAAACATGCTTTGAATTTTACCTCTAAATGACCCTAACTCTCCCTTTTTCCAAATTATCTATTTGCTGTGGCTGCTCTTGTTTATATGCACCAAGAATGGTAGGGTTGGGTTCATTTAAAATTCAGTTTTCCCATATCACAGTATGCTTGACGTGCTTTGGCTCTCTTAGCCCTGATGTACTACAGCAGGAGATGGATCAACCATTATAATTTCAGGCGAGTGCCAGGTTGGCTTGGTGCCATCAAGCACCAAGCTAATTGGCACTACCTTTAAATAATCATGGTCCGCCCAACTCCCACAACATAGTCGTTAGATGACACCTCCAAAATCTGGGAAATGTGGCCTTGGGGTTAAATGGGGTAAGGGTGGTGCTAGAATAGCTTGATGCCTCCGGGTGCCAAGCTATTCTGGAATCACTCTTGAACTGTCATGGTCAATCCATCTCCTGTGTGTTGGGCTAAAGAGGTTGAGTGATCAGATCATTCCTGTATGAGAATAGACAAACATTTGTAAAGTTTTACATTTTGTTTTTGTTGTGGTGTATCTTTGCAACATTATTTCTTGATTTTGCCATAATTTTTGTCATTGTCCAAAATAGACAGTCTTCATTGATTGCAGAAAACTTTATAGGGTGAAGGATGGAGGTAATTGCATGGGCTAAACGTTTAGATTTGAATTATGTAAGTATTGAATATAGTATGACAAATTTGCAGAGTATGCTTATGTACAGTATTCATGAATGTGTTTTTAGTTGGTCTAAGCCTGTGATGAAAAAAACCCACAGTTCTACTGTAGAAATCTGTGAAAAAAAAAATGGTGTTTGATTGAAAACTGTCATACATTGTAAAGTATTCAATTGTAAATACATTTTTTGTGGTTTTTGTTTTCAGTATTAACATTTCATATTCAGTGTGAACGAGTTTACGTGCAGGAAATAATATCAGTATCTGCAGGTTACTGTGTGTTTGTGATTTTGCAATCAGTTGATCTGACTCTTGTGTCACTGACACACCTGTTATCTGCAAAAATAAGTGAATGAAAGAATTACCTTGGAGAATGAATGACATTGTGTTAGTTTAGTATGATAGGCTTATGGCAGCATCCAGTATGCAACTCTACTGAACACTGAAATGTGTGACTGCAGTCAGACATTTCAGTGTTCATGAGAGTTATAAATACTGACTGTCATCATTAGTCTGTCATACAATACTTACAGTCACACATGCCAGGGCTGTCTTGGATGCCATAACAACATAACAACATAAACAGCTGTGTGCAACAAGGGCTTTTATTGACAGACCATAGATGAGGCAAACATTCATGGGTATGTTATACATATAAAGGGGAGTCACTTAGTAACCCTTATACAGACACACAAATAACCATCCCCTCAGAGTAACAAGATGTGACTTTTTGATACTTTGTGCATTTATAATAATAAGATCAGAATTATTTAATGGCATTCTCCCCCCCCCCCCCCCCCCCCACCCTCCTCCTTTGCTTTCTTCCCCTTTTTAAGTCCCTTCTATTTATAGAAGAGACTTTTTAGGACCTGTTGCGGTGGGGCGAATTTAATAGCATGTCCATGATGTCAAAGACGGGCAGGCCTAATCCTCTGACAACTGAAGTGACAAGATAAAAATTATGTCATGTCTAGTTAAGCCAACCTCGCTGCTGAACATACATTTTGCGCGAAGCGCTGTATGTGTGTATATGTGTGCGTATGTATGTAAACATGAGAATCTCCGATATTGCTGTACGCACAAGCTTGAAACTTGACAAAATATTTTCTCTAAGGGGTGGCTAAGAGAGCCTCCGAATATTTCGTAACGGGATGTCCTTGAAGACATAAAAAGTTATAAAAAGTCGGTTGACCCAGATTAGAGTCCGTAATTTTGGTCATATTTACTTTGAAATTTTGGATATAGCTAGTTTGGAGAAAGACATTGGATGAGTTCGTTAGCCAGCTTTGTATCTTTTCAACTTCTTCAGTAAAAAATAATTCTTTTCAGAAAAAAATAAAACAGTATAAAACCTTGACTTCTGAAGAAAGTCAGATGGTGGCGGTGAAGTAAAAGAAGCAACTCTGTCACCACGCAGACTTTGACGCAATACTCTAAAGATGACGTCATTCTCTCTCTCTCTCTCTCTCTCGCGCTCTCTCTTGTCCAGAAATGTATTTCTGCTCTCTAAACTTAGACATATTCTTAGTACAAAGTGCTGTACATTGTTTTTTCACGCGCACATTAAGAGCCACTGTGACTATGCGTCCTCTTTGTGGGACGAATGCAGCGAACGTCATATTAAAAAAGTCAACTCGCTATATCGTCGTTCAGTTAAAATAATTATTCCACACCCTACTTCCACAGACCAAAAGATAAGATCTCTTGGCCTGCTTCCACTGAAGGAACAACTCAAATTTAACAAATGCGTCCTCATGCACAAAATATTTCATTATAAAGTCCCCGAGTATCTGTGCGCGCTATTTAACTTCAGCCCTAGGCATCAGCTACACACGAGACATGGCTTGCTTCATTTACCCCGACCCAGGATAGATCTCTACAAGTCAAGCCTTCTATTTTCGGGCAGTTTTGTCTGGAACTCATTGCCATTGAACATTAAATCATGTTCAGGTAAAACCCATTTTAAATGAGCTTTGCGAACGCACTTCCATTCAGCCTGACTTCACAGTTTGCCATATCAGAGTATTGTTGTTGATAACACGTGAAAGTCAAGTATTTTCTCTTTCTCCTTACATTTGTAAACTGATAATCCTTGGTCTTGTCGGTGCCGCTATATGCTCTTGATGCTGCTGATTCTTTGACACTGTCTTAGCTGAGTATAATATTAATGCTATGCACTCATTTATTTCTCTTACTTTTGTGTTGGTGGCAGTTACTACTTCTCCAATACGAATTTTTTTTTTTCCCTTTCATTGATTCACCTATTGTGTTTGTTTTTTTCCGTAGTTTTTCTTCTTCTTATTATTATTATTGTTATTATTTGCATGCTATGTTTATTTTCCTGTTATGTTGTTTGTTTACAGGACAGTTTATTTTCCTGTTATGTTGTTTGTTTACAGCACAGCTTGTAAGACAGGCATTGAGTTGCCTAATAGCTTTATCCTGAATAAATAAAGATTCATCATAAAGATTCATCTCTCTCTCTCTCTCTCACACACACACATATGACATGCGTGCATCTCCAAGAGGCATAGATCCTCATGTGCCCGGAGGGCGCATGAGGATCTATGCCTCTTGGAGATGTTTGAAGCGCGCGCTCACGCAAGCATACAGACACACACACATCGACACGCTTTCAGAAGAGCGTTAGTTAGTTAGTTATTTGGGTTTAACGCCGAGCAGGCAACTAAGGCCATCTCACGGCGGTCAGAAGAGCGTGCAGGTGTACTTAGTACATCATGTAGCTAGATAAAGTCAACCTGATTTCATACAAATTATATAGCAAGACTGAAATCGTACTGTGAAATTCTAGTTTTGTCACCATTTTCTCAAGTCTTGAAGCGAAAGTGAAACTCATATCACGCTAAATATAAAATTAAGTAAAAACCCAAACTACGGCATGATAAATGATGTTTGACAAACCAATGACGCGTATGCACTGTGCCCCTTAGAATTCACTGTGGCGCATTGGCAGATCTGCTACGCTTTTTCAAAAAGGGATATTTCAACATCAGAATTAGGTCAAAGACAAAAGGTAGAGACCCTTGACAGCAAGGGCAGCTCGCACATATAAGGGACTTTGTGGGTTATGGTTCATCCCATCTTGTTTTTTTTCCAACACGTCTTTGAGTTGTCCTCCATTGGTGACTTGTGCAGGTTCCAATGTGCTCTTTACCTGTTGACTGGTTTACAAATGCCGCATTCAAACTGCATTCCCAGAAGAGCAAAGCCTAAAGCTGTCCTGGAAAAAAGTGAAAGGTCAATTGCATACAAGGTCCATTAAATAACCGACCTAGTACGTACAGCAACACACCACTTGCAGGGTGTGAGACAGGCTGATTATGCTAGCTGAGTGGTAGTGCCAGATTTGCTTCCTGGCAGACATCGAGGTAATCGGAAACTGGTCTTGAACTATTGTGTTTGGAATTATTTTTGTAATTTTTAATTTTTTTTTTAAAAATTGCATTTGGGATCTATCTCATCTCCTGATATAGTGTCAAGTGTGTACTTGATGAAAGGCTAGTTACCCGGTACCATAAAAGGTCATGCAGACAACTTCTAGTCTAAGTACCAGCAGCTGACTCATGTGAATAGGATGACTTGATCTCTCTCTCTCTCTCTGTGGTTAAACTGTCGATAGGGCTCAGGAAGTTCCCCGCGTTGCCGTAGCAGCGTCGGCGCGTCAGCCGCCATCTTAAGAGGATACCGCATAGTCATGAGATTCGGTAGCGAAATAGTGTCTGTTTCAACACGTTTTTCTTCATTTTTCTTCCTTTTTGGAAACAAACGGCAAAAACAGATTCTTGTGAGCTGTTTCCTACAGTGACGGCAAGACTTGCTGTTGTTGCTTATAGTACATCAGGACTTTCCTGACATTAAAAAAAAACAGCGATTTCCCTATTAGCGCTTAGTCCCGAATCCTCACAAGATGGCCGCCACGACTGGCGTGATGACGTCAGCTCCCCGAGCCCTAGACGCGCGCGCAGTCCCAATGAGTCATTTGAATCCTGGCCATCGGACGCGACCCGGCCACCCCATTCTTAACCCTTTTGCCATAGTTCGCACTGACTGTAGAGGTAGAGCTTTTTGTCAACGAAAAGCGTGACCAACAGCCAAAGCGTTAACACCACACTGCATGGCTGTTTCCATCACTTGCTGCGCAGCAGCCAAGGGAGACAACCAGTTTAAATTAATACATGATTTCCGTATAAGCTGTATTTATATGTGTGTAGTATGTGTTTATATTGACTTTACGTGATTGGAAATACCTTTTGTCAAAACTGTAGCTAAAATCATGATAGATTTTGATAATCAGCCCGTTAAACCCAGTCAGTTAATCAGTAACTGTTCCAGTCAAACACATTGGTTTAAAACTGAAAAAGTATAATAAAAAACCCCAAACGAATTGAACATGCACAATGAACCTGAAAACAACAGTCACAAATTAGTTGCAATCTAAATTAATTTAGTGTTGATAACCTCCTTTCGACTCCCATCTTCCTCACCCAATTCCCGTGCACACACACACACACACACACACACACACACACACACTGACACTTACTTCAAATCCCCCACCCCCCCTTTTCGCCCCCGCACAGTTGAAATACCGGTACTACTGAGACACGTGCTGACGTAGCTTTTAGGACGGTGACTGTGCCACTGCAAGTCTCGAGGAAGGTCAGCCGCAAACCCTATTTGGCACGTACAGACCCAACACGAGACAAATATCTTCTGCAAGAGGCGTAGATGCTCATGAGCCCCCGCATTCTACAGGGGCTCATGAGGATCAATGCCTCTTGCAGACTTTTTTTTTTACACAGACATACTTGTTCTACACAAGCTCTACGTGTTCCATTCGCGGAGGAGAAGAATGGGTATTCAGGATAAACTGTGTCACACTATTGACACAAAAACACGCCATCAGGACTGACACACTCGAGGAAGAGCCCTTTTTTGGGGGGCATCAATGGGATGAGGAGGAAAGGAAAAGTGAATGATCTCCGCTCAAATTAGTGGTTTAGCAACCACGCCCGGAAAACTGTAATGACTCAAAACATTTTGGCGTTGGTCAGTGTCCTGTTTTGTTACCACAGCATGACTTGAGAACTTAAGGCACCGACGACCCTCTCGCTTCACGGAAAGTTCTCACTATCTTCTCAGCTTAAAGTTTTGATTTTATTGTAAGCCTTACAATTTAATGCTGTACAAAACCCAAATGGACTGACTGTTTAACCCATTCAGCCCTGACGCACTACAGCAGGAGATGGGTCGACCATGATAATTCAAGGGTAGTGCCAGATTAGCTTGGCGCCTGTCGGCGCCAAGCTAATCTGGCACTACCCTTGAATTATCATGGTCGATCCATCTCCCGCAACAGGTGCATTAGTCGTTAGATCGACGCCTCCAAAATTTGGGAAATACGTGCGTCGGGTTGAATGAGTTAATTATCAAGTAACGGGGTGAACGTCATAACATGACAGACTTGTGCCGCTAAGACTGAAATCCCAAGGTGAGAAATAAACACGCTTAGAAAAGTCAATTACAACACTGAATTTATTTATAAGTAAATTGTGCTGTAATTGTCTTTTATAACCTTGTTTCTTTCATCGTTGAGGTTTCTTTGCATTTTACACGCCTGGCGGTCACTTTTTGGTCTGGACTTCGACATTTGTGTTGTTCAGCTTAGTGCTACGCAGGAGAGTTCCCCCAATAGTGCTCGGGAAGCTGACGTCATCACGCTAGTCGTGGCGGCCATCTTGAGAGGATACGTGACTCAAAGCGCTCATCGGGAAATCGCTGTCAGGACAATGTCAGGAAAGTCCTGACGTGCTATAGGCAATAACAGCAAGTCTTGCCATCACCGCCGTAGGAAACCGCTAACCAGAATATGTTTTTGTTTGTTTCCAAAGAGGAAGAACTGAACATGAAGAAAAACGCCGTGTTGAAACACCCACTTCGCTACTATCTGAAGACTATCGTATCTTAAGATGGCGGCTGACGCGCCGACGCTCCTACTGACTGAGGCCACGCGGGGAACTTCCCGAGCCCAATATAGGGGCCGGGACACTCGGTTGGTAACGACACCCAGTTACGTTCTCCGGCTATATGGACATGCGGGTAGGTTGCATGAATGAGCTCAGTCCTGCGCCAGCCAATAAGCAAGGTGCTCCGCTGTAGCGGAGCACCTTGCTTAGTGGCTGGCGCAAGATTAAACTCACTCCGATGCAACTGAGCCCTAGTCTGCGAAAACTTGACAGGCAGCAAAGTCTTTGTTATGGCAGGACACACATCAGAGACACATTTTAACACGCACACACAGAGAGTACCTGGAAAAGGCAGCGCTGAGTTAGTCAGTTCTGTTAGAGAAGCCTGTCAGTCAGTATATCTTCTGCAGTAAGCAGTTATATAACAGTGCTTGGATGTTTCCTCGGTGTATACTTTTACTTTAAAAAAATTTTCTTCTTCTTATGTGGCGCCACTATCCACTTGATCACCATCAAGATTCCTACGTATCGTAGACAGTAAATGCGGCCAACCTTCTGCTAAACCACGGCGACCACTCCTCAGTGATTCGAGTGGGCCACAGACTTACTTTGTAAATATTTCACTGCGCAAGTCGTACACTGACCACTGACCCAGCTGCAAGAGATATAAAGCCTCATGAGCCCCCGCAGTCGCGGGGGCTCATGAGGATTTATGTCTCGGCTTGTTAGTCCATTGTTCTTAATGCCGCCTACGTTCGTCCCACTAAACATACCGCGGAGAGGTTAATTAAAGCTCAGCGCATACCACGCCATTCCTGAGAAACGCTGCAATCGCCAGTACTCGGACTGCATCAGTATGGCGGGCTTAACCCTATTCATCCTGATACACCAGACTATAGCTTGAAATAAAATTGACCATGATAGTTCAAGGGTGGTGCCAGAATAGCTGAGGCGACAAGCTATTCTGGCACAACGCTTTAACTAAAATGACTGATCTGTCTGCTAATCTGTAATGTAGCCTTCATAGGACAACAAGCAACTTAAAAAAAAAAAAAAAAAAAAAAAAGCCTCAGGGTGTCAGTGATGGGGTAAAATAACGGCCGGACTCGGATGCTTTCGGCCCTAGTTCAGTCCAGTGAAACGTCATGAACCCATTCAGCCATGACACACTACAGCAGGAGATGGGTCGACCATGATAATTGAAGGGCAGTGCCAGATTAGCTTGGCGCCTGTCGGTGCCAAGCTAATCTGGCACTGCCCTTGAATTATCATGGTCGATCTATCTCCTGCAACTCGATGCATAGTCGTTACATGACGTCTCCAAAATTTGGGAAATACGGCCGTCGGGCTGAATGAGTTAATTAATTGACCGGTTTCAGTTGTCTGGCATCATGCTGGTTACTAGTACGCCGGGGTGGACTGCATTGTCTGATAGGGCTGACTGGCCTGGTGGGCTTTTTGCTGAAGTACATCGGGCCAATCACCATCGTTCCCTCCATCACGCTCCCTCCAACCATATATCCCTGAGATCTTTCCAACAACAACACTGCAACTAAGTTCACTTATAGTGTTAACCGCAGAAGATAGATAGACCATGATAGCTCAAGTGTAGTGTTATATTACAGCCGCCGTACCTGAATTCGTACCGATGAACTATTGAGGCTTGTCCATGGCCTACGACGTCGGGACTGACACGAGGTCAGCGTTAAACGGATGATTCTCAACAGTCATTAAAATGTCTGAAAATGAAAGGTCTACCCAGTGAGTAACAGGCGGATCTTGGGGCCGGCGTCAGCCGATGCTTGCCCCCACACCCCTCACAGTCGTGTTCGGGCCAACGACAGCTGACGCCGGTCCGATGACCTATCGCGTGTCGGGTCAGCAGTCGCTGATTAGGGTATAGTACTGTCCAATACTGCACGTTTGCTCGGAGCCCGGTGACGAACTCAGTGAAGGGCTTGCTTGGGCTTGTTTGAGTCGAGCAGAATGTCAGTAGACAGCTCAGTGGCGACCAAACGTGTAAGATGCGGCAAGGAAATTCCCCACAAAAAAAGAAACACGTTTAGAAAGGACACAGGGGCGGCCGGATCCACGTGGAGGGCAGAAGAGTTACACGGGTTCCGCCCCCCCTCCCCCTCCCCCCCCCCCCCTACTTGAAAATGCTGTATATCAAAGTCGTTTTGGAGTTTGGACTCTTCCAACCCCTCCTTTTAATTTTTTTTTCAGCCGGAGGTGCTGAGGTCATAAACTCACACACACTTGCCGCTGCCGCACCCCCCCCCTCCCCTCCCCCCCTCACACACACAATTCTGTTCGAAGCTCAAGCTGCCCTCCAGGTTGAACTGAGGTCCCAAACCGAAATGTTGGAACCCCTCACCCCCTCTCCACCCGAATAATTAACCCATTCAGCCCTGAAGCACTACAGCAGGAGAAGGGTCGACCATGATAATCCAAGGGTAGTGCCAGATTAGCTTGGCGCCTGTCGGCGCCAAGCTAATCTGGCACTGCCCTTGAATTATCATGGTCGAACCGTCTCCCGCAACTACAGGTGCATAGTCGTCGTTAGATGACGCCTCCGGAATTTGGGAAATACGTGCGTCGGGCTGAATGAGTTAACAGTTTTAGAAACACAATTATAACTCTGCGTCGACAAAAGTGCTTGCTTTCTTTGGCTAATAAAAAAAAACTGTCTCATGCAAGGAATCTGGGTGTTGTCGCATATACACCGCGGGCCTTTAGGCTTGCTTGGACTTGTTGACAACACGCGTTGATAAGAAACGTCGGCAGAGATCACGTCCCATTACCTGTCTAGGGCTGAGTGATTTTATGGTGTAATTATTGCCTATTCGTCGGCAGAGGTGGCTTGTTTGTTGGTTGGTATGTCTTTCACTTTCAATACAGCAGCACTGCGTGCTAAGTACCAGGACACGTCACAATGGACCGACCACAGTAGCGCAAGAGCAGTACTTGATTGACGTTACCACCTCCCCCCCCCCCCCCTTTACATCTTGTGACAAGCAAACTTTAGTTATTAGGGTTTAACGCGAGCTGGCGACTACGGCCATCTCAGTCACAGCAGGAAAGCGGGGTAAAGCCTGGCCAGACCTGGCAAAGAGGAATGTTTTACAACAGAATGTAAATCTATTTTTAAACCGTGTTCTACAGATATTTAAAGCTTGTTAACCCTTTCCCTGCCGGGAAAATCTCATAGTGACCGCCATCCAAATGCAAGAGGTGTAGATCCTCATGAGCCCCCGCAGTTGCGGGGCGCTCATGAGAATCTATACGGCCTCTTGCTGAGACCAATTTGTTTCCATTCCATGTCCCTTGTGGCTATTGGTCGTTTTGGTGAACAAGGATTTTCCAAATACAACGTACGTACAGTGGCAGGGAAGGGGTTAACTCATTCCCAGACACACCACAGCAAGATAAGGATCGACCATGATAGTTCAAGGGTGATGCCAGAATAGCTTGGCGCCTGTGGGCGCCAAGCTATTCTGGCATCACCCTTGAACTATCATGGTCGATCTGTGTCCTGCACTGCATTGCAGTCTTCGGAGGACAACGGCAAAATTTGGGGATTTCGGTGTTGGGGTAGAATGAGTTAAACAAACTGGCTTCCTTCAGAAAATCAAAGATTACAAGCGAGGTTTTCATTGTAGTGCTATGTAAGTCTTGCTTTTCACAAAATGAACTGTCTTTCGCCTTCACAGGGTATTTGTAGTGATAGTGGAAATGCACAAGGCGTAAGGGGAGCAGCAAATTCGTCGATACTTGGGGGGGGGGGGGGGGGACGCGTTTCAGTCGCGACAACAGTCTCTGTATCATCAGACGGCCGTGTCATCACTTGGAACCGTGCTTGGTTTCAACGTACTTTTATTTTTAAGATGAGACAATGCATTTACAAGACAATAGCCGGATATTACAAAGGGTTATAAGTATGCTTATGGAATGCGTTTCCGGCCAAAATACACTAGAATTACTAGTCAAAATGGCGATTTACAAATACCGCCTCTTGCGTAAAGCATAGGTCCCACAGAATCCGGACAACAACAAAAAATGGTCTCAGCGAATACCTCTGCACATAAAATGAAAACAAACAACAACAACAACAACAACAACAACAAACACACACACACACACACACACACACACACACACACACACACACACACACACACACACACACACACACACACACACACACACACAAACCAACGCTCAGAAAGTACAATGTCTAACACAATTTATTAGTATTTTTAAAAATAGAATACCAAGCACAATGTACTACTTATCTTTTCTTTGGTGATCGAGATGCCAACTGAGCTGCTGGCATCTCGATCACCAAAGCGAATGATGAAACTTTATTACATAACGATAGAAGTTTTGACAGATATCGTTATGTAATATGTCATTTTTCAAACTTGCCGTTGCTAACATACTACAACATGAAATATACTGAAGACAAGCAAAAAAATATTTAACGCAAACAAAGATCATAACTAAATAAGTACAGACACACGCAGTACAGAAAATGATACTAAGGTAACAATACAAAAATACAAAAAAAGAAATAACACTCCTCATCACAAATTACATAGGAAAAAAAAACCCCACCATACCATAGCACAGCAAAAACAAGCACAAAGTACCAAGAATCAAACATACATACACACACGTTTACAGCCGTGTAAATGCACGCACTAACATGTATACATTTACATAACCTTTCCTCAGAATGACAGGATAAAAAATAATATATCTAGCAGTTTCCATCAGGTATATGTGTAGTTTTGTTTTAAAGGAGGCAAGGTGGGTTAGTGTTTTTAAATGTTGAGGAAGTGAATTCCATAAAAGTGGTCCCGAAAAGGCGAGGCTTGATTTGAATAAATCAATGCGAGGTAGTGGTAATGGAAGAGTACTGTTCCTCGAGGACCTTTCACACTGTCGTTGTGGAGTAAATTTAGCTGTTAGATACTGTGAAGCTTTCTTGTGGAGAATTTTAAACATAAGTATGCACTTGTTGTAAACGAGTTGTTGACGAAGGCCAAGAAGTTTGAGACTTTGCAGTTTTTCAGCGGTAGAAATGGGTCTTATATCTACATTTTTAATGGCTCTTTTGTATAGTGAATTTATTTTTTTGATATGCACATCACTGCTACCATCCCAAACAGTGGAGATGTAATCAACATGGGATCTAATGTGCGCATGAAAAAAACATTTTTCGTATATTTATGTCTTTCACACTTCTCAACTGTGATAAAAGAAATATATATTTTTTTTATATCTTCTTACAGATGCTAGTCACATGTTTCTCCCAACTTAGCTGCTCATCTATACGTATTTCAAGGAAGGTGCGTTCATGAACTTGTTCAATACGTTGGCAGTTAAGACTGAGCGTTAGTGGAGGGGGGTGAAGTTGATGTTCTAGTCGTGAGGTGATTAACATGCTCTTCGTCTTATCAGGATGTAGTACCATGTGGCTTTTACAGCGTCAAGACTGGATTGTAAATGACGACTAATATCATGACTGTTCTTACCAGGAAAGTAAAGGCTTGTGTAGTCCGCAAAGAGATTACAATTAACGTTAGGGTCGGAAATATGTAAAGGAAGGTCATTTATAAAAAGTAAAAATAGGAGGGGTCCTAGAACTCCAAATTTAACATGGCCTTGCATAGAGTACTGACCATGGACGTATACTTTTTGCTTTCGGTCTTCCAAATAGGATCTGAGAAAAGTTATTGTAGTTTCGTCCATGTGGTATATTGTAAGTTTATGTAAAAGAATCTCATGGTCTACAAGATCAAAAGCTTTTTTAAAATCTAGGAAAACTGCTCCCGACATTAAATTTTTATTAATTGACTCTAGCCAGCAATCAACAATATGTGTGAGTGCTGACTGGCATGAATGGGTCGGGCGAAAACCGGACTGATGAATGTTTAGTGAATTACCCTTCTCAAGGAAATTAAGAAGATGCTGTGAATGTGCCGCTCTAATGGCTTTGATACGGCTGAGAGCAAAGAGATCGGTCGGTAATTATGAATATCTTCAAGGTTTTTAGTTTTGGGGATGGGAACTACCTTTGCTTCCTTCAGGACTGTAGGAAAAGTACTTTTATTTATACACAGATTAAAAATGTATGTAAGGGATTGTATTGTGTAAGGCAACGACAATTTTAGCGATTGGTTATCGATATCATCAATCCCTCTACTTTTCTTATTCGGCATGTCAGAAATATACTTGCCGACTTCTGTTATTGATAATATGATATATTAGGAATTACGAATTTTTGTGTTATATTTGTTGCTTCGCTGAAAGATCTCAGAAGACTTGAGATACTATATTGCGTACTGATATTTGATGCCGATTGGGCTAGATTTTTGGCGGCTGATAGGAAATACTTGTTAAATTCGTCTGAAGTTAAATGAGATGGTATTTCTGGGGCTGTTTTTACTTTAGTAATAGCATTTAGTGCTCTCCAAATGGATGCTGTGTCACGGTTTTCTGAGATCATTTGATTGAAGAATGTTTTTTTTTTGCAGCCCTTACCAGATATTTTACTTGATTACATTGTTTTTTGTAGTCATCAAAGCGTTTTTCTTTTCTAAGTTTGTCTCTGAGCGACATAGCATTTTTAATGTCTAATGTTAACCAGGGCGGCATGGTAGCATGTTTAACGCGTTTTACGCTGAGGGGCGCGTGCTTGTTAAGGACTCCGAGGAACAGACTCATCCAGCAAGACAAGGCATTGTCAGAGCAAGTGTGGCAGTATACATCATCAAAGGATGTATTGTGCAAATCGTGCATGAATTTATCCCTATCAAATGTTTTATAAGAACGATACCTTACAGTTGTGTGTTTGTTTTTCTTTGGCCTATCAAGCTTCAGAGCAATTGTACAACATACCGGGTTATGATCACTAATGGCTAAGGTCGGGACATTCGCACTAGCTATTCTGTCCTTGTTGGTAACATAAATATGATCAATGAGCGTGGATGATGTAGATGTGATTCGAGTTTGTGCTTTAATTATTTGTGTCAAATCAAATAGCGATGTGGTCGTGATCCATGCTGCATTTGATCCCTTAGGTCTAGATAGGTCTATATTGAAATCACCTAGAAGAAATATGTCACACTTGCTCTGACTTGCCTTCAATCCCAGCCGGTTGCCGGATTTCTATAGACAAAGCCGATTAGTATAGGTGATGACTGTGGTGTTTTTAACTCGAGCCACATACACTCCACTTTGGTAAATTCGAGGTCTTGCCGCCTCTTGGCGTAGCTAGATACAGACGTATGCATGTAAATCGCTAGCCCTGTGTGTTGAGGCAAAGCGGCATCTTTACGAAATATTTTGTCTTACTAGTTATAGGGGAGGGGGCATAGGAGGTGTTTTTGCTGCCTTTCTTGCCGCTTCTTTGACCCTCCTTCTCCCCCTCTAGTTTGGTGACCCGTTCACGCAGGTGCCTGATCTCCGTATGGAGAGAATCCACCTCTATGTTGTAGGAGTGGCGGATCTCCCCAACGGTGGCCCGGAGAGCAGATATCTCCGCCATCAGGCGCTCCACAACCAGGGGGTCTGGGCTCAAGATCACAGGGCAGCCAGTCTGGCACCGGACTCGACCACCTGTACAGGAGCAAGAATGGGGGCCTGAGTGCCACTGCTCCCGACGTCGTGGTTGATGGTAACATTAGCACCGCTGTCGCTGTTGCTGGTCGGCGACAACAGTGTTATTGCTAGTGACGTCATTGCTGATGACAGCACTACCGCAGTTGTTGTCGCTGTTGGCCGTGGAGGGAGCAGCGTCAGTGCTGCGGACGTCATGGCTGATGACAGCACTATCACTATTGTTGTCGCTGTTGGCGGTTGTGATGATAGTGCTAGTATTGCCGACGTCGTGGCTGAGAGCAGCACTGTCACTGTTGTTGTCGCTGTTGGTGGTGATGATGATGGTGCCAGTGCTGCTGACGTCGTGGATGACGGCAGCACTGCCACTGTTGTTGTCGCTGTTGGCGGTGGTGATGATACTGCCAGTGCTGCCGTCGTTATGGCTGATGGCAGCACTGCCACTGTTGTTGTCGCTGTCTGCGGTGGTGATGATAATGCCAGTGTTGCTGGCGTCGTGGTTGATAGCAGCACTGCCACTGTTGTTGTCACTGTTGTCAGGGGTGATGATAGTGCCAGTTGTGCTGACGTCTTGGCTGATGGCAGCACTGCCACTGTTGTTGTCGCTTTTGGCGGTGGTGATGATAGTGCCAGTGCTGCTGACGTGACGTCGTGGCTGATAGCAGCACTGACACTGATGTTGTCGCTGTCAGCGGTGGTGATGATGGTGCCATTGCTGCTGACGTCATGGTTGATAGCAGCACTGCCACTGCTGTTGTCGCTGTCGGCGGTGGTGATGACAGTCCCAGTGCTGCTGACGTCGTGGCAGGATGCAGCACTGCAACTGTTGTTGTCTCTGTTAGCGTTGATGCTGCTGACGTCGTGTCTGATGGCAGCACTACCACTGCTGTCGCAGTTGGCGGTGGAGATAGTTCTAGTGCTGTCGACGTCATGGTTGATGACAGCACCACCACTGTTGTCGCTGTTGACGATGGAGGAAACAGTGTTAGTGCTACCGACGTTGTGGCTGATGTCGCTGCTGGCGGTGGTGATAGCCATTACCAGTGCTGCCGTCGTCGTGGTGGAATGTAGCAGTGCCAGTGCCACCTGTGTTGAGCGTCAGGGGTTGGATCGTTGGTATTCATGAAGGAGATTGTCACACAGGGTGTCATCACAGTCCGCCGGCAGCTGTCAGCTGGCGAGAGTGGTGATGGAAGTGCCAACTGACCGTGACCAGACTGTGCAGACAGAGTGTTGACGATATCTTTCAATGCCGCAAACTCCCTGTCCACCCACTGGCGGCAGGACCGGCCCTGGACCAGGAAACTGGCAGTGGTGTAATATACATGCATCACCAGCAGTTGCCGCTTATCGTCTCTTAACCGTATAGTTGAGTGCACTAGTTCATCAAGCGTGGTGCCGGCTGGACACGGCGAAAGAGGGGTTACCGGGCCGGACCGAAACAAGTCTTACCACGTTCGATGCACTAAGCCCCAAACCGCCGTATTAAAGCACGGTGTTCAGGGGCGGATCGGTGGAGGGGGAGGGTGGGGGTGGGGGGCAGGGGTTCCAGCCCCTCTCCCCCCCCCCCCGGTCAAAAAATTTCAGTCATTTTCTTTTCAGTTTGGGCCCTCCCCACCCGGCCCCCCCCCCCCACCTTCCAAAGCGCACTCCTCCTCTAAATGTATTGACAGTGCGTGTTAAGGTGATGGCATACATGAACGCTTCTCAGTCTTCAAACCCCCTTTCCCCACCTCGCTTTTTGATATTTTGGCGGTTGGAAGACAGCCGGTCCTCACGTGACATTCCCTCGGCGCGCTTAAAGGCCCACTACCGCCGTGACTGTTGAAAGATAAACTTCTGTAACAGATGGTTACAAAGCGCTACACACAGGTCTAGTTATGGTTCATTTAGACACAGAACAATCCAGTTCAGCACATGTCGTCTTTATATCAAGTAACCTGACAATGACTCCACTCCGTTCTATAAATACAACTATATCAGTTCGAGAAACAACTAATGGATTGACACGCCGGCACAGAATAAATAAGTGCGATTACGCGTGTGTTCTTGCTGCGTGTCCAAACAAACATAGAAGCTCATTAGGTGTGTCGACAATGCATAACAAACACAAATAGTGCTGAAATTAGTCTTCATTTTTACGCGTATTGGTGCTTTAACAACTACCCGCACGCTTTCCAGCCCCCCCCCCCTCCCGCCACTGGATAAGAAAGGTCTGGCATCCGGGTGCCTCATTTTCGTGTCAGGTTGAATGTCCCAAACCAACGGGACCCACTCCCTACGAGGGAGTGATCCGCGCCCAGTGTTTTACGGCATACATATGTGACGGTATTACCACTACTACTACTGGAGTACCAATGATACTTAGCAGACTTAGCAGATAAACACAGGTTCTTGGTTGCCTCGTGGCAACAGTATACACATGTACAATGTGATCACTTTCTGAAGCTTTTCCTGTCCAAAGCCACTCTACTCGCATTATGACTTATGGAACTGAGTGATACTGTCACAAGTCACTGTAGATTGAACGATTTTGATAATTCAAGGGTAGAGCCTGGTTAGCTTGGCGCCTTGAACTGAAGGGAGCAAGCTAATCAGGCACTACCCTTGCGCTACCAAAGTAATTCTAGCTGCCTTAGTTTGGGCTGGAAGAAAAGTCTTCAGACCGTGACCAGTCAGACGAAAGTGTTCTGGCCCTCAAAGTGAGACTGACTGACAAAAAACACAACAGACTAATAATAATACTGCCGTGCCGTGGGAGAGCCGAATACCGCCGAAGGCTATTCAGTATTCGAACACAAGAGCTTTCTAATGGTGACAATATGAATGAGACTCTTCTGTTAGTCGGGTCTTGGGCAGTAAAAAAATCGTGCCTATTTGGAATGAGGATATTTTGTGTTGTCAGTGTTAGGTTAGTATGTTGCCCCGTACTGCAGGGCCGAAATTTTGAACGCTCAAAGAAATACTTTGTCCAGTTGTTCAAACACTCACACAAAGAAATGATTATGCTTGTAAATGTGCACGTGAGTCTTCAAGTTGACTAATTCGTGGCCAGCCGCATCCGGATGCGCGGCTTATGCCGCGCATCCGGATGCGGCTGGCCGCGAATGAGTTACAGGTCTTTTCACTTCCAGACTGACGTAATTGTAGTATCGTCTATGACTTTGAGCCCCGGCTGAGGTGTCACCTAAAATGGACGCGCGTCGTGCCTTCTTTAGGCGAGATTACGCTAAACACAGGAGGCCATGATAGTTCAAAGGCGGTACCAGAATAGCCTGGCGCCTAAGTCTAAGACGTCTAGCTTTTCTGACGCTACCCCTGAACCATCATGGTCGATCAGTCCATTTCCTGTCTTTTTTTTTTAGTGGGTGTGCGATTATCCCTTTGGCTGATGGTAGGGCTTTTTGTCGCGATGATTCCTACAGGAATCATCGCGACAAAACGCCCTACAGACAGCGCGCCAAACATGAAATTTACCCGGGAAAAACTTGGTGAACTCTAAATGACCCCAACTCTCCATTTCATTTTTTTTTTTTTCGGAGGGGACGAAACTCATAATTAACTATGTCTACATCATTTAGTTGCCGCGGTGGCTCTTGTTTACATGCGGCGGGAAAGGGAGGGTTGGGTCCATGGAAAGCTCATTTTTCCCAAATCCATAGTAGACTTATTTTCGGCGCGCTTATTGCTCATTACATCCTGAGGGTGAAAGTGTCATTTTCTTTAGATATCTTTTGAAGTCTAAATCACTGTTCTGGAGACCGATCGACCGTGAAAGTTCAAGGGTGGTGCCAAAATAGCTTGGCGCCTACAGGCGCCAAACTATTCTGACACCACCCTTGAGCTATCACGGTCGATCCACATCCTTTTCGTAGCATGTGAGGGCAGCGGCTTCAGTTATGGGCTAAGCAGTGCGTACAATTGTTGTTTGCCTGTTGTCGGCCCAAAGGCAGCCACAGCCGGATTACTTTGTCGCCCAAGGCACTTAAATTTGGCCCAACGGTCGACACATAGTCTCACAAATGGTTCTGGAACTGAAAGACGTACTAAAACTCTCTTTCGCAACTTAAGCCGACTTACCGGCATTTCAGGAATCGTGTCAACCGCGCGTGCCCATACATGCACCAGCCAATCGGAGCGCCGTTTCCAGGGTGACGCGCGCTGGTGTAGGGTAATATAAAGGCTATGCTTGCCGTGTCAACTGCCATTCTCCGTCGTCACAGGTGACCCATTGCAGTCCGAGTGATTATAGAGACATCCGTCTTTCCTCAGTTTCCTACCGCTGAAGCAAACTATCCTTCATCATGGTGAGTACCGGCAGCCGCTTCAACTAGTTTATCATAATTTTTATTTTTGTAAAAGAATTATATGTATAACATGCTATTTACATTTTCTGACATGCAACGTTTTCGTCTTAGACTGAGAAATAAAAGACATTCGACGGATTTTCGCAATCATTTACAGTTTCCAAACAAACAAAAAGGTTCAAAATCCGTCTTTAACAGCCAGCCTTTTCCAGCATGTTGATCAATCAAGACATTTTATTCACCGACAAACGTTCTTTGTGAAAGCTTCCGTTTTGTGAAATCAGCGGAAACATCAATTCTGATTGACTCGGCGTTCTTGTACATACCACAAAACAGACTTTTCGTCAAAAGCGTTCTTTTTTCTCTATTAATGGCTGCAGATAGTTGTCAGTGTGTAGCCAGCTGCCGGCAAGAACTGGCAACACACGCATGATAGATGACCCTAGGAATTCCAGCAGGAATCGATGATGTTTAACGCTTTAATGGTGCACGCAGTGCCTGGTTCTCCCGCCGTACTAATAAAACTGCGCAAACGTACAACTAACACAGCAAGGTTCTAGAGAAGTCGATACTTTTGGTGGAACAATAGTACGTATAAGAAAATAAAGTCTTTCAAATAAAGTTATTCATGTTACGACTTGAGATAGTCCTTTTTTTTTTTTTTATCTAGCATCATTGTAAGGATACAAAAACATTTATATAGGAGATATTTATTAACCCCTTTACTGCCTGGAGTAGGTCGCTTTAATTCCTGCACACGCCACTAAACTAGGTGCTGCTCTATAGCGCCGGGAATACCATGATTAGTGGCTTGGAGCAGGATTTAACTCATTCGAGACGTGCCGCCTCCGGATACGCGGCTTATGCCGCGTATCCGTAGGCGGCACGTCTCGAATGAGTTAAGATTAATCATGTACGTACCCGCTCGTCTACTGTTTTGTAACTGTTGGCCAAAACTTGACTGAGTTTAGTCGCTCTCACGCAGTGGAAGCTGAAGGTCCCGAAATTGAATGTGTTATCAGTCTTGTCAGTCCGTCCCCCAACCATGGTTTTAGCCCTCGTTGGCCTCTCAGTGTTGACACAGGGGAAAGGTGACAGTGTAAGCGACACGACGTTCGCTAAGTGCAGGGTCATCTCAAGATAGCTGTGGCTGTTTGACCACCGGAACCAACTGCAGGAAGTACAGATCGCGCGTCTGTAATTAATCAAGATCAGTAGTGCCTGATTAGCTGCAGCCGCATCACCCTCTGTTACCGGAATCCGGAGTGACAACAATACAGTGGCGTAAGAACAGGGGGACAGAGAGTGGAGGGGGGGGGGGCAGGGGTAAGGGCCCTTGCCTCCCCCCAAGAAAAGTTGGGGTACAGGGGAGGTTTTTGGGAAATATAAATCCAAAATTAAGATTTTTCTTTATCATTATTCATTTCTCAATTCCGGACCCCCCCCCCCCCCCCCCCGACCCATTAACAAAAATTCTGTAACAAAGTGCCTTTTTGGTGTGTTTGGACCCCCCCCCTCCCCCCCCCCCCCCAACGCCGTTTGATATTTGGGCCAAATGGTGAGAGTGTTACCACGCACGTGCCTTCTCTCTCTCACCTTCCCCCCCCCCCCCCCCTTTTCGGCCCCTGGAAGCAAGGTCTAGCGCCGGGAAGGAATTTTGTGTCAAAAAGCTGGACCCCCCCCCTCCCGTCGAGGTAACAGATCCGCCCCTGCTAGGCGTAAAGTGCAATCGTGCACTAAGTTGACAGTAGTAAAAGGGGGCACACCGCTTTGGAATGCTAATGCTAGGCATTGTTGTGCGCGATCCCTGGCAGATCTTGAATTACTTTCAAGTTGGAACATGTAATAGGTGAGATGACTTGAAGCAGGTGGTTTCCAGCATGACGCATGAATTATCATGACAATGGAACTAATTCATAATCAACATACGGCACTCTAAACTCTCCAAACTGAGAGTTGTGCAGCGGCTCTGAAGACTGACTTACAGTTGACCGTGATAGTTCAAGGGTGGTGCCAGAATAGCTTGGCACCTACACTGAGGCGCCAAGCTATTCAGTCTGGCATGCCCTAGAACTATCATGATTGATCGATATCTTGCTGTAAGGCCGGTGTCAGGGCTGAATAGGTTAACTTCAATGCAGTTTTCAACTATAAATTCTTCAGTATAAATGTACTAGTGCAGATTTTTTCAAGGATACAAGGCACACCTTTATTTAACCCTTATCATTCTGAATACACCAGTGTGTGAAATAAGTTTGACTAAAATCAGTAGTTCAAGGGTAGTGCCAAAATAGCTTGGCGCCTGTAGGCGCCAAGCTATTTTGGCACCACCCTTGAACTAAAGCCATTGGTCTATATCCTTATCTGTAATTACTATAATGTAGCTTGCAGTGTACAAATTTGAAGCTTTTAGCCTCAGTATTATATGGATTAATCGATCTTGTATTGAACAGACCCCGCCCCCCCCCCCCACACACACACAGTTTATGAGGTATTGCGAATGGAGGTGATAGAATAACAATGTGTGTGGCGTACGACTCTACGCCCTTCGTTACCAAGCAACAAGGACCAACTGAAAACAAAATAAAATGCTCCAAGGTGTCATTTCCTTGTGTCGTCTCAATGTTTATCTGTTTAGTTTTCATGCAGTCATGTTTACAGCGTCCCCGCACATCATCTAGATTAACCCATATACTGAGGTTAAAGGCTTCAAATTTGTGCACTGCCATAATTATGCAAGCTGCATTATCGTACTTAGGCCTACAGATAAGGATATAGACCAATGGCTTTAGTTCAAGGGTGGTGCCAGAATAGTTTGGCGCCTAGAGGCGCCAAGCTATTCTGGCACTACCCTTGAACTATTTCAGTCAAACTTATTTCAAACACTGGTGCATTACGAATGATATGGGTTAAAAAAAAAAAAAACACGTGTCTGCAAAAAAGCCGACACAAAACACACGCTACTGCCCCATTCACCCGACCCCCGTTCTGATTAACTGATTCGCGGCCAGCCGCATCCGGATGCGCGGCTTGTGCCGCGCATCCGGATGCGGCTGGCCGCGAATGAGTTAAAACTTAAAAGAGATCGCCGCGACATAATCGAAGCGGAATAGGTGAACCGAACTTTCTTGCAAAAGGATGAGCGGGCTTTCCTCCTTGTAAATTATTTCGTAGGAAATTGCGATTTTCCTTTGGTATCTCCCCGTGAGATGGCCTTAGTCACTTGCTCGGCGTTAAACCCAATAACTAACTAACTCCGCAAAGTATCATGTATCTCTGACAGGTGCAACGTGTTTATTTTTGTGAACATGTATACTGACGAGCAAACTGAAGAAATGCGACATTTTTGGAATACATCGGAAAGACTAAAGTGTTTCCGATGATTCCAATATGTCGTATTTATTTTGCTCGTCAGTATATGTCTTGCGTTTCTCGTGGAATTTCAGTGTAGAGTTCAATCTAATTTCTGTTTATTTTTCTGTCCACAGCGTGAGTGCATCTCCATCCACGTTGGCCAGGCTGGCGTACAGATCGGCAATGCCTGCTGGGAGCTGTACTGTCTGGAGCACGGCATCCAGCCCGACGGTCAGATGCCTTCAGACAAGACCATCGGAGGCGGAGACGACTCCTTCAACACCTTCTTCAGCGAGACCGGCGCCGGCAAGCACGTGCCACGTGCCGTCTTTGTAGATCTCGAGCCCACTGTCGTCGGTAAGATAATGCTTGACATTTACATGTGTCGCTCCCTCGGTTTCACGGGGTATTTATAGTGACATAGCATCCAAACCAGGATATCACACTGCGTTCATAATAGGCAAAAAGGCTGTTGTTGTTTTTTTTCGGTGTAAGTGCGATTGTACGACAACACCACACATAACATACTTTAGAGTCCGAAATAGCTCAGGCGGTTAAGCGTCCGAGCAGGAGAGCGAAGGGAATCGCCGGGTCGTGGGTTCGAATCCCCGTCCCGGCCCCGGTAGCTGTACTCGCAATCCAGGCGGAAAAGACGGGCTTGTTCAATAGCATGTCCGTTGAAAGGTCCTGGTAAATCAAAGTGGCACAGTAAGAGTGCGCCTGAGTTGATCAGTGTTCAGGTCGTACCCCATAGGTAATAGATTTCCCTAATCCGCCCGTCAGGGCCGTCCATTATCACTTCGGTGCCGTGGACGTTAAACCTGAACCATAACCACCACCACATAACATACGTTGGTCTCTCGCACTTTGTGCAAGTAATCATAACATATAACAAAATACGTATAAAATCGTTCGGCCTTAAAGTCACAACAGTTTCAGATGGTTCAGGCTTGAAAAGCCACTACCCTTGAACTTTCACGACTGATCCATCTCTTATAGCTGATAACCTACACAAGACCACCAGGTGTGCCTTTTGCTGTCGGAAACGTGTATGGTCGAGATTATTCATACAGGAATCACCTCGACCTAACACATTACCAACAGCCAAAGGATTAAAATCAACATATTAAGCAGACTGTATCAAACTACGCTGTTCCGTTTCCAGATGAGGTCCGCACCGGCACCTACCGCCAGCTGTTCCACCCCGAGCAGCTCATCACCGGCAAGGAGGACGCGGCCAACAACTACGCCCGTGGCCACTACACCATCGGCAAGGAGATCGTCGACCTCGTGCTAGACCGCATCCGCAAGCTGGCTGACCAGTGCACTGGCCTTCAGGGCTTCCTCATCTTCCACTCCTTTGGTGGCGGCACTGGATCCGGCTTCACCTCCCTGCTTATGGAGCGTCTGTCTGTCGACTACGGCAAGAAGTCCAAGCTGGAGTTCGCCATCTACCCTGCTCCCCAGGTGGGTGATTGCACGTTGAGTGATGTGTACTTGCAGTCACAATTAATATATACATTGATTGGTGTAAACTTTCAGTGACAAATTGTCTGGCTTCGAGTGCCTTCGAGTGCCTAGACAATAAGAATCCGAGGCGTTTAATTTTCAGATAGTAAAACACAGTAAGACCTTGACTTTAACCATTTCCTTGTCAGTGGGCGCATATTTTGTTTCTGAAATCTTTGGTACCTCAACACCAACCCAGTGCGCAAAAGCCACCGGGCCGACGTCGGCCGCCATTAGCCCGCGCACGGTCGTGCGCGGGCTAATGGCGGCCGACGTCGGCCCGATGGTTTTTTTTTTTTTTTGTGCATTGGAAAAGAGTGGATACAAGTAGCATCAGTAAGAGGCATAGTTCCTCCAGGGTCTATGTCTCTTGCAGTTGCATCGTGGTCTCTTTTTCCCTCAGCAATCAAGGAAATGGTAATTCGGATCACACATGAACTAGCATGTTTCCCCTTGCGTGCGCAAGCTTATCTAGATTTATTCTGTTCAGGTGTCCACCGCTGTGGTCGAGCCCTACAACTCCATCCTCACCACCCACACCACATTGGAGCACTCCGACTGCGCTTTCATGGTAGACAACGAGGCCATCTACGACATTTGCCGCCGTAACCTGGACATTGAGCGCCCCACCTACACCAACCTCAACCGTCTGATCGGCCAGATCGTCTCCTCCATTACCGCCTCCCTGCGCTTCGACGGTGCCCTCAACGTGGACCTGACTGAGTTCCAGACCAACTTGGTGCCCTACCCCCGTATCCATTTCCCTCTGGCCACCTACGCTCCTGTCATCTCCGGTGAGTTGCACAGCAGTTATTGTTTGTTATTGAGGTTGCTTGTTGATGCAGTTGTAAGTTGTCACCGCTGATGTTGCTTTTGTTGCGAGCATCGAACTTTTTGACAGTAAGCGTTCGACAGCTACAATGTCCTTAATATCTCTTTGCAAACAGCACTATAACTAAGTGCCATGCAACTCATCGCGTGGACCGACTCAAAGTTCACACTGGTTTCCTCCCTTGATCCGCTACGCATGTGCGTAGCTGGTCGAGGGAGGTAACCGGTGTGCTCAAAGAACTGTAAAAAAGCCGCCGTGAGATGGCCATAAACCCAACGCCGTTAAACCCAAATCACTTACTAACTGTAAAAAAAAGTGCTGTCATCACGATAGAAAGCGGTTGAAAATATTTTTCTTAAAGATCTTGCTATTTCTATTTACAGCCGAGAAGGCCTATCACGAGCAGCTGTCTGTGGCTGAGATCACCAACGCCTGCTTCGAGCCGGCCAACCAGATGGTGAAGTGCGACCCCCGTCACGGCAAATACATGGCCTGCTGCATGCTGTACCGTGGTGACGTCGTGCCCAAGGACGTCAACGCTGCCATCGCCACCATCAAGACCAAGCGCACCATCCAGTTCGTCGACTGGTGCCCCACTGGCTTCAAGGTGAGCTTTCCGGCCTGTCCTTGTTGTCGCTGCTGCTGCTGCTGTTATTGGGAACGCGCCAAACGAATATATGGAATTACCTTTGAACTAAGGCACCGCACAGAGTGATGGATCAACTTTGAAGATCGATCCGTCTTTAACTCATTCTACCCCAGACACACCACAGCAAGATAAGGATCGACCATGATAGTTCAAGGGTGACTAGCTTGGCGCCTGTGGGCGCCAAGCTATTCTGGCATCACCCTTGAACTATCATGGTCGATCCGTGTCCTGCACTGCAATGCAGTCTTCAGAGGTACTCACAAACCAGATAGGTGAGGCTAGCGCTGGCAGAATTGTCAGTACTCAAACCAAGGGGAATCTTATTCTATACCTGCGTATTTCTCTGTGGGCTGGCGATTGGGTGCCTGATAGGCGGGGGCAGGGGATCTAACTGTTGTCTGTCCAGCGCTGTGATTCCCCTTGGTTTGAGTACTGTAGTCTTCAGAGGACAACGGCAAAATTTTGGGATTTCGGTGTTGGGGTAGAATGAGTTAATTGTGATGCGGTCAGGACCCAGTAAGTTAAACCACAGTACCGGTCAGCCTCAGTATATCACGGTACACGGGAGCCATCAAGTCAGAACGCGGCGTTATTCGCAGTCGCGTTATTGTAGAAGTGCTGAATTTTACATAGACTTGTGTTTTTAAAAAAAAAAGAAAAAGAAAAAACACAGTTCATGGTAAGCAAAAATTCTTCAGGCCAACGTTCGTTTTAGTTTCAGACTAGAGCATAAAAGTTGTCATTCACTATTTAACATCGTTGTCTCCGTTTTTCTTTTCATCAACAGGTGGGCATCAACTACCAGCCCCCTACCGTGGTGCCTGGCGGTGATCTGGCCAAAGTGCAGCGTGCCGTGTGCATGTTGAGCAACACTACCGCAATCGCCGAAGCCTGGGCCCGCCTGGACCACAAGTTTGACCTCATGTACGCCAAGCGCGCCTTCGTTCACTGGTACGTCGGTGAGGGTATGGAGGAGGGCGAGTTCTCCGAGGCTCGTGAGGATCTGGCTGCCCTGGAGAAGGACTACGAGGAGGTCGGCGTCGACTCCGTGGAAGGAGAGGGAGAGGAGGAGGGTGAGGAGTATTAAACTCCACTGCGGAACCACCACCACGCAAGTCGTCAGCTGAACGTCCACTCGAAGGAAGCTGGGATGACTTTTCATCGCGGCCATAGAGGCCGATAGGTCGTGCATCATTATGCTTTTGCCAGTTGGAGCCTATTGGCAGCAATAAAATACCCTGGATAGCATTTAGAGTGTTTATAATGCATGTGTGTGTGTGTGTGTGTGTGTGTGTGTGTGTGTGTGTGTGTGTGTGTGTGTGTGTGTGTGTGGCGTGCGCATGCATGCTTGCGTGAGTTATGTACGTGGGTATGCGTGTGTGAGGGGGGTGGGGGTGGGGGTGGCCCAATGCGCAAAAGGCTATCGGTGTGTGTGCAGTGGCGTAGGAAACGGAGGAGGGGGGGGGGGGAAGGCAAAGTAACCCTGCCACCATCCCCCAATAATTTTCCCCGAGGCAAAAATTATATCTATAGATTTTGATATTTGATCTTTTTAGAAGATGGACGACACCGAATCGCACCCCCCCCCCCTCCCCCTTGAACTTTTCGTTAACATATTCATGAACGTATGTACCACATATGGCCGCAAAGTCAGGATTTTGTACACCTCAGTCAAGCAGTGGGGTTTCCTTGAAATTCACATACCGCTCATGAGCTTACACGTATGGGAGGAGTTTCTTGAGCCTCATTAATATTCATGATCTTATTTGCCATAATTATATGGAAAAAAGGGTAGGAGATAATGCACCATTACTTATATGGCAAAACAGGTGGACTGAGCTAAACGGGGGTTTCACGCTTGTCAGTCAGGGCCGGTTTCATTCCAGGCTGTGAAACTTCTTAACATTCACGATCTTATGAACCATATATGACAAGAGGTACGTTGAGTTAAACGCAGGGGCGGATCAGTTACCTCGGGGGGATGGGGAGTCCGACTTTTTGTTTGGGACCTTCAACCTGATACAAAAGGCTCCCCGACGCAAAACCTTGCTTCCAGGGGCCGAAAAATCGAAAAAAGCGGGCGTTCGGGGTGGGTGGGTGGGGGGAGTGTGGGTGGGGTGGGGGTGTTGAGACTCTCACCATTCGCAAAAATATAGTCAAACAACGTGGGAGAGGGGGGGGGGGGTGTGTGTCCAAATATCCCAAAAAGAGAATTTGTTATAGCATTTTAAAGAATTTTGGGTCTGTGGGGGGTGGGTTCCGGAACCCAGATCCGCCCTGAAACGAGATCAAGTTTTCACGTTGGATGATATCTAGCGTATATACTAATATAGGTCCACAACTTTTCACATGAATAATTCATAGCTCAGTTAACTCATATATCATAGGGACAAACGTAATCTGAAAGACCAAAAAAATGAAGTTGTCTACGCTGCCAAGCTCGATTAGTGTAAGGGTGCTTCAGTGATTGAACAGCAGCTAACGTTCGGCCAGTAACACTGACTGAACTGACTTGCGTCAATTGTTTCGTTTCAAGTACATGTAATGCCGCTTATTCAGTGATTAACTGTGACGTGATCCAATGAGTTGACGGCCCAGCAATAAATTAATCAATAGTTATATAATAATGATTGATTTCATTACACATGATTGCATTGTTGTAACATTACACCGAGAGACCGCATACAATATACTGAATGACGCCGGAAAACAATCCGAGTATTGGCTGAAAAAGGAATAATTTGCCAATTTCAGATCACTGAACTCGACTCAGTCGCTTTGTTATTCATCAAACAATAACATAACTGGTTCATTAACTACGACTGACGTGTCAACTACAGATTATTAGGTCAGCATTCCAGCTAAAAAGAACTGAAAGCCACAACTTTTTGTTCATGTGAGATTTGATAATTTGGCTCACTGCAAATAGCCCAGTTTTCTCTTATTTGTCTGATGTGCGTGGGCACAGGCCACACAATTGTTTCCGGTGCATGTAGTAATTTTTCCGCCAAATCTACAAAAAAAAAAAAAAAAAAAGTTTAAAAAATGTCCTCCCTTTTTGCAATTGATTTAGGGTGTAAAACTTTAATTTTTTGCCTTTTGGGGCGTTTTGAGCAGCAAAGGCATGGCAGGTGGTGTGAAAAAGAGCAAGTGTTCATGGGAACCTTATTGGGGCATGTGCACAGTTGTATGCAGGGGCAGACAGTTTTATCATGGGGTACTTAGTGCATTAGAGTGTTGCGGAAAACGCTAACACACAATTTGTTTAAGAATTGCTGGAAATGTTTCTCCTGTGAAATGCTCCGCATGGACGTTTTGCTTTTTGTTTTGACAGAAAGGTTCTTCGTTCATAGCTTTGTTTTGCAAGAGGCTAATAGAGAAGAGTGTGTGAAAAGGGGGCGTAACCTAATTGCCCTGTTGCCATTCACATAGCATCGAAAGTACAAAGGGAGGCTACGCAAATGTGTTTGTAAGAGTTGTTGCCCTGGTACATCCGTGGCACAGTAATGGCAGCCTGTCTGTATAAAAGTCGTTGAATCTTCTTGGTTTTTGAAGACTTTCTTATCACTGCCAATACCATGAGGTGTCTAAGGCGCAGAAGATCCAATTTAAGCTACATTGTTTTTGGCGCGTTAATTGTTTGTGGTGTGGTGTGGTACTGGGCTTGGGCGGGCGATGTTTCCTTCAGTTCTTTCGGATTCGATGGCGGAGACGAAGTTTCGAAGGCGAGGTGGAAGCGTTACTTAGACTATCAGAGAACGGAACACAGTAGAGCGGGTCCTGGAGAGGGCGGAGTGGCCGTCATTTTACAAGGAGATGAGAAAACCCAAGCGGAAGCTCTCATGCCAAAAGAAGCTTTTAACCGAATTGCTAGTGACAAAATTTCCTTTCAGAGATCTATTCCTGATGTGAGAGATAGGGCGTGAGTAAATACTAGTACTACAGTTACTATTATAATATTTAATTAAACCCTTAACTTCCGGGGCAAGGCAAACTGCACAGCTGCAAGAGACATAAATCCTCAGGAGCCCACACGACTGCAGGGGCTTAGGAGGATTTATGTCTCGTCAAGTTGTTAGTCCTATGTTCATTCTGCCTATTTTTGGTCCCATTGTCTGTTTCTTCACACAAGCATGGGTAAGTGTGCAGTAGTTTCAGATGCGAAATTTGTGATCACTGGCAGCGAAGGGGTTAATATGCAGACTTATTAAATGGCACGCTATACAAATGTGAACAGTGCAACATATGCTCATACAATGCACATGTAGCTGCATTTTTGTGAGGTTGGGTTTTACACCTGTGCAAACATGAGCCCATTGATTTGTAGGCCCGCAAGTGTTTGGGGGGGGGGGGGGGGGGGGGGGAGGGGAGGGGATTGATTTCTAATGTTTCTGACTAGAATTTAGAGTCGGGCAACAAACTTATGTTTAACAAAATAACTAGGACGTTTTTCCCAGATCACAAAAACCTTATTTGGCCTAAAGTTCACGTTAAACAATGACCCCATCTTTCACAGATCAGGAGGATGAAAAAGAAACATGTGTTTAAGGAAATAACTAGGACGTTTTCCCAGATCACAAAAACCTTATTTGGCCTTTCACATTTCACAACGACCCCGTCTTTCATAGATCACGAGGATAAAAAAGAAACGTACACAAATTACAAGAACTGAAAAAAACAACAATCACACATCATGATTCTAGGACATACCCCTCCCTCCCCCCCCCCCAGCCCCCCGCTCCCCTCACACACACACACACACACACACCACCCTACCCTCTGTACACATTGACTTTAGACTTTGTCTGCAAAGTGGAACTTGAACAAAAATTTTTTTTTCCGGGTAGTTGGCGCAGGCATTTATGCACAAATGGGCATTTGTGGTAACACATTTTCACCATATTGAAAGACAATACAGAAAAACATTTTAAAGTACCGATATCTTTTACTTATCTGTGGCCAGATATTTAAGACAATTTTTTTTGTACTTGTACTCAGCCAGCAATGTATGGAAAACCTGTTTCTCTGGTCTCGCAGATGAATCGACGTCTGAGGCTGAAATGCTTGAAAAAGTACTTATTGGTGACAGAAATGAAGTTGATCACCATTCTGAGAGTTGAATTCAGCTCCGTATCCACTTTCAAGCCAAACTCGGTCCTATTTTCTTTCAATGTCTTTTAAGTTGAAACATGATACTGATGGCCAGTCACCTGGAGTGGGTTGCATATATGCTTGCTTAGCGCGCTAAGACAATGCTTAGCGCTAAGATGGCTGACAGCCAAAAACTTGGGTTGCATGGGCGTTCTTATCCTGCCGGGTGAGCTTAGTGGCGAGCTTAAATTTAAGGACGGTACCCCTCTTCCGTAGGGCCGTTCATAGCTAGAGAGCGAGCTTAGCTGGCGTGAACACTCCACACACAAGAGTATCTCTGTTGTGTACAATGCCATTTTTATGTGGCCGACAGTTTGAGGATGCAGAATGCTTTTGTACAGAGTAGATATCTTTCACACTAACCATTTTCTCCACAGTCATTATTTTCAGTTTGTTAAACAAAATGCCATGATATTTCATACACGCCTACTGTGTGCCATCGTCGATTGCAAAATCTCATGGCCTTTTAGTTTTTACTAAAACTGTGTAATCATGACCGGAGACAATAACAATTCTGATACTGTCTTCTGCATGTCACCTGTTCAGTGAGAGTGTGAACTTAGTGTCTGAAAAAAAAAGACCAATTTTCTGATCTGACTCTCCAATTTTCAATCTACTGTTGCTGCCCAAGGCTGAACTTTGAGTCGCCATTGCCCCATACCTCGGTACTACGGTACACGCACTGCGTGTGTGTATGCACATGGTCACAGGCTGATAAACTAAAATAGTGCATTTTCATTGGTCAGTTGTTACCGTGTATGTTGGAACCTCGCTAGAGGCTAAAAATAACCATGCCTAAGACTTTTTTAAGAGGTCTGACCTTGGACCACAGCAAAGTTTTATGCTATGCCACCCCATGCAACACAAAACTTTTGCGCAATAAGAATGTCTTTACTAAGCACGGAAAGCGCTAAGGCAGAGAACTTAAGGCTCACTATTTAAGATCGCTACATGCAATCCACCCCTGCAGCTCAGGGCCCTGTGGTTCTGCTATTGTTATATAGGCAAAGAACACTGCAAGCTAAGCTGATGGTGGAGTGGACTTGTGTGTGATCTGCATGTTGAAAGTAGGTTGCATTGAAGATAAATTGGCTGTTGAACTTATTTGAGGTGTGGATTCTTCTGCGATGACCCATAGTTGCACACCTATGCATGCTTTCACTGCACACTTGCACACAGTGTGACACCATACAAGCACTGGAATGATGTGACTGCTTATATCTTGGTTATGTTTTATGGACCCCAGCAACCGCACAGGTCAAGCTATAATTGTATGTCCAGTATTTAAGCCTTTGGCTGTCAGTATGGTGTACTGTCTTGATAATTCCTGCAAGAATCATTGCAACAATACACACTACCAACAGCCAGTGGGTTAACAGTGTACATTAAACTTTCAAAATCCTCCCAGATTTTAATGATAAGATACAAGTTTAATGTAGATGACAGCACTGCTTGTGCAGGAAGTCATGAGTAGCAGATAGTTGGAGGTAACTAGTGCGATTGTGAATGTTTACAGCTTGATTACGAAATATCAGTAGCTATAGTATAACCTGGATATAACCAGCATGCTGTGCAGTTATGATTACTGAAAATTTCTTTTCAGGTGTAAGAGCATCGAGTACCCAAAAGATCTTCCGACAGCCAGCGTGATCATTATTTTCCACAATGAGGCCTGGTCTCCCCTCTTGCGTACAGCACACAGCGTAGTCCTTCGCTCACCACCACCCTATCTGCACGAGGTTATTCTCCTTGATGACTTCAGTGACAAGCGTATGTGTCCGTTCATAAAACATTAATTCAGAATTGGCAATTAAATGTGAAGCTCTGAGGTAATTTTTTATGGTACAAAATTTTGGAGTTGTCTTATGTATCTGTTGTATTCTGTGGAATATTTTTGAGCCCCTTGCTGTCTGTCATAGTTTTTGTTGCAATGATCTCAACATAAACTACTACCAACAGTCAAAGGGTGAAGTCAAAGGACAAATCGGCCATGGGAGGTACCGGTATTTGCGATTTGTCCTCTGAAAACTGTATTCAGGGGACAGATTGACCGTGATACATCAAGGGCAATAGCAGAATAGTTGGGCGTGGTGGAATAGCTGGGCGCCTCGATTATTAATAAATAATAAAATCATTGTCCACAAAAAAAGCAGTGGAAAACTGCTCTGCCAGTCCATGGAAAATAAACAAAAGGCAGCGTTGTAGAGGTGAGTTTTGAGAAGTGATTTGAATGAGGAGAGTGTTGGACAGTTACGGACAGGGGCGGGGAGGCTGTTCCAAGTGGTGGGGCCAAGATGGGAGAAGGCATGACCACCACGTGTTTTACATTCAAAATTGGGAAGGCGAAATTTATATGTGTCGAAGGAAGAGCGGAGGGTGCGAGATGGAGTATACAGATGGAGCAAGTCAGAGATATAGGCAGGAGAAGTCAGGTTGATAGAGTTGAAACACATGCAGGACAGTTTATACAAGAATGTGTTCTTGTACGGGCAGCCAGCGGAGTTTCTTATGGGTGGCGTAGATATGGTCACGCTTGCGCACGCGCAGAACTAAACGGGCAGCACTGTTTTGAACTCTCTGCAGTTTATCTAGCTGGGTTTTAGACAGGCCGGAAAGGAAGGAGTTACAGTAGTCTACCGTGATAAAACAAAGGAGAAGCCAAGGTTGGCAGTTGCTTTGGGGGTCAGATACTAACACTGCTAATGCGCCAAATTGCACGAAGTACAATAAAAGCTGATCTCCACAATATGACTGACGTACTTATCCATTTTGAGTTCTCTGTCAATGAAAACACCAAGGTTTTTGACACTGCCAGACAAAGTGATTTGATTTTGACAGAGATGTGACTGGGAAGACAGGACAACTGCAAAGGACGCACACCAGCTGTGATAAGCATGGACTCTGTTGTACCATCATTTAGCTGGAGTTTATTGCTAATCATCCAGTTTAGCAAATAATATTAAAAAAAAAAATTAAAAACAAACCATATGCATGTTCACAGATGTTTGTCCAAACATCCATTATAACACACACAGCTCGGCTCCAAATCCATCCACATAACATCTGTCTTGTAGTGTTTCATGGTTGCAAGGGTTAAACATGATTTTTGGCTCAAGTGTGAAGCAAAAGTGAGCGTTCTGGGCCGTGGTAAACTTGAACGTTGGCATTTTCTCAGAGACTGTTCAAGGTACTGTCTTCAAACTTGGCCCAAGGATACTTTGTGGCAAGACCTTTCTAAACATACTAAGTTCTGTGACCTCTCACAAAGGTCAAGGTCACAGGATCAGGAAATATATCAAAAATAGCTATTTTTGGACATAATTTAATTTATTTTTTCTCAAATACTATTCACAACTTCAAACCCAAACTTGGTACAAAGATACCTGATGGTAAGACCTTTATACGCAAACTACTTTGGTTGATCCCTTGGAAAGGTCAAGGGTCACAAGAGCTCAAGAAATAGGTCCAAATTGCCATATTTTGACAAATTACTATTTACAGCTTCAAACCCAAACTTGCTACAGAGATACCTGATGGTAAGACCTATCTATGCATACTAATTTGGATGACCCCTCGGAACAATCAAGGGTCATGAGCTCAGGAAATGGGTAAAAAGAATAGCCATATTTTGACCAGAAATGTTTTTTCTCAATTACTATTCACAACTCCAAACCCAAACTTGCTACAGAGATATCTGATGGTAAGACCTATCTATGCATACTAATTTGGATGACCCCTTGGAAAGGTCAAGGGTCACGAGTAAAGGAAATAAGTAAAAAACGGCCATATTTTGACAAGAAATGTTTTTTTTTCTCAATTACTATTGACAACTTCAAACCTGAACTTGCTACAGAGATACATACTGGTAAGACCTATCTATGCATACTAATTTGGATGACACCTCGGAAAAGTTCAAGGGTCGCAAGAGGTTGACAAATGTGTATAAAATGCCAATAATTGTAGTTACTGTCAACATTTTTTCAAACTTTTCAGTCACATTTTGCACAAAGGCAGGCAGGCTTTAGGAAAGGCAAGTCCTGCATTGACCATATTTTCGTCCTGAGACAGATCCTTGAACAGTCTAACGAATGGAATGGATCCCTCTATGTGGTCTTTGTGGACTTTGAGAAGGCCTTCGACAGTCTGCATCGAGACTCCCTTTGGAAAATCCTGCGATACTATGGAATCCCCCAGAAACTTGTCAACGTCATCAGGTCCCTGTACAAGAATTTTGAGTGCAGAGTCGTCCACAACAACCAGCTCACCGAACCGTTTAAGGTGGAAACCGGAGTGAAACAAGGATGTATTCTTTCGCCGATCCTCTTCTCAATGGCAATTGATTGGATCATGCGCCGCACCACAGAGGGAAGGAGGCAGGGAATTCAGTGGACGCTGACCTCAATGCTGGATGACCTCGACTACGCCGATGATATCGGGCTGCTGGCAAGCAGAAACCAGGACATGCAACAGAAGACACAACAGTTGACACAGTCAGCAAGCTCCATAGGTCTCGGGGTCAACATTAGGAAGACTCAAGTCATGAGGAAGAACACCATAGTGGGCGACCCAATCACCATCAATGACCAACCTCTGCAAGAGGTGGACGAGTTCACGTACCTGGGCAGCAAGGTTACCACAGATGGAGACTGCACAAGGGAGATCACCACAAGAATCAGCAAAGCCAACCAAGCCTTCGCAATGCTGAAACCCATCTGGAGGACCACAAACCTGAGCATCCACACCAAGCTTCGTATTTTTAAGAGTAACGTGCTGAGTGTCCTTCTCTATGGGTCAGAGTGCTGGAAATCCACTACTGCTACGGAACGCAAGCTGGAAGTCTTCCAGAACAAGTGCCTGCGACGGATCATGAAGGTCTTCTGGCCAAACATGATTACAAACGAGGAACTACGGAAGAGAGCAGGCGCAGACAGCATCGCTGAAACCATCGCCACACGGAGATGGAGATGGCTAGGCCACGTTTGCAGAATGTCACCCGACTTATTACCAAGGGTGGCACTGAGATGGACACCACAGGGGAAGAGAAACCGTGGGCGACCAAAGGAGACGTGGCGCCGAACCGTGGAGCGAGAGCTCAAGAACAGAGGCCTTACTCTGCAAACAGCACCCAAAATAGCAGCTGACAGACAAAAGTGGCGCTCCCTTGCCGTCGCCTCAAGCACCAGACGGCGCAGAGAGGACTGAATGAATGAATGATTTGCACAAAGGTAGCTGATGATAAGACCTTCCTATGTATCCTAATTTAGTCGACTCATCGCAAGGGTCACGGGGGGTTGGCAGATGTGTGAACCATAAGGGCTTTGCCTTTCTTGTTGTTTAATACTTTGGTTTTCAGTTGTCAGTGGCTTTTTTGTTGCGATGATTCCAGCTGGAATCATGGTGAAAAACGATGATACTGACACTAAGTGACAGCCAAAGGAAAAGAAAACTGCAGATTTTTGTGACATTATTGAAAATGGGTTGTTGGTGTGGACATGCAATCTTTTAAATTTATTAAGTTTTAAATTACACTGAATTACATGTGATGTAGATCAGTGCATGATGTGATAAGCTGTACTCTGTCCACTTGATTTCAGCAGTATTTTTTGCAGATGTTGGTTGATGGTCAGAACCTCATATTCTGAACTCTTCATTCAATTCATCATTTCTTTTAACCATTGATTCATAAGTGAGTTGAAATGTAATCATTTTTGCTGCGTTTCCACAGCTGAATTGGGCAGTGACCTGAAAGAGTATGTGGAAAAGACCTGGCCTGATGGAGTAGTGAAGATCGTTCGAACCACCGAACGCAGTGGTTTGATTCGTGCTCGCCTGGCTGGGGCAAAAGCGGCGACAGGTGACGTCCTGATATTTTTGGACTCTCATTGCGAGGTCAACACTGGCTGGTATGTCAGTTTGGGCAGATCTTTGATTCAGTAATAATTACATTAACCCTTTTAGCCCCAAGGTCCCATTTCTCACATTTTGGAGGTGTTGCCCAACGACTATGTACCATTTCGAGGGTTGACTGCCGAAAAGCAGTATCTTGCTTTTTCCTAGTTTTGCAGGAGACGCTTTTGAAATTTTGGACCTACTTTGAACCTTTCTGTACAATGCAAGAATTTAAGATGCCCCTCAAAATTTTACAATGTTATTGGGCAGCCTATTTTATTATGCATATCCATGGTATTATGGCTATATCTAAATTCTGGTTTGAATTATTAAAAAAACCGTAACACGAGTGAAGATACTATATGTCTGGCAATCGGAAAGGCGATAAATAATGGCAGCAGAAACACCGTATCTCAACATACGAGAACCTTTCGCTGACAGAGCCTGCAAAGTGTTGACTGCCGAAACACCCTATCTCAACATACGACAACCTTTTGCTGACAGATCCTGCAAAGTGTTGACTGCCGAAACACCGTATCTTAACATACGACAACCTTTTGCTAACAGATCCTGCAAAGTGTTGACTGCCGAAACACTGTATCTCAACATACGACAACCTTTTGCTGACAAATCCTGCAAAGTGTTGACTGCCGAAACCACGTATCTTCACATGGCTCCCTCACTGTGTTAGAAAACCAAAGGTTTCAGAGGGGAAGCGGGCAGCCAGATTCATGTAAATTGTTCTACTTGGCATCTGCCGTGAACAAAGTAGACAGAAAGCGTGTCTAGAAATGATTTATTTTAAACTAACACTATTCCACAGGTAATTTTCCAGCCTGTCGTTCGCGAATTCTGTTTTACTATTTGAAGTATTTGGTGATAATGCATTAGAAAAGCATTTATTTTGACACATTATACGTACTCATAGCACACTGATTTGACTTATTTTTAATTGGTATAGTCGCTATACTGCCAGTACGTTGAAGACAATTATTGTGGAGAATCACGTTATGTTGCAACCATGCAACTCTCACAATACATTAACAAAACATAATCAAATGTATGTGAGTGAGTGAGTGAGAGAGAGAGAGAGAGAGAGAGAGAGAGAGAGAGAGAGAGAGAGAGAGAGAGAGAGGAAATGAAACTTTATTCGCCAATGGATAAAGTAATTAGCACATGGGACATTTTTCGGACTTGACGTTTTTACTCTACACAAAATAGTCAAACAGTGCATCGAGATATAAAGTGTAGTTTCACACACACTCTCGTACAATCATGTTGACTGGCTTGCATATATATTATAATGCACGGCAATAGAATAGTTTACAGTTAAAGCATGGTGGATAGATAACATGTTCAGGATTAGTGGATCATGAGGGGAAAAAAACAACTCTGAAGAGTTTATGCTGGACTTAATGATTGGTGCTTAAAGAGGATTTCTATACACAAAGAGAGCGACCTGCAGTGCGTTATGCTCGATGGCAAGGTGTTCCATAATGAGCCACCGGAAAATGCATGGCTAGTTTTAAATATGTCAATTCTGGGACGTGGCATCATAAAATTTCTTCTGGATGTGGAATAACCCAGGTCAGATTTAGTAAAACGTTTGCATAGCTATTCCGGAGAGACAGACAGAGAGACAGACAGAGAGGATAGCAAACTATTTTACAGCTGTACCTTTAAATCCGGTGTTAACGACTGACTGCTCCATTTACAAAAATATTATTCCAATAGAGAAAATAACACTTCATCACGTTGTTGGCCATTTTCGCGCCGTCACAATAAGACAGCTTTCGGCACACACTGGTAATGCTGTCAAATTGTTCACGAGTATGAACCTCACAATTTCCACAAAGACGATTAGCGCATATTTAATTGTAGTAAAGTCTTTGATGCACTGACAAATGTTTTGTTTATAGGACGATTTTCACAACGCAAGCTGTGTGTCACAGTAGTACATGAAGTTGGCTGTTTCGCATGGCGTGGTCTAGAACTTTCTGAGACAGACAGTGTTGAAAGAAAAAACTTTTTGCAAACCCGCTTTTTTTCCCCGTCTACGTTTAAAAAAAAACTCTGCTCAGGCTCCGTTTTGGGGGATGGGGGTTTGTTGTCTTCTCCTAGCAGTGTTTTTGTGTTTTTTTCCTCTACATTTGAACAGATAAAGGACTTTTGCTTTTCACCGACGCCCAAGCTGTAAAATGCCTCAAACAGTGCTTGCCGTTCTGATTCATAAATCCTGCTGCATTTAAAACGGCAGTTGGAGCAGTCTATTGGTTTATTTTCTTTGCAGGTACTATTTTCCCGTTTCGGATACATACTCCTTTCCCTGCACCCACAAAGCCTTTCTTGAATTTTTCTTCCAGGTATCTGGCATGGCAAATTTCTTCATAAACAGCTTTTTTTTTTTGGGGGGGGGGGAGGGGCGGGGGGGGGGGGGTGTCTTAAACTTGCCTCGTTTCCTTGGTGTTTGTGGTTTGGGGGTGCTGTGCAAAGGCGATAATGAAGAAGTATGTCGTGATCTAGGAGTTTGTGGTGTGTTTGGTGGAGACATCTGTTCAATGACGACTATTTGACGTGTCGTTTCTGCCACTGGTCTCATACATTGTGTCTTCTTGTGTCTTGCTGGTTTCTGGCACTGTGTCTCTGCTGCCTCGCTTGTCACTGGTACTGAGTCTCCTTGTGTCCCGCTTTAACGTGTCGCAGGTGGGAAAGGAAATACAGCATCATAGTGTTGGGCTTCAGTCTTAAGTAGTGACAGAATGATCGGTGATTGATCAACACCAGTGTCACCGGCTTGTGTGTCTGGGTAAAGAATCGTTTCCTAATGAAGCAAGTTATTTGAGTATATTATAACCGGCCTCTTTGTGCAGTCAGCAAGCGCCTTCAGCAGCAGATCAGCTGCGTCGTTGCTCCAGATTCCTGGGGCCCGCAGCTGTTCCATGTTCCAAAAGTATTTTAGGTACCTTTCATTTTCATCATCTTCATTTGTTGTCAGAAAGCAAAATAAAGTAGGTCGCAAATTTGTCCTCAAGGTAATTGCATATCTGTCGTCCTCAGATCAAGCACCGTGATATTCAGGTGCATGGAAACTGCCTCGAAGGAACAGTTTCCATCTGCAGCTACTTCTACTGAGTACAATCCGTTGGCTGAGAGCAGATTCTGAAGCCGACTTCTGTGCACTTCTTGTTCTCTCTGGTGTCGCTTCATCTCCTGCTTGCTCATTGCCTTGGCCGGCCAGCTCTATATTGCTGCTTTTTGGATAATGTGTGTTTGCGTTTTCGTCAGTGAAAGTAAAGGCGTATTTTCGTCACTTTAATCCTCGTTGGAAGACGTCGGCACTACATCAGCTTAAGGTAATTCAGTGACTGGACTGTAAGTGGGATGCTTGATGATGTTGTCATTGTAACTCTCATTTTCTTTAGTGGTCAAGTAGGTTATGTCCAGGCGTTCGCTCTTTATCAAGGGCTCATCATAGTCATCCGAGCAAGACCACCGTGCACCCTTGATTTTCGCTGATAAAGGCTCCAGGTTTGAATGACACCAACTTGCATCCTCTTGCCCTGGCTGCTTGAAGAGTTGCTTGGAGGCTTGAAGGGGCTCATCGTCAGACAGGCACCAGTTGCAATCTTCTTGGATGACTCTGGACTGTTGACAAGTCTTATTTAAAATAAATCAGTTATCAGTCTTTATGTTCGGGGAGGGGGGGGGGGGGTGCTTGCGTGCACTGATGTGTGTTTGTGTGTGTGTGTGTGTGTGTGTGTGTGTGTGTGTGTGTGTGTGTGTGTGTGTGTGTGTGTGCGTGTTGGGGTTGTGGGGATTGAGGGGGGGGGGGGGCACATAACGGTACACACGCGCACATCAATTCAGTAGCTAGGCTTCACATAATGATAGTGATACAGATAGAGTTCAAGACAAACTAAAGGGAATCGCTGATAACATCCCCATCCCCCAACGCATCCAATACAAAGTTCTGTCTCTCTGCTACAAATCCCTGAACAACTGCGCTCCTGCCTATCTCTCCAACTTACTTCACCCCTACACACCTTCCCGCTCCCTCCGCTCTGCCTCCGACCCTCTCCGCCTCCACATCCCTCGCACCAAACTTAACACTTTCGGTCCCCGCTCCTTCTCCGTCTACGGTCCATCCATCTGGAACACTCTCCCACTCTCTCTCCGTCAGAAACACTCTCTCTCCTCCTTCCAGTCCGCCCTCAAAACTCACCTCTTTCAACAGTTTTAGCACTATATCACCGCACTCCCCACCCCTAGCTGACCGTCGTAATGTATTTCACTGTTTGTGCTACGTGAGTCATTGTCTAAAGCGTGCGCATGCGTGCGCGAGTTGTGAGTGTGCGCTTAGAGTTATAATTATTATAAGATAAGCGCATTATAAATACCGTAATTATTATTATTATTATTAACAGTAAATTGTAAACAAGAACCCGTAACTTATATCTGTTCGACAAGTCTCGGTACACTGTGAGCCACAAAACTGACCATACTCATTCGAATTTGCTCAAAATTGACTGGCATTTAGTGGCCAGATTTAGGTACACATTGCCTTCAGCATCATTCTTTGGTTGGCTGTTCATTCTGTGAAGATGTGCAATTTGTAAATGACTATGGATCAGATACAGTAGTAAATGACATTTAATAGAATTGTGCCGGGCTGAGGGTGGGGGGAACTTAAAAAAGACTACATTAATTATCATTTTACACTAACCTGCCTCTAAAATAATTTAATGATAATCAATAATAAATTGCAATGAGTATTTTACCAGTAATCGACCCAAATTTAACAGTCAATGGTGACGATTACATTTGTACTGAATACTGCACTCCAAAAATAGTATAGATGACAGAAATTATGTTACCTGCAAGAACACTGTGAGGCCACTGACTGTCCGATCCAAAATACTCCACTGCCCGGGAATGCTGCACTTGCGAAGAGTAGTATGAAAACTGGGGTCTTTCGGATAAAACATCCCACACTCTTGGTAGGATGTGGAACAAAAAGGATTTGTAGCTCGTTAGTATCCTAATAAACTGACATCATGATAACGGTACTCCAGTGCCATGAGATGCGGGCGCCGGTTTCCTGTCAGTGTTATCAACAGTGTTGACAGCGGTAAGGCAGCAGCTAACATATACCAGATTTCAGCGGGGGCGGGCGTTGGAATTAACAGATATACTGCAGGTTGTATTTTGAGATACGCTTTCCCTGCACTCTTAATCAACTAAACAAGCTGACAGCAAACACAGCTTAACTCCAGATACTTGGTTTCGGCAGTCACTTTTTCTGCAAAGATTCGTGAGATAATAAGACCGTATAGCCGTATCTTCAGCAACTATGTTTCGGCGGTGATTGATTCTCTCTGTTTGCCTGAACATGTTTTCGGTTCTAATCAATATTTTTAAAACTAATGAAATTTTTAAAAAAAGAAATAGATCAGACAAAAGAGCATCGTTTCCTGAGTCTGATGATACCAAAAAGTCAAAATCTCCAAAAAAGTGATATACTACGTTTCGGCAGTCAACCCTCGATTTGCAGGAGATGGCTTGACCAGGACAATTCAAGGGTAGTGCCAGATTAGCTTGGCACCTTCAGGTGCCAAGCTAATCTGGCACTACCCTTGAATTATCATGGTCAATCCATCTCCTGCTGTAGGGATCTGGGGTTAAAAGGGTTAACCTCCTTATACATGTACATACAGCCCTGTTTACTGTACCAGTGGGTGCATGCACAACTGGGTTAAAAGTATTAAAACTTGCTTTAAGAAAATGTTCCCTTAGCGAAGGATTGATGACACATATTTAATATTCAGTTGATTCATAGACTAATATCCAAACATGTTCATTTGATAAGAGATTCTGCCCTGAATTCAATTTAAAACATTTCTTGAATTTTGCACACTGTCTTCAGTATTGCTATGGCTATGATAAAATGAATTCTATTTTACATTCAAAGTCCCTTTATGCTTTTGTTTTTGAGGAATGTGTCCATTAAAGTTAAATCTATTTGTGATCTAACATTTATGTTCAGTTGCTTTTTCTATAATATTTTACCATAAATTATTTTTGAAGTTAAGTTTATGTTACAAAGTATTTTTTCTTCTAGTTTGTGTTTATTATTCAGAAATTTTAAGGAGATTGTTCTCATAGATCTGCATGTGACCATCTTCTGTATGTGTTTTTGGCCTGAAATTTGGCTACATGTATTTTTAATATACCACTCTGTGGATAAAAGAACAACGGAATGAAGCTATTAATTTGTCTTATTATGTAATGCAGGCTAGAGCCACTGTTGAGTAGAATAAAGGAGGACCGCACAGCGATCTTGTGCCCTGAGATAGACCTGATTGACAAAGACACCCTGCAGTATGGGGGCACAGGCAGTTTTTCTGTGGGTGGATTTTGGTGGAGCCTTCATTTTTCCTGGCGTCCTATCCCTTCCCATGAGAAGGAGCGACGCCGCACTCAAAAGAATGGGGATGTTTCTCCGATTAGGTACTTCATACTGTTAAACTGAGATCTAAAGTTTTGGTTAAAATCAGAGCAGAATTGAGTCTATGTAATGAAACATCCACAAGAGTCGCGTTAGTGTTTTCCATTTTGTGTGAGTGCTCCATGTTACTTTTCCATGATTTCGTGGATTTCCACGAAACTGGAAAACCATCATAGCCTCTGTAGCATGCCTGGTGTACCCTGGGTCAATAAAAATGTGTATGATTCAAAAACATGCATCACACTTAATCTGATAATTGAAAAGGGGGTGGGGGGGGGGGGTAGTAAGAGCAGGCGTGATCTTAGTAGTCTGCAGAAATTATATACAGGATTTGTAGGTCATCTGTACGAGTTTGTAATTATACAGTATGTCAGCATATTCGCCATGTGACATACATACCTAAATATTACCCCTTCTGTGCATATTGCTTTGTTATTCCAGTCTGGATCAAGAGTCATACCGGTAAACTAAAGATAACCCATTTAATGCCAAGGCCGAATTTCCAGAATTTTAGAGGTGTCACCCAAAAACTATGTACCAGTTGCAGGAGATGGATTAACCATGATAATTCAGGGGTAGTGCTAAGCTAATCTGGCACTACCTTTGAATTACAGTGGAGTCCAGTTAACACAAACTCGCTTTACATGAATTTCCGGTTAACACGAACCGATTTTGCATTCCCGGCCGACGGCCTTCTTATTCTGTATTAAAATTTCACGGATAACACGAAATGCTTAACACAAAATTTCGCTTTACACGAAGCTTGTTTCGGTTCCCAACCAGGGCAATTTCACTATTATTCACCTGTTTAACACGAACACAGATTCCATTCACCGAAAACCAATTCATGTTTCGCTTTCGTGCTGTAGTACACGACAGATCAGAGCGAACTCTAGTCTCTGATTGGCTGAATAGCCTTTGCCTGTTGTAATCCGTCTTCTCATTGGCTAGCGTTTCTGAACTGTATTCATGTTGTTTGCATCATTCGTGTACCAACACAACCCTTTTACCGATGCGGGATTGTACTTCAGCCTGTGTTGCTTTTACCTGATGGATTGTAACTTGCTATGGATTTTACCTGATGGATTTTACATTAAATATGCGAGCTGAACACGTTTCCGTGTTTTCCTACTCCTAGCGAGCTGAAGGTATGCATATAACGTACGATAATGTGCACTTTTAACCTTGTACTCATTCACGCACACATCTCTTACACACTTTCTCCTTGAGGGCCGTGATCAATTTTGAGGCCATATTGGTTAACACGAAATACGTTTAACACGAAGTGATTTTCCGTGTCCCCAGAAATTCATGTTAAGCGGACTCCACTGTATCATGGTCAATCTATCTCCTGCTATAGTGTGTTGTGGCTACAAGGGTTAGTTAGGATCCACTAGAGAAAACCACCTTAACCCATATCATACTGAGCATATGCAAGCTACATTATAGTACTGACAGATAAGGATATAGTCTAATGGCTCTAGTTCAAGGGTGGTGCCAGAATATCTTGGTGCCTAAAGGCACCAAGCTATTCTGGCACTACCCTTGAACTATTTTAGTCAAACTTATTTCACACACTGGTGTGTTACGAATGATAAGGGTTACTTCCAAGGCCGAAATTTCCCGAATTTTAGAGGTGTCGCCCAGAAACTATGTACCAGTTGCAGGAAATGGCTTGACCATGATAATTCAAGGATAGTGCAAGATTAGCTTGGTGTCTGAATGCGCCAAGCTAATCTGGCACTACCAGAGTTGAATTATCATGGTCAATCTATCTTCTGCTACAGCGTGTTGTGGCTACAAGGGTTAGTTAGGATCCACTAGAGAAAACCTCCTTAATGTTGACTTTTACGAAAGGGTTGCCTATGTGTGTATGTACTGAGTGTTCATGCACATGAGCATGGGGGCTTTGCCTTTATTCTTGTTTGTTTATGATGCTTTGTGTTATCATTTTAGAGTCATCCTGTAATTTTTATTTTTTGCATATCGTCAGACCACGGGTATTTTGTTTGACTTAATTGTTCATCCTAGTTGCTGCTCTTGATTTTGTTTTACTTCAGTGTTGCAATTTCATATTCTGTTTAGTTTCGTGTTTCAGTACAGTTCTATTTGTTTGCAGTTTTGGGACCCTTGTTTAGAGTTTCCAAGAGAGGCTGATAGGACACCTTCAGTGTGCAGATCAAGCTTAGTTGGTTATTATGGTCGTTCTTTTGGTTGAAGCTGTAGCAATAGGTAATGTAGCTAGCTTGAAGTGCTACTGTTGTGGCTTTCTGTATTTTGTTTTGAATTACTCTTATGCTTTTGTTTTTCACACATCGAAAGTGCCTGTAGTGGTCGTCCGCAGTTGGCACCCTCTGGAAGTTCATGAGGTCTGTTTGTGCAGTTTGTTCTGATTAGTTTTCTACTGTATGCCATTGAGCAAGGGTTACATTTAATGAGAATCAGATAGGCTTCATTTACTAATTTGAGAGTTGACTCAATAACCCAGATCGGATATGATGAAAGGAAGATAACTGCAGGAATCGCCTCGACCAAATGCTACTGACTACCAAAGGGTTGAATTGTTTCATTTTTTTGGTCACTTACATATTTTTGGGGCGGTTTGATTGTTAAATGGTAGGGCATCAAATTTCTTGTGACTGTATGTCAGTTATCTTGGCTGTCACTGTTGAAGTGATGTGGACTTTTCTGTCTGTTACGTGCAGAATTGAGGGCACACCTTTTATAATATCAGACACACACACACACACACATATATATATATATATATATATATATATATATATATATATATATATATATATATATATATATATATATATATATATATGTAAGTTTATGGATAAGGCTCTAAATGGAAAGGGCCTTATTGAATCAGATGCAACACACTACAGAAGATGGTCTGACCATGGTACAGTTTTCTTTATATTTTGTACATGGTCGCATTGCTTGGCTTTCTCCTGTGTAAAGAGAGAGAGAATGAAAAAAAGCTAAAAAAATGTATGTCGGTGGTATTTTCCACTGTTACTGTATTGAAGAAGCCTTTGCTCTGATTAGGCTTGAGCCATTGCTTGGACGAATTGGGAAAGATCGGAGCGTTGTGGCATGCCCCATCATTGATGCTATCAGCGACAACACTCTTGAATACTCTCTCAATGGTGGATATGATGTTGGTGGCTTCACATGGAGTGGCCATTTTACATGGAGGAGTGTCCCAGAAGAGGACAGGAAAATGCGGACATACACAGACCCAGTTAGGTACTTAGCACATTCAGCCCTGATAAGATTACATCGAAATAAAAATGGATGGACACATGACTGTTCAAGGGTGGTGCATGTTTTTAATTGGTGTCTATCTAATTACTGTAAAAAGTGTTGTGTGGCAACCACTTTTTGTTTTGTAAGAAAAAATTTGGTCTAAAAGACAGGTGTTCTAAGTACATGAACGGGTATATGCTTTGAAGGGCAAAAAGTCTAACCTGTCATTAAAGACTTCATTTGGGTGGCTAACGACACTTACTTGGTCACCTTTGACGACAGATAATCTCTCATGAGGATGCTCGCCGAAAACAGGTTCTGTTGTATGCACCGTCTTTGAGGTGAATGATGGCTGATCCTTCTCCAGCAATTGGTCAGTATTCTTCAGAGGATGCCCCACAAATCCTGTCACAGGATTTGAAAACATTAGTTGACTGTCTTTCTCAAGGGGGTCACCCATAGTGGCTGCTTTTTCTGTCTTGTCACTCAGTTGCAAATGCTTTTTATTGTACTTTAAACGAAGGAGAAATACCCCAGGTTTTGGGGATGGGGTAGGTAGGCGGTCAATGCATTATTTCTATAGATTCTGTGACCAGAATTTGGTGTAAGGTAATCATTCACACTAGGGACTGCAGCCTAACCCCATCGCTGCCATTGGACACAAACTGAGTTTCTGACATCTTTGTTAATTCATCATCAAGGAGTTCCAAGCATCCAAGAAGTCTGGATACAAAATGGTGTCAACAGGAGGCACTGATCCTCATCAGTCCCCACAACTGTGGGGGCTGATGAGGATCTATGTCTCTTGCAGTTGGATTGTGTTTACTCTTTCTCAGTGGTGAAAGGGTTAATCTTGACAGTGAGCTGCTATAAATTGTGTTGGCTCAAGGTGGTAAGGTCTGAAACTACAGACCAGGACTCGGTGATAGTTTTAGTAGGCATCATTTAACCCGTTAAATCCCGAGGCTGAAATTTTCAAATTATGTATTGTCCTATGAAAGCTACATTATTGATTAGGAAATAGCCCATCTGTTGTAATTTAAAGGTGGTGCCAAAATAGCTTGGCACCTAAAGGTACAACCCTTTAAACTGTCACAGTCAAATTCATTTCATGCGGTAGCTTATCAGGATGAAAAGGTCTAAAAAAAGGGTATAAAACCGTATGCTGTCACTGTTTGCATGGCTGAAATCATGCCAGCAGTTCGCCCAGATTTCAGCAGAGAAAATGTGGACCACAGCTGAAAGGGAACTCTAGCTGCTCTGATCGTATTGTGTTTTTCTGTTTTCTTCAGCATGTTGCCTCACTTTTTGTGTTTGATATGCTTTTTGGCTCGCGTGCGATATCAAAAGCTATCTGGCGTCTGTTGTCTGTGGTAACCTTTAGCGTTGACATTTTCTCGGAGACTATTCAAGCCTCACACATCAAACTTGGTCCAAGAAAGGGGTAAAAAATAACCATTTTTTTCTCAAATACTGTTTTCAACTTTAAGCGCAAACTTGGTATAGAAATACCTGATGATAAGGCCTTTCTATGCATACTAATTTGGATGACCCCTCGGAAAGGTCAATGGTAACAGGAGGTCAGCAAGTGTGTGTAAAATGTCAGTTTTTGATAGAATTGTAGTTTTTATCAAAGTTGTTTGCAAACTTTTCAATCACACTTGGCATTAGGGTAGCTGATGCTAACACCCTTCTGTGCATGCTAATTTAGTAGCCCCCTCAAAAAGGTCAAGGGTCACAGAGGGTTGACAAATGTGTGAAAAATGCATACATTTTGAGAAAACACATTTTGTAGCATACCCATGATGCTGTAGGCGGGCAGTCCTTAAGCTCCGACAATAAAGTAACATCAAAATAATTACATCATGACTGGCGACGCTAACCTTGCAGCTGAACTACATTGGTGCGAAACACCATGTGTATTTATGTGTGTGTGTTTGTGTGTGTAACCACAAATATCTCACATGTTTGTGTACTTACAAGCTTGAAATTTTAGGATATTAATCTCGAGAAAAAGTTATGAGACGGCCTCCGAAGATATTATGTTTGGATGTTCAAATGAGACTGTTGAAATGGCAACATTTGGAGAAAGTCGGTTAACCTGCATTTGAGTCTGTAATTTTTGTTATATTTACTTGAAATTTTATATTAGCTTCCTTCGAAAGAGACATTGGATGAGTTCGTTAACCAGCTTTGTATCACTCCAACTTTTTGAGTGATAATTAATTCATTTTGTGGAAAATATCAGAAATTACAAATATGCTGTTTACATCAGCCAGATTCAGGAATTCACAAGTACACTATGATAAGTATAGTTGATATATATATAGAAATATATATTCATGCACTCATTACAGTCAGTCACAGTGTGGATGTGGTGTGTGTATGCGAGTGGGAGAGCGAGTATGAGTGATATTCACATCAGGAAAGTCTGCTTGGTTAACTCTTAAACTCCCAGAACTAAATGACTTCCATTCTGCAGAATGGAAATAATATTATTTAGCTCTGGGAGTTAAAGAATTAAATTAAAAAGTAATTTACATGAATGTACATTGAATTTCTATATAAGGTGACTGCCATGCATGTAAAATGCCAAGAAAATCCCAAGAAAGACTGAAATGCATAGAATAAGAAAGGACAACTGCAACACATTATTTTAATCATACTATATTAATATTTTGAAAATGTAATAGATTGAATGGCATTTGTCCTTACCCATATTTGTTTTGCATGCACTTATTATTTCCTGACATCCTTTTCACTTAGATCCCCAACAATGGCTGGTGGCCTGTTTGCAGCCAACAGGGAGTATTTCTTTGAGATTGGTGCCTACGACCCAGGAATGGATGTTTGGGGTGGAGAAAATCTAGAAATTTCATTTAGAGTAAGTTGCTTGATGTAAAAAAAAAAAAAAAAAATAGTCTTTATTTTGTATAAGTGCTGTTGTGGACATTCATGTCTTTAACTGTACATGTATATCATAAGAGATAAGATAGAACTTTATTGCTATATGTAATAATACATTAGAAAATTGCTGCGGATCATGCTTTTATAAATTAATTTGTACAAATTGCTTTTCAACTTCACACTTCAGTACAGATTATATTAAAACTAAGTCTGGATATGGCATTTTGGGGGTTACGTCAAAACTACCACTAAGTGTTGGCACAGAGACGAGGTAATTGTTTCTTTGGTAACTGAATGTGAGCCATGAATTAAAAAACAACAACTTTCAGTCATTACATTGCTTCCAATACACTGTGGTACAGTATTTTTGTGTTTTTTTCACAATACTACATACTGTCTGTCAGCGTTTTAATGATTTGCTTTTCCTATTTTAGGTGTGGATGTGTGGAGGGAAGCTGGAGTTTATACCATGTTCTCGTGTTGGGCACATATTCCGGTCCAGTCATCCATACACCTTTCCAGGTTTGCGATCTTTATCTGTTTTTATCAAGCAAGGATACTACTGTTGCCATTTTCATGGGTGACAGACTCCAGTCATGGAGACTGATTTGGATTTTTCAGAATTCCAGAAAGCAAGTGCCCGTTGTTTTGGACAAAGCGCTTGCGAGCAAAGAAAGTGTTCGAAAGCACTCAAAAGCGCTAGTGCTTGCACACTATAAAACCACTATAAAATGTCCCCTTGTTTTCTTTGAGCGGTTGAGTGCTTCTAGCAAATTACATGCATCTATGCACTATTCACAAACACTGTAGTGGAGCAATAATACATTAAAATATCCTTATGCATTCATCCTAAGACAAATTTCAGCACCATTTGTATTTGTTATGCCTTGTCGACATACCCAAATAAATGGCAGTTTGGGCCTTCAGCAAGCGCGCTCGCGTAATCACACTTGTTCAGTTCTATTTTTGGCTCGGTGTTACTGGTACAGATAGCATTGATCAGGATCATTGTCAAAATTATATTAAGACAATGTGTGCTGACCTGGAGTGTGTAAATGAACCCTAACTAGACCTGTATGTAGTGTTTCATAATCATCTGTTGCAGAAGTTTTTCTTTAAATACGTATGATGGTACAGGGCTTTTAGCCCTTTGCTTGTTGGTAGCAGTTTTCTTCATGATGATTCCTACAAGAATCATCGTGACAAAATGCACTACCGACACGCAAAGGGTTAATACTGATAGATTCTGCTTTTTTTGTCAAGGAAACAAAGATACCCATGGCATCAACTCCATGAGGTTGGCAGAGGTGTGGATGGATGGATACAAACGCTTGTTCTATATGCACAGGCGAGACCTGCTGGTAAGTGAAGACAGTAGAGGAGGTTTAGGGGGACAGGGGCACCGGGCTGGTGTGATATCCAACATCTACGATTATCAGTGAAATGTTTGAATGATCACAAGTTAGAGAGTTGGGGAACGCGGTGTGTGTTTGTTTTTGAGGATTATATCATCAGTGTTTTAGATATCCTTTGAGGTCCACATCACAAGTTTGGAGACACATTGATGATGATACATGTAGTTCAAGGGTGGTGTCAGAATAGCATGGCGTCTTATAGGTGCCAAGCTATTCTGACACCATCCTTGAACTATCGTAGTGGATACACATCCTGTCAAAGCATTGCTGGGTTCTATGGCTAGAGGTCCTCTGGCTGACTTGGCCATGGTTGGCCTGCTAGGCTGTACATAGGCCAACTACAGCCAACATCAGCCTAATGGTCTGATAATCCTATTTCGGCCCCAAGCTCAGAGATTAATCCATCTAGCCCTGACGCACTACAGGCTAGCTTGGCATCTGGGGGTGTCAAGCTAGTCTGGCACTACCCTTGAATTATCATGGTTGATCTGTCGCCTGCAGCTGGTGCATGGTCGATTGATGACACCTCCAAACTTTGGAAAAGGCAGCTGTGGGGTTATATGGGTGGACATAATTGGAAGAAAATGGTTTGAAGTTTGTTTTCTGTATTTATTCATTATGACACGTGCATTCTAATCAGTACGAAACATTCATTGAGCAACTCGCTGCCTTTAACTTGTTCAGCCCAGCGCACATATTTCCCAAATTTTGGAGGCGTGATCAAACGACTGTGCACCTGTTGCAGGAGATGGATGGAGCCATGATAATTCAAGGGCGGTGCCAGATTAGCTTTTGTCGGTGCCAAGCTAATCTGGAAACTGCCCTTGAATTATCATGGTCGATCCATCTCCTGCTGTAGTGCGTCAGTTTAAGCCCTTCACTGCCACTGGACACATATTTTATTACTGCTGTTTTGGCGCATTCAACAACGAAAAACTATGGACATTCAAGGAACATGGCTACAAATTGGTTTCAGCAAGAGGTATAGATCTGCTTGTGCCCACGCAACTGTGGGGGCTTATGATCTATGTCTGTTGCAGAGTTGGGTCATGCATTTTATCTTTGGCAGAGATCACCACCTGGGTCTGCCCTGGGGTACTTGGGTGGGGTTAACTACTTTTTAGTTTCTAGGATCACCCTGGTCAGCCCCACAGTGTGGGTTTTCCCCTCTACTCTGGGGCATGTGTTTCTTTCTACCCTTGGTCCATTCACCTGTATTTTCCTTTTTTAAACCCTCCCTACTGTCTGCGCTGCCTGTAGCTCTTGATATTGGATGTGTGTTGCTAAATGGTCTTAGGTTTGTTTAGCGTATTAGACCTGCTGGCGACATACATTTAATATTCTGTTTAGTTTGTTTTTTTCACAAGCAGTGCAGGCACGTCTTGAGAAAGTCTTGTTGCTGTTGGGACGTTAAGCAATGTACAACCACTATCTTTGGCAGAGACAGGGTTATGTAAACAGCAGTTTTAAATGTGCTGCTGAAAACACACCACATGTGAGTGTCCATGGGAATGGGCACATTCTCAAAAGAATAAGCTGATGTCACCATAAATCATAGTAATGTTAATGTGAGTGTCCATGGGAATGGGCACATTCTCAAAAGAATAAGCTGATGTCACCATAAATCATAGTAATGTTAATGTGAGTGTCCATGGGAATGGGCACATTCTCAAAAGAATAAGCTGATGTCACCATAAATCATAGTAATGTTAAAGTGAGTGTCCATGGGAATGGGCACGTTCTCAAAAGAATAAGCTGATGTCACCATAAATCATAGTAATGTCGCAGCGCTAATGACTGAAAGTTTGGATTAGACGCGTACATGACCAAGTACACCCTAGATAAATTGAGTGTTAATGGAGACATCTGTGCAAGCATAATGTTTGTATTTATTTAAATATATCGTACTTCTACATATCATTCAATAAAGCTGTTGATACACTGTATCTGTCTGACAATAGCATTAATATGCACATGAATCAGTTTGTTTCAGGTATTGGTCCATTTCAAGCTTTTTAGTCTTCTGAAAAATGAGCCGTCAAGTACATCCAAACTTAGAAATGGGGACATTGCTTTGAAGATTGATTATTATGAATCTAGACAGGTGGTGGTGTGTAATTGACATCTATAATGTTTTTCCAGTTTTATATGGTGGAATGTGGTTTCGTACTATGCCCCACAGGGCATACTGAATGGAAGAAAATTTAATTTTAATGAACTTCTTTACAATTTTACTAGAACATCTTAAAATGTTATTTCTGCTGCTAGCTATGTGTGTGATCTTCTGATCATTGCCACACCACTGAATCGTAGGACGGCTAATTGAATGTGAATCTTAGACAAACTTTAAAATAATTTTACTAGTAAACTTATGAGTTTTCATCGCAACAGGTTAAGTGGGTAGACTTTTGACTTGTTACGCCATAATGACTTATTAAGAATGCGATAGAAATTTTATAAGACCAATTGTTTTCATCCCTACGTCACACGACCAGTCACTTTAGCGCAAACAGTACCATGTGACCGTGATACAAAAACCCTTGTAGTGACAAATGGCAGACTTCTTGTAGCCCTCTTTATGATGCATCTTGGATTCGAGTTTTGTTCTATAAAAGATCACCAAAATGTTCTAAAGTAAAAAGTTACTTAGTGTTGTTCGAAACAACAAGCACACTCAGTACCGGAGATAGCAAGGTCATGAAATATTTTAAATTACGTCATGAGTCTGTTATGTATAAATGTGTATTCCTTTGTCGTCGGTCATGTTTGGCGTGTGTTTGAGTCCGCAGTCGGAAGATGTCTTCTTGATTTCTTGTATGAAAAATATAGTGGAGGAATGAAAACAAATACATTATTGGTAGCAGGGGCTTGCTGCAAGGACCCTTGTAGTTGTAGGCCTTTGGGAGGTCAAAGGAACCATTGTACCCCTCAGGCCTTTGGAGTACAATGGTTCTTTTGACCTCCCTCAGGCCTACAAGGGTCCGTGTAGCAAACCCCTGCGACCAATAACTTATATTGTATTTTGGTGTGCAATTAGGTTTAATACTGTTTCTAGAGATAGATGCGAGTGTTTGTAGGAATGTATGTAGCTGTGTGATTAAGTGACATTTTTACTGATATATTTATGCATATTTCTTTTTTCATGATGTGATAAACCCATACAATAACTTTCTACCTTTGTGAACAATAATGGATATTTGATCGTATCTTAAGTGCTTCATTCGCCTTTTTGGGGAATTGGATGAGGTTTGAGGGATGCTTCTTTTGTCAATCTTCTCCACAATGTAAGAAAATCAGACTACTTCAACCTATTTTTTAAAATATTGTTGGGTGTAGGGACATTTTGCAAATTGGGTGTCTTACAAGAGAATTTGGCAAGACAATCTGATAATCTTAGGAATTCTTTGGAAAGTAGGTGTATAACTTCTGCTTGTCAATTGTAATTTTGAGCACCACCTGTATGTGCTATAGTAAAGTATACTGTAAAGCCGTCATCTCTTCTCAGGTCAAACTATTCAGACATCATTTGACCATGAAAGTGCACAGGTGGTGCCAGAATAGCTGAATATGCGCCTTTAGATGCTAGGCTTACCATGCCACATACGAATACACGGCCACAAACCGCCTATTGGTGCACTGTACGTCTCCAATACGTCAAGTTGACCCATTCACTGCCAGTTAACGCAGGCTTTGTTTCTGAAATCAGCCTCAATTCAATACAAACAATTCCAAGCTGTCCTAGGAACATGAATTCAAAGTGATGTCAGCAAGAGGCATAGATCCTCATGAGCCCCTGCAACTGCAGGGGCTCATGAGGATCTATGCCTCTTGCATCCGCAAAGTTTCATGGTTGATCAGTGTCCTGAACTGCAATGCAGTCTTTCGACGACAGCTCCAGATTTGGGAATTTGACTCTTGGGTCGTGTCTGGTTTTTTTTCATCAGGGCCAGGATCACGGAGATATTTCAGAACGACTTGAACTGCGCAAACGTCTCAACTGCCACAGTTTCAAATGGTACCTGGATAATGTATACCCAGAAAAGTTTATTCCAGATGAGAACGTCCATGCTTGGGGCATGGTGAGATTGCCATCTGTCTGTGCTGTCTGCCTGTGTCTGTCTCTCTCTGTTTTGAGCTTCTCTTTGTTTATCATGTGCCCTGTTTGATAATATGTTTTTAGCACATTTGCATAGCAGAAATAACTCTTGAGATTCTATTGAGCCATCCGTCATCTGGCTGTCAATTGTTTGTTGTAAGTAATTTTAAACATTGGCATTTTCAGTAGAAGAGACTTCTTAACACCACAGACTTCAAACTTGGCCTTACAGAAGTTTTTGCAAGACCTGTGTAAAAATACTTATGTGATCTTGTATAAAGGTCAAGATCACTAAAGGTCATTAACAATCACATTTTGATAAAAAGAAATTATTGCTTTCTGTACATCAATAACTGAGTATCCAGCATCACTTTAGCTGCATTTTATATTCTTCTATTTGTTTTGTGATGTTCATTGTATTTTGTTCTGGGTGGCAGGTTCGCAATCCAGCCAGCAATTTATGTCTAGATACATTACAGAAAGATGAGAAGACAGAATTCAACATGGGCCTGTACAGCTGTCAAAATGGAGCCAGTGCCAACCAGGTCAGGCTAACCTAGCCCCCTCCTCCTTAGCTGGTAGACCATAGGGCTCAGGTCTCTCCTATGTAATCTTTGCGTACCGGTAGGACTTGAAGTGTGGCGCTAAATGATGAAAATATTAAAAACAAAGGAAGGAACCAAAAATGTTACCTTCCTGGCACGCATATGCCGCCATAAACTGAAGCAGAAGGCTTTAGTCAATGCACAAGCCACTGAAGTTGCTGTGATTTGAAAGATTTTAGTGCTCTCACCATTTTGCCCTGAAGATTTTGTGATAATAGTATATAATTACATCAACAAGATAACATTTACATTTCTGGTCAGCACAACAGCATTTTTACAAATTGTTCAATCAAACTTAGCACAAAGGTAGATGATTATGAGATCTTTCAATGCCTACTAAATTTGGTTGACCGCTCGTCAAGGTCAAAGGATCATGAGAGTTCAATAAATGTGTGAAAACTTCATGTCGGAACATTTCAGGTACAATGACAGTTTGGTCCTTCACTCCCAGAACTAAATGACTTCCATTCTGTAGTATGGACATAGTTTACTTTTGGGAGTCTGAGGCTTAACATTTTGAGAACTGTACCTCGGTCCCATGCATAAACCTTTTCTGCTCTTGCTTTTCCTATGATGCTCACAAAGTTTTATTACTTTTATGACTTAGGTCCTGTCTCTGAGCATGAATGATGAGTTTCGCCGTGAGGAAGGCTGCTTAGACTCTTTGGGAGGGGATGGGGATAAACTGACCCTCAAGCAGTGTCACTACAACAAAGCCACCATGAAATGGAAACATGATAAGGTCAGTCACTCTGATGTCCACATACCTCTTTCTACTGTCTGTACACCTGTTTCTGTTGTCTCTAACCTGTGTGTATACACTTGTTTCTTGTGTCTGCACACTCGTTTCTTTTGTCTATATACCTGTTTTTGTCTGCGCTTGTTTATGCCTGCACATTTTCTCCAGTCTCTGAACACTTGTTTCTGTTTCATACATGCCCATTTGTTGTCTGTGTGAATATTTGTTGTCATTGAAGTACAATGTCATGTATTTGTAATATGGTGACATTGAATACACTTCTTGTTATTGATGTTTAACCCTTTTTATCCTGATAAACTCATGCTTATAGCTTGGCGCCAGAGGCGCCAAGCTATTCTGTCACCACCCTTGAACTAAAATGGTTGATCTATGTCCAAATCTGTAATGTAGCCTGCATAGGACAATAAGCAAATTTTACAAAATCAGCCTTAGGATGTAATGGGTTAAAATCGTCATCTTGATGTGAGTTTGAAAGTGCATTAGTCCATGTTCTCTGCCTTTATTTGTCTGAAGCCGGTATTTCTCTGCCTTTATTTGTCCAAAGCCAGTATGTCTATTTTTGTCCATGTTCTCTGCCTTTATTTGTCAAAAGCCAGTATGTCTATTTATTTTCTCAAAATCATTACCGACGGCATTACTACTAGGAATGCTTGGCTTGTCTTGGCTTAGCAATTTTAGCCCAAAAAACTCGTTGTGTACCTCCCAACAGGGAAAGCAATCCCAAGGGGTGTCGTTACCAGGATACCCCGAGTGGCATCCCCTGACTCCCTATCCGGTCGCGCGCTCACCGTTTCCCGCCAGTCTCTTCGCTTAGCTCACCAGGACAGGCCGTGTGCATCTCGGGTGCTCCGGCTGTGGATGGTGGGATTACCGTTGTGTGCACTGGATACTTTGGATTACTTGTGTTATGGACATTCATGGACATGTGGTGCATTGTGTAGTGTGATTGGATTAGCTATGTGTTTTTCGGTGGATTACTTGGTGTTGGGTCTCTGTGGGATTACCGGTTTGAGCCATGACAAGTGCTCAGGTACGGACCTGCACCAAGTGTGGTGCCTTCCAGTGGCCTAGCGACGGCCATGATGTCTGCCTACCCTGCTCAGACATACGACAAGTGCGTGATGTTGGAGGAAGAGAGATGGTCGCAGCTGTGGGCGTTTTACCGGAGGGATAGACCGGCGCCGCTCACACAGCCGACGACTAAAGCAGCCGCGACGACCATGATGGGTGTGCAGAAGAAGGCAGAGTCAAACACCTTGGACTGGTCGGCGAGGAAAAGGGGCCTACTACTCCCTCCGGTGCCTCGGACAGCGCTGCTCCGCCCTGAGCGGATGAAAGAGCCTAGCAGCATGAAACGGGGCTTGCCCCCCAGTCAAGCTCGGGCACCAAGAGCTTCACCCCGCCTCGTTGAGGCCCCGGATATGCAAGACTGCTAGCGATGGGATTCGTCCCCTAGGTATGTGTCGGCATATGGAGCTTGGTCTCCCCGCAGTAAAGGTGTTGGGCAGAATTATCACCATCCAGGTGAGAGACAGAGAGAGAGAGAGCCCAGGCAGCAGAAGCGGGGGACACCCCCCCCCCCCCCCCCCCCCCCAATCCTCTGAGAGGTTAGTGCCCGCCAGCCTTGGGCCGGACCAGCGCCGTCACCGGGCCGCGTCTATGACGCACCTGTCAGGGAGGGACAGGAAAGATAGCCACAGAACGGACACAAGAGCTCCACCCTGTCTCGTTGAGGCCCCGGATATGCAAGATCGCCCACGACGGGATTCATCCCCTAGGCATGTGTCGGCATACAGAGCTCAGGTCCCTCGCAGTAAAAACTTAAGGCGAGATATGAGTCCCAGACAAGGCAATGATTTCGGGACCGAAGCCCTCCCCACTGAGGATGGACCTTTGGTCAGCCGAGCCAACCGACGGGACGTGCTTCCCCGTCATGATCAGACCTCTGGAGCGCATTCTCCTCGTCGTAGGAGCTTGGAGAGGGACCCAGCGGTCTCGGCCCCCTCGAAGCATCGCGACTAACTACGGCGCCCCTACAGGAGTAGAGGGATGTAGCCTTAAGCAGACGAGATCAGCATAGGTCACGTACGAGTCGACGCTCAGCAGACACTCCTCACGACGGGATGATTCGTGTTCGCTCTCCTCCTCCACGGATCGATGGTCGAGATCAGGTACGCGGCGGACTGTTTCGCAACATCAGGCGACTGCCTCACCTAGGATTAGCGTTTTGTTGGGTCGGACAACCAGGGATGGGTTGACGTCGCGGCCTCGGCACCCTCGAAGTCAACAAAGAAGCTGCTCAGGTAGCAGCAGCGGTATGCAATCATCTTTCCCTCGTCCCTTACCCGGCCCCCTGCGGCGGTCTGCGATGGTTACTAGGAATTCTTCAGTCCTTTCTGCGCGATAGACGTTTAGGTCTGCGGCTCTTCCGCTTACACGGACCCCGGCGGACGATGAGGAGGCGCTCGGCCTTCGCCCAGAGGATTCAGCATGGGCATTGGGCGGAGGCGACGTTTCTCCATCTTCACCCAGCAACCCTCCGTCTTCACCTGCAGCAGCAGTTGACGCGGCGCCAACCGGACATGTTCGTCACTTCTTGGATGAGGCGTCCCGGCTCATCACATTTTTCCTTCCCCCGGAGTGCTGCCCCATGTCTCCGCCCCCTAAGAGGAAGGCTTCAGCGATGGTCGACGTGCCCCGGCAACCCAAGCGATTCAAGTCTCTACCTCAACCTCCGGGCTTCAGGGACCTAGCAGAGGCTTTCTCAGCGCGCCTGCTACAGGATGACTTCGGGAGTCAAGGCTTCCTTTCGGACTCCAGGTGGCCGACGGGGATGGACATCAGCTTTCGCCAGGACTGGTATGCAGGGCACTCGCAGGTGTTTTCCTGTCCTCTTCTGGCTGTGGACAAGGAGGCTTTGGTACAGACAGGGACACCCCGCGGCCAACAGACGCAGGTATCAAGAGCCTTGGACAAGACGGCGTCCTTTGCCCGCAACTCGTTGGCGTGCTCGGGGTTCCTGGAGATGTCGACGCAGTCCGTAGTCAACTTCCTGGAAGACACGTGGGATCTCTCCTCTTCGGCACAGCTGCGAGATGTTCACAAGGTACTAGTGGTGGCAAATAGGGCGTCGTACCATTCCTTGCCTATCTCCATGGCGGCGGCGGTCAACTGCGACCTGTATCGGGACGAGCTGCTCGGACGTTGCCACTCACTCCCAGCTTCGGTGAAGACGCAACTGCGCCAGGCGCCCGTTGGCGGGGAGCTGTTATTCGGACCAGCGTGGCAGAAGGTAAAGGAATCGAATAAGGAGTTCTGGCCAGCCCCAGCAGGATCAGTCTCCTCTCGCTTTCAGTTGGCCCGCAGAGCCGTGGGTCATGCCCTGCGTTTCACCAGACCCGCCGCCTCCTGGCCCCACAGGGTCCGTAGTGGCACCCGTTCCCTTCCCGCGCGTTCGCGCGCTTTCCCCACACCCTCCCCTACCTGGGCCAGCGGCGCCCAGAAGCGAGGGCGCGGCCGGGCTCGCTGACCCGCCTCTCGCCCTCCCGCCGACTCCTGTAGGGTCTCCGGTTGGCGGGAGACTAGCCATCTACAGCAGCGCATGGCACCAGCTGTTTCAGGACGATCCTTGGATTCTATCGACCATCACGGAGGGGCTGAAGATCTCCTTCCAGTCTTTCCCTCCATTGCAACACTCCCCCCTGTGGACTCCGGTTCCAGGGGATCAGGACAAGGCCGCAGCACTTCCCGACGAGGTGTTGATTTTACTACTGAAGGAGGCCACAGAGGTGGTCGACTGGCAAGACACCCCAGCCTTTAACAGTCGGATGTTCCTCGTTCCCAAGGCTGGAGGCAAGTGGCGATCGGTAATAGACCTCGGCGTTAAACAAGTACATTGTGGCCCCACACTTCCAGATGGAGATGGCCAGGGCCCTGCGGTCGGTGGTGCAACCCCAGGATTTCGCCATGAGCCTCAACCTAGCGGACGCGTATTTTCACGTACCCGTAACCTGGCGTCGCGGCAGTTTCTGTGCTTTGCCTTCCGCGGGGTGGTGTATCAGTTTCGGGCTCTCCCGTTCGGACTCAGCCACAGCCCGTGGGCCTTGCACCAGGATCATGGAGTCATGTCCAGGTTCCGACGGTCAGCCTCCAGCCCAACCTCCAACTACCTGGACGATTTACTCCTATGGAACCAGGCGGTGCAAGCGTTGGAGAGGGACAGAGATGCCCTTTTGACACTGCTACGTCGGCTTGGGTTCCTTGTCAACGGAGGCAAGTCTGATCTCACTCTGTCGCGCCGGTTTATCCACCTCGGCATGGAATTCTTGACCCGATCTCAACCAAGTCCGACTCTTCGAGAAGCGGATCCTGAAGATAGAGGAGATGGCGCTGCAAGTCCTATGCGCTCAGGCGCTTCCGGCAAGGGTCTGGCTCCAGCTGTTGGGACTTCTAAGCGGAGTGGCGGACCTGTTACCCCTCGACAGACTCTACACCTGACTGATACAGTTCCATCTGCTCCTGCACTGGCGCCCCGCCTCAGGCGGGCTGACTACCCTGGTACCGGTCTTGATGCTCGTCAAGTCTCATCTCCAGCGGTGGACGGACAGGTCATGGCTAGCGTCAGGAGTTCCCCTAGCCTCCCCTCCACCTCGGCTCTCCATCTGCATGGACGCGAGCCTCTCCGGTTGGGGGGCACATCTACTTCCGGAGTTAGTCATGACCTCAGGCGGTTGGACGAGGGATCTAGTGGACAAACACATCAACTGGCTGGAGATGAAAGCAGTGTGGCTCACGCTCATCGAGTGGGAGCAGCGCCTCACGGGTCAGGAAATCCTCGCACTCTCCGACAACTTGACAGTGGTGGCTTACGTTCAGAATCAAGGCGGGACGCGTGCCCTCCCTCTGCATCCTGGTGTACCAGGTCTTCCTGTGGTGCAGAGATCTGGGCATTACGCTACGGGTACAGCACATCCCGGGACATCTTAACGTCCTCGCGGATTTTCTCTCCCGCCGGTCTCTGCGACAAGACATTTTCCAGATGATCTGCACACTGCACGCCAGTGATCGACCTCTTTGCCACGAGGTGGAACAACAAGCTGCCACTTTTCCTCTCCCCCATTCCGGACCTGCTAGCTTGGGCCGTAGACGCACTCTCCATTCCGTGGGACGGACTTCTGGCGAACGCGTTCCCTCCGACAGTAATGGTACCGAAGGTGCTCCAGAAGCTGATCCACGTGGCTGCCTTCAGCTGGTCCAAGAGCTGGACAACCAACCTCCTGAGCCTTGCCACGGATACTTCAATGAAGCTCCCCGCGCCTCCGACAATGCTCAAGCAACCCCGACAGCTGCTGCTCCATCCATGCCCGGAACGACTGCTGCTACACGCATGGAGACTGTCAGGCAAGCCCTCGCAGCTAGAGGTTTCTCGGCTGCAGTAGTGGAAGCTATCACAACAGAGCGGAGGGCCTCTACCCGTAATGTCTATGAGGGAAAGTGGCGAGTACTCCAGGCTTGGTGCGCAGAGGAGCATATCTCCCCCACGGATTTGACTCGCCCCCAGCTGGCTGAGTTCTTCCTGTGGCTTTTCACCAACCAGAACTTGGCCCCCATTACCATATGAGGATACCTAGCAATGGTGGCAGACACTTATCGACACTAGCCCCGCCCGGACCCTGGTGCCTGCAGAGACCTTGTGGATCTTATGGCGCACTTTGATCTGCAACGACTGGCATCCCGCTCGCTAAATCCATGTCCTGGGTCCTCACCTGGCTTAACTCGGACCGGTTCGAACCTTTGTCAATGGCGTGACTTCGGGATCTAACCAGGAAGACCTGCTTCCTACTCGCCCTTGCCTCAACCTTGCGAGTCAGCGAGATACATGCCTTCTTGGTGCGACCTTCATGTCTCCAACGCCGGGCTGATGGCTCGGTGCAGCTCCTCACTGACCCTACGTTTCTGACCAAGAATCGCCTCCCAGCTTCGGCGCCTCAAGTTTTGACCATCTGTCCGCTCAGGGCGACGGAACAGATCAGGGAGTCGAGCTTACAGGACCCCGTCAGGGCGCTTAAAGTGTACCTGTGCAGATCAAAGCCACTAAGACAAGGGCGCTTGCGCCTATTCCTGCCCTTGGCTCCGGGCAGATGAGACATATCTGCGCAGACGATTTCTTCCTGGCTCCGCTGGGTGATACGGGAGGCATACAAAGAGCTTGCCCCTGAACAGGCCAAGACCATGCGTATCAGGGCACATGAAGTCAGAGCAGTGGCAGCGAGCGTCGCCTTTGACCGCAACTGCGCAGTCAGCGACATTGTGGCAGCCGTGGGTTGGCAGGCCGAGTCTACCTTCGTCCGCTTCTACCTACGAGACCTATCCGGCCAGCGCGACAACCTGGCCCTACTGGGGGACATATCGACGGCGCAGCACCCCCTCCCGGCGCCTCTGGTGCCATAGATAACGCCTAGCTAAAATTGTCGGGAGTGGGCGCGTAGGGGGGGAGCCTCAATAGTTACACGCTGAGGCGCTTGAGCGTGGGACAGGTGTTCCAAGAAGGCACCCTCCTCCTATTCGCCATTCTTCCTAGTAGTAATGCCGTCGGTAATGATTTTGAAAAAAAATAAATGAATTTTTCTCTAAAATGTATTTTTATGAAAAATACTTGCTGACGGCATTACTCAGAGGTGCCTCCCGCCTTCTCCGCTTGCCGCAGTCGAGCTAAGACTCAGAGACTGGCGGGATCCGGTGAGCACGCCACCAGATAGGGAGTCAGGGGAGGTCACTCGGGGTATCCTGGTAACGACACCCCTTGGGATTGCCCCCCCCCCCCCTCCCACCTGTTTGGAGGTACACAACGAGTTTTTTGGTGTAAAATTGCTAAGCTAAGCAAAGCATTCCTACTAGTAATGCCGTCGGTAAGTATTTTTCCCAAAAATACATTTTAGAGAAAAATTCATTTTTGTCCATGTACTCTGCCTTTATTTGTCCAAAGCCAGTATGTCTATTTTTGTCCATGTTTTCTGCCTTTATTTGTCCAAAGCCGGTATGTCTATTTTTGAGAAAAGCAAGATATTCATATCAGTTCTCATGGTGCTGCTGTTGTTGATTTTCAGGAGAAAAACAAGATGATACATGTGCAGTCTGGTATGTGCATGGATACAGCTGGGCAGCAGAACAGTGGGGAAGTGGTGCTCAAACCCTGCAGAGATGTAGATTCTCAGATCTGGACATTTGAACATTATTTAGACTGATCACTTAACCGGGAAGATGGTGTACGGTCATGAATGTGCGTGCATGTGTGTGTATTTGTGCACATGTCTGTGTGAGCATGTATATATGTATTTGTGTCTATGCAGTTTTGAGTGAGTCTGTGTCTGTGTGTGAGTAAATTAGGTGCTTTGAGATGCTCAAAAACACTTCTTCAGTAGCAAGCGCAATCACCCATTTAACCCCAAGGTCGCATTTCCCAAATTTTAAAGATGTCACTTTGTGACATACCAGTTGCAGGAGATGTATCAACCATGATAATTCAAGGATAGGGCCATATTAGCTTGGTGCCATCAGGCACCAAGCTAATCTGGCACTACCCTGGAATTATCATGGTCGATCCATCTCCTGCTGTTGTGCGTTGGGGCTAAATGGGTTAATCTTGGTCAGTGCCTTCTGAACATTCCAGGTAGACTTGATCAGCACATGTTGTGTCCCCTTATATACTTTTTGAGTTTAACCCGTTTAATTTACTCAACGTGGTCTGCAGCTCTTAGCAGCATATGACCAGTCTATTTCAGTCTAGGGATGAAAATTAATCCTATCCCTGCTAGCAAGAGGCACAGATCATGAACAGCTGCAGCTGCAGGAGTTCATGATAATTTATGCTTTTGCAGATTGAAGGGGACAGTTCCGTAACTGTGTTTTTGTTTTCTTATGCAGTAAGAATGTTTTTATGTACCTGGATGAAATCAAATTCAAAGTTACATTGTTGATGCTTGGCAGAATGTTTAAGCACATTAGTGTTGACTGAACGAATAAGTTGCCAATACATTTACTGTGCATTGAATACATATGACGTTACTCCATGTTACCTTTTGTGTCTTTTTAAATTATGCACTTGAATAAGGTTGGGCACATACATGGATTAATTCTGGTCTGGATGAGAAGTGTACTTACAGCTGTAGTGAAGTGTTTGAAGTGTGTGTGTGTTTGTTTCTTCAAAAACATTACCGATGACATGACTACCATGACATGACTACCAGGAGTGTCCACTCCTTGCTCAATTCTAGCCTAAGAACCCGTTGTGTAAACACAACCCGGGAGGCACTCGGGGAACCCCCAGAGGGACCGAGAGTTGTCTCCCGCTCCTACCCACCAGCCCTATTCACCTGTGAACTCCAGTCACGCTTCTTAGGCTCACGCGTTCAGACGTGTTGTCTCTAGCCTCTGGACTTAGAAGTTTTTCGACCGGTTCGGTCTGCCTGGCTTGCTTCGTCTTCGCCGGCCTGGGATTCTACGCGTGCGACGTTGGTCGACTGCAGCTTCGGTCTTGTTCAAGGGTTCCCTCTCTGGCTTTGCCGGTCGGGCTGCGGGTGTCATGGAGCTTTCTCCTTCTCGTACCTCTCCGACTGACAGGTAAGGTAGTTAGAGGGCCCTCGGCTGGTTGCCCGGGCGGGGCACAGGCACGAGCAGCTTGCTTTTTGCGTCGCTTCTCCCTCGGTTGGGGTTTTTTGACCTCTGTTTGGTGGCCTGATTAGCTGAAGAATGTTGGCGCCGGTTTTTGCGGGCTTTTCGCGCCATTACCAGATGCGAGCGGTGAGTCACGTTACTGTATCTCGGCCATACCTAACGTTTTTCGGCTTTCGGTTTAGACACCCCTCGTTATGACGAAGGCTTGGATACTCACCTGTCCTGGCAGGGTTTGTTTTCCCTCCGCCGTGGTTTTAATTAAATGTTGATGGCAGGTGACCGTACGTTGGTTAATCGGGTGCATAACACCACAGTAGCTTGGGGGCCTAAAGCTTAACGGGGTGATTGGTGGACGCTCGCCGAGTGCCTTCATGTTTTGTGTGTTGCAGTGGCCTACTGATGACATGCACAAAATGCGGAGGCTTCCAGTGGCCGTCGGATAAACATGCAGTCTGTCTCCCCTGCGCTGGGTGTGCGTCCGACCATACGTGTGACGTCTGTGCTGCATGGCCGGAACTGCGGTGGTCTAATCTCTGGAACTTTTATAGGAGAGAGCCTTCTACCCTCGCGGGTACCTTGAAGATTTCCGAGACGCCTTCCGCTGTGCCCCCGGCACCGGACGTGCGAGACCAACGGGATCCGACGCAGATAACGCCACTGAGTAATCAAGGGACTAGTGCACGGAGTGGGAGTTCGACCGTCAAGACCGCCTCCGTTCGAGAGCGCGCCCGGACACATTTGGTGGAAAGAACCCGCCTCTCCCAAGAGCCTGGTTTGGTGGGACGCTCGTGGCGTCCCTCCTCCACCGTCGTGCCCCACTCGTCTCTGAGGAAGCCGCCGGGATCCCGCTGGAGGTCCCCTGGCCGGCCAGTAACCCGCCTCTCCCAAGAGCCTGGTTCAGAGAGACATACTTGCACTCGTCCGGAGCCTCCGGGTTGTGAAGAACGTAGGTACAGGGGTTCTGCTCGACGTTTCCGCTCTCCTTCGCACGATCGTAGGAGGAACTTCTCGCCTCATCGCTCGTCGCACTGGGACTCCCCTCACCGCAGACGGTTTTCACCTTCTTCGCGTCCCCCCTCTCGGTTGGACTCCCGCTCGTCCCGTCCCTCTTCCCAGCGACCGGCCACTTCCCCCCCTCCTCGTACTCACCGCTCCGTTCCCTCTCGTCGCAGCCGTTCTCCTCGTCGGGATCCGCCTTCGGCTCGCAGGAGGTCCTCACCGCATCGGTCAGACTACCGCTCTCCACTGCGGAGGGAGTCTTCGTCCGCTGCGGTTCTCCGACGGGATTCCCGGCTTCGGAGCCCTCGTCGCCCTCTTCGGTCGCCGGTTTCCGGACAGCGGGACTTCGACACCCTCAGTTTGGCACCGGAGGATGCTTCGGACTGGTTACTTGGAGGTCTTAGCCGTTCTTCAGTTTCTCCCTCTTCGGCCTCCAGTGTGTCAGCTTCCGTCAGACAGGTTTCTTCTTCCCGGATGGACACGCGGCTGGCGCTGGACGGAGCAGCCAAGCTCATCGCCGCCGCCTTACCGGAGGATGTTTGTCCAGCTTCACCTCCTGTGAAGAGGAAGATTTCCGCCTTCATGGACGCAGATAGGACGGTTAAGAGGTTCAAGTCCCTCCCACAGCCGGCTAGTTTTTTGGATCTGCGGGACGCCTTCTCGTCTCACCTGCATGCGGAGACTCGGAACTCGGACTTCTTCGCGGACGGGAGATGGCCTTCCGCTCTGGACATCGCATTTCAGCAGGACTGGTACGCCGGCCATTCGCAGTCGTTCCTCTGCCCGCTTCCTCCAGTGGATCCCGCCGCTCTGTTGCAAGCCGGAGGGGCTTCTATGTTGAAACGGTCCTTTCCACGGGGACTGGATAGGACGGCGTCGCTGGTCCGGAACACGCTCGCCTGCTCCGGTTTCTTGGACTTGCTGACTCAGGCTTTCATCCGACGTCTCGAGGAAGCTTGGCAACCTGCTTTGTCTCCCCTCCTGGGAGACCTACTACTTATGGCGGAGGCTGGGAACCGCGCTGCTTATCACTCATCGGTCAACGCGATGGCGGCTGCGGCTAACTGCGACCTCATGCGACGAGACGCCGTCCTACAAGCTTGCAGTGGTATGCCGGTCGACCTGAGTACTCAGCTACGTCGGGCCCCGCTGGGAGGGTCTCTGCTCTTCGGGGATACTTGGCAGACGGTGAAGGACTCCAACTCCGACCGTTGGCCTCGCAAGACTGTCAAGCAGCGCTTTCCTCCCGCCCGCACGGCCCTGGGGCGCTCCTTGCGGGCCCGGAAACGTGTCACCGCGGACCCGTCTGCCCCACCACGAGCTGCGCCGCGCCGTCGCCCGTCCTTCCGTCGCCCTGGCCCAGCTAGCGCCCCTGCCCCCGCCTGGCCCCGTCCCGCCCGTCGCCCTGGGCGCGGGCGGGCCAACTGACTTGTCCCCATTTCCGCTCCCACCGACCGTCGTCGGGGCTCCAGTCGGTGGGAGGCTAGCACGATTCAGCGAGGAGTGGCGCTCGCTGTTTCGAGACGAGCCCTGGGTTTTGGACGTAGTCACCAGAGGATTACGGATCTCGTTCCGCTCTCCTCCGCCCTTGCGCTCCATTCCTCTTTGGACAGAGGTTCCGTCCGACGCCCTCAAGGCCGCCGCTCTGCGAGGAGAAGTCGCGGCTCTCCTTTCAAAGGAGGCCACAGAGATAGTGCAGCGTCCGGACTCGCCCGCCTTTTACAGCCGACTGTTTGTGGTCCCCAAACCCGGCGGCAAGTGGCGGCCAGTCATAGATCTGTCTGCGCTGAACGCCTTCATCGCGGCCCCTTCCTTTCAGATGGAGACGACCAGGGCTCTTCGTGCGGCGGTGCAACCCATGGACTACGCGGTCAGTTTAGATCTGTCCGATGCCTACCTACATGTCCCCATGCACGCTTCTGCCAGGAAGTACCTGCGCTTCGCGTTCGAAGGAGTGATTTACCAGTTTCGCGCCCTGCCGTTCGGTCTCAACCTCAGCCCCTGGGCCTTCACCCGCATCATGGATGCTGTAGTGGCCAAGGCGAGGCAGTCGTCGTCAAGTCCGACCTCGAATTATCTCGACGACCTTCTTTTGAGAAATCAGGTGGAGACCGCGCTTGCGGCAGACAGGGACGCTCTTTTACAGCTGCTTTACCGGTTGGGTTTCCTGGTCAACACCGGAAAGTCGGACTTCACGCCGGCGCGCCACTTCATCCATTTAGGCATGGAGTTTGTCACGGACCGCAACAGGGTACTTTTGCCAGAGAAACGGATTGTGAAGGTGTCCGCTCTCGCCGCGTTGGTAGATCAGCAACAGGCAGCCCCCGCCAGGGTCTGGCTTCAGCTTCTGGGCCTGATCAACGCAGCGGCGGATCTTATCCCCCTCGGGCGTCTCTACTCCCGACCGCTACAACTTCATCTCCTACTGCTCTGGCGTCCCTCCTCGGGCGACTTGACCACGATCGTCCCCGTGTCCCCGTTGGTACGCCCCCACCTTTTACGGTGGACCGACAGAGCCTGGTTGGCTCTGGGAGTCCCCATTTCCTCTCCATCCCCGCACCTCTCCTTGTGTGTCGACGCGAGTCGGGCTGGTTGGGGAGCCCACCTGCTTCCTCAGTTCACCACGACGTCCGGCCTCTGGCCTCCGGGTTCGCGGACAAACACAGCAACTGGTTGGAACTGCAAGCGGTGTGGCAGGCCATCGTTTGGGAAGAGCAGCTCAGACACCAGCATCTTCTCGTCCTTTCGGACAACTCGACAGTGGTAGCGTATATACAGAAGCAGGGAGGAACTCATTCACCCGATCTATGCATGCTACTCTTCCGATTGATGCGATGGTGCGAGGACCGCGATCTGACTCAGCGCTCGCCATATTCCCGGTCGCCTGAACGTTTTAGCGGACTCCCTTTCTCGCCGAGGACAGCTCATTCACACGGAATGGACGCTACGCCAGGACGTTTTCCGGATGATTTGCTCTCACTGGGAGACCCCGATGGTGGACCTGTTCGCCACGAGGTGGAATCACCAGCTTCCCCTCTTCGTTTCCCCAGTACCGGATCCCCTGGCTTGGGCGGTCGACGCCTTATCCATTCCCTGGGACGGACTCATAGCATACGCCTTTCTCCCGACAGTCCTTGTCCCCAAAGTCCTCCTAAAGCTGCGAGGAACCAATGCGATCCTGCTCCGGGTCGCCCCGTTTGCTTGGACTCGTTCCTGGTCCACCGACCTGATCAGCCTCGCCACACACCCTCCTCTACTGCTCCCCACGCCCTGCACTATGCTCAAGCAGCCACGCCAGGCGCTGTTCCACCCCTGTCCGGAACGCTTACTGCTACACGCCTGGAGGTTGTGCGGCAAGCCCTCTCAGCTAGAGGTTTCTCGGGTGCTGCAGTGGAAGCGATCGCTACAGCTCGCAAGCCCTCGACTAGACGTATCTATCAGGGGAAATGGAGGGTACTCTGTGCCTGGTGCAGCGACCGTCGTCTCTCCCCCACCGAACTGACAAACCCCCAACTTGCGGACTTCTTCCTCTGGCTCTTCGGAGACCAAGGACTGGCCCCTATTACCATTCGGGGATATCTCTCGATGATTGCCGACACCTACCGGCATCTCGGCCGCGCGGACCCCGGCGCGTGTAAGGACCTGGCAGATCTTATGTCACACTTCGGACTACAAAGGCCTGCCTCTCGCTCTCTTCTTCCCCGCTGGGATTTACCATGGGTTCTTACCTGGCTAAACTCACCACGTTTCGAACCACTACCGTTGGCCAGGCTTGCGGATGTGACGCGGAAGACCTGCTTCCTGCTGGCACTTGCCACCGCGGCACGAGTAAGTGAGATACACGCTCTATCAGTCCGGCCTACATGCCTGCAATTTCGAGCTGACCACTCGGTCCAACTGGTGACCGACCCTGCCTTCATTGCCAAAACTAGGTCTCCACTGACGGCGCCACAGGTTATCACCTTACGACCGTTACGCGGGAAAGACTTCCCCAGTGAGACCAGGCAACAAGATCCTGTACGAGCCCTCAGAGTGTACTTGCGACGAACCAGAGCCGTCCGGAGGGGACGCTCACGCCTCTTCCTTCCTTTAAAAACAGGAAGAAACGACATTACGGCACAGACAGTCTCTTCCTGGCTTCGCTGGGTGATTCGCTCAGCATATGTCGATCTCTCCCCTCAGGGAGCGAAGAGCCTAAAGATTCGGGCGCACGAAGTACGGGCCATGGCCACGAGCGTAGCCTTCGACAGGAACTGCGCTGTCAAGGACATCGTGGCTGCGGTGGGCTGGCGATCAGAATCTACTTTCGCCCGCTTCTATCTACGGGATCTGGCAGGGCAGCGAGACAACCTCGCCTTGGTGGGGGACATCACGGCGGCACAACACTCCCTCCCAGCGCCACAGGCGCCGTAGGTATGCACCTATTAGGGAGTGCAGAGTGTCGGAAGAGAGGAGGGGGCCATGAGCCTAGAGAAAACCATCTGGGGGTGCGGCACCCTCCTCCTGTTCGGCATTCTCCTGGTAGTCATGTCATCGGTAATGTTTTTGAAGAAACAAATTCATTTTTCTTTAAAAGGTATTTTTTCGAAAAATACTTACCGATGACATGACTCGAAGGACCCTCCCACCTGCCCCGCTTGCCGCTGGTGAGCCTAATTTCATGACTGGAGTTCACAGGTGAATAGGGCTGGTGGGTAGGAGCGGGAGACAACTCTCGGTCCCTCTGGGGGTTCCCCGAGTGCCTCCCGGGTTGTGTTTACACAACGGGTTCTTAGGCTAGAATTGAGCAAGGAGTGGACACTCCTGGTAGTCATGTCATGGTAGTCATGTCATCGGTAAGTATTTTTCGAAAAAATACCTTTTAAAGAAAAATGAATTTGTGTGTGTGTATGTGTGTGTGTGTGTGTGTATGTGTGTGTGTGTGTGTGTGTGTGTGTGTGTTATACAGTTGGGCACAGATGTGACACTGAAATGTGATGTTTGTTGAAGGCACATATGAGTCTTGTACTGTAATTATCCTGACTGAATTTTTTTGCAGTTGGACATTTTTGTGGTGACAATGGTAGTGCACAATCTATAGAGAATATGCTTTTGTTTTGTTATCAGCCCTTCAATACCAAAATGCAAGTGACGGAAACTGGTTCACCTTACATGTCTGCCAATGCCAATAAGAGGTGTAACATTTGAGTCGCCTTCAGTACAGAAACAAATTCTCCCAAAACTGTACTATCTGTATTATATTGGGTTCACATTTATGCTGTGAAGGAAACAGATCGCAAGTCTGTGTTTGTGAAAGCGTGATTTTCATTGTATTACAAGCACAATCTCGCCTTTCAAAAAAATAGACTTGCTGTCTTTTGCCTTCACAGGGCAGGTTTGTCTGGTTTGTGCAGATTTTTTGCAGATTTAACACATCTAGTCCAAAAGTCAGAAGTTTTCAAATTTGGGATTTGTCCTCTGAAGACACCATAACAGTTCCGAAGAAAGATTGACTATGATATGTATCCCTAAAAGCCCTGACATGATACAATAGGATGTGGATTGACCTTGATATATCAAGGGTTATGTTGGGAATAGCTTGGCGCCTTTAGGCACCAAGTTATTCTGACCCCACACCACCCTTAAATCATTATGGTCGATCTGTCTCGAGAACTGTGACGTTGACCTTAGAGGGTGTCTTCAAAATTTGATAATTTCTTCCTCAGGGCTTAATGAGTGGAAAAATGGTGCTAGAATAGCTTTGTGACAAGCTTTCAAGTACCACCTTTGAACTTTTGAACAACTTGTATTGTATGAGGGCTGCATGGGTTAAAGTGGGTGGCTGTGTTGGGTTGATATAATTCAATTGTGGTATACAGGTTGTACATTTGTGGCACAGAGGAAGAGTGGTCTGTTTGGGAGGAGAAATTTAATTGTTTACTAAAGTATATAATGTGACCTAAAATTCTCAAAATTCTTTTTCCCAAGACTACTTTCTGGACCCTTCATAATGTACTTCTTCTACTAAAGCTGAACTGCTTCCATTCACCCTTGAATGAAAATAAAAGGAAGGCACAGAATTACATAGGGGACATTTAGCATAGTAAATACAACAAACATTTAATTCTCCATTCCCCAAGTATCACTTCTCACCATCCACACCAGCAGTGACATTTTCCATCTAAACCAGTGACCCCAATTTATCACACCTGACGAAGTTTGTAAACATCTACACACTCTATCTGAATTTTCCACTATGGTACTGTGAAAAAGGTACAAAAATAGTATGAGAAGGGCGCTGTGTGGTATTGGGTAAGTTTTCGGGCCTGTGTGCGCTCATTATAAGTCATGAAATTTGACCATGTGCACTTGGAGGTTGGCTGCCGTGCGTGGAAGAGTTAACATATTTATCCCACTGTTGTTTGATCCCAGTTTTATGTCCCATATGTTTCATGGTTGGGTTGATTGATAGAGCCTATACATTGTTTTACTTACTTTGCTATAACTCAGAAAGAGCCTCTTTAACATAAAGTTCCACAGCTGTGACATCAACAATTCTTTATTTTGTTCCAGTGTGATGTCAGCAGTTCTTGATTGTGTTCCGCTGCATGCTGTTGCTGGATTTATGTCCAATGTGGCCCTGGTCTGATTGCAGGGTTCCATTGAGAATGTCGGTGAAAGTCATAAACCACTAAGCAGCTTTGTCTTTGGTGATTGTAGAATGTTAACTATTTAGTGATAACATGCGTTCTGATATATATATATATATATATATATATATATATATATATATATATATATATATATATATATATATATATATATATATATGTCAATCTTATGCAGTGAATCAAAAGAGTGAAATGTATACAAGTCTGTGCATGTATAGTTGCAAATTAAATCAAACACTGTAGATCTTCTAGGCTTCAACCAAACAAATGCAAGTCAGTGAAGAAAACATTCATCTTGCTGACCATAATGATCAAAATGCTTAGTGATGAGTACAATGTATTTTCTGACATTCTTAACCCATTCATTCCTGACGCACTACAGCAGGAGATGGGTCGACCATGATAATTCAAGGGTAGTGCCAGATTAGCTTGGCGCCTCGAGCTATTCTGGCACCACCTTCGAAGTAACGCCATTGGTTTGTATCCTTATCTGTAGTACTATATTGTCGCTTGCGCATGGCAGTATACAAATGTGAAGCTTTTAGCCTCAGCGTGATAGGGGTTAACCCCACTCTGTGCCCAGCTGCAGGAGGTATGGATCCTCATGAGCCCTGGCAGTTGTGGGGGCTGATGAGGATCTATGCTTCTTGCTGAAATTATTTTCAATCAATGTTCCTTGGTGACTGGGGATCTTTGGCATTGAGTTTGACTGTGATTTCATCCACTGGCAGTCAAGGGGTTAAGGGACAAGTCTGTCTTGTCAAATATTGTAGATGTTTGGAAATGGACGAATGGTCCAACTGCATTTAGTTCCACCTCGATTGAGACAGATGACGGTCCAGATATTTTGAGTTTTTACATAGACCACTGATCCTCTGTGCAAGTAATTTGAGGGTGATAATTTTTACAGTATATATGTACTCATCTTGTTCATATGCGGGTGACGTTTTTCACAGCACTTTACAGGTTTATGTATTTCCAATGTGGGTTTGATATAAACAGTGCCTTTCTATGGCAGCACCAAGCTTCCAGTGATATGTTACAATAAACATTTTAATTTTGTCACTGTGCCAAAGCTTGATATGATTTTGTTAGGACTTGCAAAAGTTTGCTTGTTTTTTATATTTTGCACAATTTGTTGTTTGCAGTACCTTAGTGGCTGTTTAGAAAATCACACATTTGCAAATTAACACTGCATTGTTTGAGTGTAGTATATTTTTAACTCATTAAAACCATATTTCGAATTCCCAACAATGAGTTGTTCTGAAGCCTACATTACAGTACAGGAGAGTGATTGACAATGATAGCTGAAGGTTAGTGTCGGGAATAGCTTGGTGCCAGGAGGCGCCTAGCTATTCACTGGCACTACCATTCAGCTATCATTGTAGATCTCCCTCCTGTTGTAGTGTATCAGGGCTGAGCGAATGCACATTAGAATCTTCTTGTAGAGAAACACGGGTGTATAGTCTGTTAAGGCCATGTGTTCAGCTGCATTTTTTTTCTGCCAAGTTGATGACATGCCATTATTTCAAGGGTGCAGCTTTTCCTGGTTATTAAATAAAATCTTTTTCATTTGTGGACTGAACCAACAAGGATTTATTTGGGTATTTTCTCGATCGACAAGAAGTTATAAGGGTATTTTCTTACCCAGATGTGGCCCCACTTTTTTTTTTTTTTTTTGGTGGGGGGGGGGGGGGCGGGGGGGGGGGAGGGGGGGGGGATGGGATGGTAGTTTGAATTATTGAGTTCCTGTTGCAGCCACAACATGCTGATGCTGAGGTGGTAGTGGCGGTGAATTTTGGATCTCTCTCTCTCTCAGAAAGACTAGGTCCACTATGGAGCTGATTGTGCAAACTGACTACTTACCAGAAGTCTCAAGTCAATTTAACACCATTTTTGTGATTGGTCTATCTAGTGATAAATTATCGTTTTATGAACACATTTTTTTTGTTTCAATTCGCCAGAAGGAAACGCTGGACCTCGAACTAATTTCAGCAGTATGGCCATTTTCAGACCATGAAGAAAACACACACAATTAACTGCTTAATTGGGCATGCCGGACCTTTTTTAAGGTTTCAGTTCACAAAAAGCTTTTACTGGGCTTCAGTATACATACCCACTTAGACAGTGACCACACTATTGTCCCACCAAATAATTTCTTTCGTCCGTTCAAAGCGAAAAGAGGCCCACCGGAATCTTCTGACGGATACGTAAAAAGATTGCTTCTGATAGGCGATGGTAGCTGACGTGATAACTATTCTATACGACCTTAGGTCATCTGCATAATTATAACCAATCGGAGACGAGATGGCAGATGAACCAGTGAAGAAAAAAAGAAAGTATCGACTCGCACCGACAATGACAGACTCAGAATTGAAGAGAAGAAAGCGGAAGAGAGACAAGATACCTCTAAGTAGAATTGACATCGGACAAGGAAATGTGGACATGTGGCAATGCGTAAAGCAAGAGTTTGGCTTGACTGCCCACCCGACATTTGTCATTTTCCTGCTGAATCCGTAAGTAATCTACGGTCTTTGTCGATCTTCCTAAGTAGTTCCGCGATCGCTAGTGATTTTCAGAATTCATGATCTTCAGTAGAATTTATCTATTTACTATTTCGCAAGATATAGGAAATAAAGTAGACTATTTATCTACTCTATTGAATCGATCTATCAACACATTTTATGCTGCAGTGATCTGAAAACTACTGTGTGTGTCAAAGTTGCACATCGCTGGTCGTAGCATGTTTTTGTCTGTGCAGGCTCTCATTCACTATATTCAGAGAGGTAGTGTTTCTGCTGTGATGGTGCATTTGTCGTTTACAATGATGCTTTCAGTTACTTAGACTTCGATGTATGAGATGTAAAATTGACTGCAGTGCAGAAAGTTGGTATAAATACCAATGTTCTGTTTCAATGATGGAAGACTCTGCGTGTTTCCGAGGGGTAAAGGATCAGAGGTCAAACTAGGCACCGTGGACGCACGCTCGCTTTGTGAGAGTCAAACAAACCACTGACGCCCCCGGTGCATGACATAGTGAGTATGGAAGGTTTATTCTACTTTCTCGTGAAAAATTACGCCAAAGGGATGCCGGAGAACGTCCGTACACGTGTACACTAACACGTGTACATCACACCCATGACCTCGTGACCTGCAGTATTGCGATACACTGATAGTTCTGACGTAGGCTCATAAATATGCATATTAGTTCAAAACGAGGCTGATGCAGACAATAAATCCGTGACATGGGTACAAAAACAATACACCCTCCAAACGATGAATTTCGACATTTGGCATTGTACTTACATCATAAAGCTCTAAGATGGTACACAAAGATAGTACATACTGTCAGCAGTATCTGTTGCAGACTTTTTCTGACTGTTGAGATGCTTGATCCTGGGGAATAGAGCTTTAACTCATTCAGCCCGGCACACGTTTTTCCCAAATTTTGGAGGCGTCATCTAACGACTATGCACCAGTTGCAGGAGATGGATCGACCATGATAATTCTGGGACAGTGCCTGATTAGTTTGGCGCCAACAACCACTACCCTTGAATTATCATGGTCGGTCCATCTCCTGCTGTAGTGCGTCGGGGTTGAATGGTTTAATGCATATAATAGGTCACACTGAGGCTTATACTACATGCATTTCAAACTTTTAAATCTGTCAGTTTTTACCAGTTTGTGCAGTTTTTTTATGGCTAATGTGGGAAAATTAATCTGAAAATGACTAGAATTTTGCACTAAAATATGCTAATATTTGACTAAGCATGTTAACTCCTTAACTCGCAGAACTAAATGGAATGGACGTCATTTAGTTCTGGGAGTTTAAAAGTTAATTTGTCTTACTTCACCTGTTTAGTGGATAACAATTTTTTGTTGGTTGGTATATTATCGTCAAATGTTTTGGGTGTACCATTATGTGGTAGCGGGAGAAGTTGATGGTTGACATTATTTACATGATTTGTTTTCTAGGTGTATACCGTGTATGTTAGCAACATAAGAAGCCTAGTCCTGTGTGTGCACAACCAGAATATCAACAACTTACAAGGACTGTTCAATTGCTGCCATGCGTTTTACAGGCGGTAGTTCCCTTAAGTACCTAATTGCTTGATGAAAGTGAGGTGCAATAATGGTCCCACTCGATGAAATCACTTTTTGTGCACGTAAACACAATGTTATGGTGCTTAGTGGAACTCGCAAGCGAATTCAAAATGGTGTCTTCAGGTTTGGCTAATTGTCCTTTTCTATGACAACACTTTCTGGTGTTCACAGGCTCATTGGAGCCCGAGAGAAGGAAATAAAGTAACCTATTTATTTGCTCTTTATCGATCGATCAACATTTTGCACTGAATGAAATGGTTTCCCCTTCAAGCATGCTCACGCAGAAAGAATCTGATCAAATGGAAACAGAAGTGAGTAGGAAGGAATGGAAAAGTGCAACAAGAAAAAGATTAACCTTTGGATGTTGGTAGCAGTTTTTGTCACAATTCCAATAGGAATCATGACCAAAACCACTACTGACAGCAAAAGGGTTAATCAGATAGAAAGCAGAGTAGGCGGAAAGGGAATGGAAAAGTGATAAAAGTGGACTAGTTTTGTTTGAATGGTGAAAGCTGTGCATCTTAGTACTGAGGATCTGTTTGTTGTTTTTTTTTTTTTTTTTTTTTTTTTTTAATGCTAAAAGACATTTTGTAGTAGCTGTCTAGAATGTGGTAATGCAATTCTTGAGGCAATTTTTTTTTTGTTGGTCTATATCATCTGTAAGTACTATAATGTAGCTTGCATATGTCAGTGTACAAATATGAAGCTTTTAGCCTCAGTATGATATGGGTTAATCATAGATGCTGTTGTGAATGGTTACCTGCACAGAAACATAACTTTATGTTTGAAAATGACTTGCTTCAGTGTTACAGTTTGATTTGTATTTTTATGTACAGAATAGCACAATGTAAACTTGATTTGGTGACAGATGTTTGGATTGTGCAAGGTGTTATAAAATGGTTCTACTCCGTGCAAACAAAGGTGTGCGTAGATTTTCTTGAAGTGTGGTGTGGTGTGTTGTGTTCTGTATTTGTTGTTACTGGCATAACTAACCACTGACACCAAGAAGACATAAACTGACCATCATGATAGTGCAGAGTAGTGCCACAACCGCTTGGTGCTTCGTAGCTCTGACGAGGTCCCAGTAGCTCTCTTGTGCCACTGCAACTAAGACCTCCATTTCGACTGTAACGCTTACATGTCGACTTTGACATGCTGATGGCTGCATGCCTATAATATTTTGAATACTCATGCTAGCGCAAACCGATTACGGGACAGGCTTCTTTTTCGTCGTCTTTGTCAGACACCCATTTTTTTCTGAGGGTTGTTTCTGCATTGTCTTGGGGTAAAGATTCATAAAAAATAAAAAGATCAGTTTTTCTCATTTTGGCGCTAACACATGCACTTTTGTGCTTAACAGACACGCCTCTAGTGTGTTTGAACTTGTCCCTCCCATCAGTGTGTGTGTGTGTGTGTGCGCACAGAACCCCGAAAATGGGCGTGTGTGTGTGACATCACCCTTCTCAGCTATAAATAACTTCATAGCTGATATGGGTCAGGAAGGGTGGGGGGGTGGGGTGGGGGGTGGTGGGTGGTGGTGTAATTTAGTTGTTTGAGGGAGTAAATTGTTTATGTTCCTACAAAATTAGGTTTGTTATTTGAGGGTGTGGTTGTTTTGTTAAAAAAGTGTTGAGTTGTGATGTACTTCCGGGGTGATGTGGAGGGAGGTCATGTCTAGTGACAAATTAAAGAGCTATGTATTCGTTCACCAGTGACTTAGCCTATAATTATATTCATGCGCCGGTTGCTAAGAAGTGAAGTGATTGTATGAGTGCGCAGCATGAGAGAGGACGTATAGACTTTGGGTGAGGCTGCTGTTGTCTTGTGTTCTGCCCAACCTTTTGGTTCAACCTATTGCTTTGTTTGTGGGTTTGTTGGTGTTATGCTTTCGTTTTGACTGCAACTCCTGTCAGATTGTATGCACAAATTGATTGAATGCAAATGACGTCACACAGTCAGTGTTGTTACATGCGTCGTCTGCTGCAGTCGGTCGTTTAGTGCAGTATGAAGAGTGCAGGCTTGGATGGACCATTTTTCGATGTAATGCTAGGTCAGAGAAGAAAACCAAAGGGTGTAATAGTAAAGTATTGTTTGTGTGAATGCTGCCCGTTTGAGGGAAGGACTGGAAAGTCGAGTGCTGAGCGAAGAGAGAAGGTGACAATGGGAAAAATATCCAGCACTATTACATTGGAATAGATTCATAACAGTTACGACACGCCTGTAAATGAAAACACTTTTAACATTACCAAAAGTTGTGTTTAAAGAGGTTTTAAAACCGTTTTAATAAAAACTGTTGCCCGACACGCTTCTAAAAACAACAGTTTCTTAGTTTTAAACCTTGTACCGCGCCATAAACGCCGCGATTGCTTGTCAGTCTTTGCTGTCATATAGTGTGGAATGTGGGACTTGGCCAACTGGATCCATCTGGTGCACTCCAAATGTGTATTTGTGAGTGGTTTGACGTGCAACTGGGTGCGCGCCTCTTACTGATTTAGTGATTCCAGGGATAATGAAAATCTTTCATTCATAAGAGAGCATTCAGCAACTCTATAAAACCAATAGTGATGACATCCCCCACCTCCCTCCACACACACAACCCCACCCAAACAATCATAACAAAATCAATCAGAGGTATGTTTAGTGAGGTATTTGTTCACTGTGTGTTGTGTCATTGTGCTTGACATTTTTAATGCAGGAAGAAAAAGAAGGAATACACATTAAGTTGAAAAAAAATGACAACAATCAAATAAATGTGGAAAAGAAGCATCAAATATTCCGTGAACTTTACCTTATTACAGACACCTAATTTTCTTGAGATAGTCCATGCTAAAATGAATGATTTGACGAGGACACCCATTTTGACTGTAATGCCAGTTTTTGTGTGAGACGCACCCACTTTATTGGTAGAAATCCATTTTTTCTCCATCCAGTGGCTCTGTTTCTAGAAAATGTCTATTTTATTTTAAGTTGTAGAGCTTAGTTATAAGGTGAGTTCTAAACATTCGCATCAACTCCAGAGCCCTAGAATAAATAGAAATATGGGAACCCATTTTCACATAAAATGGTAGGTAACCCACTCTGAGGCTTTTGTCCCCATGTGTGTGTGTGTGTGTGTGTGTGTGTGTGTGTGTGTGTGTGTGTGTGACAGGGACTAGAGCCCGCGTTTGTGGACGGACAAGCTTGAAATTTTAGGATATTGTCCCTAAAAGAATTATCTCGAGACATTTTTTTTCGATTTTTTTTTTTTATTAAGATGCTCATTGGCGAGAAAATGGCCGTTTCACAAAAACCGGTTGATCTACACTGGAGTCTGTAATTTTTCTTATTTTTACTAGATATTTTACATATAGCTAGATAAAAGGGACATGTTGAATGAGTTCATTAACCAGCATTGTACCTCTAGAACCTTTTGAGTGATAATTAAATATTTTTTGAAAGAATATATTTTCACGTTTTTGGGATTAATTTCACGAATTACATGGGTTAGTCTTAAAACAATTGAATCTTTTTTCTTTGCGAAAAAAACAATCTTCTCATTAATAATCGTATGATTTTTCGTATACGGTATTTACAGAAGCCTAAAGTTTGTCTCGGCTGTCGGGGCACGATTAGGTCAATTGTGACCTGTATGCCCTAGGTGTGAAAATCAGACAATTTTCTGGACCACTTTTTCGGAGTCACTTGTAAAAACAGCTAACATAACTTTATTTTTTGTTTTACGAAAACAAACAAACAAACAAACAAACAAAAAAAAAAAAACACAAAACAACAACAACAACCACAAACTATCTTCTCATTAATATCCGCCTGATTTTCATAAACAGCGTTTGCATAAGCCTGCTGTTTGTCCCGGCCCTGGGGTGGGATTAGGTCAAATTGTTACCTGTAAGCCAGAGGCATGAAAATCGGCAAGAAAATTGCAAGTTGATTCTCTGCTACGTCAAATATTAGTACTGCGATGAGTGACTTGTACCATCGAGTCGTCACTATGAGCACGGTGTCGTGGGACTAATGATGCCATGACGTGAAGCTTGAAGTGGCGTCATTTCAGTTCGCTTCTCGTGCTATTCTTCTTCTTCAGAATATCTATACTACGCCAGACTACAGAGCTTACGAATGGCGGGAATCGCCGCGTGTCCGTCTTTATTTGTGTGTGCCAGTGTGTGTGGATCAGAGGGTGGGTTAGAGTAGAAGGAGATGGATTCCTGTCGCTACACGAACCCACAGAGCGAACTAATGGCGGGAAGCGCCGTGTGTCCGTCTTTATTTGTGTGCGCCGACGTGCGTGTTGATTAGAGGTTGGATTAGAGAGGAGGGAAATGGGGGATCAGCATTATAAGCCCAAAAATATGAACAACTCTGAATATTGCTAAACGATAAACGCATCTGAGCTCCAAACAATACGGTAGACTTTGGAATGATATACTTATCTTGTTTTTTTCTGGGGATTATTTTTCTGCATACTGTAACGCACTCAGACTTGCCCCCAGTCGTACGCACAGACTCTCGCACAACAGACGCATACACCGCCACTGCCGACTCAGACGGGAGCATTCATGCGGTAAAACACAACTCACGGGCTTTCTTTCTAACGGAACTTTTATACACAATAAATGAAAAAAGAAATCACTCAAAAGGTTATCAACTGTATACACTACCCCACTACCAGCATCTCAACACCACATGCACACACACAATATAAATGCCAGGCTAGGTAGTAGTCTCTCACACTCCAACCTGGTTACTTTCAGTCTTTTCACGTCTAGGCGTGCAAGTCCTTCTTCGTATGCTCCCGAGTCGTCCCGTCTCTCGTGCCGTAGACGTCCTCGTAGCTCGTACCGTATCTTCGCTGTGACCCAAGTGTCTCGGCATCGGTCGCTCACTCCCCGAGTGAAGAGACGGAGAGATGACCTCGCATTAGGTCCTTGGTGACTGACGTCTCGGCGTCCGTCGCTCCAACCTCCGACAAGCACTCTGAATTCTAGGTTTCAGAATCTTGGAATACGGGCTAAGGTATCTCACACACGTCTGTACCCACTGACAATAAAGCCCGTACTAATGTTTCTACAGCTCTGCCAGACTGAGCTCTCGCCTACAACTCACTAAAACTCCCCGTATTAACCGTTCTTTCAAGATTTCACGTGGATCTCGTGCCACACGGACTATCGGCACGAACAAATCGTTGACAACTACTGTACCGTATTTACCCTACTGTGTGAACACTATGCATGAGCATAGAGTTTCATCACACATACCTTGGTCCATTCGCCTGTGTTTTCCTTTTAACTCGTCAAGTTCAGCCCTGACGCACTGCAGCAGGAGATGGGTCGACCATGATAATTCAAGGTTTAACTCGACGCCCGACGCACGTATTTCCCAAATTTTGGAGGCGTCATCTAACGACTACGCTCCTACAGCAGGAGATAGGTCGACCATGATAATTCAAGGGCAGTGCCAGATTAGCTTTGCGCCGACAATGGGAAATGCGTGCGTCGGGCGTCGAGTTAAAGCTGTCTGCTCTGTCTGAGGTCTTTCCACCACCCGGGTCTGCCCTGGGGGATTTGGGTGGGTGTTACGTGGTAGAATCGTAGTCGTAGTATGATAAACACACCAGACGCACGCACGTAAGGTTCTTTTAAATAAACTTCATTCAGCTGCAATCCGTCACACGTGGTTTAAGGATGTAGACAATACTGGAGTAACAGTTCCAACAATATTTTAATTCAGCGATGCGATCTCCATACAATGCACTTCCAAATGCATCAACACTGATACAAAGTCTCTTCTGCAATGTCCACACCGGCAACACAAAGTTTCTCATACGCAGCGGCTCACACAATGTACACCCTATACGGGCCACGTACCTACTTTAAACTGCGTGTCTCTACTACTGACAATGCAAGACAATGTACGAACGTGCTTTTCTAGCGCCCTCTTTATATATACTACCAATTTCCAGAATTATCTACGAAAATCATACAACGCAACCAATCAGAACGAAACACCCAACCGAAACTCATTAAAATAATTTTTCTACAATAGGCTACACAATTTTGGCTGCTCACTTCAGCTCCAAATCCTTGGTAAATTGACATCTCATAAAAGTATGGAAGGCATTTCACAAACTAGTCGGAAAATTCGAGAACATTCACGATCCTTCATAACATACACACACAAAAAAACCAAAAAAAAAAAAAAAAAAACAGCTGACCGCTTCACGTGCACAGTAAACAACTTGTTGCGAAGTGTCGCTAATTTACCGACGTCACACATACGAGGTCACTAGACAGTGCGACCTTTCTAGAAGGTTCTGGACTAAACTTAACGTATCATAACGAAGTGAATTCCGCTCTGCGTGACCGAAAGAAAATGTTACTTGACAAAGGTAATCTCTAAACAAAAATGCTACAGAGCTCACTCAGGTAGATCACGATATAAATAATGGGGATTACTCCATTTTTGGATAGAGGAAGTTTAGTCTTGAACTGATATAATATATATATTTGGGAAATGTATTATGTGTTCTTTGTTGACTTAATTCAAGTTGGGAAGGAGAGTTTTGGCTGCTATGGCGTTGCCATATGTATACAACAATGGCGGCATCGCCGATGAAGAGAAACTTAAATGGAAAAAGTCCGAGTCAAAACTGAGCTACGAGCGCGTAAAGCTAAGAATAGCACTGTACAACTCCTGCACTCGGTTTGCGTGTACACTAGGTCAGTAAAAGGACAGCGGAGCAGCCGGCATTACGGTCTCAAGTGCGAGCACTTCCGCCATAGCCGGGATTAGGCGCTCAATTACCACGAAACACTGGGGCCCATATGTAAAAAGATACGTGAATCATAACCATGATAGCTCAAATAAATATCGGATCGTTTCCTACGATTAACACATGTATGCTCTCACAGGACAACACAACCACAATCGTAACATTACCCCCCTCTTTTAGAATTAAATTTCACAAAAATTTCTTCTCAAACCTCAAAAATACGGTTGTGGTTGTATTAACCTACACGAAACCACAAATAATAAGAATTTCACATCAAAATGAAATCAAAATAATCGTCTCACAGTCTTGTAAACCGTCCTGAGCATCAAAATGTTTCTTCAAATTGTTCTGGACACAGAAATGTGTATTCAAACTGCTCTGCTCAGGTAATCTGCTCCAAAGTTCTGCGAACCCTTGATAGACTGTAGTTTAATGTCAAAATTCTGCAAGAACATCGCCCATCTCATAATACGAGAATTTGTAAACTTTGCAGAGTTTAGATAGTTCAAGAGCTGATGGTCTGTTTGGAGAACAAATGGCACTCCCAGAAGATACAGTTCGAATCGCCTTACTCCCCAGATGATGGCTAGGCACTCCTTCTCGATGGTTGAGTAGTTCCTCTCAGCTCTGGTCAACTTTTTGCTGGCGTAGCTCACTGGGTGGAGTTTTCCATTATCTTCTTGCATCAAGACTGCACCTACTCCTTCGTTGGAGGCGTCTGTTCTCAGGAAGAACGTTTTCAACGGGTCAGGGAGGTGTAGAACAGGCTTCTCGGTTAGGATGTCTCGAACTGCCTGGAATGCTCGCTCTTGGGCCTCCTCCCACTCCACTACGTTAGGTTGTCCGTTCCGTCAGCAAATCAGTCAGGGGTACTGTGACTGCCGCAAAGTTTGGTATGAACTCCCGGTAGTAGTTCGCCAAGCCCATAAATGAGCGAACTTGCGTCTTGGTCGTAGGTCGCGGGGCATCCCTGATCTTCTGCACGTTGTCGTCGTGTAGCCCCTTTAAACCTTCGCTCAATTTATGTCCAATGAAGTCTATGTTGTCGGCCCCAAGAATACACTTGCTTGGACGGATGGTGAAATTTGCATCTGACAGTCTTTGGAGCAGTTCTCGGAGGGCCTTGAGGTGATCCCCCCAAGTTTTGGTATGGATCAAAATGTCATCCCCGTAAAAGACCACATTCTGCATGTCTTCTAGGATCTTTTTCAGTCCTCTCTTCAATGTGGCACCACTGTTCACCATACCAAAAGGCATCTTCAGGAACTCCCAATGACCGTCGGGTGTGACGAACGCTGTCTTGGGGATATCTTTTTCTGCAGACTTGATTTGCCAATACCCTTTGCTTAGGTCAATTTTGGAGAAAAATCGGTCTCCACTGACCTTCTAGAACAGTTCTTCCGCTGTGGGCATAGGCTCTGGATCAAAGATTGTTAGTTTATTGAGTCTGCGATAGTCCACACACACCCGGTTGGATCCATCTGGTTTCTTCACGATGACAACTGGGGACGCATATGGTGACTTGGACTCTCTGATGACTTGCAGAATCAGCATTTCCTTAATATCCTTTTTCAATTCTTTCCTCGTGTTATAAGGAAGACGATAAGGTTTGCTACGAACTGGCTTGTTTGACGTCAAGTTAACCTCGTGCTGGATGGTGTCTGTTGTCCCTGGGTCAGGTGTAAACCGATGCTTGAATTCTTGAGTCAGGACGCGCAATTCTTCTCGTTGAGTCTGGGTCAGATTCTGACCGAACTGGATGTCTTCTACATCCTCCTTGTGGCAAAGTTCATTAAGGTCAAACAGGTTTTCGTCGTCTAGTCTTTCGTCATCAGCAAGACGCACCCATGCGGCCAGTTGTGTTTTGTCTTGATGACCTCTCTCAATATACTTCTTCAGCAAATTAGCATGGTAAGTTTTCACCTTGTTGTTGACGTTGACTCTGTAGTCGTTGATGCCAACCACCGTGTCGACAACGTAGGGTCCCTTCCAGTGCATCAGGAGTTTGTTGTTGTCGGTGGGAAGAAGAACCAACACTTGGTCACCTGGCTGGAATCGTCGAGGTTTCGCCTTACGATCATAGTAATGCTTCCCTTTGTTCTGCGCCTTCCCTAGTTCTTCTCGAGCCATCCTGAGGGTATCTTCCATCTTCTCTCTCAGGTCGAAAACGTACTGGTAGCTGATTTTTACCTCAGGCGCATCGATATCCTTGGTCCACAGCTCCTTCAGGATGTGCATGGGTCCCCTTACAGTCCCGCCGTACAGTAATTCAAAAGGGGAAAACCCTGTGGAATCCTGAGGAACTTCACGGTATGCGAAGAGCAAGGCATTGATATATCTATGCCACAACCTTGGCTGCTCAGCACACAGTTTCTTCAGCATAGCCTTCAATGTTCCGTTAAACTTTTCAACCAGCCCATTACACATGGGGTGATAAGGGGTGGTAGTAAGGTGTCGGATGCTCAATAGCCGGTTGACTTCCTCCATGCAGTCGGAGAAGAAGCCGAAGATTATACGCAGTTGAAAGCCGCCCTGCTGAGACAGTACAACTTCACTGAAGAGGGTTACAGGCGACGATTTCGGAACTGCAAGCCGGAAGAAGGAGAAACACCCGGCTTATCCATTGAGAGAATCAGGAGCTACCTGGAGAAATGGATAGAGCTGTCTGGCTTAAACAAAGAGTACCAGGACCTGTGTGACATCATCAAAGAACAAGTCTTCAACGCATGTTCTAAGGACCTGGCCGCCCACCTCAGAGAGCAAAAAGACCAGTCACTAAAGGCCCTGGCCGACTTCGCTCAAAGATACCTTGACGCCCACAACATGAAGTTCGGGTCCAGTAAGCCACAGCGTGTGTCTGCACCAGCAGAAGAAATCCACAATGTCAGAGACACCCCGAAATACAAGCCGGTGGAGAACCTGACATGTTTTCTCTGTGGAAAGAAAGGTCACAAAGCGATACGGTGTCCTTCTATAGACGTTCCCCGAGGCGACAACATCAGAAGATCCAACCAAGATCGCGGGATAGCAGGCAGAAGCAGTACCACGTCTCAACACAGAGCCGCTTCTGTATTAGCCAATGATGTGACGTCATCCAGTGACTTTGAGTATAGAGAAAGGCAGGCGACACCAGAGCTGATTGAATCTTTCAGAAAAAACGGACGCATCCCATTAGGAGATGGGACTACATTTTTACCAGTCTCAAACATCGCGCTGCCTGAGAATGAAGTGCCGAACATGCCGGTGGTGTCAGGATTCGTCGGCAAAGCATCAGTGAGAGTGTTGAGAGACACTGGTTGTAGTTGCGTCATCGTGAGAGAGGACCTAATAGCTGAAGACCAGAAGCTACAGGAGTGGACCACCCTCATTTTGGCCGACGGAACTGTAAGGATTATTCCCCTTGCCAATGTCAGTGTCGACCATCCGTACCTGAGAGGAGAGGTAAAGGCGTTGTGCGTGAAGACACCAGTCTACGACCTCACCATCGGAAACATTGATGGTGCCAGAAACGCAGACGATCCAGATCCAGAGTGGAGACCTGAAACACGTGCAGTTACCACAAGAAGTCAAGCAAAGAAGAGTCACCAGACCATCCCTCTAAAAGTGGCGGATAACACGGAAGCAGCTGTGGTGAATAAGGAAAGGCTGGTGGTGCTACAGAGAGCCGACCCCACGCTTGACAGACCGAGCCCGTGACGCGAAAGGGAAAAGAGATAACCTTCGAGACCAGAAAAGATATCCTGTACCGGATATTCGACAGCAATGGAGATAAACCTGTACGTCAAGTAGTAGTTCCTGAACCTTTGAGAATGCAGGTGATGAAATTGGCCCATGATTCTATATTGGGAGGACACTTGGGAATCAACAAGACCCTCGACAGGATCCGAGCCGTCTTCTACTGGCCTGATATGGGAGGCGACGTCATCCGATTCTGCAGGTCCTGCGACATATGCCAGAAGACAATCTCCAAGGGAAAGGTGCCCAAGGTTCCTCTAGAGAAAATGCCACTGAGCGATATGCCTTTCAAACGCGTAGCTGTGGACCTGGTGGGGCCAATATCCCCTCCAAGTGAAGATGGTCATCGCTATATTTTGACTCTGGTGGACTACGCTACACGTTATCCTGAGGCCATACCATTGAAGAAGATCGACACTCCAACAAGTGGCAGAGGCGCTCGTCGACATGTTCAGCCGTTTAGGGATTCCTGAGGAGATCCTGAGTGACCTGGGAACTCAGTTCGTCTCCGACTGCATGGAGGAAGTCAACCGGCTATTGAGCATCCGACACCTTACTACCACCCCTTATCACCCCATGTGTAATGGGCTGGTTGAAAAGTTTAATGGGACATTGAAGGCTATGCTGAAGAAACTGCGTGCTGAACAGCCAAGGTTGTGGCATAGATATATCAATGCCTTGCTCTTCGCATACCGTGAAGTTCCTCAGGATTCGACAGGGTTTTCTCCTTTTGAATTACTGTACGGCAGTACCCATGCACATCCTGAAGGAGCTGTGGACCAAGGATATCGACGCACCTGAGGTGAAGATCAGCTACCAGTACGTCTTCGACCTGGGAGAGAAGTTGGAAGATACCCTCAGGATGGCTCGAGAAGAACTAGGGAAGGCGCAGAACAAAGGGAAGCATTACTATGATCGTAAGGCGAAACCTCGACGATTCCAGCCAGGTGACCAGGTGTTGGTTCTTCTTCCCACCGACAACAACAGACTCCTGATGCACTGGAAGGGACCCTACGTTGTTGACACGGTGGTTGGCATCAACGACTACAGAGTCAGTCAACAACGAGGTGAAAACTTACCATACTAATCTGTTGAAGAAGTATATTGAGAGAGGTCGTCAAGACAAAACACAACTCGCCGCATCGGTGCGTCTTGCTGATGACGAAAGACTAGACGACGAAAACCTGTTTGACCTTAATGAACTTCGCCACAAGGAGGATGTAAAAGATATACAGTTCGGACAGAATCTGACCCAGACTCAACGAGAAGAATTGCGCGTCCTGACTCAAGAGTTCAAGAATCGGTTCACACCTGACCCAGGGACAACAGACACCGTCCAGCCCGAGGTTAATCTAACATCCGATAATCCAGTTCGCGACGAGTCGTGTCGTCTGTTCGCAACACGAGTAAAGGACTGAGAGAGAATGTTGGGGAGATACCGGACCTGGGAGTCATCATAGATTCCAGATCGCCAGTGGTTATCGCGAAGGAACCAGAGAGATCCAATTTGGTGTATATTACTTATGGACTGTTGTACTTTCCGTGGGCCGACAGTGTTTGACCCAGGACCAATAACTGTGTGAACTGTGAGCTGTACCCCATAATTTGACGATGTCCAGAAGTGAACTTTGACATTGATTTTAGTTTAATCAAGGGTTCGCAGAACTTTGGAGCGGATTACCTGAGCAGGACAGTTTAAAGGAACTGTGAGACGATTATTTTAAAGAAGTTGATTTGATTTCATTTTTGATGTGAAATTTTTATGGTTTTGTGTAGGTTTACACAGCCACAACCGTATTTTAAGATTTGAGAAGAAATTTTTGTGAAAGTTCATTCTAAAAGAGGGGGGTAATGTTACGATTGTGGTTGCGGTGTTGTCGTGTGAGAGCATGCATGTGTTAATCGTAGGAAACGATCCGATATTTATTTGAGCTATCATGGTTACGAATCAGGTACCTCTTTAGTAAGTTTTTCTCTCGTTTGCACGTAGAGCGGATTTCGTTAAGTTTTATCGGAAGTTTCTAGAAAAGTCGCACGGAGAATAGTGGTCGATCTTTGTTTTGGGTAGATTAGAACCTTCGATAAGGTCGCGCTGTCTAGTGACCTCGTATGTGTGACGTCGGAGAGTTCGTAACAGTTTGCAACATTTTGTTTTTCTGTGCGCGTGAATTGAGCAGCCTTTTTTTTGTTTTGTGAAAATTCTTGAATTTTCTAGAGCGGATATGCAAGGTTGTGATAGGGCTACCATACTTTTATGTGACTTCATTATACATTAGGATTTAGAGCTGAAGTTAGCAGCCGAATTTTCGTAGCCTATTGTAGTTTTTCTAGAAAGATTATTTTAATGAGTTTCGGTTGCGTGTTTCGTTCTGATTGGTTGCGTTGTATGATTTTCGTAGATGATTCTGGAAATTGGTTGTATATATAAAGAGGGCGCTAGGAAAGTACGTTCGTACATTGTCTTGCATTTGTCAGTTGCAGAGACACACGGTTATCGTAGGTAGGTGGCCCGTATAGGGTGTACATTGTGAGAGAAACAGCGTAACAGTGTGGTGTACGTTGTGTGAGGAACTTTGTGTCGACAGTGTGGATATTTGCAGAAGAGACTTTGTATCAGTGTTGATGCATTTGGAACTGCATTGTGTGGAGATCGCATCGCTGAATTAAAATATTGTTGGAACTGTTATTCCAGTATTGTCTACATCCTTAAGCCACGTGTGACGGATTGCAGCTGAATGAAGTTTATTTAAAAGAACCTTAAGTGCGTGCGTCTGGTGTGTTTATCATACTACGACTACAACTCCACCACGTAACAATCTTCTCAAATACTAATCACAACTTCAAACCTAAACCTAGTACAGAAATACCTAATGGTAATACCTTCCTATGCATACTAATTTGGATGACCCCTCGGAAAGGTCAAGGGTCACAAGAGCTCAGGAAACAGGTCACAAATAGCCATTTTCTGACCAGAATTTTTTTTCTTCTCAAATACTATTTACAACTTCCATCCCAAACCTGTTACAGATGCATGCTAACTTGGATGACCTCTTGGAAAGAACAAGGGTCACAAGAGATCAGCAAATGATGTGAAAAATGCCTTTTTGGGTAGAAATTTAGTTTTTATCAGGATTTTTGCAAAACGTTCTACCAAATTTGGCAGAAAGATGTTAAGACCTTTCTATGAATACTAATTTGCTTCACTACTCAAAAAGGTCAAGGGTCACGGGAGGTTGACAGAAGTAAACGATGGGTAAATTTTAAGAAAAATTAGATTTTGCGGGTAAAAAATGCCAACCTTTTACTTACGTTATATTAGAACACTTGCTTATTTAAGTTACCTGTTGGAAGGTCAAGGTCACAAACGTAATTAATTATGTGGATCGATCATGCAAGTGAATCCTGAGAGTTTTGACCATTTTTCTGTTGTTGTTTAATACAAATTGAGTCACCACAAAACGTCATGTATATTTGCTAAAACAGTGGGCAGTTTCTTTCCATTATTTTGGCGTTTCTGTTGGCTTAGGCTGGATAAATTGGCTCGCTATTACATTATTTATGAAATAAAAACCAGCACGGGCGCGTACCCACATACTGATTTTACATTTGTCTCATGAAGTGGTGATGTAAATTGACGAATCACAATGGAATATGTCATCCCAGTACAATTTTAACCCATTCAGCCCTGACGCACTACAGCACTAATTCAAAGGGAGTGCCAGATTCGCTTGGCGCCTGTCAGCTAATCTGGCACTGCCCTTGAATTATCATGGTCGATCCATCTCCTGCAACTGGTGCATAGTTATTAGATGACGCCTCCCAAATGTGGGAAATACGGCCGTCGGGCTGAATGATTTAAGATACCTACACCGAAGGAAATATTGTGAGCCTGCACACACAATTAGAAATGCCTAGTTCGAAAACAGGCTGTCTGAAAAAGCAGTTTGGCTCTTCAATTATGGGCGTGGAAAGTATTACCAGAACTATGATGACAATACTAATTCATTCAGGACGACGCACGTATTTCCCAAATTTTGGAGGCGTCATCTAACGACTATGCACCAGTTGCAGGAGATGGGCCGACCATGATAATTCAAGAATAGTGCCAGATTACGCCTTGGCGCCGATAAGCGCCAACCTAATCTGGCACTACCCTTGAATTGTTATGGTCGACCAATCTCCTGTTGTAGTGCGTCAGGGCTGAATGGGTTAAAGGTACGGCGTCAAGACTTGTAAATGCATTCATTACTTCCAGGCTCGATTATTGCAATTCTGTACTGGCAGGTTTACCGGCAGATCAGATTTCACGCTTGCAAATGATTCAAAACAATGCGGCGCGTCTCATCTTGAAGAAACGAAAGAGAGACCACGTTACGCCTCTACTGAAGCAGTTGCACTGGCTGCCCGTCAAATTCCGCGTTGCCAGTACAAAATTGCAATTTTCGCCTATCGGCATTTTGACGGATCTCTCCCGCCGTACCTCTCTGCCAAGCTGTCTGCCTATCAGCCATCACGCACCCTCCGTTCCTCCAGTGAAAAGCTGTTAAAAATCCCGAAGCTCAACATGAAAACTGTCGGGGAGCGTTCTTTCACCTTTTTCGCCCCAAGTGTGTGGAACTCGCTGCCAACGGAAATACGGAATCTGCCCACATTGTCACAGTTCAAGGCTCACTTAAAGACTTTTCTTTTTTGTCGGGCATTTAACACTTAGCTCATATTTAGCTAACTGTTGACTGACTGCCACCTATTCTGATCCCAGAGGAAGTGAATGTAAGGTGTGGGGAAGGGATGGGGTGGTTTAAAGTAGTGCATAATTGTGCGTGTGTGTCTAAGAGAGAAAGGGTGTGCTGTTGTGCATGCGCAGTGAGTCCAGTGTTTTCCTGGAGAACAGCGCTATACAAGAACTATGTATTATTATTATTCTACCCCAACACCGAAACCCCCAAATGTTGCCGTTGTCCTCTGAAGACTGTCTTGCAGTGCACGACACATATCGACCATGATAGTTCAAGGGTGATGTCAGAATAGCTTGGCGCCCATAGGCGCCAAGCTATTCTGGCATCACCCTTGAACTATCATGGTCGATCCTTATCTTGCAGTGGTGTGTCTGGGGTAGAATGAGTTGAAGAAAATGCCCTGTGGGTCCATGCACTCCATGCATTTTTTGTTTGTTTGCTTTTTGGTTGTTTGTTCTCAGTGCTCATGACGGTAAGAGATGTTGAACAAATGTTATGGCATGAAGATGTATTTTGTGTGACGGTGTGTAATCAAAACCCGCCAGCGCAGGTCAATTTCAGTTTGACTGTTCAGCACAAAAATGGCTGACGGGCCTTTCCGGCAAATCCGTAGCAGTGTTTGTAACCCCTCAAACACGCACTTGGTTTCAAGGATGCATAGAAGGTAGACTATTTTTGTCAAATCCCAGAACTAAGATTGTAAAACTTGCGTCATTTAAACGGTCTAGTGAAAGGCCGGGATCCTAGGGAACTTTAAGGAAGTAATTCCTAAACCTTTTTCGTGGTTTTTTAAATTACATGGCTACAACCTGAAGACGGGCTTTATACTTTGTAAAGGAATGTAAATAAACTACAGTTTGCCCTGTAAAAAAGTGGCCTTTATTCACACATTAACCCTTTGGGTGTCGGTAGCAGTTTTTGTCGAGGTTATTCCTGCAGGGATCGCCTCGACAAAACAGCGCTACCGACAGCCTGAGTGTTAATGATCCTTTGTCACAACTGACCTTTAACACTGAGAAGTCCACAGAGTGCAGTTATAGGGATTATTTGCAAAGCTGCTCTATGGTTCTGAAATGTTCATCGATACCAGGCAAACACCACTCACTCACACATCTTTTAAATGCTTCAGTATGACTAATAAAACATCCAACAACAGTTTGGGAGTATGTCGGCTTTACTAGCAAATGTTGCCATGTGACTAGATGTAAAATGTCATCACGATTTAAAGAATGGGTGCCGTAATAGGTGATGCATATGTTCTTTATAAATATTACAAGTATCTATGATGTCATTATGAAAGTGATGTAGTAGTTATTAACCAAAGTTCCATGTTATTGATGTCATGGATGATGTAGTGTCCTAAAAGCAAAATGGTTCTGGTCATTATACAAACTCGGTAGCATAATGTGACATCGGGCACACATTTTTTAAGGTCAAAGCACTGAGAGGCACTGTGATTTCAAATTCACGAAAAACAACAACAAACAAAACAACAAACACAACAAACAAACGGAAAATGTGTTTGTGAGAGAAAATATTGCTAGTTTTAACCTACAACTGGACCTCTTGTGACCCTTGACCTTTGTGAGGGGTCATCCAAATTAGAATGCACAGAATGATCAGACACATCTGTACCTTTTGAAGTTAAAGTAGTATTTGAGAATAAATAACGTTTTGTAAAAATATGACTTTTTCTGACTATTTCTACCTATTTCTTGTGACCTTGACCTTTGCGAGGGGTCATTTAAATTAGTATGCATAGAAAGGTCTTACCATAAGGTATCTTTGTACCACGTTTGGATGCGAAGTTGCAAATAATATTTGAGAAAAAGCAATTTCTTTACCCATCTCTGCACCGCTGGCGACCTTTAAACCATTTTGAGAGGTCATCCAAATTAGTATGCATAGAAAGGTATAAATATCGGGGATCTCTGTACCACGTTTGGGTGTGAATTTGAAAATGGTATTTGTGAAAAGACAATTTAGGTCAAACGTGGCAATTTTTGACCTATTTCTGGGCCCCTGTAACCTTGACATTTGAGAGAGGTAACTGCAAATGGTATAATTAGATAGGTCTTGCCACAAAGTACTCTTGGGCCAAGTTTAACTCATTCGCGGCTAGCCGCATCCGGATGCGCGGCTTATGCCGAATAAGTTATAGACTTTGGCTTCAACGGTCTCCGAGAAAATGTCAACGTTAAGGTTTTACCACAGATGACGGCTGACAGACGGCGGCTGACGGACATTGGGGGTGTTCAGTTCATGAGGGTGTTGGCTGGTTGGAGGGTGCACACGGGGATCTAGCTGGTTGGGGGATGCTGTCTGGTTGAGGGCGGATGGGGGGGGGGGAGTGTGCGGGTGGGGGGTGGGTTGGGGGATAGTGGGCTGCTGGCTGATTGGTGGGGTGGGGGTAGGGGGCCAAAGTGGGCTGCTGGCTGATTGGGGGGTCAAGGGGTGCACAGGGGGCCTTTGGTAGGGTGAGGTGGGTGTTACAGGGAGTTGCTGGCTGGTTTGGGGGGGGGGGGGGGTACTGGCTGCTGGAAGGTTTATGGGGGTGAGTATCTGAGGAGAATAACTTTTTTTTTTTATATTTCGGAGTGTGAAACGAATGTCGAAAGATCAACCTCGTAACATGGACATGAATTATTCCGCGTCCATGTGACGCAGCACGCCATGCTGTTGTTCACAGCTAAAACGCAAAATGCTAATAACCCATTCAGCCCTGACGCACTATATCAGGAGATGGGTTGACCATGATAATTCAAGGGTAGTGCCAGATCAGCTTGACGCCTGTCGGCGCCAAACTAATATGGCACTACCCTTGAATTAACATGGTCGATCCATCTCCTGTAACAAGTGCATAGTCGTTAGATGACGCCTCCAAAATTTGGGAAATACGTGCGTGGGGCTGAATGAGTTAAACGGTAATAAAGAGTGTTAGGAGAGCTTGGGTGGGGTGGACATTGTGTCTAGTGAAGGCCGCTGGGACCCTAGAGAAGTCGTTCCTAAAGCATTTTTTATGGATTTGAAATCACAGTGCTCTCCTAGGAGGTATGCAAACAATGTGGTATGCAGCCGATCTGTTTTGATTAACCCTGTGGTACCTGTTAGACCCCAGCCATTTCCACACCCCAAAAGCTCGGCTCGACTATCATTTCATTTTCACAAAGAGCCTGAATACTTTGAGTTGCCTAAGCATTCACCCAATCAAACAGCTAACAGCTGCGGCCATTTGCAAAAGGAAACGAGACTTCCGGTTTCTTGACTAAGCTTGGGGAGTGGAAATGGTTGGAGTATATTATTCTACTACAGACAGAATAAATTTCAGAGTAATGATAACTTAGAAATTGGTCTTCACTCTTTTAAATGCTTCAAGTAATTTAAAGAATGGCTGACGCTTGAAACAGCTGCGAACGTATTTATAAATTATTTGTTAACTTTGAAACACAAAAAATGTTGAAAAAAAGTGGTGAGTAGTTTCTCGCGTAACTGGAGTAAACATGAACAACAGTCTAAACTTAAGACAAATCTAGTGTCATTTTGCTCTGGAGCGGTGAGACAAGTCCTGCGCCTTTACATTTTGATTAGCAGTATCAGATTAACCATTCAGCCCTGACGCACTACAGCAGGAGATGGGTCGACCATGATAATTCATCGCTGTCGGCGACAAGCTAATCTGGCACTACCCTTAAATTATCATGGTCGATCCATCTCCTGCAACTGGTGCATAGTCGTCAGATGACGTCTCCAAAATTTGGGAAATACGGCCGTCGGGCTGAATGAGTTAATCTCTTCGCTGCCAGTCATCTTGAATTGAGCGCCTGAAAAGAAACGATTGCACTGACCGGCACGTGAAGAACACAGATGTAAGCCTGACACAAATTGACATCAAGAACATAGAACCAATAAGAGAGGGTATGCCTCTTGCAGCTGCCCTTGCAGTTAAGGGGTTCAGTGTGTGCTTTCTTGTGATTTTGAACCCTACGACCTAGGGTTGTAAAGTCCAAAATCACAAACAAGCACAATACTTTTATTTACGACGTTTTGTCTTTGTAATTTGTCTTGCCTGTGTGTGCGTGCGTGCGTGCGTGCGCGCGCGCGCGCGCGCGTGTGTGTGTGTGTGTGTGTGTGTGTGTGTGTGTGTGTGTGTGTGTGAGCACCCTGTTGCCGTGCTCCCATTCAGCAGATGGACCCAAAAGGAGCTGGCCGCCAGAGAGGTGAGTTAAGTCCTTGTCAACAGGATTGCAACGAAGGCAGCGAAAAGGGAGACGAAGCTCGAAGCTTTTAGCGCGTCACCGACGTTTACGACTGGATTTATGCAGAGCCCATCCTTACTATCATAGCCAAGCGTGCATTCGCATTTCTTAGGGCCGCCTGTGTAACTGCCGCAACTGCTGGAGTCGAGGAAGGTTTCGACAGATATATTATTAGCGTCCTTTATGATGTGGGGACAGTCAATGTCGGCTGTATCGCAAGGAATGGCTGTGAAGAGGTGCTCTTCGGCTTCTGCAAAATGAAATGTACAGAAAAAGCAAAAATGAAGGGGTACAATTTGTTTTTTAAATTTCATGTGTGTTTTTAAAATCAATCTGCTTACTTTTTTTCACACTGAGAAAAGAAAAAGAGAATTAAAGGCAAAACCCGTATGGCTCACCTGTATGACCAATCCATATAATAAGTGTGACCTCAAACTTTCCAACAGGTCACTGAAATGAGCAAGTGTTCAAGTGTCTAAACATAAGTAAAAGGTTGGCTTTTGTGCCAGCGAAATCCAAGTTTTCTCAAAATGTATGCGTTTTTCACAAATTTGTCGACCCTCCGTGACCCTTCACCTCTGTGATGGGTCGACTAAATTAGTATGCATAGAAAGGTGTTATCTTTAGCTACCCTTATGCCAATTTTGATTGAAAAGTTTGCAAAAACTTTGACAAAACCTACAATTCTATCAAAAACTGGGCATTTTTCACACAATTGCCTACCTCCTTTGACCCCTGACCAGTCGGAGGGGTCAGACAAATTAGTATGCATATAGGTATCTCTATACCAAGTTTGGGTTTAAAGTTGAAAACAGTAATTGAGAAAAAAAGAAAGAAAGGGGGAAACAAAAGTAAAAAAATAGGCTTTTTTTTTTTTTACCCCTTTGTGGACTCCCCATCACCCTTGATCTTTGGGAGGGGACCACAAACTTAGTATGCATACAAAGGTTTTATCATCAGCTACCTTTGTGCCAAGTCTGACTGAACAGTTGGCCAAAACTTTGATAAAAACTATGCTTTTATCAAAAACTTGAATTTTTCAAACATGCCGACCTCCTGTGAGCTCCAAGGTATGTAGATTTTTTTAATAGGTTTGTCATTCCTTCCCTCCCATCCCCCTTCTTTTCTAGATCTAGTGAACCTTGCAGTCACAAAAAGGCAGCTGATGTCCTGATGATGCAACGCAAGCTTACCAGCCTGGAATTAAATGGCATTCTTTGGGTGATGCCTTTGTTTGAAATTAAAAAAAGAAATATATACATAATATGTTGTACTTTTGTGCACAAAGGCTACTAAAGTGACAGAATCATGCAAATTGCTTGGCTCGACAGAAACATACCATCCACCAGCACCAAACACAGACAGAAGAGTTGAAATTTCACGGTATTTGTTTGGTGCATTTCTTGTTCTTCAGGCAATCCAACAGACAGTTTGGCACAAAAAATAAGGTCCAGAAGAATTAACAAATGTTTTTGCTCTGTGGTGATGTTTTATGTCAGATTCGTACAGGACATCCATTCAATGACGCTTTTGAGTGATCCTGTATGACTTTGACGACAGAGCCAATTACTGTATATTGTAATAATGACATAAAATGGCGTCATGGCGGCCCCTCTAGGAGACAACTTGCTTTTTGGGTGGTGACTAGTTTTTTAATATTTTTTTAAAAAGAAAAGTCTTCTTACAGATTGTGACCTTTATATCAACGTTGTCTTCTTCTTCTTGTCGTTCGCATATCAACGTTGTGAACAGCGTTCTTACATTGTGCCAATTTGGCATCCTGGTACATGTATCTAATTATCAGAAGTGTTTGGTCTCTGCCACTGTCTCACGACTGGTAGCGGCAAATTGTTCTGCAAACTTACAATGAATATCTGTAGCCAGAGTTAGGATAAGAAGCCGTAGAAATAATTTATGTTTCACTGACGATGTGCAAAATGGACTTCAGCACTATGTAATATGCTGTGTACTGAAATTCCCGCCAGTGACGGAAAGTCGGATTTCTTAGCAACATGCACGATGATGACGTGGATGGAATCCGGTTTAGACCCAACCCCAACTTTGGAAAATGATATTAATGCCTGTGCAGTCTGGTGCATTTTTTTTCAATTCTCTTCACTATTTTTCTACTCACTATGACGTCAGTAAGAGCGAGGACCGGAAAGATGGTGCGAGCTACCAAGCCAAGCCCGTCCGCGATTCAAACATTTTAGCGATTGTGTATTTTGAGAATTTAAGCCCCGGATTAAAACAAGATGGGATGAACCATAACCCACAAAGTCCCTTCTATATGAGGGCTGTCTCGCTGTCAAGGGTCTCTACCTTTTGTATCTGACCTGATTCTGATGTTGAATTATCTCCTATTGAAAAAGGCTGCCAATGCGTCAGTGAGTTCTATACCCTGAAGGGGCGCAGGACATACGCGTCGTTGATTTGACAAACGTCATTTGTCACTAACGTAAGCCGGGTTTAGTTTTTACGTAATTTTATATTTTACGTGATATGAGTTTCACTTTCGCTTCATAGGCTTGAGAAATGGTGACAAAACTAGAACATCACGGTACAATTTCAGTCTTGCTATAATTTGTGTGAAAGCAGGTTGACTTTACCTAGCTACATGATATACTAAGTACACGGGTCATGCTCTTCTGAAAGCGCGTCGATTAGTGCGTGCGTGCGCGCGCGCTCCAAACATCTCCAAGAGGCATAGATCCTGGAGATGCGTGCATGTTTGTGAGAGAGAGAGAGAGAGAGAGAGAGAGAGAGAGAGAGAGAGAGAGAGAGAGAGAGAGAGAGAGAGAGAGAGAGAGAGAGAGAATTACGTCATATTAGAGTATTATGTCAATGTCTGCGTGGTGACGGAGTTGCCTCTTTTACGTCACCGCCACGTCTGACTTTCGCTAGAAGTAATTTTTTTTTTTTAGTGTTTTAATTCGTTTCTGAAAAGAATTAATTTTTTTCTAAAGAAGTTGGCTAACGAACTCATCCAATGTCTTTCTCCAAACTAGCTATATGCAAAAGGTCCAGTAAATATGACACAAATTACGGACTGTAATCTGGGTCAACCGACTTCCTATAAACGGTTGTTTATGTCTTCAACGAGACATTCAATTACAATATGCTCGGAGACTCAATTACAATATGCTCGGAGGCTCTCTTAGCCACCCACTTAGGAAAGTATTTCTCCAAGTTTCAAGCTTGTGTGTACAGAAATATCGGAGATTCTCTTGTTTACACACACACACACACACACACACACACCGCACACACACACACACACACACACACACACACACACACACACGCACACGCACATACGCACGTACATACGCGCATACGGCGCTTCGCGTCAAATGTACGTTCAGCAGCGAGGTTAGCGTAACTAGACATGACGTAATTTTTATCTTGTTACTTCAATTGTTAGAGGTTTAGGCCTGCCCGCCTTTGACATCATGGACATGCTATTTAATTCGGCCCACCGCGACCCGTCCTCAAAAGTCCCTCAAAATAGAAAGGACTTAAAAAATGCGGAAATCCACCAAACGGCGGAGAATTCCACCCACTGAGCCCTCCGAAAAATCCAGCAACAACAACAGCAAAAAGAAAGAAAGAAAAAAAAAAAAACCAAAACAAGATGAGAATATCATCCCAAAGTCTACCGTATTGAAGCTCAGATGCGTTTATCTTAGGAACATTCATAGTTGTTCATATTTTTAGGCTTATAATGCTGATCCATTTCCCTCCTCTATAAGCCAACCTCTGATCAACACACACGTCGGCGCACACAAATAAAGACGGTAACACGGCGCTTCCCGTCATTAGTACGCTGTGTGGCTCGTGTAGCGCCGACAGAAATCTATCTCATTCTACTCTAACCCACCCTCTGATCCACACACACACTGGCACACAGAAATAAAGACGGACAGACGGCGATTCCCGCCATTCGTAAGCTCTGTGGTCTGGCGTAGCATAGCTATTCTGAAGAAGCCGAATGATAGGGCACGAGCAGCGAAATGACGTCACTTCAAGCTTATGGGTACACGGTCAATCATCGCAGTACTTACATTTGACTTATCAGAGGAGCAACTCTGCAATTTTCTTGCTGATTACAGTGATTTTCACGCCTGGAGCTTACAGGTCACAATTTGACCTAACCATACCGCAGGGCCGGGACAAATAGCAGGCTTATGCAAACACTGTTTATGGAAAATCATGTGGGTATTAATGAGAAGATAGCTTTTTTTCGTAAAAGAAAAATTAAAGTCATGTTAGCTGTTTTACAAATGACTCCGAAAAGGTGCTGCAGAAAATTGTCTGATTTTCACACCTAGGGCATACAGGTCACTATTGACCTAATCGTACCCGACAGCCGAGACAAACTGTAGGCTTATGTAAATACCGTATATGAAAAATCATGCGATTATTAATGAGAAGATTTTGGGGTTTTTTTGTTAGTTTTTTTTTGTTGGTAAAAAAGATTCAATTTTTTTTTAGATTAACCCATACAATTCGTGAAATTAATCCCCAAAACGTGAATATATATATATATATATATATATATATATATATATATATAATTATCACTCCAAAAGTTCTAGAGGTACAATGCTGGTTAACGAACTCATTCAGTATCTCCCTTTTATCTAGCTATATGCAAAATATCTAGTAGAAATACGAAAAATTACGGACTCCAATATTGATCACCCGGTTTTTGTGAAACGGCCATTTTCTGGCCAATGAGCATCTTAATCAAACAAGAAAGGCAAAGCCATTATGGCTCACGTGTATATCCTATTTACATATGTGTGACCTTTGTGACAATAAGTAAAGGGATGGCTTTTGCACCAGCAAAATCCATATTTTATGAAAATGTAAGCATTTTTTTTACTCATCTGTCAACCCCCCCCATCCCCCCTCCCGCCCCCCTTTGACCATTGACCTTTGTATGCATAGGAAGGTCTTATGAACAGTTACCTTTGTGCCAAATTTGGTTGAAAAATTTGCAAAACGTTTGATAATACCTACAATTTTATCAAAAATTTGCATTTTACACATATTTGCCGGCCTGTTGTGACCATTGACTTTTCCGAGGGGTCATCCAAATTAGTATGCATAGATAGGTCTTACCATCAGGTATCTTTGTACCAAATTTGGGTTTGAATTTGTGAATAGTATTTGAGAATAAACATCTTTTGTCAAAATATGGCTATTTGTGACCTATTTCCTGCGCTCTTGTGACCCTTGACCTTTCAGAGGGATCAACCAAATTAGTATGTACAGAAAGGTCTTCCCATCAGGTATCTCTGTAGCAAGTGTTGGTTTGAAGTTGCGAATAATATTTGAGCTGGAGAAAAAAAAAAAAAAGATGTATTAAGTCTAAGGTGCCTGGGACATACGCATGTTGGTAAAGGATAGATTATGAACATACACAGATGTGCATGTCTTTGGTAGGTGTTCTGCGGTTTTGTGTGTGTATGTGGGTAAGGGTTTGAAGTGGGCGGTATGGCACCTATTACCGTCTATATATGTGTATATTTTCTTCTTGTATGCTGATGTGTATGTACAAAACCTGCATTATAAACAAAAGTAAATAAATGAATAATTTAAATAAATAGTTATTTGGATTTAATGCCGAGCAGGTGACTAACGCCATCGCATGGCGGTTAAATAAATAAGATAAAGTAAGGCGAAGGAACTACAATCATCTAGGATGCACCCCCCCTGGAGCCGATTAGAATGGAGCATGAAGCAAGTGCAGAATTGGATGACAGCGCCCATCCGAGCTTGATCCGGCGGTTACAGATTCAACTACCGCTCCCCCCCGCCCCAGTGCACCCACCTGGGCCATATGAATGCTAAGTAAAGGATAGATTATGAACGTGCACAGATGTACTTGTCTTTTGGTGGGTATTCTGTGGTTGTGGAGTGGGGTTGGGAGTGGGCAGTATGGCACCTATTACCATGTATGTGTATGTTCTAGTGTTGTATACTGATGTGTATGTATAAAACCTACATTACAAACAAAATAAATAAATAAATAAATAAATAATTTAAACAAATAAGATAAAGTAAGTCAAAGGTACCTGAGACATAAATGCTAAATAAAGGATAGATTATGAACATGCACAGATGTGCATGTCTTGTGGTGGGTGTTCAGCGGTTTTGTGTGTGTATGTGGGGAGGGGTTTGAAGCGGGCGGTATGGCACCCATTACCATAAATATATGTGTATATTTTCTTGTTGTATGCTGATGTGTATGTACAAAACCTACTTTACAAACAAAAATAAATAAATAAATAATAAATTTAAATAAATAAAAAAAGGTTAAGTCAAAGATACCTGGGACATAATTATGATTATGAATACCAAGTAAAGAATATATTATGAACATGCACAGATGTGCAGTGAATATCCTTTAATGGGTGTTCTGTGGTTTTGTGTGTGTATGTGGGGTGGGGAGCGGGTAGTATGGCTCCTATTCCCATATATGTGTACATGTATGTTCTTATATTGTATGTTGATGTGTATGTGCAAACACACATCACAAACAAACAAACAAACAAACAAACAAACAAACAAACAAACAAACAAATAAATAAATAAATAAATAAATAAAATAATAAATTAATAAATAAAATAAGTCGGAGATACCTGGGACCTATGAATATGCATGCTAATTAAAGGATAGATTATGAACATGCACAGATGTATGCATATCGAAAAAAGATTTCCTCTCCTTGGTGGCCACCACTCTACCACTAGTGAACGTGTGTATCAAAGAATTCCTTCCATCCATAATTAAAAGGATAAATAATAAATAAATATGTAAGTGAATACATAAATGAATCAATAATAAATAAATAAATAAAACATGTAATGAAATGAAATGAAATGAAACTTTTATTATTGAAATGAAACTTTATTTCTCAACGGATGAAGTAATTAGCACGTGTGCCATTTTTCATACTTGCCGTTGCTACTATACAGTTCATTATGTAATATAATGGAGAGGGCTACTATCTGTATTGTGTCTCATGCAGTCCCGATAACGCTTGATCATAAGAGTTCTTGTGAGTACTTGCAGTGCGGATTGGTTGAATGGGTTGCACAAACTAAAATTTTTATATTTATGTGTTTAGCTGAACATGGTGATTTAGATGGAAACGGTTCTTTTACGTCACCTCCTTCAGTTGCCACATTCTTTCTGCCAATGAAGATAAGTAGCGGCTAATCTCTCTGTTTGTTTGTTTGTCTATTTTGACAAAGGGTATTTACCCGAAATATTAATAAATTGTGTTGTACCCGTCTTTTCTAAGCGTGTTTCTTTCTCCGTTGGGTACTTCTTTGCATATTACACGCTTGGCAGTCACCTTTTTGGTCTGGATTGGTTCGGAGATGGATTTCACTTTGCCTGGCTTGTGCTTAAGACCAGTCGGATAAGAGTGTGCTTGACCAGTTAAAAATCCCAGCTCCACTAATTTAAAAAAAAAAGAAAAGAAAAAAAGAGCAGACCTACACTTAGAGCCGTTAGGCTGGAAGACAGACGAACAACATGCATGTTGTATCCGGATAAATACTGTGTCTTCAGAATGATGAAGATGGTCGGCAGACACAATGCACAACACCGCACGAAGGGAGTTTACTTTCGATATGCTTTCCTCCCACAAATGACCGAGTTCTATGGGAAAGGCTGTTTTCAAGACCAAGAAAAATAACGTACATGATGTTGATAAGATGTACTTCAAAGTTCAAATCCAAAATAATCTCTTTTTCACTTCAGGAGCAAAGTACTGATGCAGATGTCAGAGCACGAATCGGTAAAGCCAGAGCAACCTTTCTCCAGTTGAAAAAAGTGTGGAGTTCCAGAGATCTGTCACAACACACCAAAGTCCGGATTTTCAACTCCAACGTAAAAGCAGTTCTCCTATATGGAGCAGAGACTTGGAGATTTATAAAAACCACAGTCAACAGAGTACAGATCTTCATAAAAAGAAGAATTAGAAGAATTTTGAAAATCCACTGGCCAGAGAAGATCAGCAACGTCAGACTCTGGGAGAGAACAGAGCAGATAACAGCAGAGAATGAAATTGGGCGAAGAAGATGGGGATGGATTGGTCACAGTCTGAGAAAGCCAGCTTCCAGTATCACTAGGCAGGCATTGTCATGGAACCCCCCAGGGAAAGAAGAAAAGAGGCAGGCCGAGAAACACCTGGCGTCGAGACCTCCAAGCAGACATCAAGAGACTGGGAACCACCTGGAGTAAAATCGAAGGAGAAGCACAGGACAGGAGTCGCTGGAGGTCTCTCGTCGACGGCCTATACTCTGGGAGGGGTGACAGGCGTAAGTAAGTAAGCAAAGTAAAGCTGCATCAACCGTGCGCGTCTGATTGACTTCTTTCGAAGGCATCTCGCTGACCGCCATTTGAAACTAGCGACGCGAGTATGCTTACGGCATTAAAAATATTACTTTTAAGTTTATTTTATCGTAAATATGTATGCATTTGTACTTGCTCATGATTTTAATTTAGTCACTGGAATAAACTTATAACTTGTATGCTTGAAATTTTCAATGTTATGCACCAAAAAATGTCTTGCACCTTATCCGGGCCGTGTACGAGGACTGGTTCCATCACAGCGAACAAATAACTTTCGAAAAACACTTCTACAAAACTGTCTCCATCCTAAGGACAAATATTGTTGCTATGCATAAACCATATGACATTAGTACTTTCGTTTCATACCTGCAAACCATTGTTACCAGTGGCGGATCCACGGGGGGGGGGGGGGGGGATGCTTATTTGTGGAAGTTGTGTTTTACTATTCGATGGTTCTTCATTTCTTGTACGGTGTATTTTACAATTATCTCACGGAATCGGTGGGTGAGCCTAGTGTGTTCATGGGCTTATAGTCAAATATCCTCACTTGTCACTCCTTACCTGCACCTGTCACAGTACTTCACCCAGGCATAGAGTGCCATTGCCCCGCACTCACAGGGGCTATACGGCAAATCGGTGCCTTCTGCTGTGCGATACAATCTTCATTGCAACCTCAGACTGAGGCAGCCATCTGGCAATAAGTCGCTGACTGCTGGTCAACCCGAGAGGTAGAAAAGTGACCAATCATTGCTGAACTGGGGCCCAACTCAGTCCCTCAGCCAGGCATAGAGTTTCATGTGCCCCTGCAGCCACAGGGGCTCATGAAAAGCATTACCTCTTTCTGTGCGATACGAATGGTATTGCATCCTCATAATGTGGCAGTCATCTAGGTTTAAGTCTACGTCTGTGTACACGCCAACTGTGATCAGAAAGCGAGAAATCAACTGCGCTGTGAGTGTCTCCACCGTGGTGAGCAGCCGACTGGCCTGGGTGTCACAGGTAATTGCTAATCCCCTAATCCTGTCACACATTACTCTCTCAGCACAGTGGGTCTCCAGTCTCACACAGTTTGCGTAGCTTTGTCTTCCGTGGACATGCACAAGTGCCCATCAGAGTAGCAATGTGGTCATTGATGCGTGTCACCAGAGGGGAGGTGTGAAATGTCTTGATTTTGATCAACCTTGAACTAACCCTTAAGTAATCGTCAGTCAGTGTAAGAGGTATACATCATGAGTGATAATGACTATTTCTGTGATCTGATCATGTGTTCTTCATATGGAGGAGGTTTGTGGGTGTATAGAGCAGTATCACAATTTTCACAAATGGCTGTGTTGTTCCTCAGACGGAGGAGTACTTGGTAGTGTAGTGTTGTTGTCAAACACACGGTGATTGCGTCTGCAGAAACTCCAGGTAGAACATTCTTTTCAATGAGAAAATTAACAACATATAGGAATCAGAAGTGCCCGATTAAGCTTGTTTTTTTTTTAGGGAGGTGGAGGTGGAGGTGGGGTGGAGGTGGGTGGAGGGGGGTGGAGGTGGGGAGGAGGTCAAGTGCATATAGATATGATCAGACCGGCCTTTTAAACTTTTAAAAAGTGCCAAAAAGCGTTGCTGCGTACCGAGATGAAATAATTATTTTTAATAATTACGGTATTTATAATGCGCTTATCTTATAATAATTATAACTCTAAGCGCGCACTCACAACTCGCGCACGCATGCGCACGCTTTAGACAACGACTCACGTACCACAAATAGTGAAATACATTACGACAGTCTGCTTTGGGTGGGGAGTGTGGTGGTATAGTGCTAGAACTGTTGAAAGAGGTGAGGTTTGAGGGCGGACTGGAAGGAGGAAAGAGAGTGTTTCTGACGGAGAGAGAGTGGGAGAGTGTTCCAGGTGGATGGACCGTATACTGAGAAAGAGCGGGGGCCGAAAGTGCTGAATTTGGTGCGGGGATGTGGAGGCGGAGAGGGTCGGAGGCGAAGCGGAGGGAGCGGGGAGGAGTGTAGGGGTGAAGTAAGATTGAGAGATAGGCGGGAGCCCAGTTGTTCAGGGATTTGTAGCAGAGAGACAGAATCTTGTATTGGATGCGTTGGGGGATGGGAAGCCAGTGAAGGAGTTTGAGCAGGGGAGTGATGTGGTCGGATTTTTTCTTTCTGAGGACGAGGCGGGCAGCATTGTTCTGGACGCGCTGGAGAGTGAAAGTGGTGGAGTGAGGGAGGCCGGAAAGGAGAGAGTTGCAGTAGTCGATGCGAGATAGGATGAGAGAGACAGCAAGTTTGGTGGCAGCTTCGGTAGTGAGGTATTTTCTGATCTGACTGATGCGGCGGGGGTGGAAGTAGCATGCCTGGGCCGTGGCGGAGACGAAGCTGGTCATGGAAAGAGAGGAATCGAGGATAACGCCGAGGCTTTTGGCCAAGTCAGAGAGGGAGATGAGGGTGCTGTCGAGTTGAAGGTGGAGGGAGGGAGGGAGCTGGGAAAGTTTCTGGCGAGTGCCAGTTTTTCACGTCTTCGTAGCAGTCAGCCGTGCGAGTCAGTAGTGACTGAGTGTTGTCGAGTTTGTCTTTGTCTAGTAGTTGTGAGTCGTCAGCGTAGAGGTGGTGGTGTATGTGGTGAGACTGGATGATGTTGGACAGGGGAGAGGTGTAGAGTGTGAAAAGGACCGGGCCCAGGACGGACCCCTGTGGAACTCCGCAGGAGAGCGTGACTGGGTTGGAGGAGACGCCGTCGATGGTGACGACTGCTGTCTGTCGGAGAGGTAGGAGAGAAACCAGGAGTGAGCAGAGTCAGTGATGCCAAAGGAGTGGTGAAGGCGGTGGAGGAGGATAGATTGGTCTATAGTGTCGAAGGCGGCAGAGAGGTCGAGTAGCGTAAGAAGGGAGATGTTGCCCGAGTCGGTGGAGAGAAGCAGGTCGTTTAAGATATGTAGAAGGGCTGTTTCAGTGCTGTGATGTTTGCGATAGGCAGACTGGAAGGGACTGAGGAGGTTGTTGTCGGTGAGGTGGAGGTTGAGCTGGTTGAGAACGACCTTCTCAAGAAGTTTGGACAGGAAAGAGATTGATTGATTGTACATTGCTTAACGTCCCGACAGCAACAAGGCTTTCTCAGGACGTGCCTGCACTGTTTGTGTAAAAAAAAAACAACAGAACATTGAATGCATGTCGCCAGCCGGTCAAATACGTTAAATAAACCTAACACATGGGGCCTAAATAAAGCTAAGACCATTTAGCAACACACATCCAATATCAAGAGCTACAGGCAGTGCAGACAGTAGGGAGAGTTTTAAAAAGGCAAATACAGGTGAATGGACCTCGGGTAGACAGAAACACATGCCCCAGAATAGAGAGAAAAACTCACCCTGTGGGGCTGACCAGGGTGACCCTGGGAACTAAAAAGTACCTAACCCCACCCAAGTCCCCCAGGGCAGACCCGGGTGGGGTAGGAAAGAGAGATTGGAGACTGGGCGATAGTTTTTGAGTTCGTTTGGGTCGAGGTTGTGTTTTTTGAGGAGAGGACGGACGATGACGGACTTGAAGATGTCAGGGACGGAGCCGTTCTCTAGAGATGTGTTGATGATGTCGGTAATGAATGGCAGAAGTTTTGGAAGGCCGTCCAGGTAGAGAGAAGCTGGGAGCGGGTCTAGTTCGCAGGTTTTGAGAGGCATGGACTTTATGGTCTTGAGGACTTCGTCCTGGGCCGGAAGGACGAGAGGGGGGTGCCGGGAAAGAGGGTGTCGGGAGGGCGAGGCGGAGAAGGCAGTGTTGAGTGTGTTGCGCAGAGTTTGGATTTTGTCGGAAAAATAGGTGGAAAAAGCGGACGGGAGTTCTTCTTTGCTGTGTGTGTTGGGGAGAGGAGAGTCTTTAGAAATGCCTAGGAGTGTGTTCATGGTAGCGTAGAGGGGTTTGGAAGAAGTGGATTCCAGGATTTTGTTTTGAAGGTGTTTACGTTTGGAGTCGGAGATCATTCCGCAGACTTTGGATCTAGTTGTTTGGAATATCTGTCTGTGAACGGTGAGGTTAGATGAGCGCCAGCGGCGTTCCGCTTGTCGGCGCTCGCGCTTGGCCTCAGCTATGTCGTCAGTGAACCAGGGGGAGGGGGGGGGGGGTCGGTTGGGTATGGAGCAGGTCGTGACAGGTGCATGGGTGTCTAGAAGTTTTCGAAGGGAGGAGTCGAAATGGGATGCAAGATCAGGAGAGGGGTCCAGGAGAAGGTCGACAGCTTCGTCGAAGAAGCTCTCTCGATTGACAAATTTTTAATTTGCGACGAGAGACAAGGCGCTTGGGTTTTTTTCGGGGGAGGTAGGTTGAGGGAGACGAGAATAGCGAGGTGGTCAGAGGGAAGCACAGAGGAGGTGTCAGAGTCGAGAAAGAGTTGATCGGAGGTGCGGGTGATGATCCAGTCGAGAGTGTGGCCGAGTCGGTGGACTCGGTTTGGTGATGTGTTGTGTAAGATTGTGGTTTGAAAGTGATGTGCAAAGGCGTTTTGTGTCAGGGTGGTCGGGTTTGTCGAAGTGGAAGTTAAAGTTGCCAAGAAGGATGTGTTTTCCGGGTCGTGTGCTGTAGTGGTCGAGGAGGAGGTCCGCAACTCGGTGAGGAACATGGAGTTTGTGAGTTTGTTTTGAGAGCTTGGAGGGGGGCGATAGATACATGAGAAGATGAGGGACTGGCCAGGGAGTGTTGCTACGGCCTCGACAGATTCAAAGGAGGGATGAGCAAAAGGTAGAGACTGAGAGAAGGAGAGGTGAGCGGAGAGACAGTCCCTGTAGATGATGGCAATGCCACCCCTTCTGGAAGCGCGCGGGAAGGAGGTCAGGCGGTAGCCACTCGGAGTGACGCTGGCGATGATGGGTTTATCGCCAGCTGAGCGGAGCCACGTTTCGGTGATCACGACAACATATAGGTCATTGTCTAGAATGAAATCTGAAATCACGTCGGCTTTGCCATCTTTGCAGACAGACTGTGCATTGAACAGACACAGTTTTAGGTTAGGTGAGACAGAAGAGGAAGAGGAAGAAGAAACGGACGAAGAAGAGGACAAAGGAGGAGGAGGGTGGGGAGGGGGAAAAGAGGATGGAGGGGAAAGATGAGGGAGGGGGGAGTGGGGAGGAGGAAAAGACGAGGTAGGAGAACTGGTGAGGGCTGTAAGGAAAATGATGGGGACGGAGTTGACAAAAGCACCACATTTTTAGGAGATGTTTGTTAGGTCCTGTATCAACAATTTTTGATATGTTCCACAAAATCAGTCTCATCTGATGTACTCACGTGACAAGTATCAAAAAATGATGACGCGACAAATGTAAAAAGTAAAAAAAAAAGCTTGTTCGGCGCCGTTATTGGTTTTTTATTGATAAATTTGTCTAATTTTGACAAACTAAATACACAGAACTCATAGTAGACATAGCAGACACTATCACTTTCAAACAAGTATGGTAGAAAAGATTAAAGGATTAATGTTCAGTCAGCAGCAGTTTTGCCGCAAAACGTTTGATTTTGTCAAGTCAAATGTTCATATGAAATTGACATCTAATCCTTCATGCAGTTACACTTGCAAAGGTCTGTACATCTCCACGTGGCTTTTTTGCAAGAACATTTTCCGGTACAGCCAGCAGCAACTTTGCAGCTACACTTGACAAGTTCACTACATGCTTCTGAAGCAATTGGTAAAGTTGTCCACAGTGGAATCCAACAACAAGTGGTAGCGTCCATTTTCCAGCCCCATCTTTTTGGAGTTGGTATTTGCTGTTGAGATTGATCGCTTGTTGTCCAGATTCCAGCTTGGTAGACACAACGCTTTGTGTGTTGCAGGAGAGCACCTTGTGTGGGAGGAATAGTGTCCATGGTTTTGCTTTGTTTGCAAAACATTTCCCTACGAACCTCATTCACAGTCTCAAATCCGCTTGTCTTCTGGTACATGAGGACGGTGAAGCGCTCCAGAAGTTTGAAGTTCGCATCACTGATGTCCACCTCTTTGAAAGGATGACTGGCGATGTCATTGAAGGCCTTGGTCACATCAGGGAAAGATTTCCAAGTCTCCCAGGCAGACCTTTTTCCTTTTCCAAGAAAGGCTGATACTGTATCGCAGCCTGTGAAGCTGTGGAAAACTGGCAAGGCAGTTGACTTTTCTTTGCCAAGGGTTAGGGCCAGAGCGTTGATATGAATGTAGGAAAAACTCCTTCCTGTGCCAAACCCAACCCAAATGTTCAGTGTCGAGCATATGTTTTGAAGGTGGTAAAACTTGCCAATCAATATGACAATAACATCGGTGTCCACGGTGCGAACAAAGCAAGTCTTTGAACCCTGCTGTAATGCATCTTGCACATGGAAGTAGTCTGGTATCGGCCTCTTCATGGTTGCAGGCAGGTATGACGTGGTCACTTCCTCTGATGATAACATTTTCTCCTTGTGTCATCAGCACTGTTTTGCCGGGAGGAAACTCACTGCTTTCAATCTTCTTGGACAGAAATTCAAAGAATTCTTCCTTGTTTTCTGCATCACGCAGGAAGTCCTTCCACTGTCCTGGGATTTTGTTCTGGCCGGACACCTTTCTTCTCATGCCTTTTCCTCTCTTTTCTCTGGCAGAACCTTTGATGCTGTTTTTGAGATACCTGTCCCAAACAATGTCAATCCTCTCTGCAGTCTCAAGCTGATGCCGCACACGAGGCAAGAACACGTCGGAAGCGTAGTCGTCAAATGTCTTCACGCCACAAACAGGTAGAAGATGCACCACAGCTGCGCCGTCAAGCACCTTCACTTCAAAAGTAACGGGTAGATCTTTCTCACATGTTTTCTCCAAAGATGAGAGTAGCTCAGGAGGAGCGTCTAGGACTTTCATTTCTGGATGTTGCTCATCCTCATCGAGTTGCTCTAAGGCTTCTGCCAGTTCAGTCGTGTCATATGGTTCAACATCGTCCAGTAAGTGTGGAGCAGATGCCTCCATTGTCTTTGTTAAACATGTAAGTAGATCAGATTTCTTTCCGAGACGAATTTTTCCTCTGTCAGACAACGAAGGAGGGAACGGGTGGTTTTCATGGCTGAAAAAGGAAGCCATATCAGACTCTCTGTGTTGTGCCACGATGTATAGTCTGGAAAATAGGCTGACATCAGTCTTCAAATTTGTAATCTTGTCTGCTTGTTTTCTTTTGTCTTTAAAAGTTGGACACTTGAACAGACGCACAGAATTCTTTTTGATGGGATTATGAATGGATCTTTCACAATCAGTCAGAACTGAGTTGCAGTAGTCGTTGTACTGTTGTTCGCCAAGATCCTCAATGGCGCGGACTGTATGTATGACAGAATCATTGAGGACATCATGAGAATCTAATGTAATTAATTCTCCACTGTCTGTCATGAAAGGATTGCCCATTTCTTTGAACACTCTTGTATGAGTTGACAAACCTTCTTCATGATGAGAGTGTTTTGCACAGTTTAGTCTTGAACAGTCTTCAAACTCAGTCAGCATGCGTGCTTGTTCTGGACCTGCCAGTACCCATTTTCGGAGAGCAGATGGATTTTCTGTAAGCCCTACGGCTCCACCAGAACATTTCACCAAGTCATTATTTTGTTCATGAGCCTGATCTAATGGCATACTTGAGAACTTGTTTGCCGTTTTTGAGACAACCCAGTGACCATGCTCAACAAATTCTTCCAAGGTAGAAGGTGGCAGATTTTCCATGTCTCGAATGTGAACAGGAACCCAGCGGGCATAATTCAGATGGTCTAGGGCAAAGAACCACTTGGCCAGAGCTTTCAGGGAACCCACATACAACCCAAAGTAACCCTCACGATGTGCTCTGACAAACAGAAGAACAAGGAGTTCAAGTCTGAGTATGGTGTCCCAATACTGAACTGTGGGGCAATACTGAACTGTGGGGCTCTTTCCAACCATTTCTTGTAGCCAAGCTTCTTCTGACTCTTCTTCTGCTTCCGGCTGCAAGGTGAGAAATGCTTCTTTTTTGAGTTTTCTCAAAACGACAGCGTTAACTTGATGGGCATGGCGTGTTCTGATTACGTGAGAACAGCTCAGAAACGACTCTGCTGTGCCTGATGAAGCAATCCCTGCTTGTGTTAGTGCATTGGTCCACCCAGAGCAATCTAGGTAATCACCGACAGTCTTCCACAGAGCCATTTCAATATGTAAGCCCCCCAAAATGACTACAATCTTGTCCTTACCATGTGTTTCAGACCATTTCCATTGGACGACAAGCGGAACGCCGCTGGCGCTCATCTGACCTCACCGTTCACAGACAGATATTCCAAACAACTAGATCCAAAGTCTGCAGAATGATCTCCGACTCCAAACGTAAACACCTTCAAAACAAAATCCTGGAATCCACTTCTTCCAAACCCCTCTACGCTACCATGAACACACTCCTAGGCATTTCTAAAGACTCTCCTCTCCCCAACACACACAGCAAAGAAGAACTCCCGTCCGCTTTTTCCACCCATTTTTCCGACAAAATCCAAACTCTGCGCAACACACTCGACACTCTGCCTTCTCCGCCTCGCCCTCCCGACACCCCCTTTCCCGGCACCCCCCTCTCGTCCTTCCGGCCCAGGACGAAGTCCTCAAGACCATAAAGTCCATGCCTCTCAAAACCTGCGAACTAGACCATCTCCCAGCTTCTCTCTACCGGGACGGCCTTCCAAAACTTCTGCCATTCATTACCGACATCATCAACACATCTCTAGAGAACGGCTCTGTCCCTGACATCTTCAAGTCCGCCATCGTCCGTCCTCTCCTCAAAAAACACAACCTCGACCCAAACGAACTCAAAAGCTATCGCCCAGTCTCCAATCTCTCTTTCCTGTCCAAACTTCTTGAGAAGGTCGTTCTCAACCAGCTCAACCTCCACCTCGCCTACAACAACCTCCTCAGTCCCTTCCAGTCTGCCTATCGCAAACATCACAGCACTGAAACAGCCCTTCTACATATCTTAAACGAGCTGCTTCTCTCCACCGACTCGGGCAACATCTCCCTTCTTACGCTACTCGACCTCTCTGCCGCCTTCGACACTATAGACCAATCTATCCTCCTCCACCGCTTTCACCACTCCTCTGACCACATCACTGACTCTGCTCACTCCTGGTTTCTCTCCTACCTCTCCGACAGACAGCAGTCCGTCACCATCGACGGCGTCTCCTCCAACCCAGTCACGCTCTCCTGCGGAGTTCCACAGGGGTCCGTCCTGGGCCCGGTCCTTTTCACACTCTACACCTCTCCCCTGTCCAACATCATCCAGTCTCACCACATACACCACCACCTCTACGCTGACGACTCACAACTACTAGACAAAGACAAACTCGACAACACTCAGTCACTACTGACTCGCACGGCCGACTGCTACGAAGACGTGAAAAACTGGATGACAGCAAACAAGTTTAAACTGAATGACGACAAAACGGAAACCATGCTGGTAGGCACTCGCCAGAAACTTTCCCAGCTCCCTCCCTCCCTCCACCTTCAACTCGACAGCACCCTCATCTCCCTCTCTGACTCGGCCAAAAACCTCGGCGTTATCCTCGATTCCTCTCTTTCCATGACCAGCTTCGTCTCCGCCACGGCCCAGGCATGCTACTTCCACCCCCGCCGCATCAGTCAGATCAGAAAATACCTCACTACCGAAGCTGCCACCAAACTTGCTGTCTCTCTATCCTATCTCGCATCGACTACTGCAACTCTCTCCTTTCCGGCCTCCCTCACTCCACCACTTTCACTCTTCAGCGCGTCCAGAACAATGCTGCCCGCCTCGTCCTCAGAAAGAAAAAATCCGACCACATACTCCCCTGCTCAAACTCCTTCACTGGCTTCCCATCCCCCAACGCATCCAATACAAGATTCTGTCTCTCTGCTACAAGTCCCTGAACAACTGGGCTCCCGCCTATCTCTCAAACTTACTTCACCCCTACACTCCTCCCCGCTCCCTCCGCTCCGCCTCCGACCCTCTCCGCCTCCACATCCCCCGCACCAAACTCAGCACTTTCGGTCCCCGCTCCTTCTCAGTATACGGTCCATCCACCTGGAACACTCTCCCACTCTCTCTCTCCGTCAGAAACACTCTCTCTTCTCCTTCCAGTCCGCCCTCAAAACTCACATCTTTCAACAGTTCTAGCACTATACCACCACACTCCCCACCCTAAGCAGACTGTCGTAATGTATTTCACTATTTGTGGTACGTGAGTCGTTGTCTAAAGCGTGCGCATGCGTGCGCGAGTTGTGAGTGCGCGCTTAGAGTTATAATTATTATAAGATAAGCGCATTATAAATACCGTAATTATTATTTTATTATTATGACGTACTTGGCAAGAGCAAACAGTGGAGCATCCATTGCAATCACCGGGATTTGTCCATTGTTCAGAAATTCTGTCGAATGACGCACAATGTCCATGCCGTGTTTGACCATTGCAGCTGTAGCTGCCTTTTCATAGAAGAAAGGCAACAGTTGGGACAGCAGGTGCTTTCTCCTCGAAAGACGTCTCATCTTGCTGAGATGCATGATAAGCTGACCAAGACACGCAGTCCCCCTTGTCCAGCTTGTCTTTCTCAATCAGATCCAGAGCCGTTTTTAGCCATAGTTTCTCCTTCTCCATGGCTGCCTCCATATTTGTCACGACAGTCTGACTGAGGTTCTTCTTTGGAACTTCAAATGCAGATTCCTTTAGGGATACAGCTGGCACAACACTGAAATTGTCGGACAAAGAGAAATCCTTTTTTTCACTCAGTGGAAGAAGAGTGATGGCCTCTCTTTCCTGTCCTTTGTTGGAGGAAGTGGGCGACTATAAGAGGCTTATCGCAGTTCCGTGAAATGAACCTTTGGCTGTAGTGCTTGAAGGATTGACAACGCCTTCTCTTTGCGCTTTCTGGCAAACTGCGGAAGCTAGTTGATTCTCAAGCTGAAGAATCCGGGAATAGCTGACGCTGAGGCCCAAATCATGCAAACGAGTGATAGCTTTTTTGGACCGCGTCAGTGCGTGTTCATTCAATCCTATGTACAATGGCAATGGGGGCTCAGAGGTCAAAGAATGTCGCTGTTTTGACGCACTCTTAGCCTTAGCTGTTTTTGTACAGTTGAAGATTACTGTCTGACATATTGTAAGTGAAGCCTGTGATTCTTGACTTTCTTGAGTTTTCAAAGTTGGTCCTTTCAACATCATTGAGACAAGCATTTTCAGTGTTGTTGGTATTGAGTCTTCTTGGCAATTTGGTGGAAAGGTTGCATCAAAATGAAATCCTTCAGACTTGAAAATGTCCTCTCTGATGATTTTGGCAGCTTTTCCCAAAATGAAAGCATCTCCTTCATAATCAGTGAAAGCTTGTTTCAGCATTTGCCTCATTCCTTGATCAAAAATTAGCACAACGTTTTTTCCATCATTTGTTCTTGTGCTTTGGGAAAGAAGTAGAGAATTGTTCTTTGAAGTGCACTTTGGTGACTTCTTTCTGAATTCCAAGTGCAGCAAGACGTGCTTCATATATGTGCCGCAACTCAGAAAACCTGAAACAGAAAGTCCCATCTTCTACTGAAGTCTCTATGTAGCTTGTCAGCTCAATAAAAGCCCGAGCTTCTTTTCTTTTTTTCCACTTGACTCCCATTAGAATCGTTTTGTTTTCTTTGAACCGTCAAGAAAGTGCGATGGCGGTTCCGGAACTCAGTGAGACATTTCAAATGGTACATGCCATCTACAGCTATTACGTCTCCAGTAGCAATTTTTGATAGTACTACTGTATCCTGTAGATCAGTTGCCATTCGTCTGATGTTCTGGTCAGCACCCATTGTCATAAATTCATGGAGCTGGCCGTCAGACTTTGAACAAAAAAATACAACTGTTTTTTTTGTCACTGAATGACGAACCTTCTGTCGCTTTTCTTGCACACCTTCACCAGATGGTCCTGCTTCTTCAAAGTCTCTTTTTCTTTTTGCTCGTTCTAACTTACATTTGCTGAACTTTCCATAACACGTTCTGTGCCACTGAGCCTTTTTATTGACCAAGTCGTCCGCTGTGATGCTTTCATCAAAGTGAAGACTCACAGGTAGCATGCGCAGTCCCTGAAATTCACTGACGATATTCAAAAAGTTTTATATAGCTGCGACTTGTCTTGACTCCCATGGGCCTTCAAGGGGCAGTTCAACTTCTCACTAGTTGTTTGTTGGCAAATCAAACAGGCTTGCCAATCCATACTTCATCCACTATAGGTCAATCCTGGAAAAAGCTAAAAAAAATACCCACATTTTTATAACAAATAAACAATTATGGGACCATACAAAAGTATAATTCTTTGTTTCTTTTAGTCCATTGGCTTCTAGGATGACTCATTTAAAATAATTAATCTATCCGAAGAGTATTTTCCATTTAATTAATGTTGGTTGTCAAAGACACAACCACAACAAATAATTTGTTTGCGTTCGCCACGCTTTGCGAATTAAATAGTCTGTTTCTCGGAACCAATTGCTGTGCTACCTTGGAACATATCAAAATCTGTAAGCATAAAGCATGTAGATCATCTGGAAAAATTATGGTACTTTTGTCATCTCTGTCCCCATCTCATCAAATAACGGGTCTTACAGCCCTCACTAAACCGGGCAAGAAAGAGGATGCGAGAGGAGGGTGAGGGGGGAGGGGAAAGGGGGAGGAAGGAGAGTAGGAAAAGATGAGAAAGAGCGAGGGGGAGGGTGAAGGGGAGGAGAAAGGGGGAGGAGGGGACGAGGAGGAAAAAGCAGGCGGAGGAGGAGGGGGTGAGGGGAGGGAGGGGGAGGAGGGTGGGGGAGGAGGCGGCCGAGGAGAGCAGGGAGCGGTAGGCGAGGAAGACAGGAGAAGAAATGGGAGAAGAAGGAAGGGATGGGGAGAAGACGGGGAGGCGGAAGGGGTGGAAGGACATAGGAAAAGGGGAAGACGTGTGTGGTTGTGGGTGTGGTGGTGAGTCGTGCCTTCTGCTAATTCCACCCCTGCGGCCTCTCTTTCGCGACCGGATGCCACGTAAGGGATTTGCAACACTGTCGGCGGCACCGGCCGCGCAGTAGGTGGCGTGGCGACGTAGAGATAGCAGTTGTTGGCGTGTGTATCTGATGAGCATGATTGTTTGTGAGGACAGGAAAGAGAAAGACGGGACAAGGGTGCAGTAAGGTGTGTGTGAGTGTGTGTGTGTGTGTGTGTGTGTGTGTGTCTGTGTGTGCGTGTGTGTGTGTGTGTGTGCGTGTGTGTGTGTGTGTGTGTGTGTGTGTGTGCGTGTGTGTGCGTGCGTGTGTGTGTGTGTGTATGTGTGTGTGTGTGTGTGTGTGTGTGTGTGTGTGTGTGTGTGTGTGTGTGAGAGAGAGTGTGGTAGGGGAGCAACGCTGATAATACGCAAAAACCAACACTGAAAGGGCAGAAGGGATACAGGGGAAGAAAATTACAAGCGGACAAACACGGTCGGTCAGCGGCGAGATCACAAGGGGGGAGGCCGGGCGAGATGTCGACGGGAAATAACAAAATGAAAGAAGAAATGTTTTAACAAATAAAAAACGTAACCTCTGCAAACTCTAAATATGTCTCAGAACCCCCCCCCCTCTCACACCCCCCCCCCACCCACCCCACCGCCCCCCCCAAAAAAAAAAAAAAAAAATAAAATAAAATTTAGAAACACGCGTAGAGAGAACGGTTACTGACAACACTGCTATAGTACAATTTTAAAGAAAATCCCAAAAAGAAAAGCACCAAGAAAGAATAATTACAACACAGCTTATTTGTAATTGTTGTTTTTAAGCGCGTTTCATTCTATGTTATAAATTTATGCTCGCCTGATAGTCACTGTTTTGGTCTGGATTTCTTTTGTATGACACAGTTTGGAAAACTGGGCGGGGGAGGGGGGGGGGAAGGCTGGCGGGCCCCCCGTCGAGACACCCCTGGATCCGCCCCTGGTTACTCTTTTGACGATTTACATATCTCTGCAGAAATTGCGTAAGCTGCTAGACTACAAGGCACCCTTTGAACAAATAAAAGTACTTCCCAAAGTTTCAAGCTTGTACGTACACAAAAATCGGAGATTCTCTTGCTTACGCCGCACGCACGCACGCACGCACGCACACACAAACACGGCGCTTCGCGCCAAAAGGATGTTCAGCAGCGAGGTTAACGTAACTAGACATGACGTAATTTTTCTCTGGTTACTTTAGTTGTCATATTTTTAGATCTGTACGCCTATGTCGTCATGGGCATGCTAAATTCGCCCCACCGCGACTCATCCTAAAAAGTCTCTTCTATAAATAGACTTAAAAAGGGTAGGAGGGAATGCCGTTAGCAAGCGTTAGTCCAATGTTCTAAAAATCAAAAGTAACAATGAAAATCTTATGAGATTTTCTTTTACGGAAATATTTTTCACCAAATAATAAATATCAGTAAAGGCAAAGCCCTTATGGCTCACGTGTATGACCGATTTACATATGCGTGAGTTGTGACAATAAGTAAAGGGCTGGCTTCTGCACCAGGAAAATCCATGTTTTCTCAGAATTTGTCAACCCACGTGACCCTTGACCGTCGCGATAAGTCAACTAGATTAGTATGCACAGGAAGATCTTATCATCAGCTACCTTTGTGCCAAATTTGATTGAAAAGTTTGCAAAAATCTGGAAAATAACTAGTTTACCATCATGTATCTCTGTGCCAAGTTTGGGTTTGACGTTTGTAGCAGTATTTGAGAAACAACAACAATAAACAAACCTTTTGTCAAAATATAGCTTTATTTTAAAAAAAAAACCTATTTCCTGATACCCTGTGACCTTGACCGTTACGAGAGGTCACTCAAATTGGTAAATTTAGAAAGTATCCTCGGGCCAAGTTTGAAGACTGTGGCTTGAATAGTATCCGAGACTATGCCAACGTTATAGTTTACCACGGACGACGGACGACGGACGACTCGGTGGCCAGACTAGAGCGACCAGTATTATTCAAGTATACTCCAAGATCATGTGACATGGATTGCTTTTCAGTTCATGTCTGCACATTTCGGCGCCACTGGGAGTGTGATAGGGTACAAGCATATTAGACTGAAGTCTTCTGTTTGCTGATTTTTGCCGAAATATTTTTTTGATACACTTACAAAACCTCGAAAACGCGACGGCCGACGTTGGTGTGCTCAGTTGTAAATACCAAGAGCTGATTGGTTAAAGTCATCATGTAGTACATTTTAGCTTCGCACTGTCATGGGTTGATTTCGCTCGTTATCGACGTTCGCATGCTGCTGACTGGAGGCTTTTCCAATTGGAATTATTTCACCATAAAAGTCCAGTCAGCCACTGCGACTGCAAGAGCCCATGGCAAAATATGCTTCACAAAGATGTAGCGGGCAGGCGGTGGTGTCACACTCACCTTAACTCTTTCGCTGCCAGTAATTACGAATCTGGCGTCTGAAAGTTCTGCATATTGACCGACACTCGCGTGAAGAAACACATGTCTAAACATAGGCAAAAAGACATAGGACTAACAAGAGACATGAATCTTCAAATTTGCTTACTTGATAAGCACTTCTGATTTCGCCAATCGTAAACAAACTCATCGATGCACTGGCACACCTGTTTTCCTTTCTCATCAGTTCCGCACTCTCCTTTAAAAGAGAGGTCGCTACAAATTGTTTTGACAGCGGTTGGGTTACATGCAATGTCTGTCATGCTGATTGATTCTCGGCATTCTTTTTCCATGGCGTATTTTAGTACTTGACATTTGCATACACTTACTGGACTCGGCAGCCTACATGAACCAGACAGATGGAGTTCTTTTGTCTTTGGATGGGACTTACAGTCGTCGTCTTTAATGCAGGTTACGTTAGAGAGTTGCAGTTGTCGTGTATCCCTGAAAATCGTACACAGCAAAAGACCTAAGGCCACTATCACTGACATTTCAGGGCCAAGCTGTCGGTTCCGGGCAAGAGAAAGGTTTGGTCTTATAATGTGATGTCAAAACCTTAGTGTAATCATCGTGTCTGAAAGTGCGTCATGATTATAACATCATTGTATAGATTATGACATCATCACATATACACTAAGCGCAATAAAATCATTGATGCAGATGTGAATATGTCAGCACATAATTATAGACGCTGTCACAAGGGCCTGCTACATGCATCTTAGATCACTCGGCATATGGCAAAATTCGACCATGTTTAAACCAAAGTGCTGCAAACACGATTGCAGTGACACTCACACTAACCAGACTGGATTACTGTAATTCCGCTCTCTGGGGCCTGCCATCCACGTCATAGAAGAGGTTTCAAAAAACTCAAAAGACCTCTGCGATAATAATATAGTCACAAGATCTAGAGTCAGTCTGTGAACACATCACGCCGGTCTTCAAGTCCCTGCACTCGCAAGGTCGGTGTTTTAGCTCATCACAATGTGTTCTAGCCCACAAAGTGCGTTTCCCACAGAGTTTTGAATTTGTTATTACACCGTTAGGAACATGTCGTATTCTACACTGACTTCAATTAAAAACGCGAAAAGTGTCTGTAAGTGTACCCCCAAACAAAAAGCCACCCTGACAGCAAAACAATTTTTTAAAATTTGTTGCTTACTTCAGATGTTCAACCTACTGTCTGAGCTACCTTCACACAAAAATTGGATGAGTTATCGCCCATGGCTACCTTGAAGGACACAGGGTTTCATTAGTAGTGAAAATAAGCAAAACTGGACACACTCTGTGAAGCAAGTTTCCTGTGATATGTTTTAAGACACAAGTTGTGTGGATTGCTTATGACGTTATTGACTACCTCAAACGAAATTTGACTCGAAAAATTCATTAGAGAACCAGAACTTCCGGTGCACATCATTTTCTTAATAAATCTTATTTGATTTAATGTGAATTACTTTCAAACCATTTTTATGCTCCTGTGACTGACACAGAGATAAAGAACACACCCATATCCATTTGATCAGGTAAATATGGCCGCTAACCTAAAAATAAAGAAAAATTTTGATTTTCATATTTGTAGGTCATGTTGATTATTTAGGTGCCTTTGACAAACGAAAAGTAGACCAAGACCAAACAGGCCGGATTTTCATGCACACGGACCCTAGTGACACTGCACACTGGTTGGCTTTCAGCTGTGTCCTCTGCAGCGCGCTCCCCATTTCACTTTCAATATCATGTGATGGTAGTGTCATTGCTGACGTCATAAGTCATCGATGTGCGATTTTTAAGACTAAACATTCTATTTGCACACGACATAAAACACTCTTAATAACTATTTTCTAATAAATGACGTCAAAATAACCCGGATTAAAGCATATTTACGAAGAAAAGCGCTATGGTGAAAAAATCGCGTTTCTTTTGTTGATATATTACTCACTGCAAAATTAATTGATTTACCAGACTGGCTAGTAGACGACACATACACCCAAACCACGTGTTACAAGTGGGTCCGTAGGTGATGTCTCACGCTAGCATATGACAGAGACAGCAGAAGTATGAAGATTGCACAAATCAATTCACTTTATCTGCTAAGAAGTACCCAACGGAGAAAGAAACACGCTTAGAAAAAACGGTACAACACAATTTATTAATATTTCGGGTAAATACCCTTTGTCAAAATAGACAAACAAACAGAGACATTATTTGCTACTTATCTTCAGATGCAGAAGGAATGTGGCAACTCTATTTGTGCTATTTGTGCTATTTGACTGTCGGCAGCGCGTTATGTCGCGATGATTCCTACAGGAATCATCGCGACATAACGCGCTACCGACAGCAAAAGGGTTAACGAAGAAAGGGAAAAAAATCAGACCCCCGTTTTGGACACGGCTCGGATACCCCTCATTTTGACAGTTGTTCACTAAACGTCTTTGGCGTAGATTACATTAAAGGCGCTGCTTTATGTTTTCTGCACCGCAACTCAGATCCGAACATGGATACGCTTCAAAGAAAATGATTCACAGAGCAATAAAATAGCACGCGCTTCATACAGGTTGCAATGTATTCCCCAAAAAGTTTATTTTTTTCGCATTTGTGTGTCTAACTTACGTACCAATTAACGCGCCTTTTTGAAACACTTTTGACAAATAGAGGATGGATGCCGAATTCGATTCCTTTATAAAAGATTGTCAGAGTTTAATTGGAAAGGCAAAATTAACGATTTTTTCCTAAAAAAAACCGACTTGGACACTAAAACGACTCGGACCCCTGCAGGAAAATTTGCCTATTATGACTGAAGAAACGGATCGGTCCCCTTTTAAAACTTCTCACAAATGGGGCAGTTCTTGGCTTCCGTTTTCGCTTGAATGCATTGGAGATGATCCAGTAAGCGCAATTATCCCTCCTAATATATATCTAGCTAAAGTGGAGAAAAAATGTGTTTGTTTACAAAGCTATATTTCAATAGTGTGTGAGAAACAAGAACCTTTGTTTTTATCCCTACGTCACACGACCAATCCCTTTAGTGCAAACTGTACCACATGACCGGGCTACAAAAACCCTAGTAGCGACAAATGGCGGACTTCTTGTAGCCCTCTCTATGACGCACCTTGGATGCGTGTTTTGTTCTATAAATGATCACCAAAACGTTCTAAAGTAAAAGTTGCTTAGTGTTGTTTGAAACAACAAGCACACTCAGTACTGGAGATGGCAACATCATGAAATATTTTAAATTATGTCATCAGTCTGTTATGTATAAATGTATATTCCTTTGACGTCATTCATGTCTGGCATGATCCAGGTCGGAAGATGTCTTCTTGATTTCTTTTAGGAAAATAGCGGAGGAATGAAAACAAATACGTTATTGGTAGCAAGGGCTTGCTGCATGGACCCTTGTATGCCTGAGGGAGGTCAAAGTAACCATTGTACCCCGAAGAAGCCCGAGGGAGGTCAAAGGAACCATTGTACCCCGAAGAAGCCTGAGGGAGGTCAAAGGAACCTTTGTACTCCGAAGGCCTTCGGCCTTCGGGGTACAATGGTTCCGTTGACCTCCCTCAGGCCCACAAGGGTCCGTGTAGCAAACCCTTTCTATCAATAACTTATAATCATGCACCCCTCCCCACCTGTACACTTGCACTTTGAGACTTCTCATACACACACAAAGACATCTGCACTCACGCACAAATGGTGCTCTTAACATTTTGAGCATGAGTTTACTCGATGATATGTAACCCAGACGTTCCTCATATAGCCCCTAGCAGTAATTGAATTGATGTTTCTAAGGTCGATAATGCCTACAAAGATGCGCTTTAGCTTAGAGACCATCCAAACTAAAGCATATTTACAGTAATCAGACAATCACCCAAGGAAAGTAATTCCAATGCAGAATCGTAATCAGAGGAGAGGTCACAGCTCTAGAACTTGGAAATTCAGATGTGTATTGATCTGTTGACATGGTGAAATGCATGGATTTATCTATTTTGGACATGGAAAACATCATGGTATCGGTAACTGCATGTTGCCCTCAAATGAAAGAGACAGCAAAAGTATGGAAGAGTAGGCAGAACGTTATTTTAAGACCGTTTCTAATGCGAAATACAGGCAATCAGTAGTCATTCATATTCAAAGCATTTGACCTTCAAAAAAGGTTGCAATGCGGGTGCAATTTCAAACTGTGGGTCTGCACCTATGTCTCTTATTTTAGAGACATACCTGACCTTAGTCCAATGAGATTCGTACATTTTCCAAGGTACTCTGACACTTTACATCAGTGTCTCGACCTTCGGTGTGCAAACTACACAGATGCTAAAAGACAGACCCTGAAAAACGACAGTGACCTGTTTGCATGTCACGGCAGCTACAACAGTAGAAGGAGGAGAAAACATTTTTAGTCTTTCCTGACCATCATAGTCAAAGGACCTCTTTCCCATTAATATTACTGACTGTACTAGTAATGATGATGTTCCAAACGAAATGGCATCACCGGTTTCTCTGAAATGAAAAAGAAGACTGAATAGTAAAATGCAGGAAGTAAAGGGGTGTTTTCAAAGAATTATATTTACTACAAGAATGTCACGCCAAAGAAATTTATACAAGAATATGACGTCATTTTGCTTTTAAGGGATGTAAATCTTTTCGCACTTATTTGTCTAAAACTGCTTACGCCAAACGCAATGCTGCCCAAAAATTGCATATGAAAGTCACATGTACTGAATACTCTTGCAAGACAATGCCGGGCCAGTGACAGTCTGTATCGACACTGTCACTGAGAGTGCCCTTTGTTAGACTACTATGTCTGCGTCTGAAAGTAACTGTTTTCTCTCTCTCTCTCTCTCTCTCTCTCTCTCTCTCTCTCTCTCTCTCTCTCTCTCTCTCTCTCTCTCTCTCTCTCTCTCTCTCTCTCTGTATGGTACAGATTGTTTCTTGGTGTTCTTGATAAACATGCTCCTTTCAGAGAGAAACGAGTGAAAAATCCCCAACTTCCCGCGTGGTTGAACAACGAAATCAAGGATGACATGCAGCTCCGAGATGATCCTAAAAGGAGCAATAATTTTGTAGCTTACCGACAACAAAGAAACCTTATAAAATATTTAGTTAGAAATGCTCAGAGGTCTCACTTTCACCATCTCATGAACGGCAAAAAAGATATCGTTTCTGTTTGGCGTGCAATAAACGCCCTTACGAGGTCCAGAAATACGCTCAGTGCACTAAAATATCAGCTGATACGTTTAATCAGCATTTTCTCTCTACCGCCACTACACTGCTACAGAATCTTACGTCGCCCGGTCAACCGTCTGATGTTTCAGAATAGCTAAAATGGTTTTGTGCTGAAAGATTAACACCTAATACGTCTTGCAACATTCCGCTCTTAACAGTTTATGAAGTGGGAAAATCCATTTCTTCACTTAAAGAGTAAACGTACATCTGGCCATGATGGAATTAGCAGCACTGTTCTTAAAATGTCTCTTCCATACGTCGTCGAGTCGCTAACATACTTCTACAACCTTTGCATACAACATGGACAATTTCCGTCTGGTCTGAAAACGGCAAAGGTAATACCGCTACCTAAAACAAAAGATTTAAATGACCCCAAACCATTTCAGACCCATTTCTCTGTTGACAACTCTGTCAAAACCGATTGAAAGACATATCCACACACATTTACAACATTTCTTAGATAAATACAAACTCGTTCATCCACTACAGTCTGTTTTTCGTAGGAGACATTCTTGTCACACAGCTTTGGTTCACCTGGTTGACAGATGGTTAATTGCTATGAATAATGGGCAAATGACTGGAGCGGTATTTTTGGACTTTTCTAACGCTTTTGATCGTGTCAACCGTGATCTTTTAATTTAAAAGCGTGCTGCCTATCAGCTGAGTGAGTGATAGAGCACGGAGTACCACTTGGATCCGTCCTCGGTGCATTATTATTTTCAGTTTTTATAAGCGATCTTCCCTTACATATATCCGACCCCCGTTTAATCTGTAGTCCCTTTGCTGATGATGAAACTCTTGACGTGTCATCGTCGGATGCATCCTGTATAACCCAGTCCCCACAAAGCGGCCTGAATGATGTTTCCACATGGTGTCAAAACAATTATATGATTCCGAATCCTACTAAGACCAAATGTATGTTAATTACTACTAGACAAAAGCATCAGCTGAACCCGACTCCCCTACAGCTCTATTTGAATGGTCAGCCTGTTGCTCAAGTCAAGGAACAGCGTGTGCTTGGAATCATCATTGATGACAAACTGTGTTGGCAAAGCCATATTACCAAAGTGTGTAAAACAATATAAAAAACTTATTCTTACTGTCAAAATTAAGATCTTTTACTAACGAACCAACAAGGAAACTTTTTTTTTTACTGTGCCCTTATTCAGACACATTTGGATTACGCCTCCTCAGTTTGGGATGGGAGCAGTGATGCTAATCTCAAAAGGATGAATTCGCTTCACAGGCGGGCAATCAAATTAATCGTTGACAGACCCATGCAAGTCATTAGTACTGATTACAAGTTCAAGCTGCTGGATATCCTACCACTTGACAAGCACTTAATTTATAATAAGTTGGTACTCATGCGCAAAATCACCCTCTCAGACTCACCAGCCTATCTCTCTAATTTGTTCGCGCTTGCCCACAGAGCTAGTCGAACATCAGGGAACAATCTGGTAGTACCAAGGACCCGCTTAGATATTTGCAAGACGTCCCTCTCATACTCTGGTGCAAAATTATGGAACACAGTTCTTGCAGACATTAAAGCAGCACCTTCTTTACGAACGTTCAAGAACCAACTGCATAAATTTTTAAGAACATGTGAAAATATTGTTCATATTTTTTTTCTTCTCACATACCGTCATTGACTGCAGAAACATTTCCTTAGTCATATTCATGTATCTAATGCTTTAGACTTGCTGATGTGTTCTTTGTCATTTCTTTTGCAGCAGCATAACATCATAATTAAAAAAAATGTTTAATGTTCGATGTTTTGCTTGGTGTTAGTGTGTGTGTGTGTGTGTGTGTGTGTGTGTGTGTGTGTGTGTGTGTGTGTGTGTGTGTGTGTGCGGATTGGTATATATTAGTGTGAATGTGTGTGCGTGTGCGTGTATGTGTGGTGTGTGTGTGTGTATTTGTGTGTGTGTGTGTGTGTGTTGTGTAATGTGAGCATTGATTATTTGAAATGGAATTATTGTTGCCTGTACTTTTCATTATTATGTATACTTTTATATATAAAATTATGTGTTTGTGTGTTTACGTGCATGCTATAGCTTAGCAAGGACATGACTGAAAAAAGGTCATTAAAGGTACCTAATCATTTATCCTTGAAAAATAAAGTTTCATTTCATTTCATTTCTCTCTCTCTCTCTCTCTCTCTCTCTCTCTCTCTCTCTCTCTCTCTCTCTCTCTCTCTATATCTCTCTATCTCTATATATCTATATCTCACACGCACGCACGCAGCACACACACACACACACACACACACGCACGCACGCACGCACACACACAGACACACACACACACACACACACACACACACACACACACACACACACACACACACACACACACACACACACACACACACACACACACACACACACACACACACACACAGAGTTTCGTTTTGCATGGCACAACGCCATTAGCAGCACTGCGATTTTTGGTTATAAGGGTTTCCCACCAAAGCCAGCTTATGGTCTGTTGTAGCCGTATATGCGGAAAGTGTCCTTAGGTGTTTTGATCATTATGTATGATCATTTCAAAATTGAGAGGAGACCGTTGTGTGGTTTACAGAATCTACTGTTCTGGCTTCAAAATATGAACAGCTTTCCTGGTGAAACTTCTCTCAATCAGTTTCGATTTCTAGTTAAATATTAGATAAACATCTTTAGGTTAACCCATGTCTTGGCTTGACTTCGCGAACGAAGATTTTTATAGGAGTTGCCCACGACGTCTGCAGGCTTGTTCGTGGCTGCGGAGGCCAATCCGGGACAGGCAGGTTCGACCGCAGTGGCTGCAGGGGGAGGTATGGCCAGGGTTCTGAGTTGCGGCATCTCTGTTTTTTTCTCCTGAGCCGCTTGTCCTTAAGGCTAGCTCTGCGAGAGTCCTCAAAGGAGACAGCCGCCTTGTAAATGGTGGAGCGCCAGGTGTCACGGTCCACAGCAAGCGAAGACCACTGGTGGTGGTCGATTTGGCAGGCACTAAGTGACTTCTTGAGACAGTCTTTGTATCTCTTCTTTGGTGCCCCTCTGTCACGGTGTCCAGTAGCAAGCTCGCCGAACAGGGTGATCTTTGGTAGGCGATGATCCTCCATCCTGGAGACATGCCCCGCCCAGCGGAGCTGTGTCCGCAGCAGCAAAGCCTCGATGCTCATAGTTTCAGCCTGTTCAAGGACCTCGACGTTGGTGACATAGTCACTCCAGTGAATGCCCAGGATGGTGCGCAGGCAGCGCTGGTGGAAGCGTTCGAGGAGTCGTAGTTGGCTGCGGTAGAGGGCCCAGGACTCGGAACCATACAGCAGGGTGGTGAGGACCACAGCTCTGTACACGCTGATCTTGGTGCCTGTTTTCAGCTGTTGATTGTGCCACACCCGCTTGAAAAGTCGCCCGAAAGCGCTGTTCGCTTTTGCCAGCCTGCTGTCAAGCTCCTTGTCCAGCTTGGCGTCCGACGTGATAATGCAGCCAAGGTAAGTAAACTGGTGCACTGACTTTAGTTCAGACTCGCCAATGGTGATGTGAGGAGGACGATACACTGTCTTGGGTGCCGGCTGATGGAGGACCTCTGTCTTTTTCAGACTGACCTCGAGTCCAAAGAGCTGGGCAGCGTCTGCGAAGCAGGACGTGATGCGCTGCAGGGCTCTCTCTGTGTGTGCAACGAGGGCAGCGTCATCAGCAAAAAGCAGCTCACGAATCAGTTGGTCTAGGGTTTTCGTGTGGGCCTGCAGTCGTCTGAGGTTGAACAGGCTGCCATCGAGACGATACCTGATGTACACTGCATCGTCATCATCGAGGTCCACTGTGGCCTGCTTCAACATCATGCTAAAAAAGATGGTGAAGAGGGTCGGTGCCAGCACGCAGCCCTGCTTTACGCCGTTGAGAATAGGGAATGGTTCTGAGAGTTCATTGTTGAGTCTGACCTTGCTGGTCCTCGTGTAGCTGGACAATCATGCTGAGGAACTTTGGGGGACAGCCAAGTCGCTCCAGGATCTGCCACATGCCTTGCCTGCTCACAGTGTCGAACGCTTTTGTTAGGTCGACAAACGTTACGTACAGCCCTTTGTTCTGCTCGCGGCACTTCTCCTGAAGCTGTCTCAGCACAAAGACCATATCGGTGGTGCTCCTGTTTGCTCTGAAGCCACACTGGCCCTCTGGGAGGTGGTCTTCAGCGATGGCAGGTACCAGCCGATTCAGGAGCAGCCTTGCAAGAATTTTCCCAGCAATGGACAGCAGGGTAATTCCCCGATAGTTGGGGAGCAGTCAGACTTCTCGCCTTTGTTCTTGTACAGGGTGATAACGACAGCATCACGGAGATCCTTTGGTAGTGTTCCTTCCTCCCAGCAGCAGAGAAAGAGGTCATGGAGCTTGTTGTGCAGTGCTGTGCCTCCATGTTTCCAGATCTCTGGCGGTATTCCATCAATGCCTGCTGCTTTGCCACTCTTGAGCTGGTGGATGGCTGTGAGGGTCTCTTCAGCGGTGGGCGGTTCGTCCAATTCAACCTTTACTGGGAGTTGTGGGATTTGTAGGACGACTGCTTCTTGAACAGTGCGCTCAGCGCTGAAGAGGCTCTGAAAGTACTCCGACCAGCGGTTCAAGACGGAGGTATTATCTGTGAGGAGTGCCTGGCCATTCGCGCTTCGCAGGGGACTTTGTACCAGGTGCCTGGGGCCATACACTGCTTTCAGTGCTTCGTAGAAGCCCCTGTAGTTAAATATTAGATGAACATCTTTAGGTTAACCCATGTAACAATAAGTTGAAACACAGAGTTACCACAGAGAATAGTGTTTCAGCAACATCAGCTGACACTAATGGTTATTGACCCCCAAAGCTAGACTGAAGATGTGCAACTGTCTTATTTAGCACTCAGCACACACGCATACACACATACGCACGCACGCACGCACACACACACCATCACACACACACACACACACACACACACACACACACACACACACACACACACACACACACACACACACACACACACACACACACACACACACATACACTGTTTGTTGAATTGCTGATTCGTGCCCGAACTTTGTGAAAGTGTCTTAATCCGTAAAACACGTTATCCGAACTTTAGCTAAAAGCAACTTGATCTCATCAATAGATGCTGTGTTTTATTTAGTGCTGGAAGGAAAGGCCGGACAAACTATAATAATAGTATAGTGTGACGGTCTTTGTTTTTGCCAAACGGCATGCCACGAGTCCAACACAAATTCACACATATATGCGAGGCCCCAAGCGCCATACCTTGCTTAACCCTGAATGAGTTTTTTTTTGTTTTGGTTTGTTTGTTTGTTTTTTTTATTCGTTTTTGGGTCACGTGCGAAGCAAAAGTGTGTCTATGTTCCGGGCCGGTGGTCATCCGTCCGTTGTCCGTCGTCTGTCGTACGTCCACCGTCATCTGTGGTAAACTTTAATGTTGGCATTTTCTTGGAGACTATCAAGCCACAATCTTCAAACATGGACCAAGGATATTTTGTGGCAAGACGTTTCTAAACATACCAATTTGAGTGACCTCTTACAAAGGTCAAGGGCACAGGAGATCAGGAAATAGGTTTAAAAAAGCCATATTTGACCAAATTGATTTTTTTCTCAAATACTATTTATAACTGCAAACCCAAAATTGATACAAGGATACCGGATGATAAGATCTTTCTATGCATACTAATTTGATTGACCCCTCCCCCCTTCGGAAAGGCCAAGGGTCGCAGGAGATCAGGAAATAGTAAAAATAAAGAGGCATATATTGATGTTTTCTTTTTATCAAATACTATTCACAACTTCAAAACCAAACTTGGTACAGAGATAGCTGATGGTAAGACCTATCTATACATACTAATTTGGATGACCCCTTGGAAAGATCAAGGGTCACAAGAGGTGGGCAAACGTGTGTAAAATGCCAATTTTTGATATAATTGTAGTTTTATCAACATGTTTGCAAATCTTTTGATCAAATTTGGCACAGAGGTAGGTGATGATAAGACCTCATATGCATACTAATTATCTGACCCATCACAAATGGCAAGGGTCATGGGATGATAATCTTCTTGGCTTGACTTCGCGAACGAAGATTCTATAGGGCTTGCCCACGTCGTCTGCAGGCATTTTCGTGGCTGCGGAGGCCAATCCGGGACAGGCAGGTACGACCGCAGTGGCTGCAGGGGAAGGTCTGTTCAGGGTTCTGAGTTACGACAGCTCTGTTTTTTCTTCTGAGCCGCTTGTCCTTAAGGTTAGCTCTGCGAGAGTCCTCAAAGGAGACGGCTGCCTTGTGAATGGTGGAGCGCCAGGTGTCACGGTCCACAGCAAGCGAAGACCACTGGCGGTGGTCGATTTGGCAGGCACTAAGTGACTTCTTGAGACCGTCTTTGTACCTCTTCTTTGGTGCCCCTCTGTCTCGGTGTCCAGTGGCGAGCTCGCCGAACAGAGTGATCTTGGGTAGGCGATGATCCTCCATCCTGGAGACGTGCCCCGCCCAGCGAAGCTGTGTCCGCAGCAGCAAAGCCTCGATGCTCACAGTTTCCGCCTGTTCAAGGACCTCGACGTTGGTGACATAGTCACTCCAGTGAATGCTGAGGATGGTACGCAGGCAGCGCTGGTGAAAGCGTTCGAGGAGTCGTAGTTGGCTGCGGTAGAGGGCCCAGGACTCGGAACCGTACAGCAGGGTGGTGAGGACGACAGCTCTGTACACGCTGATCTTGGTGCCTTTTTTCAGCTGTTGATTGTGCCACACCCGCTTGAATAGTCGCCCGAAAGCACTGTTCGCTTTTGCCAGCCTGTTGTCCAGCTCCTTGTCCAGCTTGGCGTCTGACGTGATGATGCAGCCAAGGTAGGTAAACTGGTGTACAGACTTCAGTTCGGACTCGCCGATGGTGATGTGGGGAGGGCGATGCTCTTCCTTGGGTGCCGGCTGATGAAGGACCTCTGTCTTTTTCAGACTGACCTCAAGTCCAAAGAGCTGGGCGGCATCTGCGAAGCAGGACGTAATGCGCTGCAAGGCTCTCTCTGTGTGTGCAACGAGGGCAGCGTCATCAGCAAAGAGCAGCTCACGAACCAGTTGGTCTAGGGTTTTCATGTGGGCCTGCAGTCGTCTGAGGTTGAACAGGCTGCCATCGAGACGATACCTGATGTACACTGCGTCGTCGTTGTCGAGGTCCACTGTGGCCTGCTTCAACATCATGCTGAAGAAGATGGTGAAGAGGGTCGGTGCCAGCACGCAGCCTTGCTTCACGCCGTTGCGAATGGGGAATGGTTCTGAGAGGTCACTGTTTAGTCTGACCTGGCCTTGCTGGTCCTCGTGGAGCTGGACGATCATGTTGAGGAACTTTGGGGGACAGCCTAGTCGCTCCAGGATCTGCCACATACCTTGCCTGCTCACAGTGTCAAACGCTTTTGTTAGGTCGACAAACGTTACGTACAGCCCTTTGTTCTGCTCGCGGCACTTCTCCTGAAGCTGTCTCAGCACAAAGACCATGTCGGTGGTACTCCTGTTGGCTCTGAAGCCACACTGGCCCTCTGGGAGGTGGTCTTCAGCGATGGCAGGTACCAGCCGATTCAGGAGCAACCTTGCGAGAATTTTCCCGGCAATGGACAGCAGGGTAATTCCACGATAATTAGAGCAGGCAGACTTCTCTCCTTTGTTCTTGTACAGGGTGATGATGACTGCATCACGGAGATCCTTTGGTAGTGTTCCTTTTTCCCAGCAGCAGAGAAAGAGGTCGTGGAGCTTGTTGTGCAGTGCTGGGCCTCCATGTTTCCAGATCTCTGGCGGGATTCCGTCAATGCCTGCTGCTTTGCCACTCTTGAGCTGGTGGATGGCTGTGAGGGTCTCTTCGGCGGTGGGCGGTTCGTCCAATTCAACCTTTAGTGGAAGGTGTGGGATTTGAAGGATGACTGTTTCTTGAACAGTGCGCTCAGCGCCGAAGAGGTCCTGAAAGTATTCCGACCAGCGGTTCAAGATGGAGGTATTATCTGTGAGGAGTGCCTGTCCATCAGCGCTTCGCAGGGGACTTTGTACCAGGTGCCTAGGGCCATACACTGCTTTCAGTGCTTCGTAGAAGCCCCTGTAATCACCGTTGTCAGCGCAGAGCTGGGTCCTCTGTGCGAGTCTGGACCACCACTCGTTCTGGAGCTCTCTAAGCTTGAGCTGGAGACTGCTGCAGATGAGGCGGAAGGCAGACTTCTTCACAGGGCAGGAAGGCTGGGCTAGGTGGGCCTGGTGGGCGGCTCTTTTTTTTGCTAGAAGTTCCTGGATCTCTACGTCGTTTTCGTCAAACCAGTCTTTGTTCCTCTTTCTAGCAAAGCCCAAGACTTCCACAGAAGATTTTACAATAGCAGTTTTCAGTTGTTCCCAGAGTGTTTCAGGGGAGGAGTCTGCTGGATCAACTGTGTCTTTGAGCATGCGCTGTAAATCGGCCTGAAGGGCAGCTTTCTTGTCGTCACGCTGAAGGCTGGCAACATCAAGCTTTTTCTTGGGGGGGCCCCCTTTCTTGGGTTTCAGCTTGAGGCGGAGCCTGAGTTTGCAGCGAACAAGGCGGTGGTCAGTGTGGCACTCTGCGCTGGGCATCACTCTGGTGAGAAGGACGTCACTGCGGTCCCTCTGACGCACTAGGACATAGTCGATAAGGTGCCAGTGCTTGGAGCGAGGATGCATCCAGGTGGTCTTTCGACTGTCCTTTTGCTGGAAAGGGTCATGGGATGATAATAAATAGATCACAAATAGCCATATTTTGACAAAAATGTTTTTCTCTTAAATACTATTTTCAACTTCAAACCCAAACTGGGTACAGAGATACCTGATGGTAAGACGTATCTACGCATACTTATTTGGATGATCCCTAAGAGAGTTTCGCTGGTGCAGAAGCCAACCCTTTACTTTTTGTCACAAAGGTTACACATATGTGGATTGGTCATACATGTGAGCCATAAAGGCTCTGCCTTTCTTTGTTTGTTGCGCTTGGACAACGAGCTAATGGAAACGCGCTGTACCGCGTTACAACATTTTGGGGCGGCATCTGAGCAGCTGCAAAGACCTCCCTTTTCTCCTCCCTTTTGACAGTCAAGCCCACCCGGGTCTGCCCTGGGGCACTTGGGTGGGGTTAGGTATTTTTTAGTTCCCAGGGTCACCCTGGTCAGCCCCACAGGGTGGGTTTTTCTCTCTATTCTGGGGCATGTGTTTCTGTCTACCCTTTGTCCATTCACCTGTATTTGCCTTTTTAAAACTCTCCCTACTGTCTGCACTGCCTGTAGCTCTTGATATTGGATGTGTGTTGCTAAATGGTCTTGGCTTTATTTAGGCCCCATGTGTTAGGTTTATTTAACGTATTTGACCGGCTGGCGACATACATTCAATGTTCTGTTGTTTTTTTCACAAGCAGTGCAGGCACGTCCTGAGAAAGCCTTGTTGCTGTCGGGACGTTAAGCAATGTACAATCAATCAAACCCTTTTGACAGTCACTGCTGTTCAGTTGTATTGTTACATTTAGTTCCAGTTTAAAGTAACATGGCTTAAACATGACAGGGCATACTAGCGCACAATTTGAAGCAAGTTTGATTGAGTAGGTGGTGGTGGTGGTGGTGGTGGTGGTGGTGGTGTGTGTGTGTGTGTGTGTGTGTGTGTGTGTGTGTGTGTGTGTGTGTGTGTGTGTGTGTGTGTGTGTGTGTTGGGGGGGGGGGGGGTGCACGGTGTCGTCCATGGGCTCTGAAACTATAGGTAGCTTATTTCTTCATACGTATTTATTTTAAAACAAATTCCCAAGTGGAGGAACACGTTTGTATTTAACACTTTTTGTCACTGGCACATAAACTTTATTTCAACCCCTCCCTCCCCTCCCAAAAAAGGCATATTTTCTCAAAATTTGTCATTTTTGTGTAGGAAGGGTGTATTGAGGAATTGACTAGCATACAGACGCAACGTATTTTGCCATCACTAAAACGATGCATAAAGTTTTGAGCCCACACATCAACGTTACCTACTTTAATCCAGACCAACAATGTGATGCCAAGCGTGTAAAATGCAAAGTAATAACCAGCACAGGCAAAAAACGCGAAATCGAAGAACAAGGACCATCAGTTTACTTTCTTCTGAGCGTTTTCCGCATTTCTTCCATCTTGGTTCTTTCGCAAGACGGTTGCAGACACCGCGAGACATTACAAGACTAAAAGTGATCAGCAATATGGCGCTCACTCGTCGATGAGTGTGCGTCACCAAAGTATTAACCCCTTGCCTGCCGAGAATGTGCACTGTCCAACTGCAAGAGGCTGATACATCCTCATGAGCCTCCGCAGTTGTGAGGAACCATGCCTCTTGATGACAACACGTTCAGGGGCGGCCGGGGCTCTTTAGCATTGAATTACCCCATTCAGCCCCGACGCACTTCAGCAGGAGAAGGGTCGACCATGATAATTCAAGGGCAGTGCCAGATTAGCTTGGCGCCTGCCGGCAGGCGCCAAGCTAATCTGGCACTGCCCTTGAATTATCATGGTAGATCCATCTCCTGCAACTGGTGCAGTCATTCGAAAAAAAAAAAAAAAAAATTTGGGAAATACGGCCCTCTGGCTGAATGAGTTGACGAAGATTGCAGAACCACGCTCTGCGACCACTGGCAGGTCCTAACCTCTTTTCTGCCAGCAGCAAGTTGTGCATCTGAAATCATTGTAAACTCAACGCCCCAGCGCCCCTAGAAAATACAAAAAAAAAAAATAGAGCCAGCCGGCTAGAAGCACAGAAGCACGGAACCGCCCCCTCCCCTCCCCTCCCCCAAGCCCCAACTAGCCACCATGAGTTGACCCAAAAAATGGATACAGAGCACAGCCAGGAAGAGACATAGCTCATCAAGAGCCCCCACGTGTGGTTCTACGCTTCTCGCAGGTGCCTTTTTCTCGTTGACTCATTGGAGACGTGCCGTAAACGGATACGCGGCGAATAGCCGCGTATCCGTATATGGAAGGTCTCCAATGACGGAGTTAACGACGTTGAACATTTCCTCTGCATTGAAAGGGTCAATTCCTGACCAATTTTGTAGGCAACAAGCTGTTGTTACCAGCACACACCCCAACGGATATAATTATCTCATTGTCGTCATCGCGATAGGTTCTATTTTAGAAATAACACGAACCGACCTTTCCATGACTATTTTTCATTGGGCGCCGCGCCAGCTGTGGGAACTGGACGAATGGAATGCAGTGTACAACAGTTTATCATGGCTCGGTGCCCGCCTATGCTAGTTCTCACGGTGTCCTACTAATACGGTACGCATCTTTGGCCATCGTAGCTGGTCCATCTCTGGCGATAGCTTAAAGGGCAATGCCTGCTTAGCTTGGCGCCTCCTGTCTCCCGCGATGTGTACATTGCACTTTAAAGACGACTTTGAAAACTGAGCCAGTTTATAGATGGAATGGCTCAGGAAGTGTGGATTTAATCGGAAAAGGATTTAAAGGAAACAAAACAAGCAAAAACAGGATGTTTGTACGCAATATCACATTTTAGAATGGACTTGGCTATTATTGGTCAATCCAGTTCCCACATTGACGCTGAAATATGATAATAAAGTAGCCCTGTGTGTGTGTGTGTGTGTGTGTGTGTGTGTGTGTGTGTGTGTGTGTGTGTGTGTGTGTGTGTGTTATTAAATTGACGTGATTGGTGCTTTTTAAGTCCCTTCTATTTATAGAAGAGGCTTTTTAGGATGGGGCAAATTTAATAGCATGTACATGATGCTAAAGGCGCGCAGGCCAAATTCTCTCACAACTGAAGTAACAAGATAAAAATTGTGTCATGTGTAGTTTCGCTAACCTCGCTGTAGGACGCACTGTTCAGTGGCGCGAAGCGCAGTATGTGTGTGTGTGTGTGTGTGTGTGTGTGTGTGTGTGTGTGTGTGTGTGTGTGTGTGCCAATATTTCTGTACACACAAGCTTGAAGCTTGGAGACTATTGACGGGGTGGCTAAGCGGGCTTCCGAGCATAAATAAAATAGTTGTAACTGGATGTCTCAATGGAGATATAAAAGACCGTTTATAGGATGTCGTTTGACTCAGATTAGAGTCCGTAATTTTTTTGTCATAATTTCCTTGAAATTTTGAATATAGCTAGTTTGGAGAAAGACATTGAAAGTGTTTGTTAGCCAGCTTTGTATCCTTTCAACTTCTAAAGTAAAAATTAATTCTTTTCAAAAAAAATTAAAACAGTAAAAAAAAACCCGTGACTTTTGGAGAAAGTTAGGCAGTGGCGGTGACGTAATAGAAGCAACTCCGTCACCACGCAGACATTGACGCAATACTCTAAATATGAAGTAATTCTCTCTCTCTCTCTCTCTCTCTCTCTCTCTCTCTCTCTCTCTCTCTCTCTCTCTCTCTCTCTCTCTCTCTTTCTCTCTCTCTCTCACACACACACATATACACACATGCGCGCATCTCCAAGAGGCATAGATCCTCATGCGCCCTCGGGGCGCACGAGGATCTATGCCTCTTGGAGATGTTTGGAGCGCGCGTGCACGCACGCACTAACACGCAGACACACACACACACACATACACACACGCCGACGCGCTTTCAGAAGAGCATGCAGGTGTACTTAGGATATCATTAGCTAGGTAAAGTCAACCTGATTTCACACAAATTCTTGCAAGACTGAAATTGTCCCCGTGAAATTCTAGTTTTATCACCATTTTCTCAAGCCTTGAAGCGAAAGTGAAACTCATGTCACGTAGAATATAAAATTACTTAAAAAACAAAAAAATACGTCATGACAAATGACGTTTGACAAACCAATGACGCGTATGCTCTTCGCCCCTTATAGACCTCATTGACGCATTGGCAGATCTGCGAGGCTTTTTCAATAGGAGATATCAGAATCAGATCAAAGACAAAAGGTAGAGACCCTTGACAGCGGGGACAGCTCATATAGAAGGGACTTTGTGGTTTATGGTTCATCCCATCTTGTTTGTTACTGTCACGAAATAGACATCATATACAGCCCACAGGCAACTGACAGCAACATGCCTTTGTCATCCTTTGCTAGCGGTCATATGCCTTTGCTTATATTGCACTGATATTCCTTATGTCGCTCCCAAAATTGAGCCATATTCACCGATGAGCTTAAAATTATTATAGTGAACGATAAAGGGAGTTTCGGGCCGCAAAAACTTCAAATTTGTACACTGCCATAGGTAAGCTACATTATAGTACTTACAGACAAGGATATAGACCAATGGCTTTAGTTCAAGGGTGGTGCCAGAATAGCTTGGCGCCTATAGGCGCCAAGCTATTCTGGCACTACCCTTGAACTATTTTAGTCAAACTCATTTCACACACTGATGTATTCCGAATGATAAGGGTTAAAGCGGTCTTTTAACCCCTTCTCTGCCAGTCAAAGCGGGCTGTGTTTTTGGAACCATTGTAAATTCAACGTGAAAGATCCGCAGCAGTCAAAGCAGGCTGTGTTTTTGGAACCATTGTAAATTCAACGTGAAAGATCCGCAGCCGTCAAAGGAACATGGGTACAAATCGGGTTCAGCAAGAAGTATAGATCCTCATCAGCTCCCCCGACTGTGTGGGCTCACGAGTATCTATCCCTCTTGCAGGTGCGTGGAGTTCAGTTTTTCTCGACAGTCAAGGGGTTATCCAGCTATAAGCCTTGAACTATATACGCAAGAGGCATAGATTCTCATGAGCCCCTGCGACTGCAGAAGCTCATGAGAATCTATGCCGATTGCAGCCAGAGATCGGTCAATTTATATTTTAGAAGAAGAGCTGATGGGGGGTTTGGTCTGCATCTGAAGCAGAAAAGAAGTCGCCTGGTGGTTATGAATAGTCGAGGTCAGATACTGACTTAAACGGTGCACCACTTACGTCATTGATAACCGGGAAAAACATGATGACGTACGGGAACAATCTTCCAATGTCTGCTACTTACTGGAACATGCAATGGCGTAGGAACTAGCTGGGCCGGGGTAGCGTGAAGGCCCTTCCCCCCCCCCTCCGCCCTCAATAAAAAAAGTAGAGTTCAAGAATATCCCTTACAAATAATAAATAAATAAATAAATAAATAAATAAATAAATATACAAATAAATAAATTGGAGAAAAAATAATAGTTTGCTAATAAACTAAACATTTGTATTTATTACTTGGAGACCAAATACAATTTTTTTTGGGAGGGGGTGGGGGGGGGGGGGAGGAGGGGTGGGGTGGCGGCCTCTCCCAGCCTGCAAGCCCATGAGTACCGAGGTGGGGGTGGTCTGCTTGTGGCTGTGTCTGGGCGGGCCCGTGTCGGCCCCACCTCGGTACTCATGGCCGGGCTTGCAGGCTGGGCTGCTGCATACAAAGGAGAAGATGGGGGAAAAAAAATTACTTATTTTGCGACATGCAAACTAGGTGCAGTGTTATTGTGACACATATTTTAGTAACAACTTTTGTTACAAAAAAAAAAAAAAGAAAAAAAGAAAAAAAAAGATTTGACGAACTGTTGACTCTTCATCAGTTGTGTGAAGCAGGTAGCTTTAACTCGTTCAGCCCGACGGCCTTATTTCCCAAATTTTGGAGGCGTCGTCTAACGACTATGCACCAGTTGCTGGAGATGGATCGACCATGATAATTCAAGGGCAGTGCCAGATTAGCTTGGCGCCGACAGGCGCCAAGCTAATCTGGCACTGCCCTTGAATTATCATGGTCGACCCATCTCCTGCTGTAGTGCGTCAGGGCTGAATGGGTTAACACCATGACGGCCAGTGGACGTCTGAAACAAGCACTCACTCACCAACATTTGCGTGAAAAATACAATGAAATGGGACCAAACGTTGGCGCAAAGAACACAGGACTAGCAAAAGACATTAAATCCTCATGAGCCCCCGCGAATTTATGTCTCTTGCAGATGGGTGTCCTTCGCCCAGCCCCGTCACTTTAAGGGGATAATTTGTCAGCGACGCAAATTCCCGCACGAACTTCAACAATTCGTCACCTGCATCATCAGCGATTTGGCCGCAGGTTTGTCGTAACGGATGGGTTAAAAACTGAAATTGCGCATTGTGCGAATTTAGCGGTGAATCAGCTATGGGGTACATTAAACTGAACACACGGCATAGGTGATATTATTATTTATGGTAATTGACACTTTGCTTTACGCGTCACGAGTGAAAGTTTACAGCGTGCCAGCTTGCCTAGTGGCAGCGCTCGATCGCAATATACCCAAAAATCTTGCACTGCTTAATACTGAGATGTGTCACTTTGCGTGATGATACATAGGTCCCTCCTGAATATTTTGAGCGGGGGAAACACTTTGACAGTTGCATCGGAAATGAGTGCTGATATAAATAAAAGCAATGCACGGTCGCATATAATTAAAAGGGTCAATTAAATCACTGCATCGTTAACCTCTTCACGGCAATAAAACGAGCGTTACACAAGAGGCACAGATCCTCATGGGCCCCCGCAGTTGTGGGGGCTCATAAGGATTTGTGCCTCTGGTTAACGTCACTTTGTATCATGTTCCTTGGGTGGAGCTCTGTGGCGTGGAATTAACACATTCTCCCCCAGGACCGCAATCCCCAAATTCTGAAGTTGCCCTTTGAAGGCGGACTGTATTACAATTTTAGAGACAGATCGAGCCGATAATAGTTCAAGGGTGGTGCCAGAATAGCTTGGCGCCCATAGGCGCCAAGCTATTCTGGCACCACCCTTGAACTATCATGCTCGATCCATGTCTTGCTGTGGTGTGTCGTGGCTGAATGAGTTAATAAAGATTTCGTGAACACAATCTGCGGCCACTGGCAGTGAATGAGTTAAGTTAGAGAATGAGAAATCCTGCTGAACAGAAACATGGCGCATCGCTGCTTGGGCGCGCTAAATGCTGGTGCCCCCCCTCCTCCCCCCCGCCCCCCTCTCACTGTAGGACCGGAACACTGGGGACAGCAACCACTGCAAGGAATATTCCTGTCCTAGTTACCGCAAAACATTAGTGAGGTGTCGTTTGCAGTCAACGACTACCGACAAGGAACGAGAGCAAACAAGCGCTGTTCAGTGATGACCAGCTTGTACCAGAGGCATAGACAACACTCAGTCCAAACACCCTCCACGGAGGCAGAGGTCCTCATGGCCCCGGAGTGCTTTCGGGATGATTTATGCCTCTTGGAGATGTTTGAAGTGTTGCCTGCGTGTGTGTTCCACCGTCGAGAGCCGTGCTCACCACCAGTCAGTCAAACCAACCAACCACATCGAGGACCCAAGTCGCGGTTCAGTCGTAGTCTCGCTTTGACTCAACATGAACAAGTCAGCCTTCGTGGGCTGGACCAACCCACTCACACCGACCGTCCCTTCGCTCAGTTTCTCTTTTTCTTTCCACCCCCCTACGTTGGCTTTGCCACCCAATATTAAATAGGCATACTTAGCTTCCCCCCCGCATCCCTCACCCCCCAAAAAAAGAAAATTAATAAAATATTAGTTTCAATATGTCAACTGTCCACCGCTCACTCCATAGCCATTCATCAGTCTCCATGTATCAATGTATCCACAGTCAGCCCAGGGACTGACCATTTACGAGATGTACTTCAAGATAGCCCGGTAGCGCTTAACTAATGGCCGGAGTAGCCACGACAACCCCGGAGCACCTACTCACCTTACAAGCCTTTATAGTATAGCATGTGGTACACACTGGTTATCCGCCGGCCGTATCGTTGGTGGGGGTCGTTCGCTGCAAACGAAACTTCATGTCCGCAGGTTGAATCTGCGTCAGGGTGGGAACTGAGTGTGTGAATGGGGAAGGTTGCACCTCCGTATGGAACGTCGAGTGACTGCGGAAAAATGGGAGACGCAATTTTAACCCATTCAGCCCTGACGCGCTACAGCAGGAGATGGGTCGACCATGATAATTTAAGGGTAGTGCCAGATTAGCTTGGCGCCAAGCTAATCTGGCACTGCCATTGAATTATTATGGTAGATTCATTTCATGCAACTGGTGCATAGTCATTAGATGACGCCTCCAAAATTTGTTGGGAAATACGGCCGTCGGGCTGAGTGAGTTAATAATAATAACAAAAGGTTTTCATATAGTGCTAAATCCGCAATGCTAGGCTCAAAGCACTTTGCAAAGCAAGTGGTGTGGTATATGTATATATTTGTTTTCCTCCCTACGTCATATAGTGCTAAATCCGCAATGCTAGGCTCAAAGCACTTTGCAAAGCAAGTGATGTGGTATATGTATATATTTGTTTTCCTCCCTACGTCACACGACCAGTCACTTTAGCACAAACCGTACCATGTGACCGTGATATAAAAACCCTTGTAGCGAAAAATTCCGGACGTTTTGTAGCCATTTCGATGACGCATCTTGGATGCCAGTTTTGTTCTATAAAAGATCGCCAAACGTTCTAAAGTACAAAGTTACTTAGTGTTGTTCGAAACAACAAGCACACTCAGTACTGGAGACGGCAACGTCATGACATATTTTAAATTACGTCATAAGTCTATTATGTATAAAGCTATTAAACTGCTATATTCCTTTGACGCCAGTCATGTCTGGCGTGAACCAGGTCGCAGATGTCTTCTTGATTTCTTTTGCGAAAATAGTGGAGGAATGAAAACAAATACGTTATTGGTCGGAGGGGTTCGCTGCACGGACCCTTGTAGGCCTTCGGGAGGTCAAAGGAAGCATTGTACCTCGAAGGCCGAAGGCCTTCGTGGTACAATGTGTTTCCTTTGACCTGCCCACATTGTCACAGTTCAAAGCTCACTTAAAGACTTTTCTTTTCTGTCGGGCATTTAACACTTAGCTCATCTTTAGCTAACTGTTGACTGCCTTTTATTCTGATCCTAGAGGAAGTGAATGTAAGGTGTTTGGAAGAGATGGGGGGTTTAAAGTAGTCGGTATAATCGTGCGTGTGTCTGACAGGTCACGGTATACATTTAAATTGGGAAGTTCAGGCAGTAAGAGGTTCCGTGTTTTTAAAAATAATTTTTGCCTTGTTTGAAAATTTGTAGTTGGGCTGAATGTGGGAATTTGCTGGAAATTTGTGGTTAGCTGAGAGGAGACATGTTTGGTGCTTTGATTCATACCATCCTGAGCTTATCCAGTGGACATTTGTGGGCCTATGTTGAGTTGCCTTTGACGTAGTGATTTGAGGGGCACGCTGATTTCAGCTGTGTTTGGGTGTGGGGTTGGTAAGGAACCAGTTTCATAGCCAAGAAATGAGACGGGTCATGTGCTGTTTTTTTTTTTTTTTTTTTTTTTTTTTTGTATTTTGTGCATGGCAAATGTGCAACTGGTGGGCGGTAGTGCTTTTTAGGGAATTGAACAATTTGGGGATGACTGGGACTGACTAAGGCTAAGAGACTGAACAGTACGGAAACACCACTGTGGTCCGCGGCCTGAGAGAGAGAGGGTGTGCTGTTGTGCATGCGCAGTGAGTCCAGTGTTTTCCTGGAGAACAGCGCTATACAAGACCTATGTATTATTATTATTATTATTAATAACTTATTATATATATATATATATATATATATATATATATATATATATATATATATAATATATATATATATATATATATATATATATATATATATATATATATATATATATATATATATATATATATATATATATATATATATATATATATATATATATATATGTTTGTGTTTGGCATCCTGTCTCGGAAGACAATGGGTATATGCGCTTGCTGGGTCAGTCACTGGAGTGACCTCTCCAGGGCGCAAGCCTGGGCGAAGTGTATGGAGATCCTGGGGTGCCCAGTCGTCAAGATCCCCCTCTCGGCCTCACTGATGTATCCAAAGGAATGCAAAGCAGTACGTTTGGCACCAGTTTGGCTGCAGGAGCTGCCAGAACAGTGCGTGAATACAGGCAGCTGTCTGCCTTCGGGGCTCCACTCCTGATTTGAAAGGTTTACTCCCCCACATTTGGCCGTTGGATCCAACCTGATCTCCTCCGTCCTCTAGCCGTTGGCTGTCAGAAACAGCTCATCCGCCTAGTGGTGCAATGTGAACACCACCCCCTCACGTGGTTTAGCCCACCAGCTGAGGTGGTTTGCAGGGAGGTGTGGCGCTTGGAGCCAGCACGTGAGAGATTAAGGAGATGGATGAGGACCAGTGATGCCGGTCCGTCCTATGTAGGACGCAGCTGCCGAACAGCAAAGGTGCTACCTCTATCCAGAGCCCCCTACACCCCATATATATATATATATATATATATATAATATATATATATATATATATATATATATATATATATATATATATATATATATATATATATATATATGTCTCTCGGATCAAAAGAAACATTTCCCTAGTCAACCTGGCTTGGGACAAAACAATTTTCGGGGGGGGGGGGGGGGGGGGGGGCAATGGGAATCTCCGCATCTTGCTGGCTTCATTCACGATTATCTATACTGACGAGCAAAAAAAAAAAAAGCGACATTTTTGGAGTCATCGGAAACATTGATGAAAATAATGTCGCACTTCCTTTGCTCGTCAGTATAGCAGAGGCACGCCGGAGGCTTTTGTAGCATTGCGGCTTGATCTGTGATCCTTAGGCTATCCATGATGCCAGGGTAAGGAGTCATAGGTAAAGTCGAATTAGTACATGTGTAATCAAGACCAAAAGGGTGACTGCCAGACGTGCAAAATACCCAGAAGAACCCAACGAAGAAAGAAACACGCTTAGAACGGACAGTTACCGCACACTTTATTTAATTTACAGGTGTTGTAACTGTCCTTTCTAAGCGTGTCTCTTTCTTCGTTGGGTTATTCTCAACATCTTCCTACGCCACCGATATCCTGTCAGAAAACTTAATTGAACTTACAACTTAACTCATTCAGCCCGGCGCACGTATTTCCCAAATTTTTCAGGCGTCATCTAACGACTACGCAACTGTTCCAGGAGATGGCTCGACCATGATAATTCAAGGGTAGTGCCGGATTAGCTTGGCGCCGCCAGGCGCCAAGCTAATCCGGCAATACCCTTGAATTATCATAGTCGACCTATCTCCTGTTGTAGTGCGTCAGGGCTGAATGGCTTTAAAAAAAAAATGGTGAAAAAAGAAATAAAAATGGAAATGAGGTCCGCCCAATATTATGAGAATATTTCAATATGTTGTTCTAACATATATTTCTTTTTATAAGGTATCTAGACAATATGCCAATTTTATTATTTTCTTATTATTTTCAAAACGACGGAAAATAAAGGGAGAAAGAAACGGCCACAACAGCGAACATTTCCGGAATATTTTCAAGTTTGTTACAAGTAACACGACACTGACACAATTTCAGACATTTTTTGTTAATATTACATGTATTACTAGTCACAAAATACACGAAAAAGTCCAATAATTCGTCAGGTTTCCGTCACCGTTTTTTTTTACACAGTAGTTTGTGTATAATTATAATTGTAAATGCTTATTTGCGTTCATATTTACCCTCACGACTTCACAATTACACGCCAAAATTCGCCAATATTAGTTGTATTACTATAATTGTAAATGTTCATTTGCGTTCACATTTACCCTCACGACTTCACAATCACACGCCAAAATTCGCCAATATTAGTTGTATTACTATAATTGTAAATGTTCATTTGCGTTCATATTTACCCTCACGACTTCACAATTACACGCCAAAATTCGCCAATATTAGTTGTATTACGAGTTAGGCTTTGTCAGTGGTTCTTGTCGCCTCGAGGGTCCGGTCAGGGGGTTCAATGTGGGTCAGAGGCAAAAGTCAAGAGCTTTATAGCAACGACTTTGTCTTCAACAGCTGCATAAACTTAAAAATACCCCTGAAAGACACCCCACCTCTGAGTGTGTGTGACGTAGAAATTTAGGGGACGCAAATCTTAACCATTTCAGCGCCAACACCCTGCAGCAGGAGATTGATTGACCATGATGATTCAAGGGTAGTGTCAGATTAGCTTGGCGCCTTCAGGTGCCAAGCTAATCTGGCACGACCCTTGAATCATCATAGTCAATACACATAGTCGTTAAGTAACACTTCCCAAATTCGGGAAATGCACCCATAGCCCTAAAAGGCTTAATTCTTTCGACTGTCGGTCAACTGCCTGCGCATACTGCACTCGCCTGGAAATTTCTAATGTTTTTTCTAATTTAATACATTTTGAGCTAATCTTTTGTATGAAATTGGTACAATATTTCGTACTCAACGCGTGAATATAGTTATTTTGTTGCATAATCCTCTCAGTTGTTATTTCGCTGGGTTTGTTTCTGTGCTGTTTCGACTATGATGAAGCCTACGTTGGACTTCGCTGGGAAACTAGAACTGTCGCTGGTATTATCTGTCTTATCCCCTTTTTATTTTCTATTTTTGTATGAAATTGGTAACAACGATTATTCTAACACCTGCGTACAGTTCTTTTTGTTTATTTATTAGCGTTTTTTTGTGCTTAGAGGTTTGACTAAATGAAGATTAAGGTGTGTTTGGACTGAGAAACTATGCGATTGGCCAAAGACATAGTTGGGGGAGAACCTTTTGTTCAGCATGTACGTTATCATCGTAACATGTAATAAGTTGAGGCATGGAATGTATGCCCCTGCAGACATCACAGTAAAATGTGGCTGTCTTTGCAGATAGGCAAAAGTTCCTGCCTTCCACCAGTATGCCGAATGGTGTGCTGACGAGGTCGCCAAGACCGAAACAGCTGTCCACACCGGCTAAATACCTGGGACCCCCCCCCCCCCTCCCTTAGGGGACCTAGATTAAATTTCCATGCACCGAGTGGCTGGAACAGTGGGATATGTGATACGCCCCCCTTCGGGGGAGGGAGGGGGGGGGCTTCCATATGCATTGCTTCCAGTCACTTTCTTAGCGCACCTCCTCTTTCCTATCCTTTGTTTTTGTTTGTTTTTGTTTTGTGCTTTGACCAAAGTAGATCTATGTTCACTGGTCGATCATGCACACTTCTCTCCCCTGACAGTGCTTTTACCTACTTTACTTTGTAATCTTCCTAAAATATTAGCACTGGCAGTCTCCCCTTTCTTTTCATTTTTTTTGGTAATAAGCTGAGTCTACTCATCACATGTTACATTGGTAATATGGAATAAGTAGACTTCCGTTGCCTTGAGCACAGGAGAGCAAAGGGAAAAAAAGCGAAAAGATTGGACAAAAAGTTTTAAAAAAGTCAGATAGAAGACAAAATCATATGTTAAAATCTGCTGTATGCAGATAAAACAAGAAAATTGCAATGCGTGAATATTCCGCAACAGCCATGTAAAATTGAGTGCATATCAAACACGCATCTATTTTTTTCGCTCTCTCTCTCTCTCTCTCTCTCTCTCTCTCTCTCTCTCTCTCTCTCTCTCACACACACACACACAAACAAACAAACAAACAAACAAACAAACAAACAAACAAACAAACAAACAAACAAACAAACAAACACCCCCGAAAACACACACACACACACACACGAAACAAACAAACAATCAAACAAACAAACAAACAAACAAACAAAAAACAACTACAACAACAACAAAAAACAACACACATAAAGGAAAACCAAACAAACAAAACTAAAGAAACCAAAGAAACAAGCACAAAAAGAAAACAAACAAATTTCCCGCATCTGATCTGTCTTGTAACGTACACTTTAAATCGCAACTGACTTCTTATTGTGAAACGTGCACACACTTAAAAAAAAAAACTTGTCAAAGGTCACGTCCCTCCTCTCTCTCTCTCTCCCCTCCCCACTTCCTCCCCTCCCCCACCTCACCCCCTCCCCCCCCACCCCAACCGCCCATGCCTACACACAAACGTACACACTGACACAAAACCCAGCCTTAGGACCGCTCGCCACTGATCATTCCTGTCGCGTTGACATTAAAACGCTCTCGGCCCCTTTTGCCGCAGTAAGCAGTCTCCTGCAGTACCTGTCACTGGTCAACCTTTTTTTAGTTGTGTCAGAGGGAACGATGCACCTGCCGTGCCACCCATCTATTTTAGGACAGGCCCTCAAACTGACGATGAGTATAAATACGACCTTTGCCGGGGGGAGGATTAGATTTTCATCAGTCGTGCAAACGGCACCGATTCACATGATCCCCTGCGTTCGCAGGGGCTGATGTGAATCGGTGCCGTTTGCAGGTGGACGGGTCTTGCCTGTAGGCGTGGAGCCGATCTATTTGTGGGCAGTCCCAGAGCGGCCGCTACAGGAATAGCAACGCGTGCGACTGTCCCGTCTGAACGACGTCACTGATTAGGGTATTTATACTGGGTGCCGGCCACTTCTGTTTCATACCTTAGTCCGAAGCTTATGAATTTAGGCGTTCAAGAGAAAACAGGACGAAACAGCAAGGGCATTCAACAAATTGCATTTGCAAGACTTACCTCACTTGTGAAATTACGACCAGCTGCCAGCAAAGGATTTTAATACTGCGATCGTCACTTCAGCAAAGATGATGTCGGTGGATACTTTGGTAAGTATTATATTTATAGTCTGCTCAAACTATTTGTTTTCCTTTCCGGTTAGTACTGCTCATCTGCATAATGTATTAGAAACTGAAGAGTACAAAATAGAATAAATGATCTACATGTTTTTATTAAGTCTATTATTGCAAGTAAATGGACTGTGTGGCCTACCTCGAACAGACACAGATACAAGCTTACATAACAATCTGATGAAGGACAAAGGAGGACGAAGAGCCACTTTCTATAATCTGAATATTTCGAAAGCAAAAGAAAATTTCAAATTGTAAATACCAAATGAAAATCCCATTTTGGTGCTCTTCGTAATACTGAGACAGGAGTTAACATTTGAAAAGCGCCAGTTCATAACGAAGCTGACTAGGCCGAGTGCTGCAGCCAAATAATCGAATATACACAGTTAGTACTGACTGGCAAAACAGATGTGTCGGCACACATACTGATTCGAGTTTTCAAAGGTAGAATACGTGTTACCGTACATTTGTTAACTTACGGTTTTTTTTAATTAAAAAAAAAAGAAAAGAAGAAATATGTGTAAGTACACACCGATCCAGCCCGACGCACGTATTTCCCAAATTATGGAGGCGTCATCTAATGACTGAACCAGTTGCAGGAGATTGATCGACCGTGATAATTCAAGGGCAGTGCCCGATTAGCTTGGCGCCTGTCGGCGCCAAGCTAATCGGGCACTATCCTTGAATTATCATGGTCGACCCATCTCCTGCTGTAGTGGGTCCTGGTTGAATGAGTTAATCCCTTCACTGCTGGCTGATTCAGACCGCGGGGGCTCATGAGGATCTATGCCTCTTGTACGTTGTATATCTCTTGCAGTTGGACCGTGTTCATCTTTTCTCGGCAGTCAAGGGGTTAATCCAAAATGGATGGAAGAAATCACACTAACTACATACACATTTAATTAACCCATATCATACTGAGGCTAAAAGCTTCCACTTTGTACATTGCCATATGCAAGCTACATTACACTACTTACGGATAAGGATATAGACCAGTGGCTTTAGTTCAAGGGTGGTGCCAGAATAGCTTGGCGCCTAGAGGCGCCAAGCTATTCTGGCACTACCCTTGAACTAGTTTAGTCAAACGTATTTCACACACTGGTGTGTTCCGAATGATAAGGGTTAGCACAACGTTGAAGATGAATCTTCAGTAGTTAATTCCGGCCACTGTGGTCCGCCGACGGACAAAAGCTTCGATCTGACAGAAGGCACCGACGAACTTGAACTAGAACCATGCCAGCGAACCTAATATAGTGGGTGAATGTTACCGTGCAGTGCGTGCTCTACGCGCCTGTTTATCTGAATTCTTTCAAGGCCTCAGAAACGTTTATTTTTTTTCTCTCTAAATTTTACTCCACGTTATAAATCATTAAATAAAACCTCAACAACAACAACAACACAATGAGAGATTTTTCCACGTTTCGTGCACTCATTGCATTTTACAAGTACGCGCGGTACTAGTTTTAAATATTTAAACCCCCATTCCGCCTTGGCACAATACTACACGAGATAGAACGATCATACAATGTTAGTTCAAGGGCGGTGCCGGAGTAGTTTGACACTTCGAGGCGCTCAGCTACTCTAGCACCACTCTTGAAATATGATCGATCTGTCTCCCGAGCTGAATTGTTTTTTTTTAAAAACTTCCGAAATTATGAAATGTTGACATAAGGGCTCAATGCGTTACCCGCACACATACTTTTGAAATTTTTTTGGGTAATTACCCCAATGTTGTACCAGTCAAACGTGCCTAGGACAAATTGTTTAACTCATTCTACCCCAGACACTCCACAGCAAGATAAGGATCGACCATGATAGTTCAAGGATGATGCCAGAATAGCTTGGCGCCTATGGGCGCCAAGCTATTCTGGCATCATCCTTAAACTATTATGGTCGATCTGCGTCCTGCACTAGAGTGCAGTCTTCAGAGGACAATGGCACAATTTGGGGATTTCGGTGTTGGGGTAAAATGAGTTAATGTTTTTGTGAAATTTTCCGTTGTTCGTATTTTCCTTTTCTTTCATTGTTTGATGTACGTATTTCCAGGGTTTGCCGCTTCAGCCGCGCCTCTACCAGCCGAACCCTCAGGGTCTGAGCTGCCCCACCCAGCAGCTTCAGGGCCTGACGGCGATCGACAACAGGAGCAAGCGGCGTCGCCCAGGTCGCCCTGCCCCCACCCTTCCCTTGACTCCCCGATCCGGGGACACAGTCGTACTCCGCCCAATGCTGAAGGAGCACCTGGGCAAAGTGGCCGACCTGATGCGGCAAGAAGGCTGGAACGTAGACTTCGACAACATGGCCGCTGTCTTCTTCATGCAGCCCCAGTATTTCTTCGTGGCCGAGACTCTGTACGGAGACGTTGTCGGTAGGTTCTCAAGATTATCGGATTAACTTTCTTAAACTTTATCCCCTTCTCTGGCGGGACAATGCAGCCACCAGCCAACTGCAAGAGGCATAGATCCTCATGAGCCCCCGCAGTTGCGGGGGATCATGAAGATCTATGTCTCTTGCTGATACTACTTTGCATCTATGTTCCATGGACGGCTGGGGATCTTTGGCGTTAAATTAACCAAGATTTTAGAAACACAACCTGCGTCCATTGGTACTGAAGGGGTTAAAAAATCCAGCCACTCAGTCGGTCTCCTCCTGGTTCCCAAGGTAGAGAAATCCTGAAGTTCAAGATGTCGACATTTTTAGCCTGAAAATCTAACTAGTATACTCAGCAGCAGAATGTAGTAGACATAATCATGAACCATTCGTGCCAGATCTAAGCACACTGTTGACTCGTACACCGAGTTTCAATTTCTTCTGCTGTTGTAGGGGCACATGATCATTGAAGCCCTTGTTTGGCACCACTCATGTCTGTGTTCTCCTGTCAAAGGAGACCAGACCCAAAAGACACGCGGCCGTACAAAGACTAAGGTCATGGCTTGAGGCTTCCACACGTTCACGAGCACAGCGAATGGACGGTCCATCTGTACTTGCCGAAAAATCTGGACAGAAACCTTGACCGCATATTTTTACGTTTTTGCTCTAAGTGACCTAACACACTAAGACCAATCCAATGCAGACAGTGGGAGCACGGGAGAATCTTTGTCTGTTGCAAACGGAAAGATAGCATAATTCTATTTTTGTTTTAATATTTAAAAAAAAAAAAAAATAAAGGCACAAAATAACCGAACGCGTAAAATCTCTCAAATAGAGTTATCGCACTTTCGCGTTATTTCGGTTTCAAGGCTGGCACAAGTAGCCTGTCTCTATATCTCAGGCCGAATCCCAGTAAGCAAAGATCCTCGGCCCGATGTCAGCCGCAGTGGGCCCGCGCACGACTGTGCGCGGGGCCCACTTCGGCCGACATCGGCCCGAGGGTCTTTGGGATTTAATTTCATTTGCTACACACCAGAAGTGATGCCGGCCATCAAATTCGCACCGAATACGCTTATTGTACTACGTGAACGTCAGTGACACTCGGCTGCACATTTGGCTACACCCGCTTTACAGTCATCAAGGTCACGTGTCAGACAAACCCCTGTCATCACTAGTACGACACTCGTGTGCATAGTTCTCGCAGCGATAAATGTCAGACTTGAGCCGCTATCTAGAGCGAGCACGTCTTGTATAATCATCTCAATCGACAGCAGCCGACTTTTTTTGCCGTTAGTAGACACATGGATAGACCTGCGGCCTTGCCCCTATTTTTTCTAGGCTAGAATGTGGCCCGCAACTTTTCTCGGACTGGGAGTTTCCGTTTACTACAGCGCGTTTGTGAAAAAATCGCACAGCGAACTATTACGAATGACATTGAACTGTGCTCGTGTCCGTTTGACCTAGAAATGACTTTCTGTACCGAACTCGGCACAATCACAACGAGATAGCTTTGTGGACGCATAACGATCTTTGTCTTTATGTAAAGCCGGAAATTTCCGCGCGGTGCCAGATTTTGTAAGGAATCTGTTCCGCTCGTGCCGAAATAGTGAGACTGACAGACCATTCTGACAGGATCAAAGTCGATTTTCTGGCTGTAAATCTTGGTTTGTGTCACCTGAAGAAGGATCTTTGATCCGAAACGTCGTGCCTTGCATCTAATTTAAAGGGTTTTCAACCTCAATTTTCTGTTTTCCTTTCTTGGTTTGTGTCTTTGTGTATGCGTCTGGTACATGCATCACCTCGTCCACTATATAGGGACTCGAAGCGAAGGGACATATTTCAGAAAAGCATCGCATGCCCTGCACTACATAACTCTCAAAGTCTCAAACCGCTGAACAGACTGAAGCCGTTCTCACTCCACCCTAAGACATTTGTTTTGAATCATAACCCACAACAAAGATAACAAAAATAAAAACATATTTCAGTCATCGCTGCGGCGTCAGTCAAAACATTCCACGATAAGAGCTTTAACTCAGTCAAGGGCGTCCCGCATCAATAGCTGCGGAACTGTCGTACAGCGCTGCCGCCGGCAGCGCTGTACGACACTTTCGCAGCTATTGATGTGGGGCGTCTTGACTGGGTTAAAGAACAAATCCCTTTCTTCAATCGTCAAGAGCCCTGCAAGCTGAAGGGGTTCATGTCTCGTCTGAACACATTAGCTAAACTGTACGGGCCTGTGAGGCGCTACAGAATACCACAGATTTCATTTTGAGAGCCAAACTCCAAGTGTGACGGCGTTCGAGAAGAAAAAGAAGAAGAACACATTTAACTCTAGCTCTCGTTTTTGTTTAGACAAACGAAGACACCGAGCGTTTCAATTCAATTCAGTTCAATTCAAAAACTTTATTGTGTCAGTCTGGCCGACAATTATTTTTTCGTTGGGATCACATGCGCACGTACGGTTTCTATGAACTTAAAAAAAAAGTCCTTCGAGGTCCAAGTCAAAGTTCTGATACAGATTGAAACAATTTGAGGGTGGTGTCGGAATAGCTTGGCGCCTACAGGCGCCAAGCTATTCTGACACCACCCTTGAACTATCATGGTCGATGCACATGCTGTCGTAGAATGTCAGGGCTTTATTGCTTAGTCAACGACTGGAAAGATAATGTTATCTCTTTAACTTTCATCGCAAGTGGCTAAGTGGCCCGGCCCACATCATTGTCGTAATTTAAAAAAAAAAAAAAAAAAAAAACTTGCCGACCATATAAAAGCTCTAGGGTAGTGCCTGGTTAACTTAATAACCTGCCCAAAACTCTAAAACAGATTAACCCATTGTGTCCCAGGTGCGAAATACCCACATTTTGGAGTTGTCCTCTGAGGTCTGCATTACAATTTAAGGACAGATCGACCACGATAGTTCAAGGGCGCCTATAGGCGCCAAGCTATTCAGGCACCAAGCTTGAGTGAATCTATCATGATCAATCCTTATCTTGCTGTGGGGTGTCGGGACTGAATCAGATAAGCCATGTATCCTGAACTTGGCTAAATGTTTTTACCCGTGACCGTCTGTTATCGTCAAGGCTTATCGAAGACCCGCCTCCATCAATTTGATAATGGAAGTAAAAAAAAGTGGAGAAACCCAGTGACGACAAAGGTACTCCGGCCGACGTCGGCCCGAAAACCCTTTAAACGTCGGCCCGGATACGTTTTACTGACTGGTACTGGAGATTCGCTGACCAGTAGTCTTTTTCCTGGTTCCGGGCAAAATATAGAGCGAGCACATTTTGTGTTTTGATCATTTTATCTCGGGGCCGGCCAAGACATAGGTCGCGGTCATGTCGGCTAAACAGTTCTAAAAAAGCGCCCTTGAATGCCTGGTTCAAGGTCCCTTGCCTTGCAGTACAGGCCTAGGCCATGGCCGAAAAATACGCGGGTTTTGTTTCGGGATGTGTGCATTTACCTCATTCAGTCCCCACACACCACAGCAAGATATGGCTCGACCATGATAGTTCAAGGGTGGTGCCAGAAGGTGGTGCCAGAATAGCTTGGCGCCTATAGGCGCCAAGCTACTCTGGCACCACCCTTGAACTATCATGGTCGATCTGTCACCTGAATTGTAATGCAGTCCTCAGAGGACAACGCCAAAATGTGGGTGTTTCGAACCTGGGACACAATGGGTTAAATCTCGATTGTTCTAGTAAATTGATGTAAATGTAAACACATCGGTCAAAGTTGGTCTGTTATTGTGGTAATGCTATCATGGCGTGAACAGCTGAACCAAACCAAACTCGCGTGATCTTGGCTAGCGCAAGTGTGTGCTAGACTGCAGTTTTAGATCTTACAGCCATTAGCGGTCCAAAAACACAATCCCTTATAGTTCAGACGACTAAACCCCAACATTTCCTGTTAACACATTGAGCAGAAATTTCGAAATTCACAAAGTTGGGAGTTTTCTTCTATATCGACTGTACAGGTAAAGAGATTGATCGACCATAATAGTTCAATGATAGTGCCAGAATGGCCTGGCGCCTACGGGCGCAAAGCCATTCTGGTACCACCTTTGAACATTCATGCTCGATACGTGTCTTGTTGCACAAATTGAATGGGTTCATGGCAAGCTTAGCACCATGAGACAATAAAAATACAGCTAGACAATAAAACTAATGATGCCTGTGTGTTTGTGTGCGTGCAGGTCATTGCAGTGCGTGCCATCTGGACGATAACCTCGGCATGCTGTCCTACCTTCTGGTCAGCAGCACCCATCAGCAGCAAGGCCTGGGCTCCAAACTGCTGAACCAGGCGGCCGCTGCCTTGGGGGGACGCGCCGTCTGCTTCTATTCCGTGGAGGACGCTATCCCTTTTTACGAAAGGCGCGGCTTCCAGACGAGGAGGTTCCGAGCTCTGGTGAGGGATTTTAGGCTGGACCCGCATGATTTTGTCGACGTGGAGGTGTTGCAGAGCGTGACGGTGGTGCCGTCCAAAGACGTGGACTTCACCAAACTGTGTCGTTACGACGCCAGCGTGCACGGCATTGAGCGCCAGGACTACCTCAAGAACTGGATCGTGGGGCCGCAGAACGTCTCCTTCACTGCTCTGGATTCTGACAGCGGCGATGTCGTCGGCTACCTCTCCCTCAGCCTGGCCAACGGGCGCTGGGATTTAAACCCTCTATACGCTGACAGTGACGACGTGGCCGTGCAGCTGCTTAAACGAGCGTCCGAGCAGGTGGGCGAGAGCTTCAGGCTGTTCGTGCGAATCCCAGCTGACTTTACTTCGGGAATCAAGCTCTTTAACAAGATGCGCGACACGCAACACTTCCGCGTGCTGTACCTCATGTCGAACCGCTCTTTGCCCGATATCAACTCGGACAAGGTCTACTCCCTATCCACGGTTTGCTATGGCCTCAAATAAACAGTCTACAAACTGCATATGAACACTTATTTCGCGGATAGCTAGACCTGAGCAGGGCTGTTTCTGTCGTACTGCAAGATCTGAAGCAGAGATCGCTCCCAGCAGCTGTCGTGTTAAACGTGATAAAATGGAACACATACATCTTGGAGCACAGACACTGAGAAACACTCCAGGGTGTAAATGTCATCATCCAGTACTTCGGCTATAAAGGCCCACATCCTTCCTCACGAAGTGATTGTGTGCTATAGGCACATTGATTACCTCCTTCAATCCACTACACATGATGGGTAGCATCATGTGTAGTGGATTAAAGGAAGTAACCAGTGAGCGTACCGCCAAAGAGTGACTGGACACGGTCCGTGACTGTCCCAGGTTTTCAATGTAGCTTTGGTCCGAACCATGCACTCCAGGGTTCAAAGGACAAAGTAGTGCTTGGTCCCTGTTTGTGGACCATTTACGTCAGTAACAGTACCTTGGTCCGGTTAACTCATTCAGCCCGACGCACGTATTTCCCAAATTTTGGAGGTCTCATCTAACGACTATGCACCTGTTGCAGGAAATGGATCGACCATGATAATTCAACTGTAGTGCCAGATTAGCTTGGCGCCTGTCGGCGCCAAGCTAATCTGGCACTACAGTTGAATTATCATGGTCGACCCATCTCCTGCTGTAGTGCGTCAGGGCTGAATGGGTTAATAATCAGGTCCTCCACCGATCAGACCCATCTTACGACTCTCTACTCAGGACTAATAATTGTTCTAAGGCCCACTTTGTCTGTGCTGTTTCTGTTTGGGGGATCCCCCTGCCAGGGTGGGATGGCAGTTCTGATTAATTACAAGGAAGGATACATTGCAGAATACGTTGTTCTACAATATATTCTGCAACGTATCCTTCCATTCACAAAACAGAATGTCAGAATGAGGATCCCTGATTATTGTTTGAATGAACGTGTCAGTCAGAGCCTGTACATGCACATGCACTGTGTATCAACCTTACAATGCTCGTGCTATTTTTGGCTCTAAGTTTGTTTTCTTCTACAGACCGCAAGAGTGACTGTCCAGTGAGTAAAATGAAAAAAGCCAAGAAACACAGAAACACGCTTTGGAATGATCAAGACAAAACATTCAGTTTTGTTCTAAAGTGTGTTTCTTCTTTTTGTTTGTTAGTTATTTGATTGTTACCATCTGAGCCATGATGTCTGGTACAATTTTTGTGCACACTCACTCAGTCTCTCTTGTCCGTTGATCATCCAGCGATGTCATTACAATAGATGTTGTTTGGAGACCAGAGGCAGGTCAAAATTGCACATGTTTGGGCGAAAACGGTGGATTAAAATCCCGCACAAACATACGGATGAAGATGCGATATCGCATTTTTGTTTGAGCTTTTAATCCACAGTTTTCGTCGAAGCACGTGCAACATTGGATTCAAAGCCCGGACAAAGACACGATATTGCATGTTAGTCCAGGCTTTTCATCCACTGTTGCATATGTTTGTTGGAGCTTTTAACCTGCTTAGCCCTGACGCACCACAGCAGGAAATGGATCGACCATGATAATTCAACTGTCGGCGCCAAGCTAATCTGGCACTGCCCTTGAATTATCATGGTCGATCCATTTCCTGCGACTGGTGCATTGCCATTAGATGACGCCTCCGAAATTTGGGAAATACGGTCGTCGGGCTGAATGAGTTAATCTACTGTTTTTCGTCGAAGCACGTCCAATTTTGACTGTCTTCTGATTTCCGGAAATGGCTTATTGCCTTGTGGTCATGCGGGTGTGTATATGTCTTCCCCCGCGTTCTCCCAATTACCTGTCAATTGTTGTGATAGCAGGAGTGTAATCTTTCGTTGTCTTTCACAGACAAGTGAGCTACTTTCGGTCAAATACGAACAGTGTGTGTGCGTGTATGTGTGCGTGCGTGCGTGCGCGCGCGCGTGTGTGTGTGTGTGTGTGTGTGTGTGTGTGTGTGTGTGTGTACTTGTGCATTCGAGCAAGGACCCTGTGATATGAATATATCATGTAGTTATGTTCTAACCAAAGAAGGAATTCTCTATGTAAAAACTTTAGTGCAATACTTTGTAAATAAAACTACGATCTTGCCATTTATTTGTCTTGTCTTAAAAGTGTCATGACGTTCATTTCACGATTTAGAGAGAGAGAGAGAGAGAGAGAGAGAGAGAGAGAGAGAGAGAGAGAGAGAGAGAGAGAGAGAGAGAGAGAGAGAGAGAGAGAGAGAGAGAGATTGATTGATTGATTGTACATTGCTTAACGTCCCGACAGCAACAAAACTTTCTCAGGACGTGCCTGCACTGCTTGTGAAAAAACCCCAAACAGAATATTGAATGTTTGTCGCCAGCCGGTCCAATACGTTAAATAAACCTACAACATGGGGCCTAAATAAAGCTAAGACCATTTAGCAACACACATCCAACATCAAGAGCTACAGGCAGCGCAGACAGTAGGGAGAGTTAAAAAAAAGGAAAATACATGTGAATGGACAGAAACACATGCCCCAGAATAGAGAAGAAAGCCCACCCTGTGGGGCTGACCAGGGTGACCCTGGGAACTAAAAAGTAGTTAACCCCACCCAAGTCCCCCAGGGCAGACCCGGGTGGGGAGAGAGAGAGAGAGAGAGAGAGAGAGAGAGAGAGAGAGAGAGAGAGAGAGAGAGAGAGAGAGAGAGAGAGAGAGAGAGAGAGAGAGAGAGAGAGAGAGAGAGATGATGAAACTTTATTACATAACGGTAGAAGTTTTGACAGATACAAATACGTCATTTTTCAAACTTGCCGTTTCTAAAGTACTACAACATGAAATATAATGAAGACAAACAACAACAACAACAAAATTTTACGCAAACAAAAATCATAACTAAATAAGTACAGACACACGCAGTACAGAAAATGATACTACTAAGGTAGCAATAAACAAATACAAAAAAAAAGAAGAAAGTAACACTCCTCAGCAAAAATTACAAAGGAAAAAAAAATCATAGTACAGCAAAAACAAGCACAAAGTACCAAGAAACAAACATACATACACACACCTTTACAGCCGTATAAATGCACGCACTAACATAATATACATTTACATAACCTTTCACCAGAATGACAGGATAAAAATAATATATCTAAGCAGTTTCCATCAGGTATATGTGTAGTTTTGTTTTAAAGGAGGAAAGGTGGATTAGTGTTTTTAAATGTTGAGGAAGTGAATTCCATAAAAGTGGTCCCGAAAAGGCTAGGCTTGATTTGAATAAGTCAATGCGAGGTAGTGGTAATCGAAGAGTACTGTTCCTCGAGGACCTTTCACACTGTCGTTGTGGAGTAAATTTAGCTGTTAGATACTGTGAAGCTTTCTTGTGGAGAATTTTAAACATAAGTATGCACTTGTTGTAAACGAGTTGTTGACGAAGGCCAAGAAGTTTGAGACTTTGCAGTTTTACAGCGGTAGGAATGGGTCTTATGTCTACATTTTTAATGGCTCTTTTGTATAGTGAATTTAGTTTTTTGATATGCACATCACCGCTTCCATCCCAAACAGTGGAGATGTAATCAACATGAAATTTAATGTGCGCATGAAAAAACATTTTTCGTGTATTTATGTCACTCACACTTCTCAATTGTGATAAAAGAAATATATTTTTTGATATCTTCTTACATATATTAGTCACATGTTTCTCCCAACTTAGCTGCTCATCTATACATATTCCAAGGAAGTTGCGTTCATGAACTTGTTCAATAGGTTGGCAATTAAGACTGAGCGTTAGTGAAGGGGGGTGAAGTTGATGTTTTTGTCGTGATGTGATTAACATACTCTTCGTCTTATCAGGATGTAGTACCATGTGGTTTTTACAGCACCAATCAGAAACTTCGTCAAGACTGGATTGTAAACGACGACTAATATCATGACTGTTCTTACCAGGAACGTGAAGGCTTGTGTCGTCCGCAAAGAGATTACAATTAACGTTAGGGTCGGAAATATGTAAAGGAAGGTCATTTATAAAAAGTAAAAATAGGAGGGGTCCTAGAATTGATCCTTGAGGAATTCCAAATTTAACATGGTCTTGCATAGAGTACTGACCATGGACGTATACTTTTTGCTTTCGGTCTTCCAAATAGGATCTGAGAAAAGTTATTGTAGTTTCGTCCATGTGGTATATTGTAAGCTTATGTAAAAGAATCTCATGGTCCACAAGATCAAAAGCTTTTTTAAGATCTAGGAAAACTGCTCCCGACATTAAATTTTTATTAATTGACTCTAGCCAGCAATCTACGATATGTGTGAGTGCTGACTGGCATGAATGGGTCGGGCGAAAACCGGACTGATGAATGTTTAGTAAATTACCCTTCTCAAGGAAATTAAGAAGATGCCTGTGAATGTGCCGCTCTAATGGCTTTGACAAGGCTGAAAGCAAAGAGATCGGTCGGTAATTATGAATATCTTCAAGGTTTTTAGTTTTGGGGATCGGAACTACCTTTGCTTCCTTCAGGACTGTAGGAAAATAACTTTTATTTATACACAGATTAAAAATGTATGTAAGGGATTGTATTGTATAAGGCAATGACAATTTTAGCGATTGGTTATCAATATCATCAATCCCTCTACTTTTCTTATTCGGCATGTCAGAAATATACTTACCGATTTCTGCTATTGAAATATTAGGAATTACGAATTTTTGTGTTATATTTGTTGCTTCGCTGAAAGATCTCAGAAGACTTGAGATACTATATTGCGTACTGATATTTGATGCCGATTGGGCTAGATTTTCGGCGGCTGATAGGAAATACTTTAAGTTAAATTTGTCTGAAGTTAAATGAGATGGTATTTCTGGGGCTGTTTTTCCTTTAGTAATACTATAGCATTTAGTGCTCTCCAAATGGATGCTGTGTCACGGTTTTCTGAGATCATTTGATTGAAGAATGCTTTTTTTGCAGCCCTTACCAAATATTTTACTTGATTACGTTGTTTTTTGTAGTCATCAAAGCGTTTTTCTTTTCTAAGTGTTTCTCTGAGTGACATAGCATTTTTAATGTCCAATGTTAACCAGGGCGGCATGGTAGCATGTTTAACGCGTTTTACCCTGAGGGGCGCGTGCTTGTTAAGGACTCCGAGGAACAGACTCATCCAGCAAGACAAGGCATTGTCAGGGCAAGTGTGGCAGTATACATCATCAAAGGGTGTATTGTGCAAATCGTGCATGAATTTATCCCTATCAAATTTTTTATAAGAACGATACATTATAGTTGTTTGTTTGTTTTTCTTTGGCCTATCAAGCTTCAGAGCAATTGTACAACATACCGGGTTATGATCACTAATGGCTAAGGTCGGGACATTCGCACTAGTTATTCTGTCCTTGTTGGTAACATAAATATGATCAATGAGCGTGGATGATGTAGATGTGATTCTAGTTTGTGCTTTAATTATTTGTGTCAAACCAAATAGCGATGTGGTCGTGATCCATGCTGCATTTGATCCCTTAGGTCTAGATAGTTCTATATTGAAATCACCTAGGAGAAATATGTCACACTTGCTCTGACTTGCCTTGTCCATCAAAGCTGTAAACTCATCAAACCAATCCCAGCTGGCTGCCGGATTTCTATAGACAAAGCCGATTAATATAGGTGATGACTGTCGTGTTTTTAACTCGAGCCACATACACTCCACTTTGGTAAATTCGAGGTCTAGACGCCGCTTGGCGTAGCTAGATACAGACGTATGCATGTAAATCGCTAGCCCTGTGTGTTGAGGCAAAGCGGCATCTTTACGAAATATTTTATAGTTAGGAATAGAGATGGAAGCATTTCTGATTTTGTTCTTAAGTCTTGATTCAGTAACACCAAAAATGTGGAAGTGTTCGGGCTGGTTCAAAAACACACAGAGATCTGGCACCTTATTGACAAGATGATAGATATTCAGGTGACCTATTTTAAGTCCACCACCACAAAATAAATCATGTTTTGTACCACCGTCAGGCATACTGTCACTATGAACGTCAAAAGTATATAAAAGTAAAAAAATTGTCTTCTTTAAAGAGGTATATAAAAAATAAAAATAAAAAATAAAAAATAAAAATAAAAAAGAAGCTTTGTGACAAGGAGGGTTTTGTACACAAATAAAACTACAGGAAGAGACGGTATTCACTTGGTGTATGAAGTGTCAAAAAGAGATAATGAACAAAACCGGTTGGAAGTGAAATTAAGCAATACACACACGGGCACTCAAAGGTTCTCACAGTACATACACATACGTGTCCACGTCAGTGCCACTGCTTTCACTGTCTGACAAAAAGAACCAGTTGAAAAAAATATGTTTAAGTACGAATGACGTAAGCAAGGACACGTGTCACAGTTTTCGCATGTCAATAAATGCAAAGTACAAGATAATTGATTACCACAAAAAGGTGATTGAAAAAAAGAGAATAAATGTTATGACTACACGCTATTCTATTGCAAAAAAGATACAATAATTAAAAGAAAGAAATATCAACTTCGTCAAATTTGTTATTCCAATTAAGCAGTTAACCGATCGCACACTAGAAATCTGTCAAAAATCCCTGGGCAAGAAATTACACCAGACGCCTAGAATCGCACTATCTACTGTCCGGCACGTGGCCTGATCCTATCAAGCAGATTAAACAACACTGCAAAGTCACTGTCACTAAGCTGCCCACGTGAGGCTGAGGGCTGGCACTGGAGGGGGTGGGGGTAAAAGTAAGAAGGATACGGGTACATGGGCCGACCAGTCGGGGCAAAAGGCGGGGGGCCCATAGGCTGTGGAGCAAAGCCGTAGAGGGGTCGCTGTTGCTTCGGGTCAGTGGTCGGTGCATCCTTTGATCTATCGACCGGCTGGATGGGATTACCCGACGTTATCGGGGTAGCTTTTTCACAGGGGTTTGGATCCCTCTGATCAGGCGAAGTTTTCAGCTGTGGCGGCCCTCGGTGCAGTCCACGTACTTGTCGCGAGTTTCTGTCCTCGCTATCATGCATGTCTTGTTGCGTGTGTTGGCGGGGGTGTTGTTGCCCATCTTTGTTACGCGACATTACGCTAGAGGTGCTGCTAGAGTATGTCCGCTTGATATTGACGGCAAGGGCGCTGGTACCCCGCCTGTTGGGATGAATTGTATCTGTGTACCATCCAGTTTTCAGTTCGCCTGTCCTAGTATAGAAGGCACAGTCATTGTCAACGAGGTTTAACTTTAGCGACTCGCACACTTCTCTCAGGTACATGTTGGTGTCGGCGATGCACGGGTCTATTTGCTGGCGATCGTTATTTACTGGCAAGACGGAGGACATGTAGATCTTCGCTTTAGGGAAGGCGTGTTTGGCAGCGGAGATCACATCCCTCCAGCCCTTCCTGCCGATGACGAACCCACGCTTACAGTCGTTTATGCCAACATGTACAACGACTGTGGTGACTGTATTCGTGGGCTCGGAATCGTGAAGGCGCTGAAGGATGTCGGCTCTGCTGAGGCCCGACACTGACACAACTTGCGCCTTGTCTGTGTCAGTGACAGACATCAGATTACCGTGCAGGCCGCGCAGTACCGAGTCGCCAAGAAGTAGAGTCTGGGTGTTAGGCCTCAGTTCTGGTATCCCGGGACGGATAGTGGGATTGACGGCGGCTGGAGGGGGTCGCGCATTAGGTACTTGGTCTTTTTGCTGGGTGGTCGGCGAAGTAGTGGTGTCGTCATGAGCTGCGCTCCGGGGGTCAGCCGTTGTCTTGCTGGTGGGTGCATTATCCACCACTTGCTTGTGCTGGGCGTTGGAGGAGGCATAGGAGGTGTTTTTGCTGCCTTTCTTGCCGCTTCTTTGACCCTCCTTCTCCCCCTCTAGTTTGGTGACCCGTTCACGCAGGTGCCTGATCTCCGTATGGAGAGAATCCACCTCTATGTTGTAGGAATGGCGGATCTCCCCAACGGCGGCCCGGAGAGCAGATATCTCCGCCATCAAGCGCTCCACAACCAGGGGGTCTGGGCTCAAAATCACAGGGCAGCCAGTCTGGCACGCGGACTCGACCACCTGTACAGGAGCAAGAATGGGGGCCTGAGTGCCACTGCTCCCGACGTCGTGGTTGATGGCAACATTAGCGCCGCTGTCGCTGTTGCTGGTAGGCGACAACAGCGCTATTGCTAGCGACGTCATTGCTGATGACAGCACTACCGCAGTTGTTGTCGCTGTTGGCCGTGAAGGGAGCAGGGTCAGTGCTGCGGACGTCATGGCTGATGACAGCACTATCACTGTTGTTGTCGCTGTTGGCGGTTGTGATGATAGTGCTAGTATTGCCGACGTCGTGGCTGGGAGCAGCACTGTCACTGTTGTTGTCGCTGTTGGTGGTGATGATGATAGTGCCAGTGCTGCCGTCGTTATGGCTGATGGCAGCACTGCCACTGTTGTTGTCGCTGTCTGCGGTGGTGATGATAGTGCCAGTGCTGCTTACGTCGTGGTTGATAGCAGCACTGCCACTGTTGTTGTCACTGTTGTCAGGGGTGATGATAGTGCCAGTGCTGCTGACGTCATGGTTGATAGCAGCACTGACACTGTTGTTGTCACTGTTGGCGGTGGTGATGATAGTGTCAGTGCTGCTGACGTCGTGGCTGATAGCAGCACTGACACTGTTGTTGTCACTGTCGGCGGTGGTGATGATAGTGTCAGTGCTGCTGACGTCATGGTTGATAGCAGCACTGTTACTGTTGTTGTCACTGTTGGCGGTGGTGATGACAGTGCCAGTGCTGCTGACGTCGCGGCTGATAGCAGCACTGCCACTGTTGTCACTGTCGGCGGTAGCGATGACAGTCCCAGTGCTGCTGAGGTCCACAGTCCACCTCCATGAAATTTCGCCATCTTGTAGAGGTCACCGTTACAAACCAGCTTGTCAAAAATTATGTTCAGCACACAAACACAACACACATAAATCCACTGTGAATCAGAGAGCGATGTGAATGCGTGTTGACGCTAGTGGCGTCAATGAGAGAGAGAGAGAGAGAGAGAGAGAGAGAGAGAGAGAGAGAGAGAGAGAGAGAGAGAGAGAGAGAGAGAGAGAGAGAGAGAGAGAGAGAGAGAGAGAGAGAGAGAGAGAGAGAGAGAGAGAGAGAGAGAGAGAGAAATGAAATGAAATGAAATGAAATGAAACTTTATTTCTGAACGGAAGAAGCAGTTAGCACATGTGCCATTTTTCACGCTTGCCGTTGCTAAACTACAAAGGTACAAATCTGCTAAAGGTACAAAGCTACTAAGATAACATGAAAGTGCACATAATATAATAAGTCGTGCAAAAAGAGATGGATAAGGCAAAATGGAGGGCACCAATTATGATTACTAACAATGTGAACGGGGAAAAAAAAAAGAAAAAAAAAAAAGAGATAGTCTTTAAAAGAGAGAGAGAGAGAGAAAGACAGACAGACAGACAGACAGACAGATAGATTGTGGTTTTTGTGTTGCCAAGGCAGTTTACTGTCTTGCTTTTTGATTTTATTTCGCACGAGTATTATGGCAGAAACAACCTGTTAATGAGCACACACAGCTGCACATGTTATATAGTTCATTTGACCAAAGCTTGCCTGCTGATTTTGTGCTAATAATATTTCAAATAAGATGATTTCAAAACAACTCGAAGCAGAAAAGATGATAACCAACCTTGGGCCTACTTTATTTAATTGTTCCTGTAATCTTGATAACAATGGTTCAGCCGCTGTCCTAGCCGGGAACATTTGAAAATGAACCGATGGAAACCTGCAAAATACACCCTCAGAAACACTAACATATTTATGCCTGTAAAATTCACGCTCTCCGTGGTGGATGTTCAATAGCTTGGTCTTGCAAGGCGTCTGATGCATGCATTACCTATCAGTTTCAGCATCACTGATGCAGATCAGTGATCACTGAGGCCTGAAGAGTGTATACATTTCAAACTGTTCAGTAGGTCATCTCTATAATCTCCCGAGGGTAGAGGCTAAGCCGGTAGGTTTTAACTCATTCTACCCCAACACCGAAATCCCCAAATTTTGCCGTTGTCCTCTGAAGACTGCATTGCAGTGCAGGACACAGATCGACTCATGATAGTTCAAGGGTGATGCCAGAATAGCTTGGCGCCCATAGGCGCCAAGCTATTCTGGCATCACCCTTGAACTATCATGATCGATCCGTGTCTTGCTGTGGTTTCTCTGGGGTAGAATGAGTTAAACCAGCCAATGTTCTAAAGCAAATTAGGTCCAAACTTGGTGATCACTTTTTGTTCTCAGTGTACTGACGGCCTAATTTACAAGTTGGTTTGATCAGAAAAAGTTTTCAGTGTTAGTCACCAATAATACGGGCTCAGTAGCCGTACGCAACAGAGGTGTCGTTACTGACATAAACCCCTTTAACTGCCGGGGCAAGGCGAAAATCCCACTCATCTGCAAGAGACATAAATCCTCATGGGGGGCTCATGAGGATTTATGTCTCTTGTAAGTGCGCTATAGAAGAGTTATATTATTATTATTATTATTATTATTATTATTATTATTATTATTATTATTATTATTATTATTATTATTATTATTATTATTATTATTATTATTATTATTGGCTCTTTATGAGAATGTCGGTCAGTGTGCAGTGGTTTCTGACGCGAAATCCGTGATCAGTCACTGGCAGGAAAGTTAAACGCATCAGATAACTATCCAAGGTAGCTATGGTAAGAAATACCCAACGGAGAAAGAAACACGCTTAGAAAAGACAGTTACAACACAATTTATTAATATTCGGGTAAATACACTTTGTCGAAATAGACAAACAAACAAATAGAGAGATCAGTCGCTACTTATCTTCATTTATCGCAGGAGGAATGTGCGATAAATGAAGGTAAGTAGCGAATGATCTCTCTATTTGTTTGTGTGTTCTATATTGACAAAGGATATTTACCCGAAATATTAATAAATTGTGTTGTAACTGTCTTTTCTAAGCGTGTTTCTTTCTCCGTTGGTACTTCTTTGCATTTTACACGCTTGGCAGTCACCTTTTTGGTCTGGATAAGGTAGCTATTGTGAAGAAGAGCAGAATGTCTTCCATATTACGGCATCTACGCTTCGTAAATGTCACCTTTATTGCATATTTCAGTGTTCGCCTAAAACCGGCAATCCTCGGTATTTTGAAGGCAACTACTACTACTACTACTACTACTACTACTACTACTACTACTACTACTACTACTACTAATGTGCCCAGGCAAAGAGACGGGTTTGCTCTATATAGCATGTCTTCTGAAAGTGCCTGGTAAAGCTAAGTGGCACAGTTGCAATACACCCGAATTGAACAGTGTTTATGTAGTGCTCCGGAAGCAATAGCTGTACCTCTCTCACGACGGCCGTCCATTGTCACTCCAGTGTCCGCGGACGTTCCCGAAACAAACCAATCAACCAATACTACTAATATTATTACTACTACTACTACTACTACTGTACTACTACTACTACTACTACTACTACTACTACTACTACTACTACTACTACTACTAAAATATGATCTGGGTCAGTAATACAGGCCATAGATTCTAACTCGAGCCTTTACAATAACACTACGTCCATTGTGAAAAAGTGCCAACAGCGTCTCCACTTTCTGAGACAGCTGCGGAAACTCGGTATGTCCAGAGAAATCATGGCACAGTTCTACCGCGCGGTGATAGAGAGCACCTTGTGCTTCTCTATCACTGTCTGGTATGGTAGCACAACCGCGACAGAAAGAACCAGCTCGAGCACATTGTTAAGACTGCCTCCCAAATAGCTGGTTGCGACTTTCCATCTGTCGCCTCCATTTTCAAAACGCGTATGGAACGGAAGGCAGGAAAGATCGTTTGCGATCTGTCACACCCAGCCAATAATCTCTTCGAGCTTCTGCCCTCTGGCCGGCGGTTTCGTGCTTTGAAAACCAGAGCCTCTCGATTCAGATGCAGTTTCTTTCCAGAAGCTGTCCTCAGTTCATCACCACGCATGGAGCAACGTGATTCCATGATCGTGACATAGGACTGATTAGTGTGTAAATATTGTGTTTATCTATCCTTAGGGCTGTATACAGGACGATCGCCAACTGAGTGTACGACATGATGAATGCATGTGCAGCCCTATAAGTGAGGATGTATGTTACTGTCGCCATGTCACAGTAGGGTGGGTACACCTTTTTCTGGAAGGACAAAGCTGAGAACGAAGACAGGATACACGGAGTTGACTTCGCCATCCGCACTACGCTCCTCCGACAGCTGCCTTCTCTTCCCACTGGCATCAGCGAACGATTGATTAAGCTCAGTTTACCCATCTCCCACACCCGACATGTCACTATCATCAGTGCCTATGCTCCGACACTAACCAACGCCGATGACGACAAGGAGGCGTTCTATGAGAGCCTCGACTCCCTCCTGAAGTCCACTCCTGCAAGTGACAAACTCATCGTGCTTGGTGAATTCAATGCTCGAGTTGGGCGCGAGTGTGAATGCTGGGAAGGAGTGATGGGCCCACACGGGCTGGGCAAGATGAACAGCAATGGCCTACTGCTGCTGCTGACATTGTGCGCTGAGAATGGACTCGTCATCACCAACACCCTCTTCAGGCTGGCTAGTAAATACAAGACAACATGGATGCATCCCAGGTCCAAGCAGTGGCATCTCAAAGACTATGTCATTGTCCGCCAGCGGGATACTCGTGATGTCAGAATCACCAGAGCCATGAGAAAAGCCGAGTGCTAGACCGACCATCGGCTGGTGCGGTCTGTCCTCAACCTGCACATTGCACCAGCACACAGGAAGAGGCCGGAGCTCACCCGACCTTAATTCAACCTGGCCAAGCTGAAGTGCCCGGACGTCAAGGAAAACTTCCAGTCCCACCTTGATAACCTGCTAACTGCCCATGGACCGTTGACTGGCAACCCAACTGAAATGTGGAACCAGTTCAAGGGGATGGTGACGGAGTCTGCCAAAGACGTGCTTGGGCCCAAGCAGAGAGTACACCAGGATTGGTTCGATGAGAACAATGAAGAGATCAACAAGATACTGGAGCAAAAGCGCAGTGCCCTCATCGAGTGGCAGAACGACATCAACTCCTTGTCCAAGAAAGACCGCTTCAAACACCTCCAGAGAAAAGCCCAGAGAGAGCTCCGCAACAAGCAGGACACCTGGTGGGACGGCAAAGCAAAAGAACTTGAACACTTTGCTGAATCCAGCAACTCCAAGGCGTTTTTCAGCGCTATGAAAGCTGTCTACGGCCCTGCAAGACCCAGCACAACCCCTCTCTTTTCCGCCGACAGCTTCACCTTGCTAAAGGACAAAGGCAGCATCACTGAGCGCTGGAGAGAACACTTCTCAAATCTGCTGAACCTGCCTTCCACTGTCGATCCCGCGGCCCGGGACATGATTCCCCAGACGCCGACACAGGATGACCTTGACCTCCCGCCAACCCTGGACGAGGTCAAGAAAGCGATCAACCAGACTAGCTCCGGCAAGGCTGCAGGCATGGACGGCATCCCCGCAGAGCTGGACCTGAGACCCTTGATGCCTTCCTCAACATTCTGACATGCATCTGGGCAGAGAAGATCATGAACAGGAATTTAGAGATGCTACAATCGTCTCCCTGTTCAAGAACAAGGGCAGCAAAGCAGACTGTGCCAATTACCGAGGGATCTCACTCTTGTCCATTGCTGGCAAGATCCTTGCGAGAGTCATCCTCAACCGCCTGATCAGCTCTGTATCTGAGGAGCACTCCCAGAGGCTCAATGCGGCTTCAGACCCGGCCGCAGCACAGTCGACATGGTCTTCTCTGTGAGACAGGTCCAGGAGAAATGCATTGAGCAGCACATGGACCTCTACGCTGTCTTCATAGATGTGACCAAAGCATTCGACACCGTGAACAGAGAAGCGCTTTGGGTCATCCTCGTAAAGCTCGGCTGCCCCAGGAAGTTCACCAACATCATCCGCCTCTTCCATGATGGAATGGTAGGAGTTGTCCAGTGAAACGGCAACACATCCGCACCTTTCGACATTTGCAACGGTGTGAAACAAGGTTGTGTTCTTGCCCCCCTGATGTTCAACCTGTTCTTCACGTGTGTCCTGACCCATGCAGTACGTGACCTTGAGAAGGGAGTGTACCTGAAGTACAGACTAGACGGCTCTCTCTTCGACCTCCGTCGACTGAACGCCAGGACCAAGACCATCGAGAGACTGATCCTTGAGGCGCTGTTTGCCGATGACTGTGCACTGATGGCGCACACGGAGTCTGACCTCCAGACCATCGTCAACAGGTTCTCGGAAGCCTCTCGACTGTTTGGCCTCACCATCAGTCTCAGCAAGACCGAGGTCCTGCACCAACCGGCCCCAGGCACAAGAGCCCCCCCCCCCCTCCCACCCAAAGTGTACATTGAAGGCACCGAGCTGAAGACTGTCGACCAGTTCAGGTACCTTGGGAGCATCATCTCTTCTGACGGTACTATCGACAAGGAAATCGCAGCTCGCATCAGCAAAGCCAACCAAGCCCTGGGTCGCCTGCGCACTCGTGTGTTGAATAACAACAACGTCAAGCTTTCCACCAAGATCAAAGTCTACAAGGCAGTAGTTCTCCCCAGCCTCCTCTACGGCTGTGAGTCATGGACGCTGTACAAAAAGCACCTCAAGCAGCTTGAACATTTCCACATGAGATCCCTGCGCTCACTCATGGGCATCAAATGGCAAGACAAGGTGACAAACCTGGAAGTCCTGGACAATGCTGGCTTAGTGAGTGTTGAAGCCTTGATCTTAAAGTCACAACTGCGCTGGACAGGTCATGTCATACGCATGGATTATTCTCGCATGCCATGCCAACTCCTGTATGGTGCACTCTCAAAAGGCCACAGGAAGCAAGGACGGCCAAAGAAACGCTTCAAAGACTGCATAAGAGACAGCCTCAAGCACTGCGTCTTCCCGGTAAAGGAACTTCAAGCACAAGCACAAGACAGATCCGGCTGGCGTGCCGCCACCAGGAAAGCCTGCACGCTCTTTGAACACAATCGGCGCGAACGGATCACCAGTGCCAGAGCTCGCAAAAAGACAGCGTCGACTCTCCCCACAGCTACGTTCCAGTGCCCCCATTGCCCTCGCAGGTGTGGCTCCATGATTGGCTTGGCCAGCCACACCCGCACCCACAAATAGAAGTCATGCACAATGACGACATCATCGGTTTTGATGGTCTACCCATTATGTCACACAAACATCCTTGTAACGTTTACTTGGTGGATAAATGTCTTATGTCTTTACAACTGCAAGGGTTAATCATGAGCTAAATGGCTGCAAGGGTTAGCTTTGACCCCAGCTAGGTTCTAACCCGCGACTTTCCGGAGCTATAGTCAAACTCTCTACCACGTGAGCTGTCCAGCTTCCTCTTCAAGAGCCGTAACCCATTTTGCCCCAATGCCCTTCAGCGGTTGATTGACCGACCATGAAAATTCAAAGGTAGTTTCTGATTAGCTTGGCGCCATCAGGCGCCAAGCTAATCGGGCACAACCCTTGAATTTTCACGGTCGATCCATCTCCTGAAACTGGTACATACTTGTAAAGAAACAATTTTAAAATTTGGGAAATTCGGCCTTGCGGTTACATAGGTTGAAGAGGACATCAGCGGTGATGGTGGTTGCCATGTTCGTGGTAACGGAGACATGGTGGCGGTGGGTTGGGACGAGGTGGGGGGGGGGGGGGGATGTCGGTAAAAGAGATGGTGTTCATGAAGTGAGTTTTGTTGTTGTTGTGTGTGGCCTACAAAACCGCGAAGGATAATTTCCTATAGAACCATCGTCTTATCTCTGTGACAAGGAACCAGCGTAGCACAATTGCTCCACCGACTGTGGAGGTAATAAGGTTTCCGCCTAAAACGCTTGAGAACTGAACAGACAGCGGTCAGTCATACAAAACCAAATCGCCTTGTGTTGTGTCCAATGTCCGTTTATTTTGGGTTCCTGTCTGGCCTACTTCGTGCCATTGGCGATTTTGAATGATTTACCTTACATCACGAGAACTAACCCATTCCCGGCACCACCATCGGACGCGTATTATTTTTGTTGCTGAAACCTTTGTTCATTCGACGGGCAAAAACCATAACCGTCGAAGGAACATGGGTACAAACTGATCTCAGCAAGAGGCGTAGATCCTCATGAGACCCCGCATTCGCGGGGGTATCATGATGATCTATGTCTCTTGCGGTTGAGTGGCATTAATATATTGTTCAACATCCCGACATCAGCAAGAAATTCTCAGGACGCGACTTACATAGTCACAGGCAGATAAGTCTGTAATAATTATCTATTCCTTTCTGACCGACCAAGTGGCTTAGGAACCCTGAGGGCCAGGTATAGTTTCTCTGGCTCTGACTGTATGGCCACACCATCTTTTGGCCATACCTTCTTCTTGACTTGAGCTATACCTATTCCATGCGTATGTAAAATCATACCATGGCTTGGCCATACCTGCTGCCGGCCAAATAATATAATATAATATAATATAATATAATATAATATAATATAATATAATATAATATAATATAATATAATATAATATAATATAATATAATATAATATAATATAATATAATATAATATAATATAATATAATATAATATAATATAATATAATATAATATAATATATTTTTTATTGCGCCTGTACTTTTATTAAAGGCCCAGCCTTCAATTGGTCCAGGAGCGTTCTCGTTACTGGAACAGAAAAGGTTAGTTAGTTAGTTATTTAGGTTTAACGCCGAACAGGCAAGGCCATCTCACCTATCTATCTATATCCCGTAGTCGTGCCGACCGTTGGGGCACCACTGATGACTTGGCAACCAGCTCCCTCCATTTCTCTCTGTTCTCTGCCATTCTTAGTGTATCACCCAGCCTCAGTCTTGTCCACTCTGAGATATTGTCCTCCCATCTTTTCCTCTGTCTTCCTCTCCTTCGTCCTCCTTGCACAGTGCCTTGTAGGATTGTTTTGGCAAGCCCTGCTGAACGCGTGACATGCCCACACCACTTCAGTTTGCGTTTTGTCACAATGGCTAATAGGTCTTCACATGGCCCGATTGCTTGCCTGATTCTGCTTCCCACTTCCTCATCGTTCGTGATGTGATCTCTGTATGAAATTACAGGCAGCCTTCGAAAACATCTCATTTCAGTGGCTTGTATCCTCCTTTCAAGGTCTGCTGTGAGGGTCCATGACTCGCAGGCATACAAGAACACTGAGATGACTAAGGAGCGCATCAGTCTGATCTTGGAGCAGAGCGTGATGTTTCTGTCCTTCCATATGGTCTTCAGTCTTGTCAGTGCTGTTGTTGTCTGTGCAATCCTGGACAGTATTTCTGGTTTTGATCCCTCATCTGTCAAAATGGCTCCTAAGTATTTGAATTTATTAACTGTTCCTAGTTTTTGGCCTCCAATCATGACGTCTGTGCCAATGCCACTGGTGTTATTTGTCATCAGTTTGTTCTTCTCTGCACTGATTTCCATCCCATACGCAATGGCTGTGCTGTCCAGCTTTTCCACCAGCTGAGCGATGGAACAGAAAAGGGCACAGTAGCATATATCTGTGCATTTGCGTAGGAAATTTTTTCATTTGGTTGGGGTGGTGGAGGTAGTGGTGGTGGTGGGAGTAGGGGAGTGTGGGGGTGCAGCGTGCCTGATTTTTACTTACCAGCCTAAAAAAAAAGAAAAAAAAAAAGAAAAAAAAAGGAAAAATCAAAAAAAAAAAAAAAAAAAAAAAAAAAAAACCCCGAGAAGAGTAATAATTACGAATCCAACATGTTTTTATTGTGCATATCAGACATTATTTTTCGAAAGCTGTGTATTGGTCCCACACAATTGAGTAATTCCTCCTCTTAACCCTTTCACTGCACCCCCCCAAAAAAAAAACAACCAAAAACAAACCACCAGACCCCAACTGCAAGACGCACAGATCCTCATGAGCCTCGCAGGTAAGGTCCAGAAGGTAAGGTCCTTGACCCATTTAGCCCAGACGCACAAGCAGCAGGAGGTGGCGCCAAGCTAATCTGGCACTATCCTTGAATTATCATGGTCGATCCATCTCCTGCAACTGGTACATACTCGATAGGTGACATCTCTAAAATTTAGGAAAAACAGCCGTAGAGTTAAATGGGTTAAAAAAGTAAGGTACACGGCACCATGAAAGACATATGCCAATGTTTCCGAATAACCCCGCAATGATTGTTTGTTTCAGAAACCCGGCAATGATGACCCATCGCTGATGGCAAACAGATGTCGATCAACATGACCAGAATGAGAGGTGAATGCATACGCTTTTCTAACTCATGCAAGGCGACCCGCATCAATAGCTGCGAAAGTGGCGTATAGCGTTGCCGGCGGCAACGCTATACGCCACTTTCGCAGCTATTGATACGGGTCGCCGTCAACGAATTAAAATCACTTTATAGCGCGACCTTGCAGGATTGGGAACGGCGGCTGTTCCCCCAAGCCGATCTCCTGACCCCAGTGGACGGGATGTTCGTTCTGTGCGAGACCCATCAGATACGGACAACACAAGACTCAGCTGACCGGTCTGCTCTTATTATGCTAGGTGCAGGCTAATCTTCTATCTCTGTCAGATTCCCATTGCTGGCCATTGTGTACTTTTTGTTCAGACGTCCTTCAAATACCCCCCCCCCCCAAAAAAAAAAAAAAAAAAAAAAAAAAAGGTCCGGCCCAAAGGTCGTGCCTTCAATACTAATGGTCAAAATTTAAGTGCCACTTTTTATCGCAGACGCACCGACAACACCACACAAATAATGTAACAATACTTGGAGTCAGTACTTTGCTAATTTATTCAGTAACAATTTCATTTAAGTGTTGAGTAAATCAAGCAATTGTAACAACAGGAGTACGTTAGAATGTTCACCCACCCCTCATTTGAAAGTCATACACGACTGGTCCAGTCAGTAGCGAGTGTACCCACCGTTTGCAGGCAAGCATTCAATGCAGCGTTGACGCATCGAGTTCACCAGTGTTCGGAGAACATGTTGTGGGATCGCTTCCCACTCGATGCAGGAACTGAGTCACCTGGGGGACGCCTTGAGGTGGGGGATTGTTGCTGACAACACGTTGCCCCAGCACGTCCTAGAGGTGTTCCATAGGAGCCAGATCAGGTGAACGAGCTGGCCACTCCATCCTCATTATGGCCCGTTGCTCAAGGTACTCATCCACCACACGGGCGCAATGAGGTCGAGCATTGTCGCCTATGGCTTGGAGAACTGGCTGGATGAGGGATTGCACAATCTCGTCCCGATAGCGCAGTCCAGTCAGGGTGCCTCGGATGACGTGGAGGGGGGTCCTGCATTCCCTGCTGAAGCCTGCCCAGATCATGACTGCGCCTCCTCCGTAGTGGTCCACCTCTTGGGCGCATCCATCCGAGAATCACTCGCCCTAGCGTCTCCAGACCCTCACCCTGCCGTCGTTGAAGGACACAGTGAAACGAGAATCATCAGTAAACAGAACCTGAGACCACTGGAGTCTGTTCCACCTCACATGTTGACGACACCAGGCAACCGGCCGGGCTCTGCGATGAGCTGGAGTGAGGGGTATTCTCACTGCTGCTCTGCATGAAGCCAGGCCAATTTCGCGCAGACGTCGGCAGACTGTGCTTCTGCTGACGTTAACGTTTGCTTGCATCAGTTGACGTCGCAGAGTGGTTGACATGACAGTTCGGTCGCGCAGAGCAGCCACACAGAGGTATCTGTTCTCCCTTTTGCTGGTGCAGCGTGGGCGTCCTGAACAGGGTCGTCGTTCTGCCCTTCCAGTTTCTTGGAATCGTGCCAGCAGCCCCTGGATCACTGAATGGGACACCACAAGACGTCTCCCAAATTCTCGTCTGGAAATTCCATCCTGCAGCCATGCTAGCGCCCGGCCTTGATCTACTGGCGTTAGGCTTCGTCGTGGTGGCATGGTTAGGAATGAGACAATTATGCCACTACTGTACCGGTATTTGTAGCGAAACAGAAGTGCTCAGTGTTCACGACTGACCCCTTTGGCACGTGCATCACGACTTTACCGAGTGTTTCCATCTGCCTGCCTTTGGTACGCTTGCCAATATCGCACAGTTTTCACAAAAAATGACGATGTTTTACGTGCATTTGACACGTTCGTGGAAATTGATGAATTGTTGTCTATTGTTCCCTGTACAGTGGACTGTCTAAGGTCAACTTTTAACCCATTTGGATCGAAAGAACGTTGCATTTTATTAGCGTACTTGCGACGATAAACAATGACACAAAAAGTGGGGTGGCCCTTAAGTTTTGACCATTAGTATAGTTGTTTTTATCAAATGGCATGCCCTTTAGGGAAATAATAGTGCATTGACCGAACACTTGACACAGTTTTTGTTCGTGCTGTGAAAACCCTCTTTCGTAGGCCCTCGTAGGCATCAATGCTGATAATCTTTAACAACTAGTTCGTTGACTTTTTTTTTGGTCACGTCATATACTACTACTACTACTACTACTACTACTACTACTACTACTACTACTACTACTACTACTACTACTATTACTACTAATCCCATATATTCGTCAAGAGTTCATTGAAGGAATTAGCAAAACCCCGCCCTAATGTGGCCTGCCTCTATTCCCCTCCCTAATCAGCCGTACAGTTAATCCTAATCCCTAAATTACCCCCGTCGCCTTTTTGTCACACGATATTAATAATATTTAGCCAGATTTCATTAAAAACGCAAAACTCCGTTATTATTGTGACTTCAGGTAGACTCCCTACCCCTATTTTACGCGAGCATATCCCCCCCCCCCCCCCCGCTCCTTTCTTATTCTCGAGCATAGGCTCAACATTTCCGAGCATAGTCTCCCCCTCATTTGTATACCCCTTCCTAATTTGCGCCTAATTCCCCCTTACCTCTATTACCCCCATTCCAAATCCCTCTCCCTAATCGAACCTACATATAATCCCCGCCCTAATTTGCCCCGCCTGCAATGCCTTTTCGCCTTAAATTAATCCTCATGATATGCATGTTTATATTATCGCAATTGCCCAATTTACAGCGATCCTAATTTAGAATAACCCAAACAACATTTATATTGAATGTGTGCTTACATACTTGATTACACAAATGAAAGCTGTTTATAAGATGCCGAGGTTTCTGGTTTGTTTTGTGTCGTACTAACCTTAATGCAAATTGAACGTGCAGGCCTCTACTGAATTTTAGTTTATGAGAAAAGTACAGCTAGAATAATTGATTTTATTCTTATTTAAATAAGGCAATTGATGCATTGTTTGTTCTCTCTCTCTCTCTCTCTCTCTCTCTCTCTCTCTCTCTCTCTCTCTCTCTCTCTCTCTCTCTCTCTCTCTCTCTCTCTCTCTCTCTCTCTCTCTCTCAACGGCAGGTACGAAAAATGACATAGTCACTGACTGTATTAATATCTTCGCCGTTGTAAAATAAGATTCATGAAGTTCATTCTCTCTCTCTCTCTTCTCTCTCTTTCTCTCTCTCTCTCTCTCTCTCTCTCTCTCTCTCTCTCTCTCTCTCTCTCTCTCTCTCTCTCTCTCTCTCTCTCTCTGTGTGTGTGTGTGTGTGTGTGTGTGTGTGTGTCTGTGTGAGTGAGTGTGTGTGTGTGTGTGTGTGTGTGTGTGTGTATGTGTGTGTGGTGTAATGTGAGCATTGATTATTTGAAATGGAATTATTATTGCCTGTACTTTTCACTATTACGTACACTTTTAGTATGTGTATGTGTGTTTACGTGCGTGCTACAGCTTAGCAAGGACATGATTGAAAAAAGGTCATTGAAGGTACCTAATCATTTATCCTTGAAAAATAAAGTTTCATTTCATTTCATTTCATGTTTCTCTCGCTCTCTGTGGGTGCCGGGGAAGCCTTCTGAATCAGATTGAATGTCCCCCCCCCCTCACCACCCCAAAGTCGGACCCCCACCCCTCGAGGTAGAGAGAGAGAGAGAGAGAGAGAGAGAGAGAGAGAGAGAGAGAGAGAGAGAGAGAGAGAGAGAGAGAGAGAGAGAGAGAGAGAGAGAGAGAGAGAGAGAGAGAGAGAGAGAGAGAGAGAGAGAGAGAGAGAGAGAGAGAGAGAGAGAGAGAATGAATGAATGAATGAATGAATGATACTTTATTTCTCAAGGATAGAAACAATAGGCGCGGCACAGGCCTCTTTTCATGTTTGTCCTTGCTAAACTACAACATTAAAAGCAACATTAAAACAATATGTTAACAGCACTGTAACGAACGCCTTTAGTGCAGGTTTTCGGTCGGACGATGGTGTGACGTCATTAGCAGTTGGACCGAATGTACACATGCGAATAATGTAGAGATAAGCATTGTTCACGAGCGGTAATGTACAGATAAGCCATGTTCACGTGCGGTAATGTAGGTGAGCGATGTTCACGTGTCACGTGTGGGAGTGACAGTGTAGTATCGGGAATAATTGCCAGTTAGAGATGCTACACCAGTCGAGCCGAGCAGTCGTTTTCGCTAGGGCTCTGAGGAAGAATTCTGGCTAGAGAATTCGATAGCTGTATATTGAATACAGGTATTTATTCTTTTATTACCGGTATTTATAATGACCTGTAACGCTATTCAGATGAAAAAGAAAGTATTGTTTTATGAATTATTATTAGAGTGCAGAAGAGCCATGTTTGAAGGAAATGCGATGGCTCGTGTCAATACTTGTTTAGTCATGTAATTATGTGATAGTTTATAACCAGGATGTCATGTTGTATTCATTCATATGTGAAGATGTGGGACTGGAATAGGAATAGAATTCAGTATATATTTAGGTATACCTAATGATGGAATGTGCAGTAATATGTTACGAAGTGAAGGTGAGCTGTGATTGTAATATTTGGCTCATAGTCCATTGTGTGTGGGTACGTAAGATGTATGTACAGTGTTAAAGTGGCTATAGGAATTGTGTGCACTGTGTTAAAGTGGCTATAGGAATTGTGTGCACTGTGTTAAAGTGGCTATAGGAATTGTCATAAGAATTATGACAATAGTGATTGTAGTATGGTGGCATAAAGAAGACATTTTTCAGAGGAAATGATCTAGAGCGCTCTGAAGTATAATAATGTGTCGAAGACACATTCAGACTTTTTGGGTATAAGAGCGAACATTTATGAGTGTATAAATGTTGTGTACAGCGGGGCCGGTACGGAGCGGACACCCCTGGTGTAGGGCCGATGAAGCTGTCCTGAAGGCATCACGTACGTGAACAGATGCGGACATCATCAAGCCTTCATCTCTCCTTCGTCCTACCATCACTGGTGCTACGAGCAGCAACGGTCGCGAAGTAAGCCACAGATTCGTGCTACAGGACCACATGCAGTGTTCCGTCAGTGTAGCTATTGTCGCCTAGAGCCGTTAATTTCACGCCTAGGAATGTTCTAAATCTGAGTAGGCATTGAATAGTAATATTCAGTTCGGGAATCTCCGTCAAGTCGTCAATGTGATATTGACTGTGTCGACACTAGTATAAAGAGGAGTCGAGTGACGGCTCTCGAGAGAGACAACGACCTCTACGGTAGCGAGTGAATGTGTGAGCGCTGAAGTTGTGAATAACCTATATGCCACTTGTTACTGTTAGTTATTTGTGCAGATTGGTTTATATGATGTGAATTGTGTGGTTTAATGTATGTTATGAGTGTATGAGAAATAGTTAAAGAGGGCAAAGAGAAATAACTGTGTGGCCTTTGTCCTTGTTTGTAAGCGCGTGTGTGGTGGATGAAAGAGTCTAGTAAACAGAGATAGAACACCCACCTTTATACAGATTGGCAGAAAGCCCACGCACACACTCATTCCATAAACGTTTATATATGTAACAATTTAATTAAGTACTACACGAAAACACCGTCGTTACAAGCACAAAACAAGCGGCTACACTCAGGTCACTTGTGTTACATTCCGATACAAGTTCCAAAGTTGCTGAAGATTACACACACACACAGCAAAATGACAGGGTCTTGGAGCGGGGGGAGGGGGGGGGGGTGCGATGTAAAGTGTGTTTATAGAAAGCGACTGCACACTTATGATACAGCTACTCAGTGTAGGAATTTAGTAAGCAGGCAAAACACCACGATAAAGAGAGATATTATGTAAAAGCTAACAAGTGCAAAACGGAGGACCACAGGAAATCATTGACATGACTCTTTTTGGACATATTATCTACGTTTCTTTCAAGTTTGCTCAGAGATGTATTTAAAAGCTTTCGTCCTAAACAATGGAAGATGTCTCGTTTGCTGTATATGTGGAGGAAGTGAGTTCCATAAATAGGCACCCGCGTAAGAAAGGCTGGATTTAAACAAGTCAATTCGGGGCCGCTCAATGACGAGACTGTTCCTCAAAGTGCTATAAACCCTTTCGCTCTCAGTGAAAAGCTTAGCCAGGTAGAGGGGGGGGGGGGCTTTCTCCTTCAGTGCTTTGTGCATAAGTACGCACTTATTAAACGTAAGGTGTTGATGTAAAGGAAGGAGCCCTGTTACCTGAAGCTTTTCCTCCAAAGTTAGAGAGGGGATTGGGAGGATCAGTTTAACTGCGCGATTGTATAGAGAATTAATCCGCTACAGCCGTCCCAAATAGTAGATGCGTAGTCAATGTGAGGTTTTATGTAGGAGTTGAAAAATAGCTTTCGTGTCTTAGTATCAATGATAGATTTTAATCTTGACAGTAAAAATAGCTTCTTTGATAATGTTTTCCTTAGTTGTGTTAGATGGGGCAACCAGCACAGTTGGTCATCAACAATTACCCCGAGGAGACGATATTCCTTGACTTGCTCAATGGGAACTGAATTAAAAGAGAGGTTAAGTGAATGGGGGCGGAGCTGATGCTTTTGGCGTGTTGTGATTAGCATGCTTTTCGTTTTGGATGGATTTACAAGCATTTGATTATTTTTGCACCACAGTGAGACCTCCTGAAGACTAAGCTGAAGATTGCTTGATATTTCAGGTACAGTTTTCCCTCCAGCGTGAAGAGTTGAATCATCGGCAAACATGTCACATTCGGTATTTGAATTGGAAATATGAAGTGGAAGATCATTTATGAACAAACAGAAAAGTAACGGTCCTAGTATGGATCCCTGGGGCACGCCATACTCAACACGCTTTTCAGACGAGAAGGTAGCATTGATGTACACAGTTTGAATTCTCCCTATGATATATGAACGAAAGAATGAGAGTGTCCCTGGGCTGTTATTGTTAAAGTAGCAGTCTAGTTTCTCTAATAAAATTTCGTGGTTTATAAGGCCGAACGTTTTTTTTTTTAGGTCTAGAAAGACAGCACCAGACATTTTGTTTCTGTTGATGTTGAGCAGCCAAGTGTCAATCATATGAACCAAGGCAGTGTGGCACGAATGTTTAGGGCGAAAACCAGATTGATATTTATTCAGGACAGACTTTTCTTCCAGGAAATTCGAGAAGATGTTTGAGTACATGCTTCTCAATAGGCTTCGATAGAATAGATAATATGGATATAGGCCGAAAATTATTTGGATCAGATGTGTCTTTTTTTTTTAAAGGTATAGATACCACTTTAGATTTTTTGAAAGCCGCCGGAAAAGTATTATTTTGAATACATAGGTTGTAAATGTAGGTTAAGCTTTCCACAATGTATGGAAGAGAAAGTTCGAGGATAAAACCATTGATACCATCAATGCCAGCTGACTTTTTGTTCTTGAGACTAGAGATAAGTCTGCCCACTTCATGTACAGCGATGCAAGGGATATTAAAAGCATCGCCCGCGGACAGTCTTTGCTTACAAAAGTCAGTAAGCTTCTGCGATGCGACATGTTCCACCTGATCCAAACCTTCAGCATGTAGTAAAGATTTCGGGGCTAAAATGAAGTGGTCGTTAAATGCATCGGCTGTAAGGTTGGCAGTCGTATTTGCAGAACGATTTTTACTATTGTTAGTTAGTAAGTTAAAAACTTTCCATATTGAAGACGGATTCTCGCCGCGTATGGTTTTCTCTACCAGTGCTTTTTGTGCCTCCCGGATAAGGTATTTGACTCTGTTACGTAACCTTTTAAACTCAATAAAATCTTTGTCCCGCTTGGCTCGATTTCTGGCTTCCATGGTTTGTTTAATCTCCTCCGTAATCCAGGTGGGGGGGGGGGGGGGGCTCACGGCACCGGACTCATTTCCTTTTTAAAGGGACATGCTTATTTAGCACTCCGAGGAACAGCTCAAGCCACAGTAAGAGCGCTACATCAGGGTCATTGTGATTGTAAACTTCATGGAACGGCAAAAAACTGAGGTCATGAAGGAAACTATCTCTATCTAGTTTTCTAAAACATCTATAAGTAATGTATAAATGTTGGGTTCGGCTCTGTTTAGGAACATAACATGACCATGTACAGGGACATCAGTTTCAATGATAGCTTGAGGGTTGTTAGTATAGATGTGGTCAATCAAAGTACACGAAGAGTTGGTTACTCTGGTTGCAGTGGTAATCATCTGTTTTAGTCCAAACAGCATTGTTGTACATTGCCACATCGAATGGGGTTTTGAGATGTCAATGTTAAAATCACCGAGAATGAGTATATCCCTGCCTGTGTCATTCACTTTATCCATCACCTGTACAAAGTCGTCATACCACTCGGCAGTGGATGCTGGATTCCTATACACAAAGCTCCGCCGTGAGATGGCCTTAGTCGCCTGCTCGGCGTTAAACCCAAATAACCAACCTATACACAAAGCCAACTAGTAGTGTACAACAAACCAAGGGGAATTACTCAGCGTTGGACAGACGAACAGTTAGATCCCCTGCCCCCTCCTATCAGGCACCCAATCGCCAGCCCACAGAGAAATACGCAGGTATAGAATAAGACGATCATTTGCATCTTCAAAAAAGATGCATCAAGTCTCTTATATAACCCATGTCTTTCTCTGGAACTTAGGAAGTAGGCAGGGGAAACTTACACAAACACGAAGGTGCATTACTATATGTGGTCGGGTAAATACCCTAAATTCCCACAATAGATGCACAGAACATTACACAACAATGTAACGATACAAATTTGCCTCGAGTTATACTGAGATACTCACAAACCAGATAGGTGAGGCTAGCGCTGGCAGAATTGTACAACAAACCAAGGGGAATTACTCAGCGTTGGACAGACGAACAGTTAGATCCCCTGCCCCCTCCTATCAGGCACCCAATCGCCAGCCCACAGAGAAATACGCAGGTATAGAATAAGACGATCATTTGCATCTTCAAAAAAGATGCATCAAGTCTCAAGGGGGCAGGGGATCTAACTGTTCGTCGAAGCTTCCACACGGTGGTAAAGGAGCGGCTGGGAGAAAGGGAAGTTGGAGGCAAAAGCAGCACCCGACCCGCCCTGTTTGGCACCTGTGAGTTCATTGGCAGGCGGCGCTCTCTGTTCATCGTAAGACTGGATGCCAACAGCTTCAGTAGCTTGACGTCCACCAGAGGCTGAGGGATCAATGTCATGTGTATTGTTACTGTTTTGGGGAGGTGAGAACAGAGTATTGTGGGCTGTCTCCCAACGGCGGACAGGAAAAGTCACTGAGGGTTTGCGAATAGTACCGTCTGAATTCTGAGTGGGATGGTCAGGTCCTGGTCTCCGGCCCTCAGCAGAATTTACTACCTGAGTACGATCACTGTCCGAGCATAACATGTCAAAAGCACATGTGCTCAGTACTTGGCGGGTGGCGCGCTGGTCGCGAAGCTGTTGTGTGTCAGATTCCCTGTGATCTCTGGCCTGAAGGAGAAACTGTTTGACCAGACGGAGCAGGACGCCAGCACCACGCTCATTGACATGAAGTCTGTCGTTATTGAACAGTGATGTAACCACTGCGCCTGCTGGCGTGTAAAAGCCTGTCTCTTGGAGAAAGTGCACCTTCTCTTGGCGGCAGAGTTTTGCCAGACGTTCATTAATGGTGCACACTTTCTGCAGGGGGCACCGGCCTTGCGGAAGGACGGAGGTGAAGGCGACAGATGCTGACGGGAAGGCACGGCGGACTGCTAGTGTCAGACTCTTGTAGTCCCTCAGGATGACGTCAATGTCATGGCCTGAGGCGCAGTCATTTGTACCAACGTGGACCACTACATGTCCAATGTCAGCACGTGGTTCGCAATGACTCAGGGCCACTGCCAGCTGTCCAACTGTCACCCCTCGTAGGGTTCGAACGCACGTGGCCCCGCTGGGATCCAGTCTCCGGCGATCTACCCGCTGTAAGTTAGAGTCGCCAATCAGTAGTCCCGCTATCCTGGCTTTAGCCGGTAGTCGCACAGTGAACGGGACAGTATCCTGCGGTGGCTGACGACTTATAGGAATAGCCGACACCCCTTCGGTCCCGGTCCCGCTACAGCTATTCCCCCCCCCCCCAGGGCTGATTGATGGCGTGCAATACTTCCAATACGTGAGGTAGGGCCGGAGGGGTGATAGATGACTGGGCGCTTAAGGTGAGGGCTTTGTCAGTGTGCAGGCTGGCATCAGTTTGAGTGGGCGCGGTGAGGGACAGTGACCGACACAAAGTATCAAACTAAACTTTAAGTTCCGTGATTTCAGCACTCTGAGTGTCCTTGGTTTTAGCTAGCTTGTTCATTTGTCTATTCAGTGTTTCATGTTCTTTGATAAGTTTCTCATGGTCCTTGGTCAGTTGTTCAAGAGCTGCGTGGTGCGATTGTTCAGCCGCTGTTAAACACCTTTCTTCGGCTAACTTGCCATTTTTTACCATGACCTCAGTGTCCCTGATGGCACTATCAAGAACGGTTTGCTTTTCTTGAAGTGTTGCATATTGCCCTTTGATAGTAGCCAGCTCACTTTTCACAGACAATAGCTCTGTTTGTAGGTCTCTTATTGAATCTGTGGCAGCTGCTAGTTGGCTCAGCAAGTCTTCCAACTGGTTAGATGAGAAGGTAGTTGAAGTGGTATTCTCATGGCTGTCGTTTTTGCTGGTGGGAAGGTCCGCTTGATCGTTGACGCGCTGGATACTATTGATATCTGAGTGCACACATGCCTTTGGCGTACTGGTCAAAGTGACGTCATAATGGGATTTCGGCAGTGTAGCAGGGGACAGGTCATGGTACAGGGCTACAGTGTCCGTTACATCAGTCAGGGGTGCCTGAAGCAGGCGAGGCTTTGCCGTCAGTTTCGGCATTAGTTGAGGTCGCCGCTGGCGACATGGGTCTGGATGAATGGGATGGAGTCTCTATAGGTACAGTAGAGGCTGACTCGCAGAGGAGTGGTTTTATCGGTTCATCAGGGTTCAGGGTGGGCGGGGACTCGCTGTCAGTCATAATGGAGGGGGCGGAAGGCAGCGCGAGTAGGGAAGAGGGGGAGGAGAGAGGTAGCGATTTGGAATCAAGATTGGAGCGAAACTGCTCTACGACTTAAACATTTCACTCCAGCAATTCTTAAAAAAAAAATTGTTTGTTTGGCCCCATGACAAAACTGTCGTCTGCAAGCATGCATACAACTGTGGACATGCTCCATATAAGGCTCCCATGAACACACTAGGTCGACTAAAATTACCCAGATTTTGCTCTTTTTCACACCACCTATCATGCCTTTTGCTGCTCAACACGCCCAACAAAATGGGATGAACCATAACCCACAAAGTCCCTTCTATATGATAGCTGTCATCGCTGTCAATGGTCTCTACTTTTGAAAATGTCTTTGATTCTGATGCTGAAGTATGATTATCTCCTATTGAAAAAGTCTCGCAGATCTGCCAATGCGTCAGTGAGTTCTACAAGGGACGCAGGACATACGCGTCATTGATTTGTCAAACGTCATTTGTCATGACGTAAGTTTTAGTTTTTACGTAATTTTATATTTTACGTGATATGAGTTTCACTTTCGCTTAATAGGCTTGAGAAAATGGTGACAAAACTAGAACTTCACGGTACAATTTTAGTCTTGCTATAATTTGTGTGAAAGCATGTTGACTTTACCTAGCTACATGATATACTATGTACACGGGTCACCTGCATGCTCTTCTGAAAGCGTGTCGATGTCCGTGTGCGTGTTAGTGCGTGCGCGCGCGCGCTCCAAACATATCCAAGAGGCATAGATCCTCATGCGCCTGGAGAGCTCATGCGGATCTATTCTTCCTGGAGATGCGCGCATGTTTGTGTGAGAGAGCGGAGAGAGCCGCGCGCGAAAGAGAGAATGACGTCATATTTAGAGTATTATGTCAGTGTCTGCGTGTTGACGGAGTTGCCTCTTTTACGACACCGCCACTGTCTGACTTTCTCTAGAAGTTAAGATTTTTTAGTGTTTTAATTCTTTTCTGAAATTTTTTACTAAAGAAGATGAAAGGATACAAAGCTGGCTAACGAACTCATCCAATGTCTTTCTCCAAACTAGCTATATGCAAACGTTCAAGTAAATATGACAAAAATTACGGACTCTAACCTGGGTCAACCGACTTCCTAAACAGTTGTTTGTCTTCAATGAGACATTGAATTACAATATGCTCGGAGACTCTCTTAGCCACCTACTTAAGAAAGTATTTCGCCAAGTTTCAAGCTTGTGTGTACAGAAATATCGGAGATTCTCTTGTGTACATACATACGCACACGCATACATACATACGCACATACGGCGCTTCGCGCCAAATGTACGTTCAGCAGCGAAGTTAGCGTAACTAGACATGACGTAATTTTTATCTTGTTACTTCAGTTGTTAGAGGTTTAGCCTACCCGCCTTTGACATCATGGACATGCTATTAAATTCGCTTCACGCCCGCGACCCGTCCTAAAAAGTCCCTTCTAAATATATAGAAGAGACTTAAAAAGTAAAAAAAATTGAAGTTTTACTCGACACCCTAAAACAATTGCAAAAGAGAGGAGATTTTAAAAAAAACTATTTCTTGCAGAAAAGTTACTCACATGCACCGGAAGGAATTGCTCTGTGTGGCCTGTACCTTGGTCTGGCCTTGGGAACTCATTTAACTCATTCGAGACGTCAGTGCCGGCTTCGGATACGCTGCGATTCACTGCGTATCCGTAGGCGGCACGTCTCGAATGAGTTAAAGGGACTCTTCTGTCTCTTGTCCAGACTGGATACCAAATACTATGTCTGCAAAGACTTTTCAGGCTACTCATTGCCGGAAACGTATATCCGGCATTGTGCTCTGTGCCAGGTACCTGTTTGGCGCAAGTTGTCTCTGTGTGTCTCAGTAATAATAAAAATAACAATAATACCGTTATTATATAGGCGCTTTTTCTCAATTCTTTTTGGGCGAATCGACTCAAAGCGCCGCGAACTGAAACCCAACACGCACACTCACGTAACAGACACGGATTTACGCCATTTAAGACAAACACAGTAAAAGACAGACGAAGGGCCAGTTCAGCTACTGAGGTTACAGAGATTTAAACATAAACAGAAAATAATCCAACAAGACAATTGTGATCTGGATTTGATATAATATACGTTGTATTTGGGGGCCGCTTTTACAAAGTGTGTTTGGGGTCTGTAGTACACAGATTACACTCCTACAACAGATGTACATCATTATTGTACGCGGCATCCAGCGTAGCAGATCGATGGAAGTAATCAGTGTGCAGAATGCCTGCAGTCCGTCAGGAAACCACGAACATGAAGACAACACCAGTGTTGGCGCCGTAGTCGCAGAAGTCGTCGTAGCCCTGAACGATGGTGCGGGAGTGGAGCTTCCAGGTGCCGTCCACCTCCATCTCCTTCATCAGGTCCTCCAGGCGGTCACGGTACTCGGCCACACCCTGCAGGTACTCCTCTCGCATCACGATGCACACCAGCCCGCCTGCAGCAGGTAGATAGAAAAATATATCTATAGCGCTTCAGTCTTGCCGCTTCAGTTAGCATAAGTCCACGAACCCACGACGGCCGCAGTGGGCCCGCGCACGAAAGTGCGCGGGCCCACTGCGGCCGTCGTGGGCCCGAAGACATATTGCTACTGGGGTAGATCCCACCATAACGACCGAGGCCTCGTAAGGGGTTAGGTAATCTTGGAGATGTGTGAAGTGTTGTACATGCTTATGATACAAGCTGATTATTAGCCGTGTCTTTGCTCTCGATCGACCTTGTGATTGGATCGATGCCAAGGCCGAAACCCCACTATTAAGAACTCGACTGGAATAGGCATATTGGTGTGACACAGACCCTGTGATCCGCAGGTTCAGGCCAAAATCGCCTTCCACAGCCAGGAGACGAGAGAATAAAAAGCTTCACTGTAAAAACTGAAACACAGATTTCGTATATGAGATCCTTTCACTGAAAAAATGACTAAAACAACGGATTGTTACCATTTCACCAGAGGAATACAATACAATACAATACAATACAATACAATACAATACAATACAATACAATACAATACAATACAACTTTATTGTCTGTTCGAGTCAGGGCACGACAGAAATTTGCCTTTCGGCTCGTCATGAAACAACAATATAAGACATTAACAAACGCTACAGGAACATATCATGAAAAATTATCATTGCAGCAATCTATCACAAGCAATATGTCACAAGATCAGATCAGATCAGTCAGATCAGAAAATACCTCACCACCGAAGCTGCAACCAAACTTGCTGTCTCTCTCATCTTATCTCGCATCGACTATTGCAACTCTCTCCTTTCCGGCCTCCCTCACTCCACCACTTTCACTCTCCAGCGCGTCCAGAACAATGCTGCCCGCCTCGTCCTCAGAAAGAAAAAAATCCGACCACATCACTCCCCTGCTCAAACTCCTTCACTGGCTCCCCATCCCCCAACACATCCAATACAAGATTCTGTCTCTCTGCTACAAATCCCTGAACAACTACGCTCCTACCTATCTCTCCAACTTACTTCACCCCTACACTCCTTCCCGCTCTCTCCGCTCCGCCTCCGACCCTCTCCGCCTCCTCATCCCCCGCACCAAACTCAGCACTTTCGGCCCCCGCTCCTTCTCCGTCTACGGTCAATCCACCTGGAACACTCTCCCACTCTCTCTCCGTCAGAAACACTCACTCTCCTCCTTCCAGTCCGCCCTCAAAACTCACCTCTTTCAACAGTTCTAGCACTATATCACCACACTCCCCACCCGAAGCTGACTGTCGTAATGTATTTGTGGTACGTGAGTCATTGTCTAAAGCGTGCGCATGCGTGTTCGAGTTGTGAGTGCGCGCTTAGAGTTATAAGTATTATAAGATAATAGCATTATAAATACCGTAATTATTATTATTATTATTAGGAATGATATCAATTCGAAACGTTGTGTTTTAATATTTCCTGTCATAAGAGGGTTTTCAGCCACTACCTCTTACTTTCCTATTCATCTCACACACAGTAAAATTAACCCGGACAGCGCCAGCTGACGTAGACTGTGTTTATGAAGTCTTCATTAATAACCCCCCCCCCCACCCCCAACCCGAAAAAAAACTCCAAACAAATCCCCCTTTCCCCCAAAAAACAACAACAAAAAACAAAAACCTGAACACCCCCCCCCCAAAAAAAAAAAAACAAAAAAAAAAACAAAAAAAAACAACAAACAAAACAAAAAAAACCACAAAAAAAAACCACAAGCAAACAAAAAAACAAAAACAAAACAACAACTACAAAAAAAAAACCACCTCCAGATGTCTAGGAACGTGGTTTCAAATTGGTGTCAGCAAGAGGCATAGATCCTCATGAGCCCCCGCAAGTGCGGGGGCTCATGAGGATCTATACCTCTTGCATGGGTTCAAATGTTGTCGGCACTGATCAGGTTAATAGGCGGTACAATACACGTGTGTACCTGGTTTGACGACCCGGGCCACTTCACGGAGACCGTCTGCTGGGATGTGACCCTCCCCCATCCCACCACTGCTGACCGCGCAGTCGTAGGTGCCTGTCAACAATTTAACATTCAAATAATAATTATATGTTGCTTTAGATCTTTTTTCTTATTCGCGCCACAAATAAAACAATAACGAAGACATGGTTGACATCGCAGTTTTGTCTTGAATTGTTTGTCCACACATTTTTTCAGTACTCCTCAGAAGTTTGCTTGAAACACACAGTTCTCAGTCTTGTTTGTTTGTATTTTCGTTCGTTTCTTTGTTTGTTTTAACCCATTTAACCCCACGACCGCTTTTTCTAAATTTTGGAGGTGTCATCTAACTACTATGTATCCGCTTCAGGAGATGGATCGACCATGATAATTCACGGGAAGTGCCAGATTAGATTGGCGCCATCAGGCGCCAAGCTAATCTGGCACTATCCCTGAATCATCATGGTCGATCCATCTCCTACTGTAGTGCATCGGGGGGTAAATAGATTATTGTCCTGTTTTGCGTCAAAGCTTTCTTTTCTTGAAACACCCACACCCGGGTCTGCCCTGAGGGACTTGGTTGGGGTTAACTACTTTTTGTTTCCTAGGGCCACCCTGGTCTGCCCCACAGGGTGGGTTTTTCTCTTTTTTTTTCTCTCTGGGGCTTATGTATCTGTCTACGCTTGGTTCATTCACATGTATTTTCCTTTTTAAAAATTCTCCCTACTGTCTGCGCTGCCTGTAGTCTTGATATTATACGTGTGTCGCTAAATGGTCTGTTGCACCCAAGTATGTGTTTGCGGTTAATGCATTTATATCATTTCCTTGTACATATTTTGTAATTTTAATGGTTTTCTACTCTTTTTTTGGGTGGGTGGTGGGGGTGGTGGATGGTGGTGTGGGGTGGGTGGGGGACAGGGGGGAGGCCAGGGGGGGTGGGGGGGGGCCAGGGCAGAGATTCAATATTTTTTCATTCTGTTTGTTGCAGAGGCTGCAGAAGGTGTGCCTTGACATAATATTGCCTGATTTGGGCTTCTGGAATGAATTCTGATGTATTTAGAGGAAAATGTTTCTGAACCTCATTTTAGCACCAGCGAAGAGCGTGAATGGGGGTACCCTTGCGCCATCGGCTATATCTCTGGTGTGTTCCTAAGGATTTTCGGGGAACATGGCTTAAACATCTCAGGACATACTAAGGAACACTTTGAAACCCATCTTATTGAGTACTGGGGGGGGGGGGGGGGGGGTGCACGGTAGATCTTCGTAGCTTGTGGACTAAATGTTTAACCAACCGTGAAACAAAAACCAGGAACAAAAAATGCACTCTGCATTACCATCGTCAATAGGCAGGCGGTTGTGATCTATATAACAGCAGTACTGTTTCTCATACACCTGCTTCTTCTCTGCCTCGTCCAGCATCCCTTGGCTGGGGTCAAGGCCATCATGGATTCTGCGAAACCCAACCTTCTGCAGCTGAAACATAAAGCTGAGAGTTAGTCCAATGGAGGGGGGGGGGGGGGGAGCGACGTTATGGCAGGTAGTAGTGATGCAGTTATGGCAAGAGTTGTGTGCCCGTGACTCGGAGCGCGCGTCACAATAGGATCCGCGTCTGAGTTTTCTATCGACGACTCCAGGGCACACAACTCTCTGCATAACTGCTAATTGCCATAACTTCGGTTTTCTCCCCTGCAGTTAGTCTATCAGACCGTTTTCTTTCCACGTACACAGGGTGTAGTTTGCCATGAACGTCTTTTTTTTTTTTGTACTTTTTTTTTAAATTTGAAAAATCAGTTTTGAATTTGGTTATGCGCACCTAGATTAACTCGGCATATACTGGTGCCGTCCATACACAACTTGATGCCGGAGCGGCATCTAGTCGCTGTCAGGGCAATTTCAGAAAAGTCCTGACGTGCTATAGGCAATAACAGCAAGTCTTGCCATCACCGTAGCAAACCGCTAACCAGACTGATATGTTTTGTTTGTTTCCAAAGAGGAAGAAACATGAAGAAAAACGTGTTGATACACTACTTCGCTACTATCTTAAGCCTATTCTATCCTCTTAAGATGGCGGCTGACGCGCCGACGCTGCTAGGCAACGCGGGGAACTTCCGGGCGAGCCCTATACTATATTGAAATGCCAGCTTACGAATTTCCTTCAAGAAAACTCATTCGAGACGTGCCGCCTCCGGATACGGGGGCTCAGGCATCATAGTGAAGATTTATGTCTCTTGTTGGTCCTATATGACTTTATGCCTATTTGTCGTCCCATTTACATCTATAGTTCTTCACGCGAATTCAGTCGTGTATGGTTTCAGACGCGAAATTCGTGATTACTGGCAAGCGAAGGGGTAAATATTGACGTGTCCGAGGCCCTAGATTAACTCGGCGAGGCGAGAAAAGCCTGAGCCGGCATCTGCCCGATGACCTTTTGACCAAGTAATGGGAATGGGCTGTGCGAGGAATAGTACCCGCATCAATAGCCTGTACGACACTTCCGCAGCTATTCATGCAGGGCGCCTTGTCTAAGTTAACTGAGTAACGTAACCTGTTCAGGGTCCAGGTAAAACCACGGGCTTGTTCAGATAGCATGTCCGTTATAAGGTCCTGGTAAATCGAAGTGGCACAGCTGCAGTGCGGCAGAATTGATCAGTGTTCAGGTCGCACTCCATAGGTAAATGCTGTCCCTGCCCCCCATCATGTAACCCATCCATTATCACTACGGTCCCGTAGACGTTAAACCCCGAACCAACCAACCAACCAACCAACCAACCAACCAACCAACCAACCAACCAACCAACTCACCCACCCAACCACCCACCCACCCAACCAGCCAACCAACCAACCAACCAACCAACCAACCAACCAACCCACGCACCCACCCACCCACCCAACCAACCAACCAACCAACCAACCAACCAACCAACCAACCAACCAACCAACCAACCCACGCACCCACGCACCCACCCACCCACCCAACCAACCAACCAACCAACCAACCAACCAACCAACCAACCAACCAACTCAGTGCCGATAAAATTCGAAAACCACACATATGCAAGAGGAATAGGTCCTCATGAGCCGCTGCTGTTGCGGGGGCTCATGAGGATCTATGCCTCTTGCTGACACAGCTTGGAATCTATGTTCCTGGGACAGCTAAGTTTTGTAGTGCCAGTTGGATTCTCGAAGATTGTAGAAACAGAGTCTGCGTCAGTTGGCACTAAAGGGGTTAAAGGTCTGATGCAAACTGACCTCTACTCCCACGAGACCCGTGCCGGACGCGAAGTCGAGGATGAGGTTGGTGTGTCGGTTCTCGGGGAAAAAATCCGCAACAGTTGCTGCGGACATCTCCGGACCCCTGTAGTGTCCCACTAGACTCTGTGTGCCATAAAAGTTCGTGGTGACTACACAGGCGTCACTTATTCTTTTTTTAACCCTTTCACTGCCGAGAAAGAGTGTACGCGGCCCAACTGCAAGAGGTATAGATCCTCATGAGCCCCCGCATTCGCGGGGGCTCATGAGGATCTATGCCTCTTGCTGAAACCAACTTGTGTCCATGTCGCTTGGGCGGTTGTGTCTTTTGGTCGCTGAATGGAGAACGATTTCAGAAACAAACTGAATATGTGTCCAGTGGCAGGGAAGGGGTTAAAGCGATCTGTTCCACTGATGGCGCGCGTTGATTGCTGAAATTCTCCGATAAAGCAGGCTTTTCATGTCAAATGGCCTCAACTAAGACTCTTTTCACAATCTGTGTGAGAACTAGGCACACGTGAGAAATGTTTTCTACTGCCCCTCAGCGCCGGATCAATCAGTTTTCAAAGGGGGGGGGTGCCTAACTTTAATTTGTTCTATTGCCAGGGTCAGTCTAGTATATATCAAAACATCGCAACCGAAACTGTTCTTCTGACGTTTTTGAAAGTTTCTAACTAGTGTTACGTATGGCACTGAAACACAAGCGTTACAACTCCATTTTAAACACACTTATTTATAGTTTTATGCCAGCCGAGGGGCAGGGGGGGGGGGAGGGGGGGCGGGAGGTGCTGTAGTACCAAGTACCCCCCCCCCCCCCCCGGATCCGGCCCTGCCCCTGGTATTTGTCGGTTGAACTCTGCTCCTGCATGCAAAGGACTGAGAAGAACGTATCAGAAAAGTCGCCAGTTTAAAGCATTCGATCTTCATAAGTTTACCGTGGCCTTTTGTGCAGTATTATTGTAAGACATGCTAAATACGTTTATGTAAGATAATGCAGACTCTACTAGTTTATTTAACTCATTCTACCCCATCACCGAAATCCCCAAATGTTGCCGTTGTCCTCTGAAGACTGCATTGCCCATAGGCGCCAAGCTATTCTGGCATCACCATTGAACTATCATGGTCGATCCTTATCTTGCTGTGGTGTGTCTGGGGTAGAATGAGTTAACCTATTATTGTCCTTGTATGCCTCTTGCCTCATTGGAGTTGGGCTCGTCGTATTTGGGTGTCAGTAGCGGTTTTGTCAGTCACCGGTCGGCGATGATTCCTGCAGCCGGAATTATCGCGACAAACGCGACAACTAAAAGGGTTAAAGGGTATGCACAACTGTCAATGAGATTAAACTAGTGAACGATAGCGATTCTGGAGACATTGCAATACTGGTTCGTTTTTCCTGTTTACATGCACACACATACATGCCGGTATAAATTCATCATACACACACACTGAACAGGTAACAGAAGGTAAAATGAGTTTAAATTTGTATCGAGCCGTAACTCATTCTGCCTGAGACACCCCACAGCAAAATATGGCGCGACCATGACATGATAGTTCAAGGGTGGTGGCAGGATAGCTTGGCGCCTATAGGCGCCAAGCTATTCTGCCACCACCCTTGAACTATCATGGCCGATCTGTCTCCTGAATTGTAATGCAGTCCTCGGAGGATAACTTCAAACTGTGGGTATTTCGTACCTCGGGCACACTGATTAATATCACAGTTTTACCTGGTCATAGACACCGTTCTTCGCCCACTCGTTGTAAACAGCTGTTGACTTCTGTGGACTAATGCCGAGGCGATGGGCGTTCTCGTTGAAAGATTGGGGGTCCATGCCGACAGTACTGACCCTGTGAAAATGACCTAAGTTGGTGCACAACAGTAGAAAGTACAGTTGATCAGTAGCGGACCAAGCACTGGCAGCCGTTATATAAGAATGATTTGACTTTCAGATCAAGTGACTTGAGTCTAATGTGGTTCAGTATAGCGTGTAAACTGTGACCTTAAGCCGACGCCGTACCGTGAAAGCGTCACTCTTGGGTCAAGTTGACCTTATGCGGGTTTAGCTAATGAGCGTGTATAATTGTGTGTGTGTGTGTGTGTGTGTGTGTGTGTGTGTGTGTGTGTGGTGTGTGTGTGTGTGTGTGTGTGTGTGTGTGTGTGTGTGTGTGTGGTGTACGATGATTGACCGACGGAGACACGTGGTCTCAGTGTCGACCTTTCTGTACTCACGGCTTCTATAATACATTAGGGATAACTCAGTGTATACCGAAGCAAATTTCAAGCCGCATCGTGTTTGTGTATTTGTTCCGGCAGCTTCGCGGCATGCGGCACACAACTACTGAAAAAAAGCAGACGCATAGTCCCCAAGCTCACAGAGTTAAGTAGGGCCTATTCTTTGTATTTCGATCGAAAAATTGGCATATCAATGCATTGTTTTAGCGAATTTTGTATAAAAGAACGAAGCTTTAGCATGCTGTGCGATGTTAGCTTGCTCAAAGAAGTGTCAACAAGTCAGTTACTAAGATATTCGGCTGTCATGTGTTCCATCAATGCAGATAAGCAATCCAGACCAAAAAGGTGACTGCCAAGCGTGTAATATGCAAAGAAGTACCCAACGGAGAAAGAAACACGCTTAGAAAAGACGGGTACAACACAATTTATTAATATTTTGGGTAAATATCCTTATAGACAAACAAACAAACAGAGAGATTAGCCGCTACTTATCTTCATTGGCAGAAGGAATGTGGCAACTCTGCATCAATGCAGAATACATCGCACTGGGGGCTCATGAGGATCTAAGCCTGCTGGAGATGCTTAGAGTGTAATCTATCTTTATGGTACAAGCTGGTCCGCCGCCATGATTTCGCTCTTGTTCCTTGTTGGGAGTCGTTCGCCGTTTCAAACGAAACCTCACTAGTACCGCCGTTACGGCTGTGCCGCCTGTAGTAATAACAATGTTCAAGCCCTGCACAGGCTGGCCTGTAATGGAGGATTTCACAAGTCAGTCAGCAGCAGGTCAAAAGCGGCACGTCTTTCCACAAATGGTCACCTTTTTGGTCTGGATTTCCACAAATGGTTGTCTCGCTTTTTAATCCCCCCCCCCCCCCTCCTTACCAATCGACAGTGCAGGGTTAGTTTTTGTTGTTGTTGTTGTTGTTGTTTGTACACCTCTTATTCGTTAGACAGTTGTGTACCGTGAGGACCAGGCCAGTGTGTCCTTAACCCTTGTAGCTCCGGATCCCTACTACCAGGAGATGGCGTGACCATGATAATTCTGCCAGATTATCTGGCACTACCCTTGAATTATCTTGATCAAGCCATCTCCTGCAGCTGATACATATTCGTTAGGCAACACCTCCAAAATTTGAGAAATGGGACCTTGGGGCTAAAATGGTTAACTTTTTCAAGGCGCCCCGTATGAATAGCTGCGAAAGTGTCGCATAGCATTGCCAGTGGCAACGCTATACGACGCATCCGCAGCTATTGATGCGGAACCCTGAACAAAAAAAAAGTCCGTGGCGCAGTGGTTAAGGCGCCTGCCCTCCAATGCTAAAGGTGCGAGGTTCGATACCGGGTTCCGGCGTCGGACTTTTCTTCTCTAGTAAGTGTCACCGTTAATTCGGGCGGACCTTCCGGGGTTCTTTCTCCGGGTACTCCGGTTCTTCCTCCCCCTCTACTTTGGTACCGGTTTCAGGCCACTTTATAAATTTCTAATACAAGCGATCAAAATTTCCGAAACCTCAGTAGCTGAGCTGACTCTTCGCATCACGTGAATGTCCTGCGTTTGTCTTGTACTGTTTGTCTTCAGAGTGAATGCGTGTGTGTCACGTGAGCGTGCGTGTTGGGTGCAGTTCGCGGCGCTTTGAGCCGATTGGCAGAATTGGGAAAAAGCGCCTATATAATAACCGGTATTCTTATTATTATTAACCGATTCGCTGCCAGCAGACGCCCAAAAAATTGCCTTTAAACTATGACAAATTCATCTGTGCAAAGAAAAGAACACGGAGATAAATTTGACCAGTAATAGGCAAAGAAACTCCTGAGGACTCGCACCTACGGGGGCTCAGGAGTTTCTTTGCCTCTTACAGTACGATAATTTTTGCATTTTCCCCGGCAGTTGATGGGTTAATTACCCCTTTACGCTTCATCTGCATGATAGTTCAAGGGTGATGCCAGAATAGCTTGGCGCCCATAGGCGCCAAGCTATTCTGGCATCACCCTTGAACGGATGAAGGTGCCATCACACGCAGCTAATGACCATGGAAACTATGCAGCCTCTCGATGGCCTAATTTACATATCTTGGTCTGCGATTTACGTTTGGACCTTGTGTTTTTATATGGCGGATGATAATTGGGCTGAGCCTGTCACTTGTCTGGACATTTGAGTTGGTGACGATCGCTGAAGAGACAAACAGAAAAAAACCTGACGCCTACCAGATTTTAGTATTCGTTCAGTTGTACAAAAGACTTACATTTCAGAGACTTATGGCCGGGTGCCTACATGATCCAAAGCACACAGCACACGAGCGCACGCACGCACACACGTACGCACGCACACACAAGCAAACATTGCAACAAAGAGGGAATTGTTGTCGTTTTTTAAAATGATTAATCTCACGTTCATTGGTCATAACTTAAACCCACAATGTTGACACAGTATCCAAAATTTACCAACTAAGCTTTCGGCTGTAAAACAAAACCGAATCTGGCTGGATTACGGCTGAGAAAAACTTTGCTCCAACCAGCTGCAAGATGAGGAGGGGGCAGTTGCGGGGGCTTATGAGGATGATCTACACCTCCTGCTGAAACCACTTTGTATCTATGTTCACTGAATGGCTGTGGAAATAGGACGCTGAATGAACGCTATTTTCAGAAACAAAACTATGCGTCCAGTGATTGGGAAGAGATTTACATCGGGCACTGGGGTGGAATCGAGTAGGGGTGGTTTTGTTGGCGTTCAGGTTGACAGTGGAGGCAGTGGTGTAAGTATATATGTCAACTCGGCTGCGGTCTCTGCCGCGTGTCCGTCGTGAATGAGTTAAGCCCATTCAGCCTGAAGCAATACCGCAGGAGATGGATCGACCATGATAATTCAAGGGCTGTGACAAATTAGTTTGGCGCCCGATGGCGCAAAGCTAATCTGGCACTGCCCTTGAATTATTATCGTCGATCCATCTCTTGCAACTGGTACATAGCCGTAAGGGGTGACCCCTCCAAAAATGTGGCCTTGCGTTTAAATGAATGAATGGTTGCAAGAGTCATAGAACCTCATGAGCCTCCGCAACTGCGGGGGCTCACGAGGTTCTATGTCTCTTGCTGTTGGGTGGTTCTGGTGTCCCGACAGTCAAGGGGTTAAGGGGTTAAGCCTTGGTACAAAGCAATTGTTAAAGACCACGTCCATGTCGGCCGATACAACTGATCAAAGGTGTCGCGTTTCTGAAGTGCATAACTGTAAAGGTTGTAGTCAACTGGTTTTGGTCGACAGTTAATGGAAATACACGCAAACACTGGTGCACACAAATGCAAAACCGACATCCGGCATCATCTTGATCATCACAATCATAATAATAATAATCATCATCATCATGTGGAGAAGCAGAGCAGACCACAGAGCACATCCTCCAGGACTGTGGGAACCACCAGCTGCTGAGGGAGGAGATATGGCAGAAGCCCGCCACTCTACAAGAGAAACTGTACGGGCCTGTGGAGGTGCTACAGAAGACCACAGATTTCATTTTGAGAGCGGCCAAACTCCAAGTGTGACGGCGTTCGAGAAGAAGAAGAAGATCATCATCATCATAAGTCATTTACTGGCATTGCCACACGTCACGCTAGGTACAAACTGATATTATACAAAGCATTGTGATTGGTCTCAGTTCTTCAGCTGACATGTGTTGCCTGCAAAGTCAAGTCTGTGTTTGCAATACAATGCTCCCAAACCAGATAGGTGAGGCTAGCGCTGGCAGAATTGTACACAAACCAAGAGGAATCACTCAGCACCTTCGTGTTTGTGTATGTATGTTTCCCCTACCTACTTCCTAAGTTCCGGAGAAAGACATGGGTTATATAAGAGACCTGATGCATTTTTTTTTGAAGATGCAAATGATCGTCTTATTCTATACCTGCGTATTTCTCTGTGGGCTGGCGATTGGGTGCCTGATAGGCGGGGGCAGGGGATCTAACTGTTTGTCTGTCCGGCGCTGAGTGATTCCTCTTGGTTTGTGTACAATTCTGCCAGCGCTAGCCTCACCTATCTGGTTTGGGAGTATTTATAACTCGAGGCAAATTTGTATCGCTATATTGTTACATTGTTGTGTAATTTTCTGTGCATCTACTGTGGGAAATTAGGGTATTTACCTGACCACATATGGTAGTGCACCTTCGTGTTTGTGTATGTACGTTTCCCCTGCCTACTTCCTAAGTTCCGGAGAAAGACATGGGTTATATAAGAGACCTGATGCATCTGTTTTTGAAGATGCAAATGATCGTCTTATTCTATACCTGCGTATTTCTCTGTGGGCTGGCGATTGGGTGCCTGATAGGCTGGGGCAGGGGATCTGAACTGTTTGTCTGTCCGGCGCTGAGTGATTCCTCTTGGTTTGTGTACAATTCTGCCAGCGCTAGCCTCACCTATCTGGTTTGGGAGTATTTATAACTCGAGGCAAATTTGTATCGCTATATCGTTACATTGTTGTGTAATGTTCTGTGCATCTACTGTGGGAAATTAGGGTATTTACCTGACCACATATGGTAGTGCACCTTCGTGTTTGTGTATGTACGTTTCCCCTGCCTACTTCCTAAGTTCCGGAGAAAGACATGGGTTATATAAGAGACCTGATGCATCTTTTTTTGAAGATGCAAATGATCGTCTTATTCTATACCTGCGTATTTCTCTGTGGGCTGGCGATTGGGTGCCTGATAGGCGGGGGCAGGGGATCTAACTGTTTGTCTGTCCGGCGCTGAGTGATTCCTCTTGGTTTGTGTGCAATACAATGACAATCTCGCTTTTCACAGAAAACATACTGTCTCACAGCGCAGCAATGACCTACAATCTGATTTTAAAGCACACTACAGTGTTTCCGACCAACCACACATTATACCAAATAACACCTTCACAAAGAGGGACTCAAATACTGTAAGAAATGGCACAATGTTAAGAGTCATTTTAGATATTTGAATCAGTTTTAAAACAAGATGGGAATAACCATAATCCACAAAGTCCCTTCTATATGAGAGCTGTCTTCGCTGTCAAGGGTCTCTACCTTTTGTTTTTGACTTGATTCTGATGTTGAAATATTTCCTTCTGAAAAAGCTTCGCAAATGTGCCAATGAGTCATAGTGAACTCTAGAAGGGGCGCGCGCAGTACTCACGAGTCATTGGTTTGTCAAACGTCATTTGTCATGACGTATCTTTTTTGCTTTTGCATAATTTTATATTTAACGTGATATGAGATTCGCTTTCGCTTCAAGACTTGGGGAAAATGGTGACAACACTAGAATTTCACGGTACAATTTCAGTCTTGCTATAGTTTGTGTGAAATCAGGTTGACTTTACCTGGCTACATGCTATACTATTACACCTGCATGCTGTTCTGAAAGCGCGTCGGTGTGTGTATGCGTGTGCCTGTTGTCATGCGCGCGCTGCAAACATCCTCAAAAGGCATAGATATTCATGCGCCCTCCGGGCACTTGAGGATCTATGCCTCTTGGAGATGCGCGCATATGTGTCATTGGTTTGTCAAACGTCATTTGTCATGACGTATTTTTAGTTTTTACGTAATTTTATCTTTAACGTGATATGAGTTTCGCTTTCGCTTCAAGACTAACGAAAATGGTGACAAAACTAAAATTTCACGGTACAATTTCAGTCTTGCTATAATTTGTGTGAAATGAGGTTGACTTTACCTAGCTACATGCTATACTAAGTACACTTGATGCTTTTCTGAAAGAGCGTCGATGTGTGTGTCTGCGTGTGCGTGAGTGCATGCGCGCGCTCCAAACATCTTCAAGAGGCATAGATGTTCTTAAAAAATTACTATGTGTGAGAAAGAGCGAGCGAGCGAGCGAGCGAGAGAGAGAGAGAGAGAGAGAGAGAGAGAGAGAGAGAGAGAGAGAGAGAGAGAGAGAGAGAGAGAGAGACTAGAGAGAGAGAGAGAGAGAGAGAGAGAGAGGAGAGAGAGAGAGAGATGAGAGAGAGAGAGAGAGAGAGAGAGAGAGAGAGACTGACTGACTGACTGACTGACTGATTGACTGACTGACTGAAACTTTATTTATCAAGGATTGAGATATTAGGCGCACAGGCCTTTCTTCCAATCTGTCCTTGCTACATCTACTGACATATAATAACAGGCAAAGCTACATTACACTCACAAATAACATCGAAAGTAATGCAAATTACAACAACACTACAAACAGCAACAATGATTTAACAAAACACACAGGTACCCATACGAAGATTTTAGCACGTGTCATAATATCCGTTTGCGGGAGCCCTCCCCAGAACCTCCCACCCGGGGGGCACGCCACAAGTATACTTTCACTCGAGTTACATGCTAAGCACATCGTTTGAATAAACTGTGCACCGGCACTGCATCCCCTGACCAGGTCTATACGGGAAGCACCCCCACAAAAAAAAAGTTGCATAAAAAGAAATTAAAATATATTATGTTTAGACAACACTAGATAATTAAATTTACGTTGCCTTGGATAAGTACTTGTACAGTTTTGCTTTAAACGCAGCTAGGGAATTAACTTGTTGTAGATGCAGGGGAAGAGAATTCCACTGGAAACCACCTGAGTATGACAAACTGGATTGATACAAATCAATGCGGGGCCGTTTTATGCTCAGGTTGCTCCGAGAGGTGCTGTATCTCTTCTCAGTAAGAGTAAAGCGTTCCGATAAGTAGCCGGGGGCCTTACCGTTAAGAGCTTTGTGCACTAGTACGCACTTGTTAAATACTAAATGTTTGTCAAGAGGAAGGAGTCCAGCTGCCTCGAGCCTCACCTCAGTGGGTAGAGATGAGCTAGGAATAATAAGTTTGGCTGCTCTCCTGTATAGCGAATTTTTTTTCTTGAACTGGACCTCGCTGCAGCCATCCCAAACTGTTGAGGCATAATCAATGTGGGGCTTGATGTATCCATTGAAAAATAGAGAGAGAGAGAGAGAGAGAGAGAGAGAGAGAGAGAGAGAGAGAGAGAGAGAGAGAGAGAGAGAGAGAGAGAGAATTACGTCATAGTTAGAGTATCAGTGTCTGGGAAGTGACGGAGTTGCTTCTTTTACGTCACCGGCACTGTCAGACTTGCTCTAGAAGTGAATTTTTTTGAAGTCTTCACTGTTTTAATTATTTTCTGAAAAGAATTAATTGTTACTAAAGAAGTTGAAAAGAGACAAAGCTGGGTAACGAACTCATCCAATGTCTTTCTCCAAACTAGCTATATACAAAGGTTTGAATAAATATGACAAAAATTACGGACTCTAATCTGTGTCAACCGACTTCCTATAAACGGTTGTTTATGTCTTCAATGAGACATTCAATTACAATATGCTCGGAGGCTCTCTTAGCCACCTACTTAAGAAAGTATTTCGCCAAGTTTCAAGCTTGTGTGTACATAACGGTTTACATACATACATACGCACATAAAATGATACAAATGTACGTTCAGCAGCGAGGTTAGCGTAACTAGACATGGCGTATTTTTTTTATCTTGTTACTTCAATTGTTAGGGGTTTAGCTTGGCCGCCTTTGACATCATGGACACCGCGACGACCGGTCCTAAAAAGTCCCTTCTATAAATAGAAGGGACTTAAAAATGCAAGCACCTTTGCTAAAACGAATACTTACATTGGCATGACATTTTGCATAAAATGTGCAAAATGAAACGATTGTCGAGTTTACTGCTGACACAATGGTTTTACTTCCAGATTTGGAGTTAGTTGCCTGCTCGGCGTTAAATACAAATAACTAAATTCCAGATTTGGAGGGTATATAACGTTCGGTACACTGGCACTGACGGACTGTCTTAGTACCTAGGCGGGGTGACCGTTTGTGCAGACCTTTCGGTGCAACATGATGTAAAATAAAAAAACTGAAAAGGGTCATGAAAATCTACGCATCAATGACAATCGCGTCAGACAGATTGACTAAGATAAATGGTGTAGCCTGCAGAGTCGCCGCGTGTACAACAAAACCAAGACTTGCCCCTTGAGGTAGCACTGACGCTCAATCAATAGATTGACTTGATTACTCTAGTATAAATAGAAGATTTCAGGAATAGGTCAACACTATAATTGCACGTGTCCAGTTTGGACGAAGACAGTGGATGAAAAGCCCAGACAAGCATGCTATATATCGCATGTTTGTCCAGGCTTTAAATCCGCCGTTTTCGTCGAACAGAAATACGCGCAGTTTTGACAGACTTCTGATTTCCGATCATTGTCTATTGGTCCATGGACTGATTGTGGCAGCTCTGGGGCACAGTACCGGCAAAGACTCCCGCAAAGACGTTAAACAAAGCAAGCACTTCCCCTAAGCCGTCACGATCCATCCATGAATCGTCGGTTCATCGAATGATCATCGGGATGGAGAATGTAAAAAGGGTGAGCACGCAGCCACCGGCGAACACTGGTTGTCTCCCTCGGTTCGCTGCCGCTGCCAAAAGTATGTCACAATACCGGTGGCTGATTGTGCTAATCACAGGCGATGACCACAATTTAACTGACAATGAACATGAAGACAACGCCGTTGCTGTCCAAGTAAAATTTGGGAACGGTGGTGCGGGAGTGGAGCTTCCACATGCCGCCCACCTCCATCTCCTTCATCAGGTCCTCCAGGCGGTCACGATACTCGGCCACACCCTGTAGGTGCTCCTCTCGCATCACGATGCACACCAGCCCACCTGTAGCAGGTAAACAGAACAACATGCAGGTAAATATCATCAGGTTCTCCAGGCGACATTACCGGTACTCTGCCACGTGCTACACGTATTCCATTGGAATCACATCGCGACACACACTAGCCCACCTGTGCCAGGTAGATACGGTAATATAGGCCTAAAGGTGCACAGTACAGGTACGCTCTTCTTGATTACAAAGTGATGACAAACGTTTTATGGTGCACGGTTTTATTACTCCTAATCTCTCAGTCTTAAATAATTACCCGTCAATTGCCTGTGTTTATGACAAAACTGACCACGGCTAAATCCTACTTCCGTGGTTCTGGCGAATGCCCCGGGCACTGCCGTTACGAAATTGCAAAATATGGGAGCTGAAATCATAAAACTACACTTTCACTAGATAGATCGACTATGACAGTTCAAGGGTGGTGACGTGATAATCTGGCGCCCATAGGCCCAAACTTTGACGTCACTACCCTTGAGTTAGCATGGTTGATCCAACCTTTGTCGATATCTGTAGGCAGTTACCTCTGCCCCATTAAATACCATCTCTGACGTTTGTTTTACACTTTCATATTTTAATATTAGCGACCACCATACTGTGAAGTCCACATGGGGGCAAAGTACCTACAGAGAGGAACCCAATGAAGAAAGAAACGCGCTTAGAAAAGACATTGCATGTATCATCGAAGAAAACAACACGCTTAGAAAAGACAGTCACAACACAATTGTGTTGTAACTACCTTTTCTAAGCGTGTTTCTTTATTCTTCCGGGTTTCTCTGCATTGTACACGCTTCGCAGTCACTTTTCTGGACCTGATTTTGCAGACTACCCATACTCAGGTAGGAGCCCTACACTTTAATGGGAGAAGGAGAAGAAGTAGAAGAGATTTGGACTGAACAGCTTAACTCATTCTACCCCAGACACACCACATCAACATAAGGATCGACCATGCTAGTTCAAGGGTGATGCCAAAATAGCTTGTAAGCTATTCTGGCATCACCCTTGAACTAGCATGGTTGATCTGTGTCCTGCACTGCAATGCAGTCTTCAGAGGACAGCGGCAAAATTTCGGGATTTCGGTGTTGGGGTAGAATGGGTTAAAGGCTCACTACCGCCTTAACTGTTCAAAGATACGCTTTTGTAACAGATAGTTACAAAACGCTACACACAGGTCTAGTTATCCGAATTTAGACGCAATGCATTTGAGCACACGTCGTCTTTATATCAAGTAACTTGACAATGACTCCACTCTGTTCAATAAATACAACGCTATCAGTACGAGACACGGCTAAAAATAGATTGACACGCTAGCGGCAGCGCAAAATAAATAAGTGCGATTACGCGTGTGCTTTTGCTGCGAGTCTCAACTGCTGTTAAAGTTTATTAGGTGTGTCGACAAAAGCATAATAAACACAAATGCTACTAAAATGTGTCTTCAAATTTATGCAATGGTAATAATAATAAAATAACATAATAATAAATAACTGCAAATCATCTTTACATGGTTGCAAGTGTAAGCCGGCCTAACAGCTGGTACTCACAGCAGGAGGCTTCTCTCGCATCACGAATCAGGAAGTGTTCCGTTTCAAATCCGCAAATACGTATCATAGTGTCGATATTTACATTATTACTTTACATAATGTATTAAGGTGTCTATGTCAGCGACCGGGACAACACTTCTATTGAAATGTGCTCCTAACCCTTACAGGTTTGAACATAGCCTAGATGCGTAGGTTCAGCAACAGAGATTAGTCTAAACTAGATCTTTCCAGCGGTAATCACACACGCACGCACGCACGTACGCACGAACGCACGCACGCACACACACACACACACGTACCTGGTTTCACAATGCGAGCCAGCTGATAGAGTCCGGCTGTAGGAATGCATCCCTCTACCATACCGCCGCTGATCACCGCGCAGTCGTACACGTCTGAAGAAAAGTGAAGAAACACAGTGAACAAAGGGTCATCGGGCCCAACGACTGAGAAAACAAGTCAAATGTAACCCCTTTACTACCACCGGCTTGAAGTCAGTGGTGCCTCTGAAACCATGACGGATAATCACTGCTCGGTAAATTGACATGAGTGAGCCCAAAAAGCATAGATCCCCATGCACTTACCAAGGGAAATCACTCACCGCTGGACAAATCCGTAAATATACAATTAATTATCTGTGACGAGCGCCTGCAGGTAAGTGAACTGACTTACTCAAAAACATCAGTACAAGCCTGCTAACATTTCAATTGTCAATTCATAAAACTAAAACAAGAGGTAACTGTACATCAAGTTTCTTTTCCAGCACTTTGATAGAGAGCTTCTGGCAAAACCGTTCCTTACCGTCGTCAATAGGCAGGCGGTTGTTGTCGAGATAGCAGCAGAAATCTTTCTGGTAGATGTTCTTCTCTCTCGCCACCTGCAGCATACCCTGACTGGGGTCCAGCGCGTGCATCCTCTCAAAGCCACGCTTCTTCAGCTGCAACACACACGTTACTCCCTTGTCAATAAGTTTGTCAGTTACCTCTCTTGTCAATAACTATTAATATTTGTACTTGAAGGCCACGGAACACAGTGAAGTTTCCGTACTGTCCAGTCTCTTAGCCATAGTCAGTCCCAGGCATCCCCTAATATTTCAATCCCCTAAAAAACACTACCGCCCACCAGCTGCACATTTGCCATGCACAAAATAACAAAAAACAAACAAAAAACAACAACAACAACAACAAAAAACCAAAAACAAACAAACAAAAAAACAAACAAAACAAACAAAAACAGCACATTGACAGTCTCATTTCTTGGCTATGAACCTGATTCCTTACCAACCCCACACCCAAGCACAGCTGAAATCAGCGTGCCCCTCAAATCACTACGTCAAAGGCAACTCAACATAGGCCCACAATTGTCCACTGGGTAAGCTCAGGATGGTATGAATCAAAGCACCAAACATGTCTCCTCTCATCTAACCAGAAATTTACAGCAAATTCCAACATTCAGCCCTACTACAAATTTTCAAACAAGGCAAAAATTATTTTAAAAAACACCGGTCCTTTCACTGCCTCAACTGCCAAATTTGAATATGTAACATGACCAACAAACGAGTCCAGGCAAAAAGACGGGCTTTTTTTGCTTAGCATGTCCGTTAAAAGGTCCTGGTAAATCAAATTGACACAGTTGCAGTGCGCCTGAATTGATCAATGTTTAGGTTACACTTCATAGGCAATAGCTGTCACTGCACCCCAGATGCGGCTAGTCCAATGAATAGAGAGTACGCATGCGCAACACTCACTACTTTCCGAGAATAATGATCTGCGCGAATATGAACACTTAACCCATTCAGCCCTGACGCACTACAGCAGGAGAAGGGTCGACCATGATAATTCAAGGTTAGTGCCAGATTAGCTTGGCGCCTGTTGGCGCCAAGCTAATCTGGCACTACCCTTGAATTGTCATGGTCGCAGATCCATCTTCTGCAACAGATGCATAGTCGTTAGATGACGCCTCCAAAATTTGGGAAATACGTGCGTCGGGCTGAATGAGTTAAAGAAAATTGCCACTGATTAACGATCACCCAACAAAAGAGAGCGTGTTAGGGACTGGACTAGCTGCTGTTAACTGCATCGGCCAAATGCCGGACATAGCTTCATCGTACGAGGTAAGCCTGGCATGTCCGTAGTAATTGAGCCTCGGTTCAGTTGTCCAATGAGTCTTTAGAGCCACTAGCGTAGATCATCATCCCACACAACAGACCGAGAACGTAGACTAACTTTTGCGGTTGTAGGAATTTAACAACGCTTGTCCCATGTTGGTGGCTGGTTTCCTCTTGTAAAGCTTTGTGAACGTCCATTCTGAGCTCCACCCTGCAGGGTGCAGGTCCAAAAATGAAGTAAAATCCGCCGCTTACTTTACAAAAGCTGCCAAAGTCACAAAATAACTGTCACTGGAGAACTCCGTATAGCTGAATTCGGTAGGAAAGTATAAAATAAAGATAAAAAAACCAGAGGGTAAAACACGAAAACCAGAGAGCACTGAAGACTCTGCTTGTAGTGAGGAAAGCGCGCGAACAAAAAGTGACTGTTGCGCAAGCGTACTCTCTACTGATTGGACGGCTGAAGTTGTTGCATGCCGAGGTTAAATGTCAGAATGACTCAGCACGTCACTACTCAGTGAGGGAAAGGTCATCAGATCGACGTCTGCACGAGGACCTCTCGCTCACTGGACACTGACTTGTAAGAAAGCACTCTATCCAGAAGATACTGACAGGTACCTGTTGTTTCTAAGCCCTATACCTCTTCCCCGACGAAGCCAGTGCCGGACCCCACGTCAATGACCAGGGCTTTGTCTCGGTCCTGCTCAGGAAAGAAGCTGGCCACGGCGTCTGCGGCTATGGACGGTCCTCTGTAGCGGTCAGGGCACAGGTCCTGCGTCAAAATAAACAGGAAATAGGTAGACATTAGAAGTAGACGGCTCCTGGAAATTAGAAGTAGGTCAAAAACGCGGTACAACTGCAAGAGGTATAGATCCTCATGAGCCCCCACGAATGCGTGCATGAAGCCTCTTGTTGAGACCAATTTATATCTATGTCTCTTGGACGATTGTGGATTTTGGTCACTGAATGGAGAAAGATTTCAGAAGCAAAATATGAGTCCAGTGGCAGGGAAGGGGTTAAATCGATCTGTTCCATGGCGCTTTTTGATTGCTGAAATTCTCCGATAAAGCAGGTTTTTCATGTCAAATGGCCACAACTAAGACTTGTATACCCCTTTTTTTTTTTCACAATCTGTGAGAGAACTAGGCGCACGAGAGAAAGGAGTTTTACTCCCCCTGGTACTCGTCGGTTGAACTCTCCTGCATGCAAAGGAGAAGAAGACCAGAAAAGTCGCCACTTTACAACATTCGAACTTCATAAGTTTTACCTTGGCCTTTTGTGCAGCATTATTGTAAGACATACTAAAAGGACATACTAACTACATTTATATAAAATAGTGCAGATTGTCTTCTTTCAGTGTCTACACTTTTTCTCATTGGCCTGGCTCTATTCGATTTTACCCCTTTGTCGTCCGTTCTCAAGACAAAGGGAGTCCCCAAGTCAGATATTACCAAAGTAACATGTGATAGGAAACTCCCTTATTAAATGTTACGATGACAACATTACTCCCTGAGCAAAGCGTTCTCCCCCAAATAAATCCTGTTTGGTGCAAACATAACCTAATCTTTTTTTTCAGTCAAACCTCTAAACAAGAATACGCCAATAAATAAATTATTGAGGGGGCTGCACAACAAAAAGAACTATATGTAGGTGTTCTGTGATACCGCTAGTACCAGTTTCATACAGAACATAACTGGATAATTGGAAAAGTTTGACAATATCAAGGACAGGAAAACTAAAGCGAAGGACCTATCACGTACTGACCGCATTCGAATAGGCGAAGAAACAAAAAGCTGGAGGAATAAAAATTGAGGGGCTTACGCAACAATAGAACTAAAGGCACGAGTTGTGTTCGGCCTATATTACCGATTTCGTACAAAAGAATGACTGAAAATGTGTTAAATAAAAAAATCCTGAGAGAGAAATTCCAGGCGAATGCAGTTCGCGCGAGGTTGTCGACGGATAGTCGGAAGTATGGAGATTTACGTCCCTTGACTCTACGTCACACGTAAAGTTTGGGGTCCCTTTAAGGGTATACTTCACGCTTATACCTTTTACAGTTGAAGACAAAATCGTTGTATTAAGAGTTAGGCTTTGCCAGTGGTTCTTGTCGCCTCTCGGGTTCGGTCGGGGGGAGAGGGGGAGGGTGGGGAGGGTGGTGGGGGTCAGGGTCGGAGGTAAGAGTCTCGGGCTAAAGCCGGACCCGAGAGGCGACAAGAACCACTGGCAAAGCCTAACTCGTAATACAACTAATACTATACTAGTTTAATAACCTGTATTGTTCGGAGCAGGATGCAGTATTAACAAATTCAAAAGCAGGAAATGGAGAGATCCGGACAGTACATGGGGTACTGTACCTGATGTAAAGTTTGATCTTTCCGTTCTAAAAGAGGGAAGGGGCGGAGGAATGTGCATTCGCTGCCAAGTACAAAATAGTAAAATGAGAACCTGACAAATTGGGCGACTTCTTCTGTAGAGCGAGAAGACGGCAGGCCAAGTTCATGACGATTTATCTCAAGAGTCTATGCCCCGATCCATTTTAAGCTCTATCCACGAGCTCACCTGGCACTGACAGTGGATCAACACTTACGTAGACTTATGATCAAACTGATTTACCTCCTCCCTGCATTATGAGTGCAAAATCTATGTTAACTCCAAAGAACTTCATAGTGGGGTCAGCAAGAGGGATAGGTCCGCATGAGCCACCACAACTGCAGGAATCATCGCGACAAAAAGGATGAAATTGTCAATGAGATGAAACTAGTGAACGATAACGATAGTTAGAACATTATTTATTGCCATTTGTCTTTGGACACTGGAATATATATATAGTTCGATTTTGTTTGTTATCACACACACACACACACACACACACACACACACACACACACACACACACACACACACACACACACACACACACACACACACACACACACACACACACACACACACATACACACACACACACACACATACACAAACACACGCAGGCACACACACACACCATCACACACACACACACACAGACACACAGACATACACAAACACACGCACGCACACACACACACACATAAATGCATCACACTGACACAACAGGTAACAGAAGCTACCTGAGTATAAATTTGTATCGAACCTTAACACATTCTGCTCCAGGACCAATCCAGACCAAAAAGGTGACTGCCAAGCGTGTGAAATGCAAAGAAGTACCCAACGGAGAAAGAAACACGCTTAGAAAAAACGGTACAACACAATTTATTAATATTTCGGGTAAATACCCTTTGTCAAAATAGACAAACAAACAGAGACATTATTTGCTACTTATCTTCAGATGCAGAAGGAATGTGGCAACATTCCTTCTGCATCTGAAGATAAGTAGCAAATAATGTCTCTGTTTGTTTGTCTATTTTGACAAAGGGTATTTACCCGAAATATTAATAAATTGTGTTGTACCGTTTTTTCTAAGCGTGTTTCTTTCTCCGTTGGGTACTTCTTTGCTCCAGGACCGAAATCCGCAAATTTTGAAGTTGCCCCTTTAAGACTGTATTACACTTCTGGAAACAGATCGAGCGTGATAGTTAAAGGGTTGTGCCAGAATAGCTTCGCGCCTATGGGCGCCAAGCTATTCTGGCACAGCCCTTAGACTATCACGCTCCATCCATGTCTTGCCGTGACGTGTCGGAGTTGAATGAGTTAATATCTGTTTTACCTGCTCATAGACACCGTTCTTCGCCCACTCGTTGTAAACAGCTGTTGACTCCTGGGGACTAATGCCGGGGCGATGGGCGCGCTCAATGAAAGATTGGGGGTCCATGCCGACAGTACTGACGCTGTGAAAATGACCTAAGTTGGTGCACAACAGCAGAACTTGAAGTACAGCTGATAACGGATGAAGCAGTGCTAAGAATGATTTGACATTTAGCTACTCGTACTTTGAGATTTAGCAAGTCACCTCGGTCTAACGTGGTTATTGCGTGCCAAACTGTGACCAGCTGAGGTCTGATGTATGAACAGAGACTAGACAAGTCCCAGACTTAGATCTAGTCTGCGACTTGTTACGTAGCGGACGAAGCAGTGCTAAGAATGATTTGACATTTAGCTACTCGTACTTTGAGATTTAGCAAGTCACCTCGGTCTAACGTGGTTATAGCGTGCCAAACTGTGACCAGCTGAGGTCTGATGTATGAACAGAGACTAGACAAGTCCCAGACTTAGCCCTAGTCTGCGACTTGTTACGTAGCGGACGAAGCAGTGCTAAGAATGATTTGACATTTAGCTACTCGTACTTTGAGATTTAGCAAGTCACCTCGGTCTAACGTGGTTATAGCGTGCCAAACTGTGACCAGCTGAGGTCTGATGTATGAACAGAGACTAGACAAGTCCCAGACTTAGCCCTAGTCTGCGACTTGTTACGTAGGGACTAACTCAGACATATATTTCCGATGCATGAACAGAGACTTGAGTCAGACTATCAAGTCCGAGACTAGATAGGGTTAGTCCGCGACTTGTGCCAGGTGCTATTTTTAACTGGGGGAAATCCAGTACCAAATGCCACTGAGCATGCTCCACCGGAAACAGTTGTCGCCGTGTACTTGTTGTGACAGCCCGTATCGTCCATCTTCACTGCCAGTAAGTTGCACTTTTCACTCATCGCTTTTGGTTTCGATGCCTTTGATGACCTCGTGATTGACTGGTCGCATGCTGCAATGACTGCCAGTTGTGTGTGTAGATTTACGGTTGAGCTGTACCAAGTAACTTTGTGTTATTAACATAATGATGTACTTACTGTGCTGTTTAGATTATGGTTCTACCACCTTTGCTCAAAAGACAGAGTTACAGAGGATTTGAGTTAGGAGATTGCTCCCTTTCTTAACCCTTATCATTCGGAATACGAAATAAGTTAGACTAAAATAGTTCAAGGGTAGTGCCAGAATAGCTTGGTGCCTCTAGGCGCCAATCTATTCTGGCACTATCTTTGAACTAAAGCCATTGGTCTATATCCTTATCTGTAAGTACTGTAATGTAGCTTGCATATGGCAGTGTACAAATTTGAAGCTTTTAGCCTCAGTATGATATGGGTTAATCAATGATCTTGTGAGGTGATGTGATACATTGTTCGTTTTTACTAGGGCAGAACCATATGGCAGCAGCTCAGTCCGCATTGTACTTATGGATAGTATTCTGTAAGTGCAGTGTTGTGTTTAGGCGTTTTCCTTCAACCAATCGTATTGCTGACATTTTGCATAGCCTTGCTTTACAATGATAGTGCCAGGATTGAGTGCCCGTTTATGAGTTTATGTGTGTGCTTTTGTTTTGCCTTTCGCTTGGTAGTGTGTTTACTCTTCCCGACTGCTTACACAAAAGGTGACGGTGATAAACCTATTGCACCTTCCAAGTACTGATGTACATCTTTTATTTCTTGCAGGGCATATTTCCCCTTCTTTTTGTCTTTTGTTCATCACTCCTAAAAAGAATGTCGAAAAGATTAAGAAAGGCCAATTTCAGCGAGTCGGAGGTGGAAAAACTTTTAGAGGAGGTGTCCTTTGAGAAGACACTGTTAATGAGTGCATTTCAAACGAGTGTGACGAACAAAAAGAAGTGTGAAGTATGGGACAAAATCACCAGAGCTGTTAACGCAGTTGGTGGTAATGGCCGAGATGTGAAAGAGGTGAGAAAAAATGGAAGGACCTACAGAATGCTGCTATCAACAAACCGCATGTCATGTCAGGGACCGGTGGGGGTGGCAAGACACCTGATGTGCCATATGAAGAACTGATAATGAGCATCATCGGACAGGACACACACCTGCAGACAGGGATCCCTGGAAGTAAGCATTTCCTTCCAAGTCAGTCACTGTCTAAAATTGGTATTAGCATTGCACTGTATACCGGCAAAATTAAATACAACGTGCTTGCATGGGTGTTGTATTTTAAAATATTTAGCGTGCATATTTTCCTTCACAGTACCAAGCCTGAGTAACCCATGTGACTCACATAGTACCAGACCGTGAAATTCACGGTCCGTACATCGTGGTTTGCTACGTAACCCAGATGATTCATATAGTCCAGGCCCTGAAACCCGCAGTCCATACATCGCAGGTTGTTGAGCACCCCAATGATAATGTTCACACGTGTTCTCCAGACCAAAAAGGTGACTTATGTCATCTCCTGTGTGAAATGCGGCCAACTCTATGTTGGAGAGACGGAAAGAACCATCAACGACCGTTTCAAAGAACATCTTCAGTCTGTCAAGTACCAATACAACAGACCGGTCGGACGACATTTCAATCAGGCCGACCACTCCGTCTCGGACATTCGGGTTAAAGGCCTCTGGCTTATGCAAGCCAGTAATGTCTGGGCCAGGAAAGACCGTGACAAATTTCTGATTAATAAACTGGGCACTGTGGCGCCACTCGGGATGAATATGAAAGATTAACATTTGTTACCTTGCTTGTGTCTGCTAACTGTACCTTTACCTCACTGTATCGCTTCTGTTTTACTACTCACTAAACAGATAGGTGAGGTTGGCGCTGGTTGATATGTACATTTCCCTTGGGGACTTTCTCAGCGCTGGCCGTACGTTTAGTTGGATCCCTTGCCCTTCCCTGTCGGGCGCCCGGTCTCCGGCTCACGGAGTGATACGCGGTTTTGGGGCGGGGCGATCGTGTGCATCCCTTGGGGATGTATGTGGTCGTCTTGTTGCGTGCCTGTGTGTTTTTCTGTGGGCTGGTGGGTGCCTGTTGGGTGGGGCTGGTGGCTCTGGCTGGTTGTCTTCCGCCCCCACCCCACCCTTTTTTTTCTCCCTCTCTCTTTCTATCTCTCTCCCTCTTTCTCTCCCCCCCCCCCTTACCCCCTTTACCACTTCTCTCTAGCCATCTTTCTCTCTTTACGCTTTTTCCTTTTCCTCCTTCCTCCTTCCCCCCCCCCCCCCGTCTCTCTCTCTCTCTCTCTCTCCCCCCCCCCCCTTATTTTTTGAGTTACCCTTGAAGACAGTTTCACAACTACCTACTCTCCACTTATACCAATATTCTCTTACTGAATTTGATTATTTGCTTTGTTTTATTGATTTATTACTTGTTGTGTACCGTGTTAAATGCTGGTTTTTTTTTCCCACGGGGTCCTCCCGTTTTTCCCCGAGGAGTAGTCCTCAACTTGAAAGTGATATAAAGTTTGCCTTCGGGTTGGTGTTTAGCAGGCTTTGTGTATTAGACACTCAGCCTACTTCGTGCCCAAGGGTACTCCCCTTTCGTTCTCTCTCTCTTTCTCTCGCTCCGTCTCTCTCTCTCTCTCTCTATGTCTCTCTCTCTTTCTCTGGCCTCATCTACACGCCTTTTCTTTTGCTCGCTCCTGCACGTGCTTGCACACACTCTTGTCTCTCGTGTTCAGGTTCTTTCCGAGTCTCTCTCTCTTACGATTTTTTGTTGACGTCATTTTTACTTTTTCCGCACTTTTGTTGTTCCTTTTTTTTTCTTTTTCGTCACCTCCTTCAGTTGCCACATTCCTTCTGCCAATGAAGATAAGTAGCGGCTAATCTCTCTGTTTGTTTGTTTGTCTATTTTGACAAAGGGTATTTACCCGAAATATTAATAAATTGTGTTGTACCCGTCTTTTCTAAGCGTGTTTCTTTCTCCGTTGGGTACTTCTTCACACGTGTTCTGTTTCACTTTCAGTCATTGATGTTTTTGGGCTCACGTGCGAAGCAAAAGTGAGTCTATGATCTGGGTCAGTGGTCGTCTCTCCGTCGTCTGGCGTCCGTCCGCCGTCATCCGTGGTAAACGTTAAAGTTGACATTTTGTCGGAGACTGTTCAACCAACAGTCGTCAAACTTGGCCCAAGGATCCTTTGTGGCAAGACCTTTCTAAGCACAACAGTTTCAGTGACCTCTCACACAAAGATCAAGGCATAGGTAAATTATATCAACAAGAAAGGCAAAGCCCTTATGGCTCATATGTATGACAAACCATATGTGTGACAATAAGTAAAGGGATGGCTTCTTCACCAACAAAATCCATGGTTTCTCACAATTCAATCAGTTTTCACACATCTGTGAAAGCCTCGTGACCCTTGACCTTTGCGATGGGTCGACTAAATTAGTATACATAGCAAGGTCTTACCATCAGCTACCTTTGTGCCAAATATGATTGAAAAGTTAGCTAAAATGTTTATAATAACTGCTATTCTAGCGGAAATTGGCATTTTATACACATGTGTCGATCTCTTATGACCATTGACCTTTTCCGAGGGGTTATCCAAATTAGTATGCATAGATAGGTCCTACCATCACGTCTCTCTGTACCAAGTTTGGGTTTGAAGTTATGAATATCAATTGAGAAAAAACATTTGTTGTCAAAATATGGTTATGTTTTACCTATATCCGGACCTATTGTGACCTTTGACCGTTCCGAGGGGTCATCCAAATTAGTATGCATAGATAGGACGTATAGTCAGGTATCTTTGTACCAAGTTTGGATTTGAAGTTGTGAATAGTATTTGAGAAAAAAAAAAAAACCATCGTTTGTCAAACCATGGATAATTTGGACCTATTTCCTGAGCTCTTGTGACCCTTGACCGTTCATAGGAATCAACCAAATTAGTATGCATAGGAAGGTCTTTATATCAGGTATCTTTGTACCAAGTTTGGGTTTGAATTGTGAGTAGTCTTTGAGAAAAAATTAATTATATCAAAATAGAGCTATTTTTGATATTTTCCTGATCCCCTGTGACATTTACCTTTGTGAGAGGTCACTCAAATTGGTATGTTTAGAAAGGTCTTGCTACAAAGTATCTTTGGCCAAGTTTGAAGACTAGCTTGAATAGTCCGGCTCCGAGAAAATGCCAACGTCCAAGTGTACAACGGACGAACACTGCGCCAGAACATAGACTCACTTTTGCTTCGCACGCGAGCCAACAATAGCTATATTTTTACCTAATTTATTTTTTATGAAGTACTTTTCACAATTTCAAACCAAACTTGGTACTATGATACCCGATGGCATGACCTATTTATGCATACTAATTTGGTTGATTCCCCGGAATCGTCAAGGGTCTCAATCAGGAAATGGGCCCAAAATCACTGATCTAAAAGAAATGGATTTCTTTTAGTTCAGTGGCCCGAAATAGCCATAATAAATTGTGACAAAAGATTATTGTTGTTTTTTCTCCAATGATATTCACAACTTCAAACCTCAACTTGCTACTGAGATACCTGATGGTAAGACCTATCGATGCATACACATTTGGATGACCCCTCAGAAAGGTCAAGGGTCACAAGAGGTCGGCAAATGTGTGTAAAATGCCAATTTGTGATAGACGTGTAGTTATTATCAACATTTTTGCAAACTTTTCAATAACCTTTGGCACAAAGGTAGCTGATAATTAGACCTTCCTATGTATATACTAATTTAGTCGACTCAGTGCCAAGGTCAAGGGTCACAGGGGTTTCACAGAATGATGTGTGCAAAGTGACTAAATGTTGAGAAAACTTGGATTTTGTTGGTGCAGAAGCCATCCCTTTACTTATTGTCACACATGTGTGGATCGGTCACACACGTGAAACATAAGGTCATCATTGCCTTTCTTGTTTTTTCTGTCCGCCGTCTGTCTTTTGTCGCAATCTTTTCACTACTGATAGTCCTGTGCATTGTCGCTATCTTTAGGGTACAGATGACTGTCTACACATACACAGAAAAGAAAAACAAGACACAAACTAGAAAATAAAAAAGCAGAAATCTCTCTCTCTCTCTTTCACACACACACACACACACACACACACACACACACACACACACACACACACACACACACACACACACACACACACACACACACACACACACACACACGCACACACGCACGCACGCACGCACACACACACACACGCGCGCGCGCGCACACACATGAAAAAAATTCTTGAACACTTATTTTATTTTTAATAAATGTTACAAATACTTTTTTTGCTAAGAACAGAACTGACTCGATTAAAACAGAGTAGTTGAGAAGTTATCAGTAAACCTTAATAAATTTCCACAATACTGTGACAGAATACCGACGATTACAAAGTGAAGTAGGTAAAAGCACTGTCAGGGGAGGGACATGTGCATGATCTACCAGTGATCATAGATCTACTTTGGTCAAAGCAACCCCTTCCCCCCTTTTGGTAGGTTCTCTCTTAGGGTGCATGGAAATTTAGCTGTAGGTGGAGGCATGGAATGTATGCCCCTGCAGACACCACAGTAAAATGTGGCTGTCTTTGCATGTAGGCAAAAGGTCCTGCCATCCACCAGTATGCCGAATGGTGTGCTGACGAGGTCGCCAAGACTGAAACAGCTGTCCATTCCAGCTAAATATCTGGACCCCCTTTGGGGGACCTAGATTTAAATTTCCATGCATCAAGGGGCTGGAACAGTGGGATATGTGATACGCCCCCCTTCGGGGGGTGGGGGTGGGGGTGGGGGCTTCCATATATGCATTGCTTACCTTAGAGCACCCCCTCTTTCAAATCTTTTGTTGTAGTGCTTTGACTAAAGTAGATCTATGATCACGGCGCTTGAAACGAAACTTTTTGTACAGCTTCGTATCGTCAAATTCCTCCAGTGGGTGTCGACGGTCTCTAAATACTCGATTTCGGCGTAGATTTCGTCGAGTTAGGAACATCATGTAGACAGCGGCGGCCATTTTGATTCGCTTTTAGTCAGAGACTAGACGCTTTACACCTAGTAAATCGTGGGCTTAAATTTTGTCTGTTTAGTCCCTGAGATAGTCTCAGTCTTGGCCTAGTCTCCGTTCATGCATTTCTGACTAGAATGTTAGTCTCAGGCGTATGAAGATAGTTTCGGACTTAGGCTCTAGTCTCTGTCCATACCCCCGGCATCAGTCCCCTGGGGTCTGATGTATGGACAGAGACTAGACAAGTCCCCGACGTAGCCCTAGTCGGAAACTTGTTACGTAGGGACTAACTGAGGCATACATTTCCGATGCATGAACTGAGACTTGAGTCAGACTATCAAGTCCGAGACTAGATATGGTTTCCGCGACTTGTGTCAAGTGCTATTTTTAACTTGGGAATATCCAGTTCCAAATGCCACTGAGCATGCGCCGCTGGGAACAGTTTTCGCCCTGCTCGTGTTTTGACAGCCACTGTCTTCCATCTTCACTCTGCCTGTAAACTGTACTCATCGATTTTGGTTTTAATAATATTAATAATAATAATATTGTACATTTTATATAGCGCTTGACCTCCAAATGAATGGTGCTCTAAGCGCTTTACAAGATCAAAAATCACAGAACAAAAAGTACAATAAAAATAAATTTCACGGCGCTTGAAACGAAACTTTTTGTGAAGCTTCGTATCATCAAACTCATCTAGTGTGTGTCGACGGTCTCTAAATACTCGATTTCGGACGTAGATTTCGTTGAGATAGGAACATCATGTAGACAGCGGCTGCCATTTTGATTCGCTTTTAGTCAGAGACTAGACGCTTTACCCGGAAAACATGTTTCCTTCTGGCTCTCGCCACTGCGTCCCGCGTAAGCGAGCTTCACGCGCTCTCGATACTTCCAGCCTGTTTGCAGTTTCGTTCAGATGGCTCTGCACAGCTTCTCCCCGATCCATCCTTTCTGGCCAAGAACCGCCGTCCCGCGGCGGCCCCTCAGACGCTGACTGTACGGCCCCTCCGTGGAGCGGACCTTTCCCCTGGATCGCGTCAACAGGACCCGGTGCAGGCGCTGAGGATTTACCTGCGCCGCTCTAAGCCGCGACGCCGGGGGCGCTCGCGCCTCTTCCTCCCACTGTCCTCTGGCAGACACGACATCTCGGCCCAGACCGTGTCGTCCTGGCTGCGGTGGGTGATTAGGTCGACCTACCAGGACCTCTCCCCAGGCGGCGATAGACTTTTCCAAATCCGGGCGCATGAAGTGAGAGCAGTAGCCACCAGTCTAGCTCTGGACCGCAACTGCTCGGTCACGGATATTGTTACAGCGGGCGGCTGGCGCTCAGACTCCACATTCGCACGCTTCTACCTAAGAGGCCTATCCGGCCAACGTGACTCCCTGGCACGGGTGGGCGACATCTCCGCGGCCCAGCACTCCCTCCGAGCGCCGCAGGTGTCTTAGGTACGTCATAGCTGAAATCGTCGGGAGTTCTCTCTCGCTGGGTCCGGCGGAGTGGTTAGGTTACGGTTATAGGAACGGCACCCTCCGCCTGTTCGCCATTCTTCCAGATAGTAATGCCATCGGTAATGTATTTTGAAAAAAACAAATGAATTTTTTTTGAAAAATACTTACCGATGGCATTACTCGGATGACCCTCCCACCTGCCCCGCTTGCCTCTTGTGGCTAAGTGTGAAACTGACAAGGTCACCCTGTGAATGCCGGGTAAGGGGAGGCCACAAGGGGCCCCGGTGCGTGGATCCCCGGTGTCTCCTCCCCAGTTGTGTGGTACACAACTTTTGGCTGAAATCTATACAGTCTATAACTCAACGGACAGAGAAAAAAAGGTCCCTGAATTCCGGCAAGTATGAGTGCGAGTCAGTTATCATCAAGCTGTCGTGAGAGATATCTGGCACATATCAAACCAGCCGCGACCGTATTTCCTCCCCTCCTTTTTTGCTCCCGGCTGCGACTCCCTGACCAAAAGCTTTTCGAGTTTTTCAGTTCACGGATAGTACGACTGTGTCTTCACTTGGCCGTGTATACACTATTTAGTTATAACCATTTTTACACTTTATTATCACTAGGCTGTTGTTTTTTCTCTCTCTCTTAATAAAGTTTCATTTCATCTCTCTTTCTCTCTCTGAGAATGTTGTAGTTTAGCAAGGACAAACACGAAAAGAGGCCTGTGCGCCTATTGTTTTAAAAAAAATGCGGTAACCAGTACACGCACTAAAAAATTCTAAAGTTCATTTTTTAAAAATGAAGTTGATTCGAATTTTCAATGATTTCACACAAGTTCACCTTATTTTGCGCACGCAGTCAAGGAGACAAAAGATGAAAAAGGAAGGGACTAACGGGGACGCGGGCTGCGCCTGCCGTCCGCTGTAATATAAACAATTCCGCGATAACGCGGATGCTAAGGAGCTCGTGGGGCCATGTGTTTTTGGAGCTGTAGCGACTACCTCAGTTCGGAGTAATCTCCGAGCGGTTCAGGATATAACTCTATAGGCAATAGAGTGTATTCCGCGCCAAATGCAGGGGTTCGAAACGGGCTGTCTCTAGCCACGTCAGTGCCCAAGGGAGGTCCCACCGAGGTAGAGAAACCAGGAGAGAGGACCTCTGAGTTCAGTAGAGCCAACAGGTCCGAAGGTCTTCCAAGGGCCGGATCCCGCAGGTCCAGGAGGCGGTAAGTGTGTGTGATGTCGGAACGGATCCCTTGACGGTAAAAAGGTGCTAATCCTTGTTTGTCGAGGAGCCAATGAAGTATTCCTCCGGTAGGGGAAGTGAGACTCGTGGGGGCGGGAGCCGTTGGGCGGCGCCCCACGACTGAGAGATCCTCCACTTGCCTTCGCACACATTCCCGGTAGAAAGTCTGCGGGCTGCGGCCAAGGCCGCCACTGCCGCCTCCAACAATCTCTAGCGGCGAGGACTAGTTTGGCAACCTCCAGGCGAGAAGGGGGAGGAGATCCAGGCACGGGTGGAACAGAGCCGGGCGGAGCTGCTCGAACGTCGTGGAACGGGTGGGGCTCTCGGGCCGGGTCCGTTGCTAGAACGAGCCGATCCATGGTCCAGCTCTAGGTCCAATTGAAGGGGTGGTCACCAGGAAGATAACCGCGGAGCAACCAGCAGATTCCGCAGGATCTTCGGCACCAGTACCGACGGAGGGAATGTACACTGTACAGGTGTACACTGAAAGAGTCATTCAGTCTTGGTTCAACATTAAGCTCTATCCATGAGCCACACACCACACGTTTAGCTAGTGAGCGTATACAATAATAAATTAAAAAAAACAACTCTTAGCCCCGGCACACTACAGTAAAAGACCATAATAACTTTCAAGAGTAATGCCAGATTAGCTTGGCGCCTGCTGACGCCAAGCTAGTTTGGCTCTATCCTTGAATTATCATGGTCGATCCATCTCCTGTACGTGGTACACAGTCGTTAGTTGACCCTACCAGAATTCGGGAAATGCGGCCTTGGGGTTCAGTAGACTGAGTTGAAGGCCTACTACCGCCGTAACTGTTCATAGATAAACTTCTTAGGCCCTAACAGATGGTTACGAAACGCTACACACAATCTAGTTATAGTTCATTTAGACACAGGACAATCCGTTTCCGTCAGCACACGTCGTCTTTATATCAAGTAACCTGACAATGACTCCACTCCGTTCTATAAATACAACTCTATCAGTACGAGAAACAGCTAAAATAGATCGTCACGCTAACGGCAGCGCAGAATAAGAGCGAGTACGCGTGTGCTTTTACTGTGTGTCCCAACTGCTGTTACAGTTCATCAGGTGTGTCGACAAGCCATAATAAACATAAATGGTGCTGAAATGTGTCTTCAAATTTACACGTAATGGTACTTTAAAAAAAAACTGAAGCAGCAGTTCAGGTGTGTGTGTGTGTGTGTGTGTGTGTGTGTGTGTGTGTGTGTGCGTGCGTGCGTGCGTGTGTGTGTGTGTGTGTGTGTGTGTGTGTGGTGTGTGTGTGCGTGCACGTGTGCGTGTGTGCGCGCGCGTGTGTGTATGTGTCTACGATGAATCACGACGGAGACAACATTTCTGTGATCACGGGTTCCATTTTACACTACGGGATAACTACAGGCCGAAGCACATTTCAAGCCGTATCATGTATTGTCTCGATTACATTTGTCCCCGCTCAGTTCACGGCATGCATACAACTTCTGAAAAAGCAGACGCATAGTCCCCAAGCTCACACAGACTGGTATTTTTTGTTGTTGTATTTCAACCGAAACCTTGGTATACCGATGCATTGTTTTGCATAAAAGAACGGAATTTTAGCATGCCGCTGTGCGATGTAGTTAAACCTGCCGTACGATTCTCAAGTCAGGATTTCACGTCAGTCAGAAGCAGGTCAAAAGAGGCACGTCTTTCCACGAATGTTTGTCTCTCTTTTTAACCCCCCCCCCCCCCCCTTGCTAATGAATGTCAATCGTCCGTGCAGGAATGCAGATCTAGCACCAAAAGGCGCCTAAATTCATTTAGACACAGGACAGTCCAGTTCAGCACACGTCGTCTTTATATCAAGTAAGCGCCTGACAATGACTCCACTCTGTTCTATAAATACAACTCTATTAGTACGAGAGACAGCTAAAAATAGATTGACACGCTAACGGCAGCGCAGAATAAATAAGGACGATTACGCGTGTGCTTTTTTCTGTGTCCCAACTTATGTTTTAGTTCATTAGTCGACAAGGCATAACAAACACAAATGGTGCTGAAATGTGTCAGTCTTCAAATTTACGCGTCATGGTACTTAAAAAAAAGAAAAAGCAGCAGTTCAGGCAGGGCCGGACCTGGGAAAAGTCGATGGGGGGGGGGGGGGTTACAGATTCAGTATAAAGCGAAGGCGCGAAGCGCCGAGCCTTCTAGGGGGGTCCGGGGGCATGCCCCCCCCGGAATTTTTTTTTCAAGGATGCAAAATGGTGCAATCTGGTGCAATCTGAGCCTTGAAAAAGCCATTTGTGATGGTCTGGGGACTTTGAGCTTTTTGAACAATCGAACTGACAAACTCTGGGGTACAAAAATTATCACCTGCCCCTCCCTTAAAAAAAACACCCACACCCACACCCACACACACACACACAAACATTTATTTATCAACAGAGATGTTTTGTATACTATTATTATTCACTACTTTTCGTTGATCGTTAACGGTATAAAGCTTTACCTTGTAGTTTATGAACATCAGGGCCCTGCTTTCACTTCAGTTCAGTCTTGCTGCACTAGGTTCCTCGGCATTAGTACCATTTGTGAATTGTATCTTCTGGCAAAACAGTTCACTGCCTCTTTGAAGTCAATATCAACATCCCTGTGCACTTTCAGTAAAGCAAGTGCATTGAGTCTCTGTTGCCCCATTGTAGAGCGCAGGTAGTTTTTCAGGTTGCGCAACTGACTGTTTGAACGCTCACACTCGGCAGTAGTGACAGGCAGGGTGCAAAGGTTCTTTAGCATGATGAACAGGTTGGGATAAAAATCCCTGTCACAGTGTTTCAGTGCTTCTGATGCCGTGGATGGGATGATAGCTGTCGCATTCTCAGCAGCACTTCGCCATTTGCAAACCCACCGTTGGTATTCTGCATCAAGGGTAGCGTTGTCTGGTAGGTCAGACTCCCACAACATTGCCAGTGTCTTCACCCCTTCTGGAACCTGCATGAAACCATCCTGGTTGTCTATTAAAGTGCTTGGCACCAGACAGAGACCATCAACTGCTAGGTCAGCATTTTTGAACCTCGAGTCCAATTCGGTTGACAGGTGTTCCAAGAAAGGAATGGCAATGCTAATCTTGAAATATTCTTCTGGAGTGGCCGCAGGTTGGTTGTCACGGAGAGTCTGGCGGGATGCTTGACGAGGAACAACAACATCAGTTGTCAAAGCATTTGCCATTTTGCTGACTTCACCAAACCAGGCAACGAACGCTGTGTCGACATCTCTTCTAATAGAAGACATGCAGTTACTGACCTCTTTGATTTCCCTGTAGGCATCGACAACATCTTTTGTTCTTTTCTGGAGCTTCACTGTCAAGGGTTTTAAGTAACGCAAACAATTGCGGACGACAACGAATGCAACGAGGAAAACACTGCTGCTCAAGGTGTGGAGAAAGCCAGTTGCCTTGGTCAATGTCTCACTGTCCCAATTGTCACTGTCTTCACACATTTGTCCCAAACAGTCGTGAACAACCAGGAAGAGAGATGTGTAAACCTCCAGTGCTTCATGTTTTTCTACCCATCTTGTTCTGCACAGATCAACAAGCTTTGTCTTTGTCGTGTCAGGCTGAGATGCTTCGATGGTATCTTCAAGTTTTCGTTGTCTCTTTGGAGAGTTTGAGAAAAACAGTGACAGTTCCCTCAGTGCTCCCATCATGTTCTTCACTGCAGGCAAGCCGCATGCTTTTACAATGCAGAGACTCAAGCTATGGGAAGCACAGTGAAAGTACAGTGCTTTGTTGTTCCTTGCTTGAAAACGTGCCTGCACTCCTTTAAACTTTCCTGCCATGT